>JAUPFV010000001.1:355740136-356420073 GCA_036936605.1 Limnanthes douglasii subsp. nivea
TGCAGTCCTGGCGGGTTGCGGTCTCGGCGGGTTGCGGTCCTGGCGGGTTGCTCTTATGCGGTCCTGACGGTCTGGCGGTCCTGCCAGGTTGCAGTCGTAATGGGCTAGTTTCACAGTTAAACCGCCAGTTCAAACCACCAGACGAACCATTTAAGAGCCGTTTACCAGTTCAAACCATCAGCCAAACCATTTAACCATTTAAGAACCGTTTATCAGAATATATTATAATGTTATTTAAAATTAATTTGTAAGTGTTAATTGAATCTAATTTCAATAATTGAGTTAATTATTCTATTTCATGTATTTTAATTTAAATATGTTATCATTTTAATCGAAATTTTATAATCATCAATTATATTTTAAAAAAATAATTGTAATTTGATTTTGATACGTTTGAATAATATATTACTATTAAATAATATATACCTATTAGACATATAATTGTATTAAAATTTTAAATTATTAGGTGATTCTTTAGATTCTTTCAAGCTTGAAGTGTTTATGGTTAGATGAATTATATAGTTTATTGTATTTTCGAACTATTCAATATTAGAAGTTTATATGCATAAACATAAATTACTTGTAAGTTGTAAAGAACAAAATAAAAATTGAAAGCTAGGTAAGTGATTTAAATAACATTTAATAAAAAATAGAAGCAAAACAAACAATTCATTAAAAATAAAAACCAAACAAGTAACATAGTTGTTCAATCAAATAAAAAAGATAAACATTACAACGATAATGAAAATCAATTGCGAAAAACTAAGGAGCTTCATCGTTGTTGTTGTTAGGTGGTTGACATTGCAAATGCATGTTCTCCATCATCTGTCGCATATACTCCGACTGTTGGGCTTGAGAGTTTGCAAATCGCTCATTCCATTGATCTTGTCCATGATGCCACTGCTCGTATTGACCATGCCACTGCTCGTATTGACCATGCCACTGCTGGAGGTGACCAAGTTGATCATTCACCCCTACTTGCCACTGCTGTATCTGGCTAAGCTGGTCATTTACCCCCCCCCCCCTGCCAATTTTGAAATTCACCTTGCCATTTTGTAAAATCATCATGCCAAACCTTTTGTTGAGTATGCGCAAATTGCATATGATTCATTTGTTGAGTATGCGCAAACTCAGAAAATTCGCGATCGGTTCGTCTTTGTTGTGGCGGTACTCGCGAAGAACCACTAGCATTTGGATCGAAAGACACTTCAGCCTCAACTCGATACTGAGTAGGTGGATTTGGCGGTTTTGTAAGACCGTTCGCAATATATATCTGATTCAAGTATTCTCTATGGTGGTTCCATGCCTCTAATTTCGAAATCAACTCTCCATCCCAAGAGTATATTTCCTGCAAATGCAAAGAGTTTCTAACTATAGCACTAGTCGGCCTCACCTTCACCGGAGTGTACATACTCACATCAGCTCCTTTCGAAACAAGCAATTTACTCAATATCATCCCATAAGGTAGTTTATCCGTACCACACCTCGCAGCCATATTTCGAATCATCAAGCTGGGTAAATTAATTATTCCCTGATTTCGAATCATAAAAGCAGTAACAAATGTTTGAATATATGAAAGCTGCGAATCATTGTTACTAGGTGGAAGAAATATACTATTTACCAATTTCAAAGCTAATTTCCCAATACCATCCAAATTACCCCGCATGGCTCGAAATTTACCGCTAATTTCCGGAGCTTCCGCACCAGGACAAGTAAGAATCTCTACCGCTTCTTCGTAAGACAAAGGCCAATCAGCACTCCATATCGTAGGGCGATAACTAATGGGAGGTAATTTATTACCGGTATAGATATCATGGGTTGGAACGGAAAAAAGATCGTAGAAATCAGTTTCAAAAAAACTAATGTCTTTACCATCAATCAAACAATTCATTCCTAAACCTCTTGGATCATTTTCGATTAATCTAGCCGTGGAATAAAACTTTCGCACTAGTTCTATATACCAATCACATTTGAATCTAGCTAGATTCATCCAACCTTGGCCATTAGTAGGCTCAATAAGTTTGAATTTTTTTTGCATACCCTCTATTTGGATCAGTTCCTCGTAGTTCAGAAACATACCAGACCAAATTTTTGTTACACCTCGACCTCCTTGCTGATTACTACAGATGCGAATTTCCCCCTCGGGGCGATGTTCGATAGTCTCGCTCTCCGTTACCTCCTGCTCCATGGTTTGAAACAACATTTCTTCCACCTCTCTCAATTCGGAAGTGGTTGGTTCACTACGTCCACCTTTACGAGCATTCTTTTTTGTTTTCGAAGACATTTGCGAAACCTGAAATTTAAATAGAGTTTGAAAAATATAAAATTTTTTTAGAGAAGTGTAGTAGAGAGAGGGGATAGATTTGTAGTGGAGAGGGAGAGATTTGTAGTGAAAAATATAGGAGGATGTAGGGTGTATTTATAGGGTAATTTTGTGTTTTTTTTTTTATTTTCTACTAGCCGTTTGATGACGTCAGCATGACGTCATCAAGCGGACCATCCGGCCACGCGTGCGGATGGTCCGCTTTTGGCCGTTGCCAACGGCTAGTTCGTTTGAACTAGCCGTTGGTTGAACCGGGGCATCCGGACGATCGTCCGGATGCCCCGGTTCCAATCGGACCATCCGGATCGATATCCGGATGGTCCGAATTGTCTGTCCGGGCGTCCGGGCGAAACTGTCCGGATGCCCCGGATCATGTGTCCGGACCATCCGGACGCCCATCCGGATGGTCCGGGCGATTTTTTTTTTTGTTTTTTCGGTTTTTTTTTGGGTCTCCCCTATAAGTAGAGGAGACCCCAACACCAATACTCACACCTCTCAAACAACTCTCTACTTCTCTCTAAATCTATCTATTTGTTCGATAAGTTCTAGAAAACTACAATTAGTTATTTTACTTATTCTACTCCTACTTTCGAAATTGTTTGATTTTTGTTTTTCCGCAAATTGTTTCTTAGTTGTTATTAGTCTAAATTTAGTTGTTCTATCTTGTTATTAGTCTAAATTTAGTTGTTATATCTTGTTATTAGTCTAAATTGTGATTTTATTATTAGTATTTTATTGCATATTTGAAAAAAAAAACTGTTATTAGTTTTAAAATGAATTCAAAACGTAGAAATACTGGGATAAACCCACCATCTAATGTGGATCTCAATACCATGGATGATTTTTCTACAGAATTCCCTCACGTTGACACACTCTCCTCCCGCGAAAGTGGTGGTGGAAGTACTAGTGGGGGGAGATCTCGTAAGAAAACATCTTGGATTTGGAATCACTATACTCTATCAGAAGATGGTTTGTTTTGTATTTGTAAAGAGTGCAATAAACGTTATCTTCACGTAAGTGGATCTAGAAATATGGGCACTAGCACTATGGTAAAACATTTAACGAAACATGAAATATATGATCCTACAAAACCTAACCCAACTAATGTTTGCACGAACCCTCAAACAGGTCTTCCTTTTGAGTTTAACCACGATACGTATAGGGAAGAAACAATGATTTATGCAGTCGGTAGTTTACAACCATTTAGTTTTGGGGATTCTTGGAGATACGAAAATTGGATGCAAGTTGGGGTAAACCCACAGGCAACACGCATTCCACGTACCTCTTTGCGATCGCTAGCCTTTAAATATTATTTACAAAGAAAAAAAGAGATTATTGAAACTATGCAGACTTTGCCATGGAATGTTTCGATTACTAGTGACATAGCTACTTTTAGTGATTTAGATATGATATGTGTTACCCTCCATTGGATGGACGCCCAATGGGTCCTCCAAAGGAGAATTATATGGTTTGAATCAATTGGGAAGCATAACGCACAAATAATTAGGGAGAGTATGATTGAATGCATGAATGTTTATGGCATTAAAAACAAGATTATGTCTATTTCGTTGGATATTGCATCTTCTAATATTAGTGCTATAACATTGCTTATACAAGATTGCACTCCCCCTTTTCCAAAATTGTTTCACACCAAATGTTTATGCCACGTACTTCAATTAATTGCGAAAGAAGGAATACGTATGGTTCAGGGTGATTATATTACCCCTATAAAAAATGGGATCCTATTTTGCTCGACATCCGCTGCTAAAAAAAGAGCTTTTAAAACACTTGTTCTTTCAAATGGGAAAAAATATAAGAAACTTTTATTAGATGTCGAAACTAGATGGAATTCTACTTACACAATGCTTGCACGTGCGCATGTTTTTAAAGAAGAGATAACGACGCTTTATAATACATATCGTGAAACACCAATTGAACCAGATCATTGGAAATTTTGTGCACACATGTTAAGATTTTTAAGACTTTTTAAAGAAAACACCCTAATCTTTTCTTCACAAAATCAACCTAATGCTCATTTGGCCCTTTTCACGATTGCTAATCTTGCCATGCATATGGATGAATTTAGATCACATTATGCATGCGTAGACATGGTGCCTGGAATGGAATATAAGTTCACAAAGTATTTTCATCCAATCCCTGATAGTTATTCATTTGCTTGCCTTTTAGATCCTTTTTCACGAAAAGAAAAATTTGAATTGCTAGTTGATTGCTTTTATAAATCTGTACGGTTTCCTACAGATAAACCACCGACCGAACCAATTGACCCTGAAGGGTATATTAGCGGTATATATGATAGTTTGTATAATATCTATGATAAGTATGCTGCAAGATATAGATCAAATACATCTACAAATGTAAGCAGTAGTAACAATAGGGGTAGAGGGAGAAATACTAACTATATTCGATTGGCAATGTTACGAAACAACAATGTTACAGAAACCCCTCAATCTGATAATGAGTTGTATAGATATTGGACCACTAGGTTTGACTTTACGAATTATCAAGACCAAGGTATTGAAGATATCATACGATGGTGGGGTACCAAAACTGAAGAGTTTCCTATTCTTTGCAGGATTGTTAAAGAGATTTATGCTATACCTATGTCTACAGTTGCAAGTGAGTGTGCTTTCAGCCAAGCGAGGTTGCAATACACGACTAAGAGAACAAGATTGACGGGCAAAGCACTTGGAGTGCTTGTGGCAGTTAAGGATTGGACAGCGGCGGATAAAAGGATGCAAGACATAGAGTTCAGAGACGAAGTGAACGTAGACGACATCTTCGAAGATTATCCGGATGATTACGAAGATATACTTGAACAAGAAATTGCGGAAGAAAACGAAAATGACGACGAAGATTTTACTTACGAAGAAGACGAAGCTGGAGATGAATGATGTTTGTAATAGTTTTTTGCTATTTTGTATTGTAATTTGAAAACATTTGTACAACTCCTGGCCCGCACGAGTATAAACTGTGAACGGCTAAATTATCCAAAAATGACTTTACCTTTTATTATAACAACAATAAATGTATTATGAAATACTTATAACTTCATAAGATCTAATTTTGGTTTAAAAAATAATAACAAACACTTGTAAAATTTAAAACCAAATCACAATAGTAATCAAAATGTAATATTAAAATTATAACCGTAGAATTTGTAATATTTTAACATGATAAGATATAGTTTTGGTTTGTATTAGATCTAAAAACATAATAATAATATTCAAAATGTGATAATAACATAAGTAATATTTAAAATTTTGGACTATATAATAATTACAACACTAAAAAACTTAATAACCAAAACAAATTAATATTAACAAAAATGTAATAATAATTCTATAATAATATGCAATATCTCAATATTTTTTAAATATAACATTTTGGATATAAAATAAATAAAATCAGCATAATATTTACCAATAAACCACCGGTTTTTTACAAATAAACCGTGGTTTCGCAGTCCTGCCGGGTTGCGGTCTCGGCGGGTTGCGGTCCTGGCGGGTTGCTCCTTATGCGGTCCTGGCGGGTTGCGGTCCTGGCGGGTTGCGGTCTCGGCGGGTTGCGGTCCTGCCAGGTTGCAGTCCTAATGGGCCAGTTTCGCAGGTAGACCGCCAGTTCTTAAGCAGGTTGTCAGCTTTGAACCATGGTTCCTGAACCATTAGACACCTCTAGCCTCAATGATTAACAGACGGCTCCACTCTTAATCACGCATGATTACCATTCCTTCCCTCTTAATCCCTATTAAATTGTTCAAAGTCTTTTTCCATACAGCAAAATCTTTGTTAGAATTAAGAATGTTTCGGATTAATGATTAATTAACTAATTAGTGGGAGTAGTCAAACTATGGTCTACTATTTCATTCGAGACAAGTTTATTTCTTTAATGGAGATATAAATTTTTGTTTTTACATGATATTTAATTAGTTCCACACACATTTAAAACAAGTCATTAAATTATTAAGTACTCCGTAACTACTTTTGAGAACAACTATTGATACAAAAGCAGCCAAAATAAATAGGGCCCGATACATTTGAACCGAATGACACGTTCTAATCAAATGAATAGATTTAATTAATATTAGGTCGTCACACCATAATTATCCTATAGTGACACCATAAATATCCTACAAACATATCAATAATTTTAAAAATGATTAAGTATTATAATATTATAAATAATGAATATTAACTTATTTATTAACAATAATATCTATTATTGAATGGGTACTAATACTTATTTAATAGTAAATGGATATTTCGAAATAACCATTTGGTAAACCTAAATATATTTTCATTTTTAACTTTTTGGTTTCTATTTTTTTATTAAAAAAATATTATATTTTTAAATTATTGTTAAAAACAAATTTGAAAATATTGTTGATTTTATTTTTAAGATGAACAAACTAGATTTATAAAAAGATATATTTTTTTATTTAAAAAAAATTAGATTGCGTAATTACATCTAATTTGGTTACAAAATAAGTTTTGAAAAATAACTATGGTTGAGTTACTAAATTCCTTCACCAAGAATCTAACCGAAAGGATGAACATCGAGTACCAATATACATGACCAAAAAAATGACTGTTATTATTAGCTGAAGCCTGTGAGCATAGGATAAGTGTTTAGAAGTCTGAGAACCAATACAAATCGTAATTATATAAAAAAGACTCATGGTCATTATAAGTTAATTTGGGTGGTTATTAAGGGGACGCCACGATACCAAATTGGTAAGGTACAAATCTTGAAACTGAATTACTAATTATGGTTAAAGTATGGACATTATATCTTCACTAGAGGAATATTTATCATTTTTTGGATTAACATAAAGGCAATAAATGGTAGAATATTCCTCAAGAACGTTTTTGGTAAGATCGATTATGCTACTATCAATCATACTAAATATCGTAATATCATCAAAGTATAAGAAAATGAATGGGACAAAGATGAATGAGGATATAACATCAGTTTGTCTAAGGCCTATTTTGCCTTTAAATGAGCCAGAGGCTTACTACTCATGTTAATTTCATAAGAGATTGTGGATATGCATTGGATGACCTAAAATATCATGAGATATGAGAAATCTATGGAGAAAATGATATCAATCATGATAAGCCAATAAAAATTGTCAAAAGATTTCATTAAATCAATTTTAAGGAAAAATCTAGGCCCTTTTTGGTTGGTGGTGTGATATTCTCTAATGAGCTTTTAAGAGAAAATGATGTTATCAGATATGATCCTACCGGACATAGAAGCTGATTGCGCTGGGTCGATGAAGGATGTAAGTGGTTTTTTTAAAGAGATTCATAATAATTTTAGACGATTTTGTAGGTAACATTACAACAAACTATTGGTCTATAGTCTGTTGCAGGCGATGGGTTATCAATTTTTAGAATGAGGGTTATGGAAGTTTTATTCCAGCATGGATCCATGCGACTTGAGAAGAAGAACTCGCAAACTCTATTACGAAGTTCGGATCCTATAATAGATTAATAGGATTTAAAGAAGTCAGAGTTGTAGTAATCAGGGCCAAGAGCTTTGTTGCTATTAATACTAAGACTAATATTCATGATTTTCCCATTAGTAATGGGGCAGATCATCAATGTTTTTCATCAGGTGTAATTTTGGTTTTAATAAGAGACTTGATTCTAGGGAGCTAGGGTAGTTTAGACACAAATTTATCCCAAAGAGGTTTGGTTAAGTGGTCCATAATGTTTTTGGCTATATCGAAAGAGGTGGAACAAGGTATGTAATGATTGTTATCGATAAAGATTATATTGTTACATAAAATGTGCGATTTGACACTGATAAGGTTTGATTTTCCTTTAGTAAATGGCTAAGGAAAAATTGTCGAGAGAGAAAATGCTATAGAGTTTTTAGAGAGAGAAAACACAAGTACAAATGAGTTTCAAGTAAAAGTGTTCAACCCCTTTATTAGAGTAGTTTGGTCCTTTATATAGAGGAGCCAAGACTAAGTCTTAAACTGAATCTGTTACAAAAATGGACTAATTGCTATTTAGTCCTTACAAATTATACAAAGTTATAATTGCCTCCTAAAAATTACATCATTCACAAATTAAAGACAAAACTTACATTAATTACAATTAAGTCCCTTAATTTATATTATTTACAAATTAATCCTTAAAAACCTATTTCCATATCAGAAGCCCCCCTAGTTATCATATCAATAAATGAATGAGAACTAAAAAGTCTTCAAAACTGTTTATCTTCGAATCGTCAACCTACCACAAATAAAAAAACAATCTATTCGAAGCCATTGTCTTCGAATGACCAACCTGTCATGATTGAAAAATAACTATTTGAAGTTGTTAGCTTAAACTATTATTCGAAGCATATATGCAATATAAAAGCTATAAACTCTTAAAAACATATTCAAACCGATCTTAATAACATATTCGAACCAATTGAAAAAAACTTTCGAATAATAACCACATGAATCGATGTAATCACTTCGAATAAAAATTTCCCTTAACATATTATGTAGATAGTCCTTCCTCGCCCCCAAAGGGGTAGCCGAGTTGGTTGAGTATGACATTTTTATGACCAAAAAGTCATGAGTTCGAACCCCTCTACATACGCTTTCTCGGCTGAGCCTGTCACCTTGTGTGGTTTACCTTCTGGCGTTGGTTTGCAGGCTATCGCGTCAGACTGAGGGTTTACCCTGTGCGCACTCATTGCACTATGAGTAGCAGCTGCAGGTTCCCTCCGAAAAAAAGATAGTCCTTCCTCAAATGTAACGGTTACATATGTAACGGTTATATTCATCTACGATATAAACCTGACGAGTGTCGAACATCCAACCCACCCAGCGATTCATATTCCAACCTATTACCAAATGGGTCTGTCCATCTTCACACGTCTTCACCTATTTCAGTAGAAATACCATGTATCTCTCATTTCAACTCTCCTTACACAAAAACACTTTAGAGAAAAGTCAGAGCTTTTATGGCTACCTTCAACTGCTCATCCCCTATTCCCAGAATTATCACCGTAAAACTCAAATCTTCCGATCAATCTTCATCTTCTCCGATTAACCCATTCCTGGTTTATGAGAAAGAAACCGGTAACTAAAAAGCCGAAGACCATTTTACCCAAAACACCAGAATCCTATGATATTAGAAACCTGGTGTTCGGATCTTATGATTATTTTTGCATAACGCAAAGAGCCGAAGAATATCGAAGAGCATGGTTAATTCAAAGTGGCCCAATTTGAACTACAACTGAGACATTTTACTACGGTAATTTTGATCCTACAAAAGTTTCAAACCTTTCTCCTTCTCCCAATATCGAATAGCGAACATCATCTAGAATATCTGGCCCTAAAACCCCTCGAACTTCCTCAACTCAAAGCAGAGTTTCTCCTCTGAAACTGAAAACGAATAACCCTTTCTTAGAAAAATCTTCTTCAACAAAACCAAAAAAGACCTTCATCGCCATGGGAGATGAATCAACAATCATCCAAACTCCATCTCCTTTGAAAACCACCACTAATGATCCTTCTCAGAGAGAAGTGACAGAAGAGGCAGTTCGAAGTGCTATCCCTCTTAGAGAAGCAAACATTTCCACTTCTCAAGATCCTCGAGAAGGTACTTCCAAAATCAACGAAGCTGACTCGGAGGCTACAAAATCCGATGCTGAAGCTGAATCTCAAGAAGAGGCTGATGTGTGTTCCATTTCCGAGGAGGAAATAGCAAAAATTGGGAGGAATCTGAGAACCCTCGAAAGCAAATATATTATCGCCTTGAAAAAGGTTCGATATATATATTACAAAGAAAGCACAACCTCTTCCCTTAAGAAGCAATGGGGAATGGGAGAAAACATCACCCTTCGACTAACAAAGGAAGGAGAAAATCCCCTTGATTGCCAAGATGACGAACTAGTAGTATACCCAGAAATCATCAACTGGGGTCTTCGATTCCCACTAGATCCGATGATCGTAGAGTACTTCAAAGTCCTCAGCTTGTGCCCTACCCAGGTAACTCCAAATCAATGGTTCACCCTCATGTCAGTGATCATGGCATCTCGCCTATCCAAAATACCGATCAACGTCAAAGACTTCATTTCACTGACTCATCTTTCAAAAGGTCCGAAGCTTCCATTCTATTATCTTACATTGATGGATGATCTTAAAATCATCGACGATCTTCTGGAGGCTGATAAATTCTGGGCTGAAAAGGACTGGAATAACGCCTTCCGTACCGCCTAGGCTGAAAAGAAATGGAATAACACCTTCCATACCGCCTTTCAGTCTATTAATTTCCTCTAATTCCACATGTTTCCGATCACAGAAGGTGGGCTACCTCCGAAAGATTTATTTTCTAACCCCGATCCGAAGCTCGTATGCCAACGAATTCCTCAACCCAACTGTAAAGTCTTTCTCCCTGTTCGTAACAGATCAGCCATCCATCTGCCTAAAAAGAAAAAAGAATAAATCACCAAAGAAAGGAAAGGAAAAAAGACAGTTAGCACATCTGGTGCTAACTCTTCCACACCCTCGAAACCGAAGCGTCAAAAATGTAAAGTTGGAGAACAACTTCTTTCACCCATTGAAGAGGTAAAAGCTCTAGAAAGCTCGTCAAAGAAAAAGAAAATATCCTCTGATTCGTTCGGAAAGAAGAAGAAACAGAAGAAAATCACTCCGTACAAATTGATTGACAAACATGAAGACGATGTTGTTGAAACTCAACAACAAAACCCCCCAAATCCTCCAACCGAAGATCATTCCAAGCAAGACAATCCTATGATTGTCATTGATGACTATTCTCCTACCGTTTATCATCCTCCTACAAGTTTCGACCCCGATATGTTCATCAACTTTGAAAACACAGAGGCACTTGCTGGCGAAGAGGATCATGTTCTTCAAGTCATTAAAAATCACATGCTTGATTTTGCGAGGCGTACTCCAGAGAAAAATCTTCCAAAAGTGGCTCGTTCCTTCGAACCTGTCACATCTCTGGATATGATTGACAAACCTAGTACCTCGGAATATCGTACCCCTCTCCCAAATCCTGCAATTGTCATCGCTCTTCAACCATTTTGCAGTCTTGACACTGCTGCAAAAACTATTGCTTCTCAAATCAAAGCCTCTCAAGACCATCTCAAACAGTTAGCCAAAGATATGGTTTACTACAAAGAGGCTTATGAGGCTGAAGAGAATCTTAGAGAGACTTTGCACATCAAAGTAACCGAGCAGTTTTATAGCTATGAGATAGCAAGATCCGAGCTGATAAAAGACACTCTCTGTATAAATGATCATCTTCGAACCAATCATATGGTCGACACATAATTGCTGACAAAGTCTCATGAAGAAAAAAAATAAGGAAACTCAAAATCGAGCATGTTGTTGAATTGAACATAAAAAAATCCAACTCTACCACACTTCAAAATTATCTAACTCTTTGTGAAGCAAAAAGTAAAGAGTTGTCCGATGAAATAGAGAAATTGAAGAAATTTTTTGAAAAATAAAAAGTTGCTGCTGTAACTACTGCCGAAGCTGAGCTTTCAAAGAATATGCAAACAACTATTCAGGTCGGAAAAGAAGATGCAACCATCCTTCTCCTTCGAGAACTTCATGTTGCCTATCCAAAAATTAATCTCACAAATTTCTGGAACGATAATCCTGAAGAAAAACGTCCAAACGAGGCATTCGACCTTGTTCCCAGCTCATCATCTTCAGAGGACGAATCGTCCGAAGAAGAAGAATCTTCTGACTAATTGACTAGCTACTATTTAGTTTCTTTTTCCTTGCCTAATCAGAATATTCCTTTTTATATTGTAACAACTCGATCTGAATGACAAAGAGTTCTTCCTTTTCATGTTACTGTTCTCTTACATATTATTCGATGCTAAATACAAAATAAATGCAAAATCTTAATAATATAAACTTACCACCTCAAATATCTTAATAAAAATTAACAAGCATTGTCTTCTTCGAAAAGATATGAATGTGTTGTTAAGCTTGATTAGCTCATCAAAATTCTCAGTGAGTTTTTAAACATTCACTTCGAAATTCTAAATGTAAAGTGGTTGTAAATATGGTTATCTCTTCGAAAAGTGTTATAAACACTTCAGAATATTCCTCCCTTAATTAATCTAAAAAATGATCAATCTTTGATGATTTGTTAAGATAACATCCAAATAAATGTAAAATAACCATTGGCTAAAAACGAAATTTATTGATAAAGTTGAATATGTACAAGTACATGACGCCTCATTAAAACCTTCTTAGGCCAACAAGGTAGGAAAGAGTGCGCCATTGAAAACAGAAATTCCAAAGTACAAACACATGTCTATTCCCAATAAAGCTTTAAGTGCTGAATATTCTATGGATGTTGTAGCATCATTCCCTCGAAATCACAAAGACGATAAGATCCTGGCTTAATTGTTTCAACAACTGTATAAGGCCCTTCCCACGATGGAGCCATTTTGTCGAGGCTCTTTTCCTTTGTGTGTAGAAAAACGTTTCGCAACACTTTATCACCTTGTTTAATTTCTCTTCTTTTCAGCTTCGAATCATATCTACTTCTCATGAGAGTTTGATAATGTATGGTATTCAAATAAGCTCGAACCATTTTTTCTTCAATCAAATCCAAATTTGCCCTTCAAATTTTGTCATTAAATCTTTCAGAATATTGAGATGTTCTAAAAGAAGACATCGTAGATTCAATAGGGCTATCTGCATCCATACTATATGCCAAAGCAAAAGGAGTCTCTTTTGTAGCCTCTCTTGGATTTGTTCGATAATCCCAAAGCACCTCTTGCAAATAATTTGGCCATTTTCCTGCTGCCCCCGATAGATTCTTCTTCAAGCCATCTAAAATCGTTCTATTTGTCACTTTCACTTGTACATTATCTCGAGGATGAAAAGGCATTGAGAAACATTGCTGAATCTCTTTAGAAGTACAAAATGCAACAATTTCTCTATTGTTAAATTGAGGGCCATTATCTATTGTAATTCTCCGAGGAACCCCAAAACGACTACATATATTATTCACAATAAATTTGATGACATCCTTTGCTTTTGTGCCTGATAGCGGTTCTGCTTCTGTCCACTTCGTAAAATAATCTACCGCCACAATTATCATTTGCCTCCCCCCCGAAGCCATCGGCAAAGGTCCTACCAAATCAATTCCCCATCTATCAAATAGTATTGCCTCAAATATAAACATAAGCGGCACTGTTGGTCTGTGAATAACATTAGCATATATCTGACAAGTATCACAACCTCAGACTAAATTCTTAGCATCGTTCATGATTGTAGGCCAATAAAACCCTGCAAGTAAAACTTTACGTGATAAAGCTGTAAACTCGCAATGAGCTGACCCTTCTCCATCATGCAACTCTGACAATACTTCTTGTGATTCTTGCTTGCCTAGACATCGTAGTAACGGTCTGCTTAATGCCTTTTTATATAAAATTCCATCCAGATCTAAAGGCTTTACCCCTTAACTTTTTGGCCAATTGAGAATCATCTGGCAGAAATCATTGGGTAAAAAAATTAAGAATATCCGATCGCCAATCGCGTCGGCTTTCATCAGTGGCAAAATATTCTTCTATAATTTCACATTGGCCAAATTGAGCAACAATTGAAGGATTCTATTGTAGCAAAATCCAAGGATATTATTCCTTGTAAGAAATATTTGCTAAAGAATCAACCATCATGTTAGTTCCTCGCCCGATATATTCCACAGCCACATTGTCAAATTGAAGCATTAAATTCTGAAGCTCCCGAAGATATAAAATGAAATGATCATTCTTTGCTTCGGAAAACCCATATACTTGATTCGCCAATAACTCAGAATCCGTTTCCAGACGTACTGAAGTCGCCCCATAAACCTTTGCTAATTTTAAACCTGGCAAAGCAACTTCGTACTCAGCTTCATTGTTTGAAGCATGAAAATCGAATTTAATTGATTGGACCATTGTTTCCCCCGTTGGAGCTATCAATTGAAATCTAGCACATTACCCTGAAATAATGGACCCTCCATCTGTTCGAACAATCCACCTCAAATCGATATGCAAAATTTTTGGGCTTTCTTCCTCATCTGATCTACTTGAGTGGAACTCAATAAAAAAAGTCAGCCAATGCTTGTGCCTTGATTGCTGTTCGAGGTGTAAATATAATATCATAGTCTCCTAACTCCACTGACCATTTGGTCATCCTCCCCGAAATATCAGGTCGTTGCTATACATTTTTTAAGGGGAATGAAGTTCGGGCTTCTATAGTATGAGCTTGAAAATGCGGACGCATATTCCTAGCAGCAATCACCAACGCTAAAACCAGCTTCTCCAACTTCATATACCTTTTTTCTACTGCCACCAGATTTTTACTAACGTAATATACCAGCTTCAGAATTCATGAATCTTCACTAATTAACACTGCGCTGAGTGCGAAATCCGATACGACGATGTATAAGAATAATTTCTCCCCATTTCGAGGCTTTGTTAATGTGGTGATGACAACAAATTTTTAATGCTTGTGAATGCTGCTTTGCATTCTGATGTCCATTCAAACCTGCTAGGTCCTCGTAACACTTGAAAGAAAGGAAAGCATTTATCAGAAAATCGTGAAATAAATCGATTAAGTGCTGCTAGCCTTCCTGTCAATATTTGCACTTCTTTAGTTGATCGAGGTGAATTCATTTTTATCAAAGTCTTTAATTGTTCTGGGTCAGATTCTATTCCTTTTTCACTAATAATAAAACCCAAGAACTTCCCCGATCGAACTCGGAAGGTACATTTTTCCGGATTTAGCTTCAACTTGATTGCTCTTAGATTCAAAAACACTTCTTCTAGATCATCAAGATGCACTTCGTCCCTTGAACTTTTCACTACCATATCGTCTATATACACCTCCATATTTCTTCCGATCTGTGTAGCAAAAGCTTTATTAATTAATCTCTTATAAGTGGCCCCATCATTCTTCAATCCAAAGGGCATCACCCTATAACAATTGAGGCCTCTATCAGTTATAAAAGTCATACACTCTTGATCCTTCGGATCCATCTGGAGCTGATTATACCCTGCGAAAGCATCCATAAAGTCAAAATTTTATTTCCTGAAGTGGAATCAATCAACTGGTCAATTCGAGGTACATGAAATGGATCTTTGCGGCAAGCTCTATTTAAATCTGTAAAATCCACACACATCCTTCATTTCCTATTTTTTCCTTTTAACCACCACCGGATTCGCAGTCCACTACAGATACTGAGATTCCCTTATGTGTCCGACCTTAGACAACCGATCCACTTCTGCAACAATTGCTTCCGCTTTCTATTATGAAAATGCTCTTCTTTTTTGAATCACCGGTTTGACCTTCAGATTTATGGCCAAGCTATGCCAGATTACTTCGATAGGTACTCCTGTTACATCTTCTGTCTTCCAAGAGAAAACATCCAAATTCTGAGACAAAAAATTAAGCAGTTGTTGATGTAGATTAGAGGTCAATAAAGTTCCAATCTGAAGCACTTTTCCTTCTGAAAAAGTAAACGCCTCTATTTCTTCACTTACTGTTAAAGACCCCACAGTTTCCCTCGGATCGTCAACCCTTTCTTCCGAATCCGATGGGGCCCTTTCTAACTGTTATTCTCGCATTAAATCTCTAATGTTGGATCCTCGGACCCGAAGCGCAGTGGCATAGCATTCTCTGGCAACCTTTTGATCGTCTCGAACCACTCCAACTCCGTCTCCAACCACATACTTAAAGCATTGATGAACTGTTGAAACCACCCCATACATTCTTGAAAGCCATGATCTTCAAAAAATAGCATTATAACTTGTGGGAAATTCCACCACCACAAAAAGTACTTGGACCTTTTTCTTAAATGAACCTTTCCCCAAACTAACTTCTCCCTCGAATTCTCCAACAACACGAGCTGTTATACCCGTAAATCCAATAATTTTACGATCTGATTGAGTAATTCGAGGTGGTTTTATCATCCTGTCATAGGTGGACTTAAAAAGAATATTAGCAGAACTGCAAGTGTCAATCAACACACGTTGAACTTTGACGCCAGCCACCTCAGCTACAATTACCACAGCATCCTCATGTGGTCCTGTAGTCCCTCTCAAATCATCTTCATCAAACAAAATGAAGGGAATATCTTTCTTTCCATACAAATGTGTTGACATAATTCCTTCAATTTGAGTTGTCAAGTTGACAACATGCCTTTTCCTTGAGCTGCCTAAATTTCTAGTCATTGAATCCCCCCAAAAAATTGCTAACGATTTTTAAAAAACTTGCATAATTCCCGAACATGTCCCTTTTCTACAGAAACAACTTCAACATGATCCTCGACTGCCATCAGAAGCAACCTGTTCGGATCTTTTTCAATATATTCATTAGAAGCATCGAATGAATCAATCTGTGAATCCATAATCATCAAATTCTCAGCTGGCTGTGCAACTTTCGAAGTTAATGCACCATTATTCTTCGATGCACTTCCATGTGACTTCACATAAGTCAAGAGCTTCTCATTCTCAATCAAATATTAGATTTCTTTTTTTTAAATCAATACAATCATTTGTATCATGCCTAATATCATCATGATACCTACAAATTTAATTTTCTTCCCTTGGTCTGCTGATAGGAGCTGGTTTCCTAAAGTTCACAACATTCTTGGTTTTATCCCAAATGACAGACACACTCTCTATCATATCAGCATAGTACTCTAGCCTAACCCATGTATTTGGCCTAGGAATGTTGTAATTTTTAGATGGAGTGTGGTTCGAATATCCACCACTCCGAGGAGGAAAAATGCTGTTCTTCTGCCTCAAATGTTGATTGTTCTCATGACCATTGTTATTTCCATTCGAGGGCTGCCTATCACGAATTCTTCGAAGTATTAACTGGTGCACCTTGGACTCTACTAGACTCCTCAACCTTAATTTGATCCTCAACTTGAGCTATTAACGCTCCAAAAGTCAAAGGCCTTCTCTTTGTTGTCTCATTAGCCAGATCCCCTGGCAATAAACCCTGGCGAAAAGCTGCTATCGCCACATTTTCTTCATAGTTGTCCAAACTAGCCTTGGTCAATACAAATCTCTTGGTATAGTCTTTCAATTTTTCTCATGGTTCCCGCTTGCACTGAATAATTGTATCACCACTGGCTCTCATCTATTTGCTTCCCACAAATTGTCTTTGGAAATCAGTATAAAAATCCCTGAAATTTGATATGGACCCCCTCAGAATCCTGTTGTACCATTTGAGAGCTGTTCCTTTAAAATTTTGAGAAAAAACACGACATACAAGCCAGTCGTCATCCTCGAAATTCATCATATAATTTTCAAATTGTTTGATGTGATCATCGGGATCTTGCATCCCATCAAACTTTTCAACTTTCGAAATATTAAAACGCTTCGGAAGCGTCATAGAACGAATTTCATCTGTTAATGGAGAGTTCATCCAATCAACACCTTGAACAAATTGGTCATCGGTCCCCATTGTGACATACAAATTCCTATCAATTTCAGCATACTGATTCAAAGGATTTCCTTCATGCCAAGTTGATCGAGGAGCATTCTTAGACTTGCTCTCCCTCGAATAATCTCTTTCTGATTCCCCTTTCGAAGAACCTCTATGCCTTTTAAATCCCAAAGCTGAACTTTCTACTTCCTCATCACTGGAAGTTATTAATTTTTGTTTATCATTTTTCTCCTTTCGAGACGAATATCTCTCTTTTGCAGACACAAAGCGTGCTTTTTGTGCTCGGACTTAGCATGTCTATCATCAAAAGATCAATCTGACTGACCTTCCACATTGGTTTTTTCCATTTCTTGTCTAACTTCAGATCTGATTCTAGCAGAAAGTATCTCTTGTTCCCTTCGGCCATATTTTTCATTCAAAGCATTGATTTTATCTAGAAGCTGATTCATTCTTGTCTCAACATCATATCGAACCTGGACCAGAGATGATCAATCAGTTATATTCTCATCAGTCCCATTCTTTTGCAAATCATCTCTCATAGTTTTTATCGTCGATTGAAGTGTAGGATTATTATTTTCAGGATTCATCTTATGAATTTTAGTCAAAGAATACCAATGAATAATGTCACTTTCGAAAAAAATAAGCTACTGATCTTTCTTATTCAAGTCCTTAGTGAAGTCGCCAAATTGATAAGGTTTGATTTTGCTTTAGTAAATTGCTAAGGACAAATTATAGAGAGAGAAAATGCTTTAGAGTTTTTAGAGAGAGAAAATACAAGTACAAATGAGTTTCAAGTAAAAGTGTTCAACCCCTTTATTAGAGTAGTCTGGTCCTTTATATAGAGGAGCCAAGACTTAGTCTTAAATTGAATCTGTTACAAAAAATGGACTAATTGCTATTTAGTCCTTAGAAATTATACAAAGTTACAATTGCCTCCTAAAACTTACATCATTCACAAATTAAAGACAAAACTTACATTAATTACAATGAAGTCCTTGAATTTACATTATTTACAAATTAATCCTTAAAAACCTATTTCCATATCAGACACTATTTTTAAAAAACTTGGTGTTGCGATCCCTCAGCTTGAGTCAAGTCTCCTTGGATTTCTGTTTAAAGATAAATTTATCAGCTCTACTAAAAAAATAAAAATGGAGAACACAGTAGGTTTGTGGTACTAAATGTGGTGTCTAAGGGATCAAATGAAAGAAGTGATTGAGCTTGGAAGAGGTTAGATTGCACTTTTGAAATGCAAAATATGACTTAACGAGCTAAACTCTTATTGGTTATAACCTTATAAGATGTCTTCATAGTCCTTGTGAGAAAATTGAGTGAATACTTATAGCCTTGAGTTCTTTTGTATTGGTCGAGACATTTATTTTTCATACTTGATCTTCTTTGAAGAAAGTTTAATGACTTAATATCTTAAAGAAGAATGTTCATGTTAAACTGATTATCTGTCGAGCTGAACTACTAAGTTGATTACAGATGGACCCGTGAGAGTCTTGATGTCTGTTTGTCATGTATTTTCCTCATTGAAAACCCTTCATCGACCAAACATCCCTTGCAAATAAAAAGTTATATTTTACCAAATAGTAAAATAGTCCAAACATGCATAGCAATATTTTTTGATTTTTTGGTAGCTGGTTATCTCGAAAACAGTGTTATCAACTAGTTCAGGATTTACACGAAGTTAAAACATTTTACTTTAAAAGTTACTTCGTGTTGCCTATGGAAGTATGAAAGTAGTGCCCCCGGTACTTTCAAAGTTTTAATGAACGACTAAAGTTGAAATTCTAATATGTGAATTTGTGATATGAGAGTTCTTGTTTTAGCCGAGCCAAAGTTTTCATTAATATTACAATGTGCTTATCGAACGCGGAACAATCGTAAACTTCAGATAACCAAAACCCTAATTATTTGATATGATAGAAAATGTCAAACATTAGTGTTATGAAGTTTATGATAACTAGAAATATGATCACCGTCCACCGTAAAATAGAATCGTATTGTGATACGTACCACGCGGTGGACAATAGTCATTAACCTGACACATGTAGTGTTATCACTTCAATTTTATTAGATATATCCGTTGAATATTATTAAATCTGACCCACACATATGTAAAATAAATATAGCCCTTCATAATTTATTGAATTAAGGAGGTTATTTGCTTATTTCTTACTTAAATATAAAATTTATTTATCATTTTAAAATCTTTATCTCATAATTCACTGTTGTACTAAACTATTTTGCTCGTTTATACTTTTTTTTCGTAATTAATTTCTAAATTATATATTTTAATTTACCTTCTGTTCTTTTTCCCAAAAATTATTCGTTTAAACTTTTCTTATTCTTTTAAATAAATTATGATCAAGACAATGAGTAGAAAGTTACACAAATTAGAACGAAAAATATATGATAATCAAAAAGCATAACAACAATGATCCATTTAAAAAAGTTTCTACCAGTCCTTCTCACTAAAAAAATAAATCCAATTAGGGCATAGTAGAATGTGTAGAAAATAGTGTTTCGTTTTCCGGATAATCTCTGAAGTCTTGTAAACAATTTCTTATTGAAATATTTTTGGGGTTCTCCAAAAATTTCAATTGGATAAAATCAGAGATATGTACTTTGAACAGAGAGGATGAAAATGATATATTTCCTTTTCAACAGAACCCATATTTATAATTTCGACCAACCAAAATACAGTTTGGAAGTTAGGGCAGTTAGGGTCTCTCAACCGGTTTTGTGTTAAAACGGTCAAATTTTCAAATTTGAATAAAACGGTCAAATTTTCAATTTCGAAATTTTGTTGACTTGCAACAGTAGCCGATTTAACCAAAAGAAATTGAGATAATTGAAGCTCGACCCCAGCCAGGGGCTCCGCCCCTTGGACCCTGCAAGGGGCTCCGCCCCTTGACCCCGCTAATCGTGATATAATCTAACAAGCGTGCACTCCGCACTCTACGACTTGTTTGATAATATATCATGATTAAATTGGTCGACTAGTCGATCCAATTACACTAAAATAAATAACAACCTTCCCCCATTTTAGTGTAATTCATGATCTACTAAACACAATCATATCAAATATCAAATTTATGCATAAATGAAATATCGTAACGATTGAATTTCACATTAGTATATTACACATTCCAAATATTCGAATATCAAGGTATCACTAAGGATTGAACCTTTACTATTCACAATGAATACATGAAGATAATATACACATAAATTTACATTCTCACTTGTTCTTACTTGACACTATATTTTACTAGCCTTGTGTCCTTATCCTTCTTAAGCATATCAAAGCCAAGTCCTAGCTTCTTGAAGCGGCTAAACTTCATGCTCAAATAGGTAGTTCTTTTCATCTTGCACCTGCATATGCAATTTTTCAAAAGAGCTATTAAGAAGATAATCTTCAACCTTCACAACTTGCAGTTCTGAACACATACCTTGGGATGATATACAAATGTGTTCCAATATCTTGATGTTAAGCTTTCCACATTGAATTCAACACCTAATGTCATATTAGATGGGAATTGGGTATCTCAACATGAGAGATTTCAAATGGACTTTAATCCCATCCCAATAGCCGATTTGTGCACAAGATCTCTATTTAACCCCTTGGTTAAATGATCGGTTAAGTTATATTGAGTTCTCACAAACTCTACTGATATAACATCATGCGTGATACGCTCACGAATCATACTGTGTCTAACACCTAAGTGTCTAGACCTGCCTTTGTAAACTTGTCTATAAACATTGGCCAAGGCAGCCTCACTATCACATCTGATAGATATAGGTGATATCGGTTTGGGCCACAACGGAATTTCATACATTAAATTTCTTAGCCACTCAGCTTCTTTACTCGCTGCTGCTAATGCCACAAACTCTGATTCCATTGTTGAATCAGTAATACAAGTTTGTTTCTTAGACGCCCAAGAGATAGCACCTCCCCCAAGTATAAATACCCATCCACTTGTGGAAGAATGATCTTCCATATTGGAAATATAACTCGCGTCTGAATATCCTTCAAGTACAGAAGGAAATCCGGTATAAGTTAAACCATAATTCATGGTTCCTTTCAAATACTTGAATACTCGATTTAAAGCTTGCCAATGATGCGAACTAGGATTGCTAGTATACCTACTAAGTTTTCCAACAGCAAAGGCAATATCCGGCCTACTGCTAGTCATGGCATACATAAGACACCCGATGGCTCTCGAGTATTCAAGTTGAGATACAGCAATACCTTTATTAGGTAGAAGCTTAAGACTAGGATCTATAGGTGTGCTTACCGGAGAACAATATTTAAAATTAAATTTATTTAATATCTTCTCAATATAGTGAGATTGAGAAATCGATATACTATTGTTCTTTCGCTTGATTCTTATACCAAGAATCATTTCAGCTTCCCCCAAATCCTTCATCTCAAAGTTAGATGATAAAAAATTCTTCGTTTCATTAACCTGATTTTGGTCAGTACCAAAAATCAACATATCATCCACATATAGACAAATCATAACTCCTTTACCAGAATTATCAAATTTGCTATATACACACTTGTCTGCTTGGTTAAGAATAAATCCATTAGACAATATCACATTATCAAATTTTTGATGCCAATCTTTTGGTGCTTGTTTCAAACCATACAAAGACTTTTTCAACTTGCATACCTTGTTTTCACAACCAGGCATCACAAACCCTTCCGGTTGTTTCATATAAATCTCCTCATCCAAATCACCATTCAAGAATGCTGTTTTAACATCCATTTGATGAATTACAAGATTGTATACAGATGCAAGTGCAATCAACAATCTAATAGTGAAAATCCTAGCAACCGGAGCATAAGTATCAAAGAAGTCAATGCCTTCTCTTTGTCTAAATCCCTGGATAACCAATCTAGCTTTATACCTTTCAATAGTACCATCTACTTTCATTTTTCGTTTAAATATCCATCTATTTCCCAATGATTTGCACCCAGGAGGTAAATCAGCCAACTCCCATGTATTATTATGCATGATAGACTCTATTTCATCCTGGATAGCTTCTTTCCAGAATGCAGCATCCCTTGATGCCATAACATCACTAAAAGTACTTGGATCATCTTCAATAACAAAACAGTATTGATATTGATAGTCAATCTTATCTCTTGACCCTTCAACTAAATATAGTTGAAAATCAAATCCGTACGACTTAGCTTTTCTGGCTCTAGTACTTCTCCTTGGTTCAGAAGGTCTAGGTACACAATTGGTACCACTTGATATATTTTCAATTTCACTTGAGTTCCTATTCAAAGAGTTTTGAATCAAATCTCTAGGTCTAGGTATAGAAGTAAATCTCTCTTCATCAAATATTGCATCTCTTGACTCGATAACTGTGTTCACCGACACATAGTCATTAGATTCTAACACATAGAACCTATATGCAATGGAATGCTCAGCATACCCTAATGAAGATACAATCTATACCTCTTTCACCCAAATTTTTCCTTTTAGGTTCAGTGAGTCTTACAACAGCTCTACAACCCCAAACTCTCAGATAATTTAGTGTTGGAGGCTTCTTAAACCAAAGCTCATACATGGTCATCTTATTCCTTTTAGTAGGAACACGATTCAATAAATAACAGGCTGTTAACATAGCCTCACCCCAGAATCCTTCACTCAAACCCGAATAGAACAACATGGAATTAACCATTTCTTTCAAAGTCCTATTCTTCCTTTCAGCTATACCATTTTGTTGTGGTGTATAAGGAGCCGTGGTTTGATGAATTATACCCGTAGACTGAAAATAAATTGGATCATAATATTCACCTCCTCTATTCGTACGTAGATTTTTAATCAAATCATTCTTATGTAGCTCAACTTCTTCCTTATAGATTTTAAACTTATCAAGAGCTTCATTTTTAGCATGCAACAAATAAATGTAGCAATATCTAGATGCATCATCAATAAAAGTAATAACATACTTTTTATTTCCTAATGAAGGTGTAGCATGGAAATCACATAAATCACTATGTACTAGTTCCAATATTTTGGAAACTCGGTTAACATTATTGAAAGGTTTTCTAGTTATCTTAGTTAACATGCAAGTTTTACATTTTTCATTATTTGCATCAACAGGAGGAATAAGGCTCATTTTAGACATGTCTTTTATTCTTTCATAATGAACATGTCCTAATCTAGCATGCCATAATTCTGTTTTATTTATATTTCTACACACACTAGTAGAAGTCATGCAAACAGAATCATTTTCGAATGAAACATTAATATTTAACATAAACATACCATTACATAAATATCCGAATCCCATAAATACACCATGTTTTGACAAAACATATTTGCCACTTTCGTACACTTGTTTGAAACCACAATTGTTTAAAACAACACCAGACAAAAGATTCTTTCGAATCCCAGGAACATACAATACATTGTTCAATAATATGTACTTTCCAGAAGTAAATAGTAATTTAACATTTCCTAGTCCTTTGATTGGTTCGGTAGCAACATTTCCCATCTTAAGTGAAGGTCCATCTTCAATCGGTTGAAAATTACTAAACCATCGAAGATCTTTACATACATGACTTGTTGCTCCCGAATCAACCCACCAAGCAACATTATCATCCTGCACATAAAATGCTTCAGATATTAGAGATATATAATTTTGACCAGAATTAGAATTCTGAAATAAAATCTGACCTTGTTGCTTTTCAGGATCCTTAGATCCACTTGAACCAGCATTGTGTCCACTTGAACCAGCATTGTTCCCACTTGGACCAACATTATTTTTGCCTTTTCTAACTCGACAATCCCTTCTAAAGTGACCAGGTTTGCCACATTTCCAGCATGCTATTTTAGGCTTTTTGCTGTTAAAATTACTGTTTTTGTTGTTTCCTTTAAACTTTCGTTTATTCCCCTTATCTGTATTTCCATTCTTAAAGAATCCGCTGCTTTCAGCCATATTTACAGATGAGTTTCCCACTTGGTTTTTACCCTTGGGATTACTTAATTCATCTTGAGCCCTTAGAGACTCTTCAATCTTAAAATGACTACCAAGTTCGACTAGAGTCATTTCTTCCTTGTTGTGTTTCAGTGTGTGTTTAAAATCCTTCCACGAAGGAGGAAATTTGTCAATAACAGAAGAAACCGAAATACATTCGTCCATTTTCATATTGTGTTGAACAAATTGACCCAGAATTCTTAGTAGTTCATTATACTGTTCCATTACAGGTCTAGAGTCAACCATTTTGTAATTTATAATATTACTAACCAGGAACTTCCTACTAGAAGCATCTTCTGCCATGTATTTTGATTCTATAGAATCCCATAATTCTTTTGCAGATTCGACATTTTGGTATACATCAAACAAAGTATCAGACATACCGTTTAATATATGGCCTCGGCAAATGTAGTCATCATTCTCCCACTTGCTGCGCCTCCTCGTTTGTTCCAATGTTTCATTCTCAGTGATCTCTGGCCAGGGGGTACTCAAGACATACACAACCTTGAGTGTAGTCAACAGAAAATGCATCTTTTTCTGCCATCGTCTGAAATCATGTCCTTCGAACTTGTCCAACTTAGCGAATTTACTTGTCATCTCCTTCGCAGATTCTCCTCCGTTCGTCATCTCTATCTTCATCAACAAGACCAGAATATTTCAATAAAATGTAGAAAATAGTGTTTCGTTTTCCGGATAATCTCTGAAGTCTTGTAAACAATTTCTTATTGAAATATTTTTGGGGTTCTCCAAAAATTTCAATTGGATAAAATCAGAGATATGTACTTTGAACAGAGAGGATGAAAATGATATATTTCCTTTTCAACAGAACCCATATTTATAATTTCGACCAACCAAAATACAGTTTGGAAGTTAGGGCAGTTAGGGTCTCTCAACCGGTTTTGTGTTAAAACGGTCAAATTTTCAAATTTGAATAAAACGGTCAAATTTTCAATTTCGAAATTTTGTTGACTTGCAACAGTAGCCGATTTAACCAAAAGAAATTGAGATAATTGAAGCTCGACCCCAGCCAGGGGCTCCGCCCCTTGGACCCCGCAAGGGGCTCCGTCCCTTGACCCCGCTAATCGTGATATAATCTAACAAGCGTGCACTCCGCACTCTACGACTTGTTTGATAATATATCATGATTAAATTGGTCGACTAGTCGATCCAATTACACTAAAATAAATAACAGAATGTGGCAATGCTCTCGAAACCTATATCCTCGTCATTCAACCTTTATCGGTGCTGTCGTCATTTCGATCGGAATCTCATATAAGCTAAGTTTGTAATTTGATAACATATTTATATAGAGTTCTGTGTCTTTATGGCCCGAAATATTAGTTTGTGTTGCGCAATCTCTAAACACTGTCTCAATGATTAACAGACGGCTCCACTCTTAATCACGCAAAAATCCATTCCTCCCCCCTTAATTCCTAACAAATTGTTCTCCGTCTTTACAAACAATATAAGAAAAATTGTTATTAAGGATGTTTTGGATTAATAATTAATTAACTAATTAATGGGTGTAGTCAAACTATGGTCTATCTAATTCTAGACAAATTCATTTCTTTGATGGAGAAATAAAAATTCTGTCTTTACATGATATTTAATTAGTTCCACACATATTTAAAACAAATTATTATATTATTAAGGACTCCGTAACCACTTTCGAGAACAATTATTGGTACAAAACCAGCCAAAATAAATAGGGCCTGATACATTTGAACCGAATGACACGTTCTAATCAAATAAATAGATATAATTAATATTAGGTCGTCGCACCAAAATATCCTACAGTGACACCATAAATATCCTACAAACGTATCAATAACTTAAAAAATATTAAAGGAGAAGTATAATATAACAAAATAATCCATATCAAATTTATTTACAAATAATCATTTCAATTTTTTTTTTTAAAAATATTCAATTTTTATTTTTATTTTTTTAAAATTTACTTTCTAATTTATATTTTGATGTCACTATCCAACTCTTATTCGAACAAACACACCATTAAGTCAAATTATATCAAACATGTATGATTTGATTTGTAAAATTAAACGTTAAAAACAAAAACTCAATTTTAAAAATAAAAAATAATAGAAAATGAAAACACTCAAACCAAAGATTAAACACTTCACAACATCACCCAATCAACCAACAAAGATAATTTAATCTTGTAAAAATGGAAACAAACAAAAATAAAAAAGTCATGAATAAAAAACAAGTTAATTTTTTTTAAATAAACAAGTCAAAACAGATTTGTAAAGTTTTATAAAAGTAATTCGATACTAAAAAAAACCAGAAATCTCTTCATGAAACTTAATATACATGAAAAGAAAATCATAGCAAGAGAGTTCCGGGAACTCTAAATTCAGAGTACACCCAACTTCCTGGAACTCTTGCTAAACGATAGATTAGTCTACTTTAACTTACCTTCTTCCTTCTTCTTTTTCAAAGATTGTTCCTTTAAAATATTTTTATTATCTTAAATAAATCATTACCAATACAACGAGTCAAAAATTGCACGATTAACACGAAAGAGGTTTGTATAATCAGAACCATAACATCAGTGACCCATTGGAAGAAACTTCTACGAGTCTTTCTCACTACAGAAATAAATCCGATTTGGACATAGTAAGATCTCAAAAAGCTCATGAGACCTTTGTCCTCGTCATTCAACCTTTATCGGTGATGTCATCATTTTGATTGTTTGGTTCATATAATTTAGGTACGTTTAATCCTGAGTTGTTTAATTCACTTACTACTAAAATAATATTAATTCAGGTTCGACCATGATGGAGGCAAAAGCCGAATTTTTTCCTGCTCCCACAAAAGTAAAAGTTGAAGGGTCTAAAAATACCAAGAAATCTTATGTCAAACCGATAAAGTTGGCTTTGAAAGATAAAGTATTGCATACTGATACGATATGAAATATCGTCTATGTGGGGCATAACCAAAGCTGAGTAAGGATCTAAAACTTGAGCCTTGTATGATTCTTTTAATCCAAAATGACCCCGACTTTTTCGAATGATAAAAAACAACCTAAGTTTACCTTGAGACATGACTTAGCTTGCCTTGAGACATGACCAATCTTGCGATGAGACATGACCAAGTTTGCCTCGAGACCTGGCCGAGCTTAGCCCGAGGTGTGGCCGAGATTTCCCTGAGCTCTAGCCAAGCTTGCCTCACGAATAAATTTAAGTAAACTAGCCAAACAAAATACAAAGTTAACTAACCATGCTTTGTCGGACAATTAAAAAAAACTGGCCAGAAGGCCAAACACGAGTCCCAAAAGCTCGACCTTGATGGCTAGCTCGCCTAGACCTGGCCATCTAGCCTTAAGCGACCGTCTAGTCCCTTAAGGCCAGATTGGCCAGACTTGGCCAAGCTTGCCTCTGGACATGACCACAATTATCCTCATGGCCTAAATTGTGCAGATATTGCCAACAAAAACTGGCCCAATATGGAGGAATCCTCCTACCGAAGCCTATCGACTTAGCCAAGCCACATATGGTTCCTCGTTGCAATCCGAAAGAAGCGACTCATGAACTCACGAAGCTTGTAAACAGATTTGGCTTGACGGATCCACGATCTTTAATCAACACATATTTAGCTTATGTCGTTCCTCTGTCTCTTGAATGCTTTCGAAGTATACAAAAACTATGTCTAACAACGTACGAAAGCCATGTTTGACATTTTACGTTAAAACCACCTCCAAGGACATACCTTCGTCGGGTAAAGCATCTCGAGATCCAGAAAATGATGCACAAATGAAGAGGCAATAACCAAAGATCATTACAAGTGAAAATTACTATATAAAGAAGATAATATCTCATTCGTAAGGTTAGGTGAAAGTTATAGAGAAAACAATAACATCAACAACAAGAGATTTATCTTTGTAATCCACATTATCAATGAAACACAAGTGTTCTTTACACATTTACTGTAAGTTCTTTCAATTTTTAATACATATTTTTATCTACTTAAACATCACGGTTCATTAGGTTTGGGTGATATTTTCCCCATAATTTTGGCATCGTTGCCGGGAAACGAATGAGCCAGCTATCCTAACCTACAAACGATAACAACGTTCTATCATTGTAAATCATGAATCTACGGTTGGGAAAACTATCCACTAATGGGCCAAGACTATCAGTGCTACAACTTACCTCACATATAGAGGTAAGTATCGACTGTGAGCCTATCTACCCTATCGAAGTGGAAAATCCTCCACATGAGAAACAATATGTTGCCTCGTCTGCCACTACCACATACGATGTCACTTTTATTTCCTCTGACAGTGACGAAGAATACAATGATCATGTCATTCAAACTAACAAAATAACTGACGACCTACCTCAAGAAGTGAGCGAGCTCATTCAAGGTTTCAGGAGCATCACGGTGGCCCAAGAAGTGACCGGACGACCGTGTCCTCCACTTGCCCATTCAAGATAGACTCATCAAGGTTTTAGCTATAATATCATGGTCCAAAAGGAACAATAAAGCCACCTCATGATGGTGGATCACCCATCACTAGGCCTAACTCATTTTATCAATGCGATGCCGACCACTGGAGAATGAACCTAAGAATGATGGGCACCCGACGATGATTAAAACGAAAAATTTGATCTACGGGCCAAGTTTATAATGTGGTTATCATATGACATTGGTATGAGACTTACTATAGCTCCGTTGGAACTATCATTTTCGACTATCAAAATACTAGAAGATGGATCCAGCATTGGGTTCAACGTCCCTTTGAGGTATATGCGATCATACCAGCATATAGTCTCCCGTAACATTACACCATGGCACAGAGATAACAGGATTCATACCGTCATACCCTCATATAGTCTCCTTTCACAACCTCATCTTGGGCCGACATGGTTGCTTCACTCCAAGGCAACACCGTTGAATTACCAGCATAGTATGCAATATATGGTTGGACACAATATGGGGGGTCATATTGGGATACCCCAAGATAATTTAGGAAAAATAGATGGAAGACTCACAAAAATTGGAAAAGATTGACTTAAGACTTGAGTGATGTTAAAACATGGTCAAGCTTGCCTCGAGACTTGGCCAAGCTGGCTAGAGCAGGAATTTATCAGTCATCTAACAATAATAACCCCTCATTGTGGACTACTCCAAGGAACAACAACTGGAATTCGGTGCAATGAAAAAGTTGGAAAAAGCATGTATAAAAGAAAATTTAGACCTTATAGATCCTAATTTGGGTACAACCCGAGAAGACAAAGATCCCACCATATATTTCCTTAAAAGTGAAGTAGCATGGGCCTGCGAAGTAAGATCTGAAAGATCATGCGTTTAGTTTATAGATATAAATTTAGAGGGCGGTTAACCTTCGACCGAACGTGCTGCTAAAGCACAACCTATGGAAGACACTGATATAAGAGCGATGGCGACTTGATGGTTGGACATGCACGACATGTTGGAAAAAAAAATTCATAGCTGATCACACACAACATACTCCTAAGTTAAATATGGACTAGCCAAGATAGTAAGTGACTACGATGTACTTGAGCTAAGTATGGACCCGACCATCGTTGGCTTTAGAGTAATATCCATCTCGAAGCAATGACATGAGAAGATACACAAGTTTTTTATTTTACCCCTTGGGAGAAACTCCAGATAAAGATCCATATAAGCTAGATCCTTATTCTTAAAAGAATTGCTTAGGGTGTAGATAAGAGCACCAAGGTGGAGCCCTTCACAATGGTCAACATAGTAGCCTGAATTACAGAATGGGCACTGAGGAGAAGATTTCATTTGAGAGGAAAACACGATGATATTTTCCAAAAAGGCCCTAATGCTCAGACCTTCGTGGCAGCGTTCCCACCCGGATGAGCAGAACATAAGCACGGACCTTCTAGCTTGGCTAGGAAAGATGTCCCCACAACCACTAATATTCAATATCAACAAATGATGCGAATATCATCGAAACCACGGGCATACCACATAGCAATGCCGAGTGCTAAAAATAGAAATCCTATGTCGGACCGAGAAAGAGAGTACATGAGGGAGTTTGTCAAGTAGCTCGATGAACGCTAGCAAAAACGGCCACACATCCTTTGAAATGCGCTTCAAGGATTTCAAACAAAAAGTAAGGAAGCAACAGATAAGCTGAACCGACCTAAGAGTCGTCCCGATGGAGAACGAGATAGAAGTGAGAAACTTAAAACCTATATCTGATCTTTTCATTGAGGCACCATCCGAACGGGTTACGCACATAGCTTCCGCAAGGGCTACATCTGAGGATTGACTTATGCCCTCAACACACCATGGGTTAACCTGACTAAATCAGACGCCCTCAACGTATCAATCATCGATATTTGATCCATGGACAAGGGTCTCGAGATCATCTTCTTCACAAACAAGGATCTCATTTTATACAATGATCATGACCGACATTACGGGGGTAAAGCTCGATAAATTTGGGTGATCATGAGAGCAATAGCAAACGTTCTATTCATCTCAACCACGAAACAAATTTCCTTTAAGATCTTCATATGCCCAACCTTCTATTTTATGATAGGTTTTAATGGTCAAGCCGCCATGCCTATGGAATCAACACCGTTGGTGGTGTAATTTGGGACGAGCAGATACGCAAGTTCTCGAGAATTTTAAATGATATCTCCTAACCCTTAGACTTATATTTTATTATTTTCTAATTATTCTTGATAATCATTGCACCCAATTTATTATGTTCAACGAAATAAAATCTTTTGTTTAAACGTTTCATAACGAAGCCTTCTTTATGTTACATGCAGATAAATTAGCATGATTTCTCAACCGCAACAGAAAAATATCTTTTTTATACAAGTTCATGCCCCAACCCAATGTATGGCCAATATCGAGTATAAACTAGTTTGATAACTTGTATGATGCATAAATCGACACATCGCTAGAGTACCGGTAAACTTACACAAAAGAAAAAAGCAACAAGGGAAAAAGTTTACGCTAAAAATATACGTGAAACAACAAAACACCAAAGTTCTACCTTAAGGTATGTGAGCCCGTCTATGCAACTCCAACTCTTGCTAGGAAGTAGGAGGAGTACATGCACTTTAAGCAAAGCGACGTAAGGGGATACAATATACAAGCAAAAGTATAACATATCTGAATATTGTACTTACTAACAAGAGTTTAGTGAGTATAGCTTGGTTAAAAAGGTAATATGACCCTTATATAACAATGAAGAAGGGTGACACATGCCCCAAAAAATGAAGAAAATCAAAGGGAAATTATTTCCACACTATAACAAAAAGAACCACATATGTTGCTAAAATTTAAGCCTAGATAAAAACTTCGATTATATTCAAGCACCCAAAATTCAAGCCTCGGGGGAGTGGGCATGTGTCGATGATATTCAAATACCAACAAGTAGATTAGCTTTATTAATGATATCTAGTCGCTTAAATTAAGATTGCCCGGGCTCCCCCGAATTGAGAAGAATAATTATTCTATAGATATGCAACAAAATAATCGGATGCATAAAAAGTAACCTCACTTGACTTTAACACGACATAAGACTAACCCGTCCTTGCTCAGCCTCAGATCAAGCTTCTTTAAAAGCTTCTAGCTTAATGAATATATATAAATATTTTTTCAAAGTAAATGGAGCTTTGAACACTCACTCAGAAGTTTTTTTGCTTAACTAAGCTCCACATCGGTCGAGCTCAACTCCTTGTCAGCTTGACTTTAACTCGACATCGATTCAATCCGCCTCAAATCGACATCAATTTAACTTCACTCGACTTTAACACAATATAAGATCATCTCGTTTTTGCTCAGGCTCAACTCGATCTTATTTAGGAGCATCTCGATCAATGAATATGAAGACATATTTTTCAAAGTAAACATAGCTTAGCATATTAAATCGGAATTCTTTTGCTCAACAAAGCTCAACGTCGGTCGAGCTCAACTCGACGTCAGCTTGACCTTAAGTTGGCATTAATTTGGTCAACCTTATTCAAATTTAACACATTATAAGATCAGCCCATCCTCGTTCAACCTTAGCTTGGGCTTCTTTAAGAGATTCTCGTTCATTAAATATGAAGAGATATGTTTTGCAGTAAATGGAGCTTAGAAAACTCAGCCGGAAGACTTTCTCTCAACAAAGCTCAAAGTTGGTCGAGCTCAACTCGCATAACATAAGCTCCGCTCGGAGACCATGGGCTACTAAAACACACAACTGTGAGGTATCAAAATCGGAGCACTCCAATGACTTGCAAGCAAGAAAATGAGTGATGAGAGTTACTGATACGACATGAGATATCGTCTAAGTGAGACCCGACCAGCCAGGTAAAGATATACAACTTGATCATTGAATGAATCATTTAATTGAGAATGATCCTGACTTGGCCTAACAGCCAAAGGAAACCTAAGCTTACATCCAGACATGGCCAATCTTGCCACGAGACATGGCCAAACTTTTCTCGAGACGTGGCCAAGCTTACCTCGAGACATGGCCAAGCTTGCGTTGAGACCTGACCAAGATGCATCATGAATAAATCTAAGCAAACTATTCAAACAAAAGACGAAGTTACCTAACCATGTTATATCAGACGAATAGAACCAACCTGGTCAGAAGGCCGAATACGAGTCCCAAAAGCTCACCCTTGGTGGCCAACCCAGCCAGACTTGGCCAGCCTTCCTTAAACGATCGTTTGGTTGCTTTAGGCCAACTTGGCCAGAATTTTTCAAACTTGCCTCGGGACATGGCTAAAATTGTCCCGATGGCCTAAATTATCCGGATAACCAAAATTGGCTCGATATGCAGAAATTCTCCTTTAGAAGCCTACTCGACTTAGTCAAGACTTATCTGGTTCCTCGCTGTAATCCGAAAGAAACGATTCACAAACCCACACAATGAATTCATAAATAGAATGTGCTTGACACTTCTGCAATCTTTAATCAACACAAAGTTAGCCTGTGTCGTTTCCTCCTCTCCCGAGTGCTTTCGCAGTATACATAAACCATGTCATACAACGTACAAAAGTCATGTCTGACATTGTACAATAAATCAACCCTAAAATATGTACCTCTACTTAATAAAGCTTCCCGATAGCCAAAAAAGGTTGCACCAATGAAGAAACAACAATCAAGGATCCCATAGAGTCAAAACTACTATATATATATATATAAGATAATATCTCATTTATAAGGTTAGGTGAAAGTTAGAGAGAAAACAATATTATCAACAACAAGATTTTTCGCTTTGTAATTTATATTATAAATAAAACACAAGTGTTCTTCACACATTTACTTCAAGTTCTTGGATTTTTTAGTACATTTATTTATCTACTCCACATCATGGTTCATTAGGTTCGAGTGATTTTTCCTCAACACATACGATAAAAATCGAGTGGTATGTGTATATCAATCCAATAGAATATCCATAATGTCTATTAAAATAGGGAATTCCTATATTTGTGAGTGTGTAAAAACTATAGGGGGGGACTATTGCTAATTTTAAACACAATGAGTATATGATTTGCACTAGTCTATTATATGAGTCATCTTTCTACTGCACTCAGATCTACTTTTATTCTTTAGCATACTTCGTATATGCATAAGTCAGGTGGCGTCGAATAAATGAAAGCTTATGATGGATTACTTATTTCTTCAATATTGTCGGTAGGGGATTTCAAAGTTAAAGACTTTATCTCAAAGAATTTATTCAAGGTTTTTGGAAGAGGATTTGGATGTCAAATACTTTATCTCTTTCATAAAGACTAGGAAATTGTCTTTGACATTCATGATTCTGATAATTTATGCAAAAACAAAATTAGAAAATAAGTATGGATGAATCATGACCAGATGTACCTCGACAATGGAGAAAATTAACTATCTTTTTTATTCGTAGGTTTATTTGAGATATATATGATTTATGATACTTGACATCACTAATATTAATTATTTGTTCTTGTGATATTTTATTTGGTTTGCTATGAGGATACTATTTTTGAACCAAAGTGCCCGAAATGATGGAGCATTGTTATATATAAATATTGTTTTTTGTTTTTTTTTTTTCATTTTTGAATGAGTTCTTACTTTCGACCTCCAAATTTTGGTGAAAATTATGTTAAATACAAGATTTATATTACATCTTTTGTTCTTTTTATTTTCTCACTTTACTTATAATTTGAAGTTTTTTCTTGGAGTATTTGTTTTATATATGTAAATTTATTAACAAGATGGAGTTTAGTAATTTAGGATCTCCAACAATCCTCAATTTAGACGAATGACAATACACTGCTGGTACCTTTAGATGAAGGATTATTGAGCCAAAAGTGTACTTATTCCGTTAAGAACTTGCAAAATCCTTAGTTTAGAAGAAATTAATGCACAATTGGTGGGTTCATATGAAGTATTATTGAGCCGTAAATGTCCTTAATGCATTAAAGGCTTCTTAGTCCTCGTATTGGAAGAATGGAAATGCATTAACAACAACTTTAGATGAAGTCTTATTGTACCTCGAGATTCCTTAGTGAATTTAAAACTTGAGAATCCTTATATTAGAGGAAGGATAATGCACAGTCGATAACTTCAGGTGAATACTTATTGAGTCGCGATATAAGTCATTAAAAAGAACCGTCAATACTTATTGAGAAATATAGTTTATTTTTTGTTTTTAGGTCATGAAATCCTAAACGTTTAGGTTTACGTATAGAATCATCCATAATTGTTTTTTGTTTTAGGGAGTACGTGAAATCCTTAATTTGTAAGACTACGTTTAGAATCATTCATACACTTATATTATTTGCATGGGTTTGAGGAATCCATAGAGTATTTACTAACATATTTAGAATTATCCAGATACTTAGATAATAATATTTTATTAACGACAAACACCTTTATAAAATCTTTATATGCCACCGAGATAGAAAAAGTGTACAAAAAAGAGGAAATATAATATGTAAAAATTTACAAGTGCTAACGTTATATGATACTTTATGAAATATAGAGCTTCAAATGATCAATGTTTCAAGGATACAAAATAGGTTGTTTTTATGCATCCATAATCTATATGTTCTAAGTTTGAACTTAGCTAATTTGTGTGCATGGTCTCTCTAATTTCAGCCCAAGTTTTTCAAGTGCCATGTCCTTTGTGTGGGGTAACACACATCCGATAACTGTATCTCCATCTACAATGTTTCATAAGGGAACTTTAGAATTATATATGTTCACCATGAGGTTTTCTTAGTGCTCAACTCTCAAGTGAGTTTTCATCAAGTTTATTTCTTCATAATATGTTGATATTCATATGAAAGCATGGTTATTTTTGCCAACACTACTAATTAAATTCCATATAATAGAGCAAAAGGTATCGCGGTAGTTGTAGTTTTATAACTTCCATTTGATGATTTTTATGAGAGTGTAAAAGACAAGAGAGTTTTGTGTTATACCCCATGTTTGGTAGAAAAATGTTAGGAGATCATTCTAGAATCATAAATCGTTATCTATAGTAATGACCCTTGGTATTCTAAATCTGTAGCACATGTTGATCTCAGAATGTTGATAACTTCCTTCAACTCGATCTTCTCTAAAGGCTATGCTTTCACCCACTATGGAAAATAGTCTACCTCCACCAATATGTATTGTTTTACTCTCGAAGCCTTCAACATGAGGCTTACAATGTCAATGCTCCATTTTTCAAATGAAATTGCTCATGAGATGAACTCTAGAGGAATAACTGAGATTCAGTTTCAATTAGTGAAGTGTTGGCATGTATCACAACTCCTGAAAAAATATTTTACATTTACCAAGATTGTGGGCCTGTAATATTATGCTAAGAAGATTTTTCTATGCAAAGCCTTGTACGATAATGAGAAATTTCTTCTCCATCATGAAGTTCCTTTATAACAAAGGTAGATTTTTCTAGGCCTGGAACAACAAATTAAAGGTCTTGTAACACTCTGTTTGTATTATGATTCGGCCACTCATCCTTATCTTAAATGAGAATTACTTTGGGTTGGTGAAAAACTAGGAATCATCCAGTTTTCGAGAGTGACCAAAGTCTTATATCAAAGAATTACTCATGGTGATAAATCCCTTGAGGCCGAACATGTCAGAGCATGGGTCGTTGCATTTTGTTCATTGGGCACTTGTTCAAATATGACTTGATCAAACAAAACCGTTTAGAGATAAATTTCTCTTAAGTATTGAATCAAATTATCATTTTTGGATTATTCTTGGCCCAAGGGTTGGTTGACTAAAAGTTGATAATATGTTAGGATTTGTTTCCTTCGATCCTTGTAGATATTTCCAAGTCTCAGTCATGCAATTTAAACTTCATACTCTGCCTCATTGTTACAGGTAGAAAAGCTGAACTTGATGGCTTGCTTCATTATTTTCCCAATGGGATGCTAGTTGCACTCTTGCGCCACAACACAAGGTGTTGATTCTTCAATTTATTGGAACCTACCATGTTGTTTGTGATGGTCTATCGAAGGTAAAGGTTATTCAGATTAGAATTTGGATAGAAATTCTAAGAGTATATGAATCTTAGTTGCAGTATGTAACTCGCACTTGAGTCAAAATCACCTTAACTCTAAATGACCATTTGGTTAGTCTACCAAATATGTTTAGCTTCTAAAATACATTCGTAAGGGGAGGGGATATGGTCTATAATAGTATGTACCTGGAAGTAAGGCATCATCATATGAAACGCTATTATTAAAGTCAATGCAAGTTTTTTGAAATGTAAGTATTGTGTGTCAACATGTAGTAAGGACGTACTAACAAAATATATACATTAATATGCATTTCTTTATTCCTTAGCTAGAACTGTGTTCACCGCACAAGTCAAAATTAAAAATCACCCAACTTTGGCTTCATTAGTACCTTTGACGAAGCTAGGAACTTCTCAATCTTGTGAATACTTTATCTCAATCACGTTCCAAATTCATTCACTAATCTTTTTAAATATTTGGAAAAATGTTAGCATTTTTCCGAAGAATAAAATATAATTATGTTTGAGCCAATTAATTTTTTTTCAAGAATCTGTACTTTCTTAATGATTCGTAGTAACTCTATTGCAGATAGGCATAATAGTTATGTATGTTTTGTTTTTATTCCTTTCTTATTGACCAAGTAGCCTATAAATTCATATGACGTCAAATGTGCATTTTTCAAGACTCAGCTTTATATTAACTATTTAAAGATTTATGAAAGTCTTGACATGATCTGTAAGGTGATGTGCATCATGGTTCTTTATGACCAGAATGCCATCGAGGTTTTTAGATTGCATGAAAGATAGTTTTAAATTATCTTATTAAAAAACCTCTCATTGCATCCCCAAAATGCTTGAGCTCGAATGACATAACTTTGGTATAATGCACCTTTAATTGATGATCATCACTACTTGTTACAAACATCCCTAGATTGGATTGAATGGAAAATTAATCACTCATTTAATGGTCGATACGTAGTTTCCAGACCCCCTAGCCTTTTTTTCGTGTTCTATTTTATCTTTTCATTCTTTTTTATGTTTTCTTTTGCTTTTCTTATGTCGATCAGAGCATTTCTTCGAATAATGTTTACCATGATGACTTTTTCTCTTTTTATAATAATGATTGCTACTTGAAGAGGAAGAATAATCTTCGGAGTTAGGCATTGAATCCTTATCGGAATCCGTAAAACTGGAACGATTCCTAGCTTTACTTTTTTTTTCAAATATAGTGGGTTTTGTGTGAGTGATATTTCTGACATTTATCCACATTGTTATGAAAATCTAGATTTATAGCTTGTTCGTTAATTCCTTCAAGTCCTTCAGATCTTTGAGTCTCCAATCAGACTCTATCTTGAGGGGTTATTACAACTTATTTTTTAGACATTAAAGCCTCAACTTCCCCTCTAAAATGGCTACGATCCTCTTGCATGAGCAACCACTCTTACTTTTCATCAATTATATGCGGTACTTGGCTAGATTATTCGATCTTGAATTTTTCATTTTTCTAGATAGAATCTGTTTTCATTTCAAATTCCATGTTTTGGTATGTTCTGAAGGCGATTTAATACTCAAAGTTTTTGCACAATTCTATTCGGGTAACTTCGCAGTGGTCCCACTTTGGTCGCCAATCTGACGAGGTCAATTATTTTTGGAAGGTACGCTAGTAATAAAATGAGATGCAATCAATTTTTAGGTGGAGGATAGAGATATAATTTAGTTTCTTAAATACATATGGAGAGAAAATGAGAGTCTTACAATAGAAGTAAATTTCATCATCCTTTTATTAATGTTCTTAGAATGTTATTTAGAGGCTAAATTAATCCTAATGGTCCTAATAGACCGAATGTGGACTAACTCTCTTTTATTCAAGCTCAGATCAGGTTAGTCTTAAGCCCATAAATAAATAAAATTAATTTTAAACAAATAAATACATAAATATACTAAATATATATCAAACATAAACGATGATGAAATATTTGTTTATTTGATTTTTCCTTCGGATAATTCTTCCCTCGTCAACTATAACACTTAGTTTTAGCCATCAATACCTAGTTCTAGTATCAACACTCAGTTCTAGCTTCAACCCTAAGTTTCAGCCTTCATTACTTAGTCTCAGCTTTAACATTCAGCTTCAACTCTAAATTAAAATCTACAACATCAAATTACAGTTTTCACACCAAATTATAGGTTCCAAACCAATTTATATCTTCGATAGTGATCGTACAACACCACTTTAAACATATACTTAGCAAAATATTATTAAAAAATTCAACCACGATTTTTTTTTACAATTACACTATTATAAAATATAGCCATATAATGGTGTAAGGTTTAAAAGACATGTCAACTATAATTGGTTTAAATCATGAAACGATTAGAAAGTAAATAAAATAAATATAAAGCAATGACTTACATCCCAACACACTTATAATGCATCAGTCCGAAAATATAAGAAATAATTTATCAAAGTAAAGTGAGTTAAAATTGAAACATAAAATAATTGAAAATTAAAGTCCGAAAATAGAACATGCCAATTCCATCATGAAGATACAGTAAACAAAATACAAGTTTTGAGATAACATGGTTACATTAGAAAGCATGCCGATGATAAGTTATTTCGTTAATAGTACTATCAATTTCACTTCATGGGAATGAGAAAGGCTCGTATTGGGATGGTCGTTTTCATTTCAAATAGAGGCTTGAGGATCGACAACAACAATAACTTCATCATTACTTAGGCCATCAACAGTGTCATCTTCGTCAAATGATGTAAGGCATTCGTTTTTATTTATATCAAATATAATATCACTTAATACCATATTAGGATTGTTTTGACAAAATGCTAAGATGACATCTTTTTTAACGTCTTTCAACATATTGTTAGCCACATGTAAAATTCTTTTTCCTTTTTTTGTAATAATTTTAAAAATTCTTTCATGGATTTTATGTTTACTATGTTTTTTACAACATCTTCTATAACATTTTTTAATCTCTTTAAAAAAATTTACTGCAAGAGTATTTAGTTTATCTTAAAGAACATTAACATCAGAATTCAAAGCAATATTTTCAGACTTCAGATCTGAGTTACGGTCAATCATAACATTTATCTTAGCAATCATGGTTTGGATTTGAGTTGATAAACCAACACCAGTCTTGCCTAAATCAACATTTTGAAAAATAAGTTCTTCGTTCAAAGAAATATTTTTGGTACTTTGAGTAACCAATTTTATCCTTTGAGAAATAACTTTTGCATTTTCTTTCTTCAAAGCATCATTATTAGAGGGAATTAGCAACTAAAGTGTTTTTCTTAACTTTATCTTTAAGCAATTTGTTGGTTTATTGCTATAAAACTGAAAATCATTTTTAGAAGTTTGTCCGAGTCATCAGTGATTACTTTGATAAATCCAAATACCATAGGCATTGGCTTAAAATTTTGCATCGCCTCGACATCTGTGGTCATTGACTAGTACGAAGTATCACTGAATTATGATAACTCTAAAAAAGAATGTGCAATGAGTAATTTTTTCGTTAGTGGCAGATTGAAGAAAGTAAAATGATACAAAACTAACCTCTATTTGAAGCTCAAGTTTCGTTTTCAAGATATTAATTATACTCATAATGTTTTCATATAATAAATTATGATATAATTTAAGTTGTTGAGTCATCTGTGGTGCTTGGCATGGAACGTTTCTAGTGCCATATCGTTGATTAGGACTTGTCAATGGTATTACTTGATTCTATGGAGGGTTTGGTGTTGGAGTAAGATTCGATGTAATAATAGGAACCAGTAACCAATATGAAAGTTAGTAATTTGAGTAGAAGTACCCAAGAAACCTGGATTTGTTTTTACTAGAAGTTAAGTTTTTGGGTGTGCTAGGGTTGATAATCTTTTCTTTCCCCTTTTCTTGATTAAGAGGTACACCGGTTTCAAAAAAATTTATTTGTTTCTTTGAGTATTTGATAATATAGTAGATGATATTTCTCTATGAGAATACCTTGAGAGGGAACGACGGGTGTTTTCTTTGCAACATAATTTTGATCAGTGACAGGGGAGGTTATTCTTGTTATAAAAAGGGTATTCATGAGAAGCATATTTTTTTATTCATAATACAAATAGGAAGGGTATTAGCAAAAGTTGTGTTATCGAAAGAGGTTTCTTCGCGTCTAGAGTTTTCATTTTTACACCAGCAAGATTTGTGCCAAAAAATATCAAACTTGTTTGGTTAATATGGACCTTGTTTCTTTTGTGAATGTTTGCCTTTTTTCGTATGATACTCTCCATATGGGATAAGGTTCATCTTGAAGAGTGGGTGCAGTATCGTTTTAACGAACTTCAGATGGATTGTCATTTTAACGAGCAATAATAGTTGTATTTCTTTTTCTCCAAAGAATAAGGGTATCATCGAGATTTTCAAGATCGTCATCTAGTGAAGAGTTTTCAGCATCTAGATTAGTTTGAGAGGGTTATTAGCCATGCTCACTCATTTTTTTGGAGAATTGTTTTGGGTATGAGAGGTGTCATCGGTATCTTGTGGAAATTTCTTCCTAAGAACCTTTAAGAAAATGCCAGTTTTATTGTGATTACAAAGATGTTAAAGAAGTGCGCTCCCACTGTTGTGAGATATAGCCTCTTATCCGACTTCAGTTAAAGTAATTTTTTGCGTCGGCTATCATTGTGTGTTCGTAGATAAGCCAAAGATCAACTAACAGAAAAATTTTAATCCTGGAGAGATAATGGAAATATTGGAACCAAACCGAGTAAGCAATAAAGTATAAACATGGAAAACTATTTATATGTTCTTCATCATAAACCTTCTTGTAGAATTATTGGTATTATTTTAAATCTTCTAAGAAACAGTACTTTATATAAGACAAAAGCAGGTTAAAGAAGAATAAGATAATAAAATCAGATATGATCTTATCTTACGTGTAGTCATCCAACCTATTTCAACTTGGCCATATTCCTGATTAAAAGTTCGATATTCCCATATCACACTTAAGAAATTAAATAATTTTTCCAATCATGAATAGACAAATGAAGGTTAACAATTTTATACCCATTTCAGATACTTATAAAGTAGAAGGGGTGCTAGCATACTTTAAAACATCAATATTGGTAAAATAAATGATGAAATACATCTTATTAAAGACTAATAAGAAGATAAAATGCAAGGTCATCAAAAACATTTAGACTAATGATGTATGGAAATAGTTAGACGAGGGTTACTAAGAGTATTTTAGGTGAGAGACATATAAAAGACGATAGAAAAATGTCACCAAGAAGAGTATAGACGAAGGACATATCAAGTGGCTAGATGAGGGTTATCATGAGGAATTTAGACGAGATTCACAAAGAAGCGGTTAAAAAAGGGAAATATAGAAGAATTTAGATGAGGGTCGCAAAACAACGGTTAGGCGATGGACATACATAAGTAGTTAGACGAGGTTCATTTAAAAGACTTTAGACGGGGGCCATAGAGAAACTTTATGACGAGGCAAGTAAGCGTGAAAGGTGTTCAAGCAGTTACAACTAGAAAACATGTGTCATCATTTTATAATTCATCAAGATAATTTGTTAAGCCATTATAACACATATAAAGTAATTATTGGAGGAATGGAAATTGTAAACAATATAAATAAAGGCTTAAGTTTCCATTTGGATATTACGCCCTTAATACACAAAAAATGTTATTATCAATGAATAAATTTTATTTTCTGATTTACAAGCATCATCTTGAAATTATATTTGAGAATGAAATTCTCTTATCAAACATCAGTCTTGGGAGTAATAACTACTCCCTCCATATTAACCTCAATACCCAAAGTACTCATTGTCTCAATAGGTTCACGTACTATATTATCAGTGCCCATGAACCTTAACAACAGCTCCATTATCACATTCCTTGGAAACCTCACTATGGTTCTATGATTAATAGGGAATGCTATATCTAGAGATGAATATCTCAGAGCTTGTGAAGTACTATTACCCTTGTTCTATCAAGAACGCAAAATCTTATCATGGTCTCGCTTCATGGTTTCCCCAGCCTCAACAATGTTTGTTTTCCTCATAGATTCAAAGTCAGACTTCAACATAAACTCAAGTAAAGTTTTCTATAACATTATCATCGAGATCATAGACCTCATTTTGTGCAGCGCTATCAAATATATCAATTGCTTTAGACATCATCAGAGAAAAATCCCCATTCTTAAAGCATTTGAATCAACGAGATCATATCTTAAGGCTATGAACTTAGAAAAAACACAATTAGGAGGAAATGAGCATGACCATAATCCTAGACAACCATTGCTTCATTAAAATATTTAAAACAAGAGGTTGTTATGATCAAAAGTTCGTTTAAGGGCTAAAACATTATTCCACGATTCAGTTGAATAAGTTAGAGGTATAAATGTTTTAGTTCAATACTTAATTTATTTTCAATTATCACAAATATATTAGCAAAAATTACCTTGTGCCACCGATCTATTTCGCCTTTTAAGAGGCATGCACTCCTATTCATCTTTGGCATCCTCTTATTTGGTAATATTATAATAAGGACCCATATTCTCAATGTAGTAGTTATGAAAACATCCAGGGCATCGACTTTAATATTGCAAGAAGATACATGTATTTTTTTCTAAACTTCATTTGGGAAAACCATGCTCCTAGCGTTTGTTCTTTTGGTAACTTATTCCATATAACCTTCCTCTTAGATTGAAATTTCTTAAACTCCTTCCATGGATGAGAAGATGTTTCAACCACATCTTCCTTTGGGGAAGAACATACAACCACAATCTGCGGTAAATAAATTATGAAAAATTAAGAACGGAAGAATATAAATGAGAAACAATTGCAGCTTCTTCCACCGAGATAGTGTATCTATGAAGAGTATGTTCTTCATTTTTCTTATCAAAACATATCTCTATATAAAAACTGAGAAGAATAAAATTTAAAATAAAAATTAAATAAAAAAAGTATCAAGTTGAAGAGATCAGAGAAGAAAGAAATTGATGCTTTGAACACCAAGTTCAGTTAATAAGAGGAATAACATTCACATTTTTGGTCTCCCAATTTCCATAAATGAATACATATTTGTCCTTCCATACTTTGTAAGAGTTATGACGTGAAGTGACAATATTTGAAAAAGGTTCAATCATAAAATTAAAAAATAGATTAATTTTTGACCGCCAACCTTGAAGGCAGTTAAAAACTCATTGACCAAGAAGCATGGAAAATAACATCTTGATAACAGTATAACCGATAGTAAAATCCAACAGTTGGGAACAAGCTGGATGTGACAGATACATTAATTTGCAAGAATCTAACAAGATTATGATGCAAAGAAAACTGAATTCCTTGATCAATAGTGTAGTTAAAGAAAAACACTTCACCGCCACTAGCGTCAAGAGAAATTTCTATTGTTATCGAAAACCTAAGATGGACATCATTAGGAATCGCACAGTCAGAGAACTTATTTACACTTTCGTCTATCGTCAGATACATATGTAAATATTATATAAAACTCTATTTATGCATTCAAGTTAAACCTCTATCTTTTACTTTTCTTTCAACTTGGAAACCGTAAAAAATACCTTTTTCACTACCATACTATCGACAAACTTGTACTTTCAGTATTCAAAGGAATATGAGGCGCTGATTGAAATAAAATTGGAGCTCTTAAAACTTTATCTCTCTTAACTGATAATATCCTTTTTTTATTTTGAATAGGTTGGTAAAAAGGTTACCAAACTCGCGGAATTTCTTTTTCTCGACCATAACCACTCAGTTGATTAAATTCTATACTGATTTAACAAAATCAATAAAATCAAAGAAAGAAAAAAGAATGAGAAGAAATGGTTGAATGAGAAAATGAAGAAAAGAATCATATAATTACAGGATAAACGGGCTGGGTCTAAAAAAATATAAGAGGGAAAGGATTTCAGATGTTGAATATGGCTTTCAAATGATAAAGTTGGCGCATGAGCGTGGTTAAAAGTGACAACTTTTTACATGTACAATTGTTTTGCGAGCCACTTGCATTTTCAACTAAAAAATACAAACATGACCTCCAACTTTAAAAAGTTGACAACTTACAAACAAAAATAAATAAAAATGTCATACTTTCACAAACTACGTTGTAAAAAATACTCACCATAGTATAAGTTTTTCCAAACAAACCCAGTATACCGCAACTAGCTAACAACACGAAAATACTTTTGTTCATATTTTTAGCATTTTATCTCAATCTTCAGTGATGGCTACGATAGATGAAGAAACAAATCAAGTTTCTCAGCATAAAAGAAATTACAAAAAACACTAAGGTAAAGTCCTTCCATCAGCTTTTACCAATGACAATCGTGACTACTGAAATACGTTCATAACAAACTCGACTGAAGCATATCTCAACAACAAAAAGAAGTTAAATTAATACCAGCACTTCAAATGATATAGTATTAAATACTTCATGATTTACCAAGGATTAAAGATGCTACTCAACTATATTCAACAAATAATTAAATCACTATGAAGCTAGAAAATGATAAATATATGAATAGATAGTACCCGAGTAGTCTAGTAAATGTTACATGTACTCTTTCCGTTCGAAAAATATAGTCTCTTATCATTAAGGGTTTTAATGAGGTATGAGCAATTTAGTATGAACTAAACTGGAGACATCTCCGTGACAGTTAAGCTATGATAAGTTAGAATAAACATGCTTTAGAACTCTTAAGAATCTAGGTGGAGACACTTGTCCTAGATATTTTAATATGTTAAAATATAAGATAATAGTTTTGTACTTCATGTGAACAAACATAATAAAAACAATTGCCCAACAACAAAATATGATTCGCCAATAACAACAATTGACCAATATTAAATAATTTGGATAAATAAAAATTAGTCATTTTTAATTCAGACAAAATGAAAATTAATCAATCTATATAAATATAGTGTATAATTATATCTTATATGAAACCACACTCTTGCCTATTTATCCACCTAGTTTTCTTATTAGTTGTTTTTATACGTTCAGAACTTCTTCTTTTTTTTAATTATTTTGCATTTGAATTTTTATTTATATTTATAATGTAATGTGTTAATTTTACTCTAAGTTTTAATAATAGCTATTATTTTCTCAAAGGCTTGAAAATGTATTCATAACCATTTAATATGAGTATTATAGATAACGATCTAGTAGTTCAAAATATCTCTAACCATTGTTTCTCTTATTTTTTATGTATTTTTAAATATCATATATTTCAAACTATAGTTCAAAGAATATTTAAAAAATATTATATGTTTTACTTTTAAGACGAACAAAAATAGATGCATAAAATATATATTTATGACTTTTTTATTGTAAAGTTAAGTGTTATTTATTACGAAATTAGCGTGGAAAAGGTAAATATGTTCTAGTTACGGAATTATGTGTAATTTAGTTGCTTAAAAATGTATTATAGTTAAGAATTACATGTAATTTGGTTACTAAAAAATAAATGTGTTCCAGTTGCGGAAATAGGACTTTGGTTACTAAATATATATATAAGTGTGTGAAGAAATAAATAACTTGTTTTGTGAAAATAAGTGTTAATTGGGTGTGAAACAACTTACTTTTTTGTAGTTGTAAAAATATATGTATTTTTGTAATGATTTGTTTTATAAAAAACTTGGATAGTGTTGTAGTTACAAAAAAGAGTAAAAATACCATTTGTGCCTCATGTTTCCTACTTGTAACAAGTTCGTTATTTTCCTTTGGGGTTGTAAAAAATTGGTCCTTTGTGTTTCAAAAGACGGAACAAATTAGTTCTTATTGACCTCAGCTTGTAATTTCTACCATTAACGCCCTTTGACCAGCCACATCAGCGTCCCACGTGGATCGCTGATGTGGCAACAGTAAAAAGTTAAAACCTGTTTTACTTTTACCCTAACTGTTTAAACTTAATTCTACCTGTAACCCAGCCCAACCAAATAAAAAACCCGATAGGCCCATCTACATTATTTTAATCCAGCCCAACAACCTTAAATCTTCAACTTATAACCCGATTTCTAACCTGAATTGTTATGACCTGACCCAACAACCCAGCCCTACGTTGTAACCTGAAACGTAATCGACTCAGTCTTTCTCTCATAAATCCTTAATTTCTTCTTTTGTTTCCCAATTTTATTACCTTAGCCCTAATTTCTTCCCCAAATCATATACCTCAACCTTGTTCAATCAAAAAAATTATGTTGTTGCTTTAATCTCATTGTTCAATCAAATTTCATACCCACTAAACTATTGACAGTCTTCGAAAGAAAAGTAAAACCATTATAACCCAAAATCCAATAGCTCGAACTCGAACTATAGTCAACAATGGCGAAAGATGGTTGCGAGGGTAATTCATGCTTCTATTTACGCTGGCGAATTTTGGTTTAAGTAACTTCATTGTTAGATTATAGGTCATCGTCATCGTTGTTGCAGTTGATTATAGTTTTAGTTGTTTTTCGTTTGTAAAATCTGTGTTGACAATATTAGGGTAATGTGATTTTAGGGTTGCTGCTTGGTGTCGCTCGATGATTTTAGGGTTGTTGGTTGTTGCCTGGTGTTGCTGTTTACAGATTTTAGGGTTGGTGCTTCGTGTTGTTATTGTCTAATTTTAGGGTTGTTGGTTTAGATGATGTTGTTGTTGATAGTATTAGGTTAATGTGATTTTAGGGTTGGTTCTTAGTTTTACTCGATGATTTTAGGGTTGTTGGTTGTTGCTTGGTGTTGATGTTGACAGATTTTAGTATTGGTGTTGGGTGTTGCTATTAACAGATTTTAGGGTTATTGGTGTAGATCATATTGTTGTTGACAGTTTTAGGGTAATGTGGTTAACTTATTGTTTCTTTGTTTATCTTATTTCAGGTCCAAATTACATTCTTTTTACTGCACATTACCACTATAATGGTAAAATTATGGGTAAAAAGAAGTTAAAATACGTTGGAGGGAAATGTGGAACTATAGACTACGTAAACCCAGACAGTTTAGTCTGTTAGAACTGCATGTCATGTTTGATCTCACAGAAGCAAAGGGTGAGGGGGGCATTATGTGTTTGCATACAACGTGCCCGGTGTGGATTGTTCTTTGAAGCTAATAGAATCTGATGCAGACACATTCGTGTTAATGCAACGGTTCGGCCCAAATAGGGAGGTAAATATATATGCAGACTGGACTCCACCACTGGAGGTTATTTTGACTCCAACAAAAATAAAGAAAAATAGGACAGTTTCTATAGTCAATCTTGATGTACTGCAAGTATAGTACTTGCCCATGTAGAAGATGTTGTACGGGGTGATGTAGATGAGGATACTGTTGGGGACATAGAGGAGGTTGTTGGTGATAAAAGTGTAAATTAAAGTACTGGTGTAGGTGTAGATGAGGGTGTTGGTGTAGCTTTAGAGGATGGTGCTGTTGTAGGTATAGATGAGAGTGATGGTGTAGCAGTAGATGAAGGTATTGGTATAGGTGTAGAGGAGGGTGTTGGTGTATGTGTATAGGAGTCTTCTGGTGAAAATAAGGCTATTGTAGGTGTAGGTGAGGGTGATGGTGTAGCAGTAGATGAAGGTGTTAGTGTAGGTGTAGAGGAGGGTGTTGGTGTAGATGTAGAAGAGTATATTGGTGCAAATGAGGCTGTTGTAGGTGTGAATGAGAGGTTTGGTGATAAAAATATAACTGAGGGACTTGGTGTAAATGATGTTGCTGGTGTAGATGAGGATATTGTAGCTAGGGTTGTGCACGGGCCTGTTAGTGATGTAGAGGATAATGTAGGTGTAAATGGGGCTGATATTGTTGGTGATGCATGCAATGTAGTAATAGATGAAAGTGATGGTGCTACTGGTGTACAAGAGATAGGTTGTGTAGGTGAAAGGGAAGTTGATACAGTACAAGATAGAGGTACAAAAGGTACAGGGGAAGCAACTGATGTACAAGAGAGAGGTGGTTTAGGTGGAGGAGAAGTTGTTGGTGTACAAGAGAGAGCTGGTGTAGGTGCAAGGGAAGAAATTTCGTTTGAAGATCTGGATGATTCACTCTTCGCAGACATTGATATGTCACAGTTTGATACAAATACAGAGCAGCAAGAAGATAGTAGTGTTAATGAAAGCGAAGATGATAGCTACGAACCAGTGGAGTTGAGTGATAGTTCTAGTGGCAGTGAATTCTCGGCTGCCAGTGTTGACGTTGAGAAGTTCAACAGTAGTGATAGTTTGACCAGCCCTGGAGAGTCAGATGGAAAATGTACCACGAGGAGGAGAAAGAAATCAATGATGCCCAAGTTGAGAAGGTTCAGGTCTCCTATTGGACTAAGGTTCACTGTCAAGGAATATGGAAATAAACAGCATCGTAATATCTATGCTTCATGAGTTCTAAGAGTTGCAACTGGTATGTCTATGCTTCTTGCAAAGATAACACACCGAACTGGACTATCGAAACCCTTCGTTATGAACACTAGTGTGTGCCTACAACCAAGAATAGTAGTGTAAGTAGTAGGTGGCTTGCAACATAATATCGTCACTGGTGGCAAGCTATACAGATCGGTCAATCAAAAGTTTGGTTGTTGACGTTAACAAGGAGTACCTAGTGAAGATAACAAGACCGAAGGCATACCGAGGAAGATCCAGAAGGTTGCGGCAATATTTCCATGAAATATTAAGGATAAATCCGGGGTCTACTATGATGGTTCAATGCGATGAAAGGGTGTTTAAAAGAGTTTACGTTTGTTTGGTTAGTCTCAAGGAATGGTTTAAGTCTGGATGCAGACCAGTGTTGGTTATGGATGGCTGCTTCTTGAGGGGGCCATTTGGGGGGCAGTTCCTTGTAGTTGTGGTGGTGGATGCGAATGACCAAATGTATCTATAGGCTTGGGCTGTTGTAGAGTCTAAAAACAGGGATAGTTGGGGCTGGGTTCTGCAATTACTAGGTGACGATATCGATTTACGTTGATGTCAAACAAGCAAAAAGGCCTTGTACCGGCCTTGCTTTCCCTCTTCCCCTATTCATAGAATAGATTTTGTGCAAGGCATCTTAACGAAAATATGAAGAAAACCTTCCCTGGTAGAGAGGAGCACAACCTGTATTGGGCTTGCGCGAGGTCCACCTGGGTTTAACCATTATATGGACTACATGAAACAGTGAAACACAACGGCTTACGATTGGCTACAAAAAAATACTAGCTACACAGTGGTCTAGGGCACATTACGACACTGAAAGTAAGTGCTCTATGCAGACAAGTAATCTAGCAAAAAGTTTCAACACAGTTATTTGGAGTATCATTCGAAGAGTATTATTAGTCTGCTGGAAGGGATAAAGGAGAAGGCTTTGAGGAGGATTGTTAAGAAGAGGAAAGACATATAAAAATGGGATCAACGAATATGCCCCGCTATCCAAAAACAATTGGCAAAGATTATTGATAAGGTTGGACGGTCTCGGGTGCTACAATCGGGTGGGCCTAAGTTTCAAGTTATTGAAGGCCAAAACCAGTATGTTGTCGACATGGATACATGTAAGTGTGCTTGCAGAGCCTGGCAGTTATCGGGTTTTCCATGTTGTTATACAGTTAGTACAATATTCTTAATGGGAAGGTAGCCCGTTGGTTACGTTACCAACTACTTTCTAGTCGTAACGCAGAAGATTATATATTCTCACATTATCAATCTAGTGAACGGGGATAAAATATGACCTTCAAATCCTTTTCCACCCGTTGAAGCTCCACCAGAGATCAAAGTTCGGGGAAAAAGGAAAACAACGAGAAGGAAAGATAAGTCTGAGCTTCTTCAACCTCCTAAGGCAGTGTCAGCAGTTACGAAACTGTCGAAATCATACAATACACAGAGATGCAGCAAGTGTAAAGGCTCTGAACACAATAAAAGGTGTTGTTTAGGTGAAGCATGAGGCACATCTACGATGGATGATCCCACACCAGCAGTGCCTGTACAAGAACAACCCGATGGAACATATACACAAATACCTTTAAGTTTTAACTTGTTTTAATTTTAGCTAATTATTTTTAATATTTTTTAAATATATTTTTGGTTTTAAAAACAATTGAGAAGGAGTGGAGTGGGTAATCCATGAGTACAATCAGATGTAAGTTTTAATTTATTTCGTGTTTGTAAATGTGGATTTGTAGTTGATTGGTTGAATGTGGTTAACTTAGTGTAGTTAAATATGCAAACAAGGCTTTGAACAGTGAGTCGTCCCTCGACTATCGCGTTTGGTGGCAGATAGTCCTTGGACTTTCAAATGCTCGTTGGTAGTCCCTGGACTATCTCGTTTCGATAAAGTTAGTCCAGAGGATCCTCTGAATGCTGCCATCTGTCCCCATACTCCCAAGTTTTTTGTGTCACCAGTAGTCACTTGACTTTAGGTACGATTTTGCCCTTTGACCAAAATCCTTGTTGGCATAGTTATTGGTGAGATGGAAAATTTTAAATATGTGGCACCTGTTAACTCCATTCTATGTGTCATTGTTTAATTTAATTAAGTTAAATAAATAATTGAAATCCCTTATATACATATTCCTAACTTCTTCTTCCTCGAACTCGAATGCCTTCTCCTCTTTCCTTCTTTCTGCTTTCTTCTTATTCTTTTCTCCTTCTCTTCAATTCGTTTCCTAAATCCCGTAAATAGAATTCGTCTACATCCTCCATTAATGTCTATCAGCTCTACCTCTTTCCCTTATAAAAAACGGAGATTCGGTGTCGAGATGCTTTTGTGGGAAACCTTTGGTAATTTGTACCTCGTGAACAGAATCTAATCAAGGGAGGAGTTTTATGGACGAAGAAACTATCAGGTAAGTTTAATCTAAGCTAAATCTTCTAAAACTCTATTTATATTTAGAAACCTAGTTTTTTAAAACCCTAAATCAATTTAGTTTTACAGAGTATTAAAGGAAAATGTGAGTTTTTTGAGTGGGTGGACTCACTAGTTCCTCATCATTCCAAAGAATTAATTATGTCGTCAAAGAAAAAGATACTCAAGATTGAAGCTGAGAATGGTAGTTTGAAGACCAAAGTTAGTTTGTTGATGTTGTTTTGCTGCATTTCTTGTATGTTTTTTTATTAGTCTTATTAAGAACTAATTTACAACCATGTAATTTATGGTTTGATAAGCAATGTAATTTTTGGTTTGATACACAAGTGAAGAACTGGTTTGGAGAAGTAATTTTATCAGTATTGTTCTTTGTTTGGTTTGGCGAAGTAATTTTATCAGTATTAGAACTGTTTTTGTCTCAACATTCTTGAGATGGAATTAGTATTTGTTTTAGCTTGTGAAACTTAATGGACTATTTGTAAATCTACAAATTAGAGTAGTACTAACACTGCTAAATTTTGATTCAAAAAAAACCTTAGAATTTCATTCATAAATAGCCAAGCTTACATCATATTCCAACATAATAAATTATCAACAGATAATACAAAATATTAGACAAGGTTATGAACACTTATTAATAACAACACCCTTAGAGTTCAGACTTATAATTGTTAACAAAAACTGACCAAAAATAGTCTACTATAGAACCAAAAAATTAGTTTCCAATGTTCAACATTCTATACACTAGACAATCCTAGAAGTATCATCAGGTGCATCAGATGAATTCGGGCCTCGTCTTGGTCTCTTCCATTTCTCATTTGCCACTCTAGCAGGCTCTTTGAATTCAGGAATTTCCCTTGCCGGTACCCAGTTTCCAGTAGTTTCCTACAATCATACAGTACCCTATTAATTATAACTACTAGACCAACAAATATAAGCAATGCCAACAAATGCAACAACACTATTGAATACAGAAACAACAACACCAACACAATTTTGTTAAAACCTACCTAACAACTCAACAAAACTATTGAATACTAATTAAATTCACACCAACACCACTATGAAACATACCATGTGACCAATTATTCTATTCAATAAAATAGGTAGAAAAAACCAAAATGAAATATCTTTACAGTAGAAGAGATAATAATCTTACATTTCTTCTCATCCCTCTTCTTGTGGCTTGTGCACCTTATTCCACACCAGCTCTTTGATCAACACAATAGACAAGGCTCCCCTACACCAAAAGGACAAAATAAATTTCATTTAAAAAATTGAAGACTAAGGAAAAGAATGCCAAATGTTAAAAACCTTACATCAGGCATTGTGTTAGCAGTTGTTCCTCTCACAACATATTTCACCACCAAAGAAACTCAATCAATTGCTATTACCCTAACACTCCCAAAAATCAAAAGTATGAAGAATACAAAAAAGTTACCGGGAGTTTAGCCACTCTTTTTGCTGCCTTTCTAAGACGAGCATTGAAATGGGCTTCATGTGCTCTGTTAACTCCATCTGCAGCAGGTTCAGGTCCTTCTATGTTGGTTGCAACCCCACCATCAGTTGGCTCAGTCCCAGCAGTTACGTGTGAGTTATTTGCAGCTCTCTGTGAGCTGTCTGCAACACCAATATCACCAGTCTCTGACCCAGCAGCAGCTTGTGAGGACTCTCTAGTGGTTGGGAAACTTCTTCTGTTGTGTCATGGTTTCTTACATTTTGTGCATTTTAATTGAATGAACCGTTTAGAAACTCTTTCTCCAGCCGGTGGTTCAAGCTCGCTTATATCCCCCCCTTTTTTATTACCTTTTCCCCCTCTTGACTTCCATAGGTGGTGGCTGACAGGGAGGGAGGGTAGATTTATTCCACAACAACTGCACATTGATAGGGTTGATAGTATGTCTGTATATGGCTCTGTTCGTTTCAATGCGGTAACAAGAAGGAATGAAGTCTATGGGTCTTTTATTGTCAGCCCATATACCTGCAACAACATGAGCACAAGGTATACCACTCAGTTGCCAACTCCTACATGCACATGTCTTTTGAGAAATGTCTACAACAAATTACCCTCCCCTTGATTTGATTTCATATTGTGGACCTCCAGATTCTTCAATTGAGCACCTCCCAGCTGCCTCTATACTCAACTTCAGCTTCTTCAATATACTTGGGCATAATTCACGCTTCCAAGTAGCACTTTTCTTTTTAAGCTTCGCTAGTCTTTTCATTGTTTGTGTTCTGATACCATACATCAACATTATGATGGAATTCTCCCTTAGGTGTAGAATAACCATATTAAAAGTCTCCGCTAAATTGGAGGTCTGAAAATTGCAGCACGTGTCTTCTTTGTAGTGGGCTCTAGACCATTGGTTTGGTGGTTTATCTTCTAACCATTTGAAAGCGTCAATATTAACCCTTTGCGTCTCTGACATATATGCATCAAACTCCCCAGGGTATGTGGCTCTAGCTGCTGCCCAGAAGATCATTTTCTCTAGACGACCAGGGTGTGTTTTTTTAAAGTTGGCATACAAATGCCTACAGCAAAAGCGCTGTTCTGAGTTTGGAAAATCTTCCAACAATGCAGGGACCAACCCCTTTTCCTTGTCACTCACAAACATGCACGCTCCCTGGTTTTGGATGTCGAGGTCCTCCTCTAGCAAATACAGAAACCAACTCCAACTTGATCTGTTTTTGTTCTCTACAACATCCCACGTAACTATGTACATTTGATCGTTAGCGTCTACACCAACAACCACCAAAAGTTGGCCTCCAAAAGCTCCTTTCAAAAAGCACCCCATCCAAGACAAAAACTGGCTTACACCCTACTTTGAATCCCCTCTTAACAACACCCAAACACATGTAGAAACGCTCGAAGATATTGTTCGTTTGCTTAATAATGCAAGTGGTACCTGGATTAGTCCTTATAATCTCCTCGATGTAGTCCAACAACCTCGCGAATTGCTGCTTATCATTCCCCAATATCATCTCATGAGCAATAGACTTAACCATATACCCCTTCTGCCTGTTAATTCAAACAAGGAACTCTCTGCTTAAGGAGGCTATTAACGACGTAACTGACCATTTGATATCTGTCTCCCATTGTGGCAGATAGTACTTAGCAATCTAGATGTCCGTCACATTCTTGTTTTCATTTGTTGGAGGACATGTATGGTTGTCAACCAAGGTCTTCAACACCCACCTGTTACTGCATCCCATTGTGGAGCAGTATGCTTTCCAAGGACAGCCCTCTGGTGAACACACAAAGGAGATTCTTCCTTGTCATTTTTCTTCATAACAACGTACCTCCGCTGCTTGATCCCATAGTTTTTTATAGCCTCCTTAAGCTCAGTTACAGTCGTGAATTCATTCCCTACTTGTAGCTCTACACTAGCCAAGGGTACGGTATACCACAATTCAACGTCATCGTAGAGCTCTACATCAGAGTTTGCCGGTGTATTCAGTGCATCTGATCCCGTGTAGTCTGTCTTGATATCCTTTGCATCCCTTTGTTGTTCAGGTGCGACAGACTGGTGTTGTTGCTCTCCAACCTCATCATCTGCCTTTGCCGCTACCGCTTCACCATCATTTTTCTCCTGGGCAGATGATTCAACCTCAACTTCATCCCCCCAGCGTACATCGGGCCCTAACTCTTCTATGAATGCAGTCCAATTCGAAGACTTTTCAACGGGATGTTGTTCAGTGGGCTCAGCGTCATTGTCAACCCTCTGTGCAGTGGGCTCAGTAGCATCACCAGCCTCTTGTCCACCCTTACAAGCTTATCCTCCACCACAACCAACTTCTTCTCCACCCCTACCAGCTTTTTCTTCATCCCCACCAACATTACCAACTGAGTCTTCCTGTTGATCAACCCTTTGACCAGCATCTTTTTCACTATCACCATCACCCACTGTTTCTTCTTCTACCCCAGTATCACAATCATCTTGTTCACCCCTATAATCAGCCACATATGTCTGCACATATGATTGCGTTCGACAACCTTTCATGTGGATGATCACCAATTATCGGCCACTGCTTCAGCTGAGTGACTAGGATTCGGTCTAGCGAATCTTGTTAGGATTATGCTCTATTTTGTTTGGATATTTTTTATTTCCCTATAACATTAACTATAAACACGTTTATTATTGTTATTGGAAATATATAAATAATATTTATTCACATATTTATTTGTTTTCATTTTTTAGGAGGTAAAAATGAGAAAGGTATATATAAACATCGAACTCGTAAAAAAACAATTGTGAAAATGAAATAAACATAAAATATTATTGAAAAACTTTATAACAATATACATGCTTCAATATAAAGTGACGATAATGAATATTGTGATAAATTCTGGTCTAGTGAAGATGTTGATTTTTTTAGACAAACCTACTACAAATTTAAAATTATTATAAATTTAATCCATAACAAATGATATAAATAAAATAATCAAAAATATTATTAAAAAATTTACATACCAGTAAACACGTCAAGTCTAAAATGATAACAAAAAATATCACGGTCAATTTTTATCACCATAATGCAATGTTTATAGTTGTTTGCTTTCGTTATTAGATGTTAATTTGATCTAAACAACAATACTAAAATTTAATATTTAGTATATTTTATTAGCTTCATTATTATTTTTTCAATATATTTGACTATAATATACATTAATTTTATGAATATGTAATAATATTTGTTGTTGTGCAAACTAATATTTTTTCATACTTTTTTTTTATAGAATTTGATTACATACTCTTAATAAATAATTTTTCAAAATATATAAAAATTACAAAAAAATTATAAATTTCAATAAAAATATCGTCAAATGGTGTAGTTCTAGTGACATATTCATATGTGTATTACTTTTTGGTTGAATATACAACACATATTGGAATTTAAATCATTTATTACAAGTATTTTTAAATATTTTTATGAAATTTATTTTATTATTAGTGATATATAAAAAAGATGCTAAATATTTTTTAATTAGTGATTTGATTTTTTGTTTAATATTTTTGTCTAATTTAGATGGTAGATTGATTTTTTTTGTGAAGTAAGTTCTTTATTTTATTGTAATCAAGAACTATATGTCGATTTATCTTGTAAATCTAATATTTATGAGCATTATTTTTACATATTTTATCATTTTAAATAGCAAACAATTATTGTATGACATTTAATGTATATTTGATATTTAAGAACACAATTTGGCTTTACAAACTTTATACTATTGCTTTTTACATGAAAGATTTACAATGATTTTCATGCAATAATTATCTAAAATGTTAAAACATCCATTATATAAGAATTTGTACGAGACATATAATCAAATGTAGATGGTTATTCATACTGAACTCTTTCTATCATTTGAATCGAGTTCACATCTCTTCAGAGTGGCCACTTATATTGTAATAATTTATGTTTATTTGTTATTTATAACTAATATAAAGACGAAGAATTTTTTTTTATCAAAACGGGATAATTATTTTTTATTTTGTCATTTTTTTTTTAGTTTTTCTCAATTTTTTTTCATGTTTATATTAAATATTTTGGGTTAAATTCAAAAAATTGAATCGAACCTCTAATAACAAATGTTTTCTTCTTCACATTTAAAATTGGTTTGAATAAGCTATTATCTCTTTGGTCGATAGTTAAAGTGACTTATTTATCTAAAAATAAGTTTGGCAATACTATTATATCATAAGTCGATCTAAAAATTGTTAATTCATATGAAAATTCTAAGCTATTATCTATTTAGTTAACTTATAAAACTTATTTATTTATTTGAAAAAAACGATCAATATTACATATTAATTTAGCACCATCTATGGATAATATTATATGTCGTAAGTTACCTAAAAATCTATAAACATTTTCAATCATCCACCAGTAAAAGAATATCTTGTATATATTTAATTAGTTTTTGGATATCTCATAGATATAGCATTTGGTACTCTAATATTAAGACAGTTGTCTTTTTAGAATATAATTTCAAAATTTGAGTCTAAGAGAACCAATGTGTTCTTTGACGCTGGTTCTCTTTTACTCAAAGTCAATCTTAGGATTTTTTATCGTTGTTTCTTTCTTTTAATTTCCGACTCGTCATTATCTAGCCTTGAATGAGATAAAGTCAACAACCAAACAATATCCCATTAAATCACATTTATCACTTATGTTGTAATATTAATAATATACCATAAACTAAGACGTAAATATTATCATTGTTCGTGAAACTTACAACCTCTTATAAATACTATAAATATGACCTAGCTTGTTAACATGCACATGTTCTACGTAGCATCTCAGTTGTTGTCTTTGTTAAAAAACAAAGAGAGAAGTAGCCGCAGGAAGCGGCTAGGGTTTTGTGTTTATTAGAAAATGTTCCTTTTTGTTTTATTGATACATTAGAGATATAATTCAAGAATTGACCAATAGTAAGGCTCTCAATATATAGAGAACTTAGAGGCCTATACAAGGAAACTTAATACACTGAATATTCTAACACTCCCCCTCAAGTTGTGTAGTAGGATCACCAATACCCAACTTGGATAAAACTGATTCGAATGTTCTTGCTGCAACCATTTTTGTCACGATATCTGTCAGTTGGTCTTCAGATCTAACAAACGGAAGTTTGACTGTCCCATCTTTAATATTTTCTTTTATGAAGTGCCTATCTATTTCAACGTGCTTTGTTCTATCGTGTTGTGCCAGGTTCTCTGAAATCTTAATCGCAACTTTATTATCGCACATTAACTGAGTTGGACACTTCATAGGGGATTTGATTTCTTTCATTATCTTCTTCAACCAAAGTATCTCAGTAATCCCCTTGACGATTCCTCTAAATTCTGATTTAGCACTTGACAGTGATACTACTTTATGTTTCTTACTCCTCCAAGTCACCAAGTTACCTCCAAGAAAAGTAAAGTAGCCAGCAGTTGATCGCATGTCGTTAGGATTCCCTCCCCAATCAGCATTCGTGAATACTTCAACATCAAGGTGTCCATTTTTCTTAAAAATTATGCCTTTTCCTGGTGTGCCTTTGAGATATCGAATAATCCTCATTACTGCCTCCATATGGTGTTTCTGAGGATGATGCATGAACTGGCTAACTACTCCCAACGCGTATGCAATGTCGGGTCGAGTGTGAGCTAGGTAAATCAATTTTCCCACCAATCTTTGGTACCTTTTTTTATTCGATGGTCTGGCCCCTTCAATTATCTTTAGTTTGTGATTCATAACCATAAGAGTGTCATTTGGTTTGCAATCCACCATGCCAAATTCAGCTAATAAATCCAATATATATTTCCGTTGGGAGATATAAATCCCTCATCTTGACCTAAGAACCTCGATTCCTAGGAAATACTTCAATCCCCCAAGGTCTTTCATTTCGAACTCCTTGAAGAGGTTTTTCCTAAGAGAGCTAATTTCTTCTTCGTCATTCCCCGTTATAATCATATCGTCGACATATATTATAAGACAAGTGACTAATTCTCCTCTCTTTTTGTAAAACAAGGTATGATCCCCATTACTCTGTTTGTAGCTATACTGCTTCATTGCCATAGTAAATCTCCCAAACCAAGCACGAGGAGACTGTTTGAGCCCATATAATACCTTTTTCAATTTGCATACCTCATTTTCTTGAAAACCATCAGAGAACCCTGGTGGGGGTTCCATATATACCTCTTCTTCTAAGTTTCTATGTAAGAAAGCATTCTTTACATCAAATTGATGAAGAGGCCAATCTTTATTCGCCGTTATTGAAAGTAAAACTCTGATAGTGTCAATCTTTGCAACCGGAGAGAACGTTTCAGAGTAGTCTATATCATATGTTTGTGTATATCATTTGGCAACCATTCTTGCCTTATGTCGCTCAATTGTGCCATCAGATTTATATTTTATATTAAACACCCATATACACCCGACTGCTTTCTTCCCTTGTTGTAACACAAAATTATCCCATGTACCATTCCTTTTTAGAGCTTCCATTTCGGTATTCATTGCCTCATGCCATTCAGTCATCTTCTTAGCTTCTTGAGCTGTTTTAGGGATTTGTTCAGAGAGAATAGTAGCTGAAAACGCCTTTGTAATCTTCCTCATTCCTTTCCTGTCCGTTTTTACCGGATATGTAGAAGCACGAGGAACGTGTTCCAGTGAGTACCGGTCAGGAGGAACCCTACTATTTTTTCTTGGGGGAAGAACCGGAGTTTGAGTTTCAACAAATGAACTTCCTGAAATGTCATGGTCAATAGCATTTTATGAATTATGACATTGTAAATTGTTTACCTCTTGATGGACATTTTCTTCGGCTGATTCGCTGGTAGTATCCATGGCATTTATTTCTTGTTGGACATTGTCTTCGGGAGAATCATTGGTGGTAAGAACTGCCTCGTCAGTCTCCTTTATGTTGAAAGAGGCGTGTTCGGTGGCGCCATCTACCGACTCTGTCGGCACATCCTCAAAGTAACTTTCATATAGCAACCAGTCGAGTGATTCACTTACTTTCTCCTCCCGAGCACGAGATTAGTGGTAAAAAAAAATCGGATTGTAAGAAGTCACAGTCTATGGTGACATGGATTTGACAAGTAATCGGATTGTAACACTGATAGCCCATTTGATGGACACCATACCCAACAAATACACACTTTTCAGCACACAGATTAAGTTTGTTTCGACTAGTTTTAGAGCTATGAATATACACCGAACAACCAAAGACACGGGGTGGTAAGGTCATAACAGATGGAATTGTAACTTGGGTGGCAAGCACTTGTAATGGAGTTTTATTTCCTAGACTTCGGGTTGGTAGACGATTTGCAAGATACGTGGCTGTAGCAAGAACTTCTGGCCAAAGAGAATGAGGAACTCTAGATTTAATTATAATAGCATGAGTTTTTTCAAGTAAAGTACGATTTTTCGTTCTGAAGTACTGTTTTGTTGAGGTGTGTTTAGACAAGTGGTTTGATGGATAAGACCATTTATTTTGAAAAAATTATGTATTGTTTGGTTGACAAACTCTGTTCCATTATCAGAACGGGGAATCTGTATTTTTTTTCAAATTGAGTCAAAATCATTTTGTAAAAACAAACAAATATTTCTGGTAATTCTGATTTATGTTTCATGAAGTATATCCAAATCATTCTTGAGAAATCATCTACAAATAAAACAAAGTATCTGATTTGATTGTTAGTGGAATTTGGTGCTGGAACCCAAACATCAGAATGGATTAGCAAAAAAGCATAATCAACTCTATTATTACTTTGATTAAATGAGACCCTATGATTTTTTTGCAAGAATGCAGGTTTCACATTTCTTATGAATAGAATTATTCAAAAAAAGACTAGGAAACAAACTCTTAAGATAGCTAAAAGAAGGATGACCAAGTCGCTGGTGCCATAACCAAAGTTGCCTTTCGGTTGTTCCGTGAGCAAGCATGGCATGTCTCTTATGAACTACCTCATCAACATAATAGAGACCTCTTTGTTCAGTACCATGTCTAATGATCTCTTTTGTACGAATATCCTGTAAAATGCAAAAAATGGATACATAAGAACCACACAGTCGAGTTTTTTTGTCACTTGACTGATAGATAATAACTTTAAGGACAGTGAAGGAATGTAGAGGCAGTTTTTAATTTCCATTTTTTCCAAAAAAATCATTGAACCTCCCCCTTTGACTTCACAAATTTCTCCACTAGCAGTCTCAATATGGGACTTCTTTGGAGATGACATGTCACCAAAGTCTTTAGGATCATAAGACATGGTGTTCGTAGCCCCGCAATCAAAGATCCAATTCATTGATATCTCAAACCCTTGTAGACGAAAACCAGTACCAATTCATAGGAGTTCGTCGCCATTCCTCCAAAACCAGTACCACTTCCTTGCTCTTTTTAGTCGGATCTTCATCGCCACTTGTAGACGAAGCCCGTTTGACATTAGATCTGAAACGCTGGTTATTTTTCTCCTTATGACCGTCCTCCCACCTTTCTGGATAGCCAACCAGCTGGAAACATGTCTCTTTAGTGTGTTTCTTTATCCCACAATGAGTGCAATACAACTTGGATTTATCTTTTTTCTCTTTGGATCAGAATTTAAACCTGTGTGCAGAATCTTTAGCAGCCAAACCAATTCCAATTTCAATCGAGTCACTATCAGAAGAACTTGATTTTAGTATATTAAGCCTGGCTACTTCCTTTTGTATTGTAGCATATGTTGTTTCCACGGAAGGAAAAGGATCTTTTTTCTGGATATCTCTCTTGACTGGTTCCATCTTGTCATTAATCGTCATTAGCAATTGATAGAGTCTTTGTTCTTGAGTCTTCTTATTGTAGATCTGAATGTCTTCTGGGTCTTTCATAGGGTTCGGATCTCATCTATCTATAGACATCCAGATGTTCTGCAGTTTGTTCCACAAGTCTTCTAGTGTATCGGACCCTTGCCTTAATTAATTAGCCCTCTTATGAAGGTCAAACACATGTAACGAATCTGTACCAGAATTGTATGTGGTGGCTAACCCATCCTAGAGGGCTTTTGCAGTGGGATATTGCGAGACATTATTCACCAAGCTGGATTCAAGAGTCTCGATAATCCATGTGAAAACACATTGATCATCTTGTTCCCACCTTGTATATGTTTTGTCAGTTTTGGATGGAGGTGTCGGCTCCCCTGTAATGTGAGAACCTCTCCCTCTTTCCCTAATTGCTTTCTTCATCAGGTTTGCCCATAGGGCATAGTTGTCACCACCGAGTTTAATCCATATGGATAAATTCATGGGGTTAGTTGTTTGTTGTTGTGTTCCGAGACCATTTCTCAGAATGGCAACAATCTGCATTGTTAATTCATTGGGGATTTGACTGACCACGACTTCATTGCCAGCCATCTTTGTTGAGAATGTTCAGAATTCCCAGAATCACACGTGCTCTGATACCATGTTAACATGCACATGTTATACGTAGCATCTCAGTTGCTGTATTTGTTAAAAAACAAAAAGAGAAGTAGCTGCAGTAAGCGGTTAGGGTTTTGTGTTTATTAGAAAATGTTCCTTTTTGTTTTATTGATGCATTAGAGATGTAATTCAAGAATTTACCAATAGTAAGGCTCTCAATATATAGAGAACTTAGAGGCCTATATGGTGTGGAAAATAATCGCCTGAGGGTAGGCTAGTAATTTTAAGTGGAGTTTCAAGGTGGTGTAAGGGTGTTTAACGGTGGTGTAAGGGTGTTTAACGGTGGAGAGATAATTAAGCAGCTTGGTAGCAGTTAATTTTTCTTACCCATAGTTAATGCTGGTGGTTGGGTATTTATAGTGTGATGTTTGGGCCCTTATGGGCTTTCGGGTCATATTGAATGGACCCAGGTCATGTTTAAAGACCCATGAGTTCTAAGCACGAGGGCAGGTAGCTTAGTCAGGAAGTGTTTAGGTTTTTTAGTACTTTAGTCATAGTTCGAACATCATTAAGTTCGCAGTGTTCGAAGTGATCTGTCCTGTCCGAATGATCAGTCCGATTTATGTGCTTGTAGCCTGTCCGGTATTCGGAGAGACTTAAGCTGATTTGCCCTTCCGGGGAGCATGCTGAATTCTGACTCATCAGGAGCCCCTTTTTTAGATGTTTGAACAAGTGTCCTTGTCAAAGAACTGAAAAACAGTCCGATTGCATGAAGTGGTTCTTAATCCGGACAGAGTTGTGGGCATACTCAGACAGATTTAAACATTACGAATTCCAAACGATTTTTGCCAGAGTTAGTGGGACACGTGTCGCTTTCTGATTGGCCACTCCAGCTGTTTTTTCACCTTGAATTTCGCACCACCTTCTTGAACAAGTAACCTCTTTAATTGCCAATAGTGACATCAGCGCCGTCTTTTAATCATTACCCAACTTTTCGGATTCTCCTAGGAATCAACTTCTTTTTTCACATTTACTATAAATTCTCATTCATTTTTCATTGTTTTACAATCTCTCTCAAATCTTACTCTGCAATTTCACCCAGAGCTTTATCTCTCTAGAACAAAAACTTCCTTGGCTGTTTTATGTTTACAGCAAGAACAACATTGATCAAAGGCGGTTGGCTCAACCTTTCGGAGTTGGAGAAAGCACAAAGGGTCGAGAAGGAAAACCGACTGGCAACAGGGCTACCATCGTCGCCTGTTGAGAAACCAGCTTCCTCTGTTGCAGAATCTGATAGAGGCTCATCCTCTTCAAAAGGTACCAAGCCCAAAAAGCTCTTTCAATCCACCCTTTCTCCCATAGTATCTGGATCCTCAGTTCAGGAGTCAAGACCTGCTGTTGAACCAGGAGTCACCGCTACAAGTATTAGGAAAAAATCATCTTTTATTGCCATGGGGTCCGACTCTGACCACTCTCCGGATAAATTAGTCATCAAGAGGCCAAGCCGGTTAGTCAAGGGGCTAACTTCTAAAAATACTCCCTCAAAATCGGGGACAAAGAATAGTGACTCTGGGTCTGGAGTGCCCTTTAGAGCTCCCCGGGAGAGGTTGTCTGGTCCGGAGGCCAGCAGCCCGGCACCCCCCAGAGAACCTTCTGCCTCAGAAACTCAACTTGAGGTGATAAGTCAGATAAATACGGGTAGTCAACAGTCCGGAGGGAAAGATATGCCAAGCTTCAATCCTCCCCGAACCATTTCCACAGAAGTCCCTCCAACAATTATGGAGGAGAGAATGGAGGATTCTACTGAAGAGGTCCCCTTTGAGTCTGAGTCCTCCGGACAGGCTGATACCACTGCTGCTGCTGCCAAAAAGGGCAAAGAGAATTTGTACCTAAGGCGCCCGGACCTGCCGGAGTGCCTTGAGGGGAGAGTGGGGCCGTGCTTCCACAAGGTCGAGTTTAAGTACCTCTTGGCCTTGCATAAGACCAAGTATGCATTCATCCATACCTCTGATCTGGGTAGAATGCACACCAAATGGGGGATCCCTGAAAACGTGAAGATAAGGATCCCCATTGATCCGGAGACCCCAATGGATTGTAAACGAAACGAGATAGTCTTCTTTACGGAGCTATTTAACTGGGGCTCAGGTTCCCACTAGACCCGGAGATTGTGCGCTACTTCCACCTGGTCAAGCTCTGCCTAACACAGCTAAGCCCCAATGTTTGGTTCACCTTAATATCATGCATCATGGCGTCTAGGTTATCTGGGATCCCTCTTCCTATGGAAGAGTTCGCAGCAGTGGCTAACCTGTGCAAGCATCATCAGTTCCCCTTCTACCATTTCAACATGGGGAACGATCTCAAGGCTGTTGATGATCTCCTGGAATCGGATAGTAAGTGGAGGAGCCAATTCTTGTTTGTCAGTGGCTCATGGGAAAATGGCAAGAAAATCAAGGTCGGAGAGAACCCAAGCCTCCTCAGGAGTAGGTGGAGGAGTGATCGTAAGTTTCTTAACTTGAGTCTCTGTCCGTTTTTTTTTTTTTTTAAGTTAAGTTTTTATTAACCAATTTCTCTTCTGTTCTATCAGAGCTGCCAAAGGAGTTCGGGGACTACCTGAAGGCCGGACAGACTACCTGTGGCAAAATCAACGCTTGGGCCGCAGAGAATCGATTTCACAAGGCCTTCACCCCTTGGAAATCTAGCAATGTCTCACCTGTGGAACACCACAGGTCGGAGAGACCTAACTTGGGAGGAGCTCACCACCCAGCCCGATGAAGATATTATGCTGAGAAGGTCCCACAAACTGGATGGGACACTCTACCTGCCTGCCCGGGCCAAAGCCCCAAGCAAAATGAAGGGCAGAAGAAGAGGTAAAAAAGTGGCGGGCGATGCTGAGAAGGATGCCCCAACATATCCAGAGGGGCCAGCCCAAGTTCAAATTGATGCAACCCTCTTGCAGGTGGTGGAGCAGGAGACCGAAAAGCAGGAAGTAGACCTTCCAAAACCTCCAAGGGCTCCCAAGAGGACTCGCAAGCAAGCAAGTGAAAGCGTTGACCGGGTAGTCAAGAAGAAAAAGACTTCACAAGGAGATGGGCTCGCTCTCCGGGATCCGGAGACCTCTTTTCCCACAAGCCCTTCTGATCCATCGCTGGCCGAAGAGATCCCCAGAGAGTTTCACACTGATGAAGTTGAGGGGGGAGAGCTCAACTTGGATGAAGTAGACATCACCGGTCTGGGTGGACTTGGTGAATATTTTCTTGGCCTCCCTAGAGATGAGTTCGCAGGGCCTTACATCCCTCCGAGTAGCTCCAATACGGTCAACTTCAATGGTAAGACTTTCATGGTTTCTAGTGAGAAGGACATTATAGCCCATTCCTTGCTTAGTAATGTGCAGCCAGTTCTCACATTGGAGAGGCAAGTCCGGAGTCAAGCAGACACTATCAAAGACCTCAAGTCTGATAAGGAAAAGCTGTCCGAAGACCTCCGCACTGCCACCACCAATGCTGACTTGCTTAAGGAAGCAAATGAGGAGCTGAAGAAGAAGCAAAATGAAAGCAACACAAAAGTTGCCACCCTAGAAGAAACCATAAAAGATCTTCAGGATAAGCTGTCCGGAATGGTGAAGGACCTGACAACCTCAAGGAGAGAAACTGCAGCAAAGGAGAAGCTCATCACCAACCTGACCACTGACAAGATTGCTTTAGAAAATGCAGTGACTCAGGCTGTTGAAGAGAAAGCTGCTTTGTTAAGGGACCAAGAGGCCACAATCAAGGCCAAGATCAACGCCTATGCCAGGGAGATGATACAAAGCGAGGAGCTAATGATTCAAAGGGTGAAGTCTGATATGGTTCTCCTGTTTCACGAAAAATTCCCGAAGAGGAGACTGGGGGACTTATGGCGCTATGTGGATGATGATGACCTTCCATATTATACTATGGTTGACGAGGTATATTCCGGTGAGTCCTCATCTTATAATGAAGAAGAAACCGGAGAGAGCCCAGGTGAAGAAGAGAATGATCCCAAGGGAAAAAAAGTGGTCGAAGGGGGGAGCGACATCAAAGGCAAGAAAGCAGATGAGGGCGAGCCATCTTCAAAGGCTCAACCTTAATTTATAGTTTATTTTGTTTATCTTTCATTCAAACCAAAGTCCTTGGAAGGACAAGGCACTCTTTTTGTGATGGTGTCCGTATTATCCGGACAGATTTTTTGTGCTGTATCCTAACTTGTTCAAAAGTCCTTGGAAGGCCTAGGCAATTTTAAGTTTGTTAAATGAATGTTTCTATTTTGTTGAACCATCATCTTCTTTCATTATTTGCTTTTGTTTAAATAGCTGGAGTTTAAATAGCTTTATTGCATTGTGAGAGTATTAAGACTCTTCGGCTAGAATTTAAATAGCCCCTAGATCTTTCAGTCCGGGTAGTATGACAAGAGATAGAATTTTGAAAATACTTAGAAAAATTTGAAGAAGGCATCAAATTTCATTGAAAGCTCTCCGTGCCACCGAAGAGGGGAAGGTATGCCCCCAAATATTTACATGGATGTTTAAACAAGTAAATATTTACACAAGTGTTATTCCAAGTACATTCGAAGGTGTTCAATATTCCAAGGATGAGTTAAAACCCTGCCATCTTTGTCTTCCAACCAATAAGTCCCAGGCTTGATTCTTTCGATTATAGTATACGGACCCTCCCAAGTTGGGGCCAACTTTCCGAAGAGCTTTTCCTTAGTATGCAAGAAGACCTTTCTCAATACTTTGTCCCCGGGCTGGAAATCTCTTCTTTTAACTTTAGAAGCAAACCTGCTTCTCATCAGGCTCTGATAGTGTGCAATTCTAAGGTGGGCTTTAACCCTTCTTTCTTCTATCAAATCAAGCTGATTTCTAATTGCCATTTCATTAGCGTGTCCGGAGAAGTTGTGAACACGAAAGGAAGGAAGTGTCTTCTCTATGGGGGCTACTGCATCCATCCCATAGACCAAGGCAAAGGGAGATTCTTGTGTTGCAGCCCCAGGTGTTGTCTGGTAGGCCCACAAGACTTCTTGTAGATAACTAGGCCACTTCCCAGCAGCCCCTTCCAAATTTTTCTTTAACCCAGACAGTATAGTTCTATTAGCCACTTCAACCTGCCCATTGGCTTGTGGGTGAAAAGGTGAAGAAAAGCAGTGCTGTATACCCCTTGAGGCACAGAAGCTTTCCATCTCTCTGTTGTCAAACTGTGGCCCATTGTCTGTTGTTATCTTTTGTGGGACACCAAATCTGCAACATATATTGGACATAATGAATTTTATGACAGCTTTTGATGTTGTCCCTGCCAAGGGAGCTGCTTCTATCCACTTCGAGAAGTAGTCAATGGCCACAATTATAGTTTTACACCCTCCGGACGCCACAGGGAGAGGCCCAACCAAGTCCAATCCCCATCGAGCAAAAGGGATGGGCTCAGAAATTGACTCCAAAGGAATGGCTGGTACATGAATTTCTTTGATGTACCTCTGGCATGGGTCACATCTTCTTACCAGCTCCTTAGCATCTTTCATGATTGATGGCCAATAGTATCCGGAGATTAACACTCTTCTTGTTAAAGCTCTGAACCCACAATGGGTTGATCCCTCACCATCATGCAATTCGGAGAGGACCACTTGTGACTCGTGATCTCCTAAACAACGTAGAAGAGGTTTACTATAGGATTTTTTATACAACACTTCTCTCAACATAATGAAACCACGAGCCTTGTGTTTCAATGTTCTGGCTTGTGACTTATCTGAAGGTATAATACCATCGGACATATATTGTATGAGAGGAGATCTCCAGTCATGAGGTCGACTCGCTTGTATTTCAAAAACTTCTTCTTTTTCACCCCTACTAAGTTGAATAGAAGGACTTTCAAGCACATGGATCCATGGATAGGACTTCGTGTATGCTATCGTTGCCAATGAGTCTGCTAGCTCATTTTCTGCCCGGGGAATGTGCTCATAGACCACAGCTTTAAACTTTAACGCTTCATTTTTTAGGAGGAGTAAATATTTTACCAACTGCTCCTTTCTAGCCTCAGATTGGTCTAAGGCATGTTGGACAAGCAACTGGGAGTCACTAAGAAGCTTGACCCTTTTAGCTCCACAGATGTAGGCCAACTTTAATCCAGCTATAGCTGCTTCATATTCGGACTCGTTATTAGACGCCCTGAAAGCAAAACAAATAGCTTGGTACATGCTGTCCCCATATGGGGAAGTGAGACATATTCCTGCCCCACATCCCATGGTGCTAGACCCTCCGTCTGTTCGGACAATCCACACTTTCTTGTCTTTTGAATCAGTAGGTTGCTCTGAATCCCTATCGGAGTGGAATTCAACCAGAAAATCAGCCACAGCTTGGGCTTTTACTGCTGTTCGGGGGGCAAAGTCTATGTCGAAGTCCCCCAACTCCACTGACCACTTCGTCATTCTGCTTGAAATGTCTGCTTTTTGAAGGACATTCTTTAAAGGGAAAGATGTCCGGACGACGATAGGATGAGCCTGGAAGTAAGGCCTCATTTTTCTTGCAGCTATCACCAGAGCCAATGCCAGTTTTTCGAGTTTCAAGTAACGCCTCTCAGCATCAATCAAGCTTTTGCTGATGTAGTACACTGGGTAGGGACAACCATCGACCTCTCTTACCAACACAGCACTGATGGCACAACTTGAAACGGCCAGATACACAATAAGAGTCTCCCCGTCAACTGGTTTGAACAAAGTTTTAGGAGAGGAGAGATGTTTCTTGATTTCATTGAATGCCTCACCACACTGCGGGGTCCATTCGAACCCTTTTGCACCCTTCAAAGTTTGAAAGAATGGAGCACACCTGTCCGAAGACCTGGAGATGAATCTGTTCAAGGCAGCTAATCTCCCCGTTAATTGTTGTACTTCTTTAATGTTTCGAGGGGGCTCCATCTGGAATAAGGCATTGAGTTGATCCGGGTCGGGCTGTATTCCATGCTCACTTATGATATACCCTAAGAACTTCCCGGACTGCACTCCGAATACACACTTTTCAGGGTTTAGTTTTAAATTCGCTTTTGCCAAGTTGGCAAAAGTTTCTTGGAGATCGGACAAGTGCAACTGCTCATCCACGCTTTTCACCATCATATCGTCAATGTAAACCTCCATATTTCTTCCAATTTGATCAGCAAATGCCTTGTTGACTAACATTTGATAAGTAGCCCCAGCATTTTTCAAGCCAAAAGGCATCACCTTGTAGCAATGTAGACCCATATCAGTGACAAACGTGGTATGTTCTTGATCTTTTGGATCTACTTGGATCTGATTGTACCCGGAGAAGGCATCCATGAAGGAGAGCAGTTTGTTCCCAGAAATAGAGTCTACTAACTGATCTATCCGGGGAACCGGATACAAATCTTTTGGGCAAGCTCTATTAAGATCTGTGAAGTCAATGCACATGCGCCACTTGCCATTTTTCTTCTTCACCAGGACAGGATTTGCAGTCCACAAAGGATATTGAGATTCTTTAATATGCCCCATCTTTGTGAGTCTGTCAACCTCTTGTACTATGACATCAGCCTTTTCTTTCGAGAAAGCTCTTCTCTTTTGAACCACTGGTGCCACATCTCTTCGGACAGATAGGTGATGGGATATCACCTCTGATGGAACTCCAGTAACATCAGCATTGCACCAAGCAAAAACGTGCTGATGGTCTTTCAAAAATTTCAACATCTCTTGTTTCAATATTGGTGGTATCTTGGACCCTATCTTGACACTTTTGCCTTCTTCCAAACAGTGTGTTTCAACCTCTTCAATTGGGATCAACACTCCGGGGGTCTCCCTGGGGTCATCAATCTCACCCTCACCCCCAGAAAGGCCCTCAAACTGCTATTGATCATTTATACGGACTGCCCCCAGCATTCGAGGAGCCAAGGCAGTGGCATAGCATTCTCTTGCTACCTTTTGGCTGCTCCGGACAACCCCAACCTGTCCCTGAACAGCATACTTTAAGCACTGATGGACTGTTGAAGCCACTGCATGCATCCTAGAGAGCCAAGTTCTCCCTAGTATAGCATTATAGAAAGTGGGACAATCCACCACGATGAAGAGTATTCTAACCATTTTCTTGAAAGGGCCCCTGCCCAATAACACTTCTTCTTCAAACTCCCCGATCACATCGGCTGAGCTGCCCGTAAAACCTACGATCGATCTGTCTGACTTCTGAATCACAGCTGGATTTCTCATTTTCTTGTAAGTGGTTAGGAAAAGGATATTGGCAGAGCTTCCAGTATCCACCAGAATTCGCCTTATCTCATTGCCCCCTATAGATGCTCCTATGACAACAGCATCCTCATGAGGGACAACAATATCTCTCAAATCATCCTCATCGAAGACTATGGATGAGAATGAGTTTGGTGATTGATAAGATGTCATGCCTCCTTCTAGCTGGGAGGCTAAATTATGAACATGCCTCTTTCTTGAAGAAGCAGTAGGAGCAGTCATTGTGTCCCCTCCGAAAATCGTCAGTGACTCGAAGAATTTAATGAGCCCGGAGACCGTCCTAGAACACTCCTCTATAGCACCCACCCTATTTCGTGTTGGATCAGGATCCAAGTATTCAGATTCCACATCAAACCTTTCAACTATTACCATGGCCCCCTCCGGGGCATCATTACTTGGACCAACCCGGTGAGTGTTGTCAGGCCTGTTGTCTCCTCTTCTTTTAACGTATGCACCCAACTTTCCCCTTTCAATCAAGTTTTGAACCTCTTGTTTCAACGCTATGCAATCATCAGTGGTATGGCCAATATCATTGTGGTATTGGCAAAAGGAGTTGTTACGATGCTCTCTGGGAGACTGCAAGGTTGCTGGTCTCCGGTAGTGTACCTCATCTTTTGTTTTATCGAAAATGGTGGCCACGCTTTCTTTGAGTTCTGCGAACCACTCCGGTTGGACCCATGGCCCTCTTTTGTTTCTAGATTGTTGACTTTGAGCAGGAGCAGCTGGCTGAGACTGAGCTTTTGCCCTACCATGCCCCTGTCCGGTTTCTCTTGCTTTGTTCCCGGACTGGTTTTGATTTGGAGTTGGTGCCACCGGGGTGGATCTCACCTGTCTGTGTACCCTGGTCTTCTTTGTTTCATCAACGTTTATTTGCTTGCCAACTTGATTTAGCAACCCTCCCCAGGTCATGGCCTTCTTTCTGGTCACCGAATCAGCCAGATTGCCTGGGTTCAAACCTTGCCTTAGGGATGCTATTGCCACCTGTTCGAAGCAATCAGCCAACCCGTTCTTTGTGTTCACGAAACGACTTATGTACTCCTTCAAGGACTCATTTGGCTCCTGGGCACAATGGATTATTGTGTCTCCATTGCCCTTCAGCTCCTTACTCCCCACAAACTGCCTTCGAAAGGCCACCCAAAACGTATCAAAATCTTTAATACAACCCTGAGGCAGGCTGTTGTACCATTTCAGAGCACTCCTCGTAAAAGATTGGGAGAATGCCCTACACAGTAGTTTATCATCATCATCATCAAAGTTCATCATGAAGTTCTTGAATTGCTCCAGATGATTGTCCGGATTGTTACTGCCATCGTACTTCTCCATCTTAGTACTGTCAAACCTCTTGGGGAGGTTTCCGGACAGGATTTTAGAAGACAGTGGAGACTGCCTCCAATTCCTTCCACGACTGAACATAGTATCCTCATTGGGAGTTGCAAAGATACCTGGCTCATCGTAGAAAGCAAAGGGATCCATCAGCATCTTGTCCGTATACCTCCGGTGGTGAGATGACCCCTTTCTAATATGCCTTTTCATTCTTCTATGGTGATCTCTTTTTCTCGAATATTTCTTAACCTGCTTTTACTTTTTCTTGGTTCGACCCTCATCACTGCTAGAGGACAAGGATTTTTCATTTCCCTCACTGTCCGAAGAGCTGCCCGAAGATTCTGAACTCGAGTCAGAACTCTCCACAGGTTTGGACCGGTGAGACTTTTTAGAACTAGCATGAGTCTTTTTGGTGCTCACATGAGTTTTGGAAGCCTCATGCTCTCTGGGGTTATCGGTGTGATGAACAACCGATGCCTTGGATTTTTCTTTCACGCCCATCTTGGCCTTTTCAGCCCTCAGAGCTTCTATTTCAAGCCTTAACCTGTCGCGCTCTTGGACAGTATACTCATCGTTTTCTTCCACCACTTCGAGCAAAGCTGGTGGGAGCTCTGGATTGTCTGGATTCATTCAGACAGAATTTTTTAGCAGGTTTTGAATGCTTGATTCAGGCACCTCTCTTCTCCCACTGTGGTCGCCAATTTGGTGTGGAAAATAATCGCCTGAGGGTAGGCTAGTAATTTTAAGTGGAGTTTCAAGGTGGTGTAAGGGTATTTAACGGTGGAGAGATAATTAAGCAGCTTGGTAGCAGTTAATTTTTCTTACCCATAGTTAATGCTGGTGGTTGGGTATTTATAGTGTGATGTTTGGGCCCTTATGGGCTTTCGGGTCATGTTGAATGGACCCGCGTCATGTTTAAAGACCCCATGAGTTCTAAGCAGGAGGGCAGGTAGCTTAGTGAGGAAGTGTTTAGGTTTATTAGTACTTTAGTCATAGTTCGAACAGCATTAAGTTCGCAACGTTCGAAGTGATCTGTCCTGTCCGAATGATCTGTCCGATTTATGTGCTTGTAGCATGTCCGGTATTCGGAGAGACTTAAGCTGATTTTCCCTTCCGGGGAGCATGCTGAATTCAGACTCATCACTATACAAGGAAACTTAATACACTGAATATTCTAACATATCTCCACACTAAAATAATCAACTCTCATTCTTGCCAAAAAAATCTTTAGTCATTTTCTCAATATGTTTCATATTTCATAAATAAATTTAACATAGAGCCAAAACATTTAGCTGAGTCATTAAATAACTACTATCATTTTATCCACTAAAATTGTGTTTTTTATATTATTATTTATGTAGCAACCTCTAAAATTTACTTATCAATCTGAAAATGAGTTCACCAGACTAGTATATATTTTGTCGACCCTCTTAAATTTACTATTCTACCTTAAATTGATGTTTTCTCCAAATTTATATATCTATCCAAAAATAGGTTTGACTCAGGTATTATCTCATTAGTTAACTTTAATTATTTATAAAAAACATGTTTGGTCGATCTAATATTATAAAACCAAATAGAGTCTCGGATAATAGTTATACTTTATACCAATAAATAATTATACAATTCACATTTTTAAAAATTAGAACATAAACAAAAAATGGTATGAATTAAAAATTCATCATCTAACGTTGATAAAATAATATCATAAATTTCAAAATCATCATTCCAAGCACTGGATCATGTTCAACTAAATATAATATTGGATCATGTTCAACAAAATATAATATTGCACTCAATTAACATCTCTTTAAAATCGAAAGATTATCAGAAACTAAAATAAGAAATAATAAAAATAAAAATAGTATCAGGCTTACATGGATTATTATCGGGTATTCGCATTGTCTCTAGGAACAGCTAGAGGTCTTTATTTTTATGTTGAGTTACCATATTTTCTTATTTTTAATCTAATTGTTTAGTGAAATAGCAAAAGTAAATTTTATAAGTTAGTGAAAAAATAAAAGTTACAATTTAATGTCTAACCTGACTAGTAAATGTCTAATTTGACAACTAAATATTTAAATTGATAGAAAAAATATATAACACAATAGGTAAATATATAACTTTACAGGTAAGTATCTAACCCGACAGGTAAATGTCTAACCCTACAAATAAATGTCTAACCTGACAGGTAAATGTCTAACCTTACATGTAAATGTCGAACCATGTAGGTAAATGTCTATCCTTATAGGTAAATGTCTAACTTAACATGTAAATATCGATCGACATATAAGTATCTAACCTTACAAATAAATGTTTAAACTTATATGTAAATGTATAACATAACAATTATATGTATATGTTTAACCTTACAGATAAATAGCTAACCATACAACTAAATTTCTAAACTGATAGGTAAATGTATAACATAATATATAAATATTTAACCTCACATGTAAATGTTTAACCTTATAGGTAAACATAATGTAGTTTTTTACAACAGGATTTATCAAACCAAACATATTTATAAGTTGACATAACCAATTATATAAAAATCAAATTTAGATCCCTTACAAATTATTTTATGTGACTTAGGATAAATTACTTTATTAGATGCAGACTAGAAGTAACTCGTCAATACATGTACTTTAGAGGGATTACATTGGTGTAGTTGGATCTGCTGATTACATGTATAGTAAAGAATTATTGAAAATTTATGTGTGAAGCTTAGGTCATGACTTAGATGTAGATATATTTATTGGAACCTAAAGGCTAAGATAGTTGATCAACCTGGTGACTGTTGAGTCGAACGCGATATTGGTTTATCCAAAGTAGTTTGATCCAAAGTAGGCTACTCTGAAGCAAGCTGGTCTGAAGTGATATGGACTGAAACATACTTAACGGAATTATGAGAGCTGAACTGAAGCGGATTCTTGTACTTGTTAGGTTTTTTATTTAATTGGATTTCATATTTAATTAGGTTTCATATGTTTGGTCTTCCAATATTAATTAGCTTTGTTATTAATTATATTTCCTATTTAGTATTAATTACATTTCCTACTACTTTGATTTCTTATTTATGAGCTTTCATATTTTAAGGGATTAGGAATTTCTTACAACCATGATTAATGAAATTTAATTATGAGTGTATGTTAAAGAATTAGGGTTTTCCCTAAACCTATAAATACAAGAAGATACACAGTACAAACATCTGACATGACGAGTATTGTAAGCAGGATTTTTCTTAACTGAGAAAAACATCTAGGTCTTTTGAGAGATAAGTGAGGTGGTATATAAACATTGAATAGAGATTTCTGAAAATCATGTTATTTTTGCAACAAATAATTATTAATTCTTTATGTTTGAGAGACTTTTTGTAAACTAATTGTATAATAAAAGAGTGTTCATTTCGTGTGGATGTATTATTATTTCCATAATCTAAACCAGGTTAAATCTGTCTTGTAGGTTGGCTTTACTTTACGCTTTCTTATAATTGTTTTCAATCTATAACATGATAAATTTTTATTTTAAAAACAATTAACGCACCAAATAATTTCCTCAGACGGACGGATTTTCCAACAAGTGATGCAGTGACCGTAGATTAGTTTAGAAGGAGTAGAGCGATCTTCGATCTGAAAACTGGAGAACATATCTAGTTGAGACACTGAAAGCCACAAATATGTGTTCCATGAATCTTAACCTAGAAACAAATCTCGAGATCCAAATACTTTAAGCTCTAAAGAGTTAAGGCTAAGACTTACCTCGTACATAATGGATTGGTTACTCTTATCGATGATAAATCTACACATGTTGATGTTGTAGTACTATATAAAGCTCATAGTAGCTTCATACTGAGCTTGATGAAATGATATGAAATGTATCTAAAAATCTTACGGTATTGGAGATATGAAATCTATTTGACGTGATTTACATGAAGAAGTCATTAATAAAAAAATTATATGTGAAGAAACAACTTACACGCTGTTTATGGATAGTAGCACGAAGATCTGAATGCACCTATATGATTACAACTAAATCATACTCGACTTGAATGTAGTTTGTATGAAGGTGGATAAGGAGGACCAAGCAACAATCCTCTTAATCTCTCTATCGAAAGAGTATGAACACTTAGTAGACATCACGCTCTAGGAAAAAGACTCACTTATAATGGTCGAAGTTAAAAGCACCTTGAACTCTGAAGATCTTCAGAGGAAGACTATTCTGAATAGTGATTCTGAAATACATAGACTGAGTGCAAGGGGCCAACAAAGAAAGAGAGATTCAAAAAAAAGGAGAGGAAACTCTAGGTCTAAGTCCAAAGAGATTATAATGGGTTTAAAAGTAATCTATTAGACATGTAAGAAGAGATGACATATAAGAGGAACTGCTTGGAGAATAAAAAGGGCGAAAGTTACAAGGCGACCAAATTCGGATATGCTGCAATATGTTTGATGAGTGTGAGTATGCGGATGGTTTAATAAATTTTTATTCTTAAAGATACAACGATAATTGGTTGTTGGATTCAGGTGCATCACTCCATATGACTTCCAATAAGCCTAAATTTGAATACATGAGAATTCTTGATGGTGGAAGGTCATCATCGGCGATGACAAATCATGTGATGTCAAAAAGAGTGCAATGATTTCGCTTAAGTCGTCTATGAGACTTGAGAGAGTGATTATGTACCTGAAGTTAAACATAACCTTATTTTAATTGGATTTTTAGATGACAATTTTTTTACCTATATGGGTGCATATGGTAAAGCTAGGGTCTTGCAAGCGTCACTTGTTGTTACAAAATATATAGGAAAAATTGCATGTTACTTTTTAAGGGCTCTGTAGGGGTAGGGGTGCATCTGTTATGGTGAAGGATCCCACCTGGGTGACACCAAGGGTCTTGTTTTTCAGGGCCTTCAGAGAATTATATGAGAGAGCAACATGATAGTTATCAACTAGCGATGGATAAAGAACCGAGACCAATCAAATAGCCACATAGGTATTGTTTCGCAAATGTAACTTGTTATGTTTTTATCAATTAAAATACAACGATATATTATTGAACCCAAGACATGTCACAATTCTATCCAGAACAGTGATGAAGAGAAATGACTTAAGTATATGACAGAAAAACTGAGATATCTTTAAAAGATAAACACTTGGATTATTGTGAAGTAACCAAAGAGTCAGAAGTTGGTTGGAAGTAAATAAATATTCAAGAAGAAGCCATGTAACCCTGGTGTTGAGTTCCCTAGATATAAGGCTAGGCTCGTAGCTAAGGGCTTTACTTAAAAGTAGGTTGTCAATTTCAATGAGATATTCTCATCGATTGTGAAACAAACTTTGCTCAAGGTTCAATTGTCAATTGTTGATAGATTTGATCTTCAGGTAGATCAAATGGATATTACTAATACCTTTTGGCATAGTGAATTATAAGAGACAATTTTCAAGTATCAACCAAAAGAGTTTGAAAAATGGAAGAAATATGATGTGTGTTTATTGAAGAAACCCATTTATGGGATGAAATAGTCATTGAGGCAGTGGCATAGAAGATTCAATTTTTATATGAGATCTATTAATTTTTTTTCTATATGTATTATGATAATTGTGTCTATTAGAATGACGAAATACACATGGAAAGACAAACCATATTGTTGCTGTATATGGATGACATACTAATAAATGGAATAAACAATGCGGAAGATTGAAGTGGTAAAGGCTCAACTGAAATAAAGTTTGAGATGAAGGATATGAAAGATATTAAGAAGATACTTGATGCTGATATCGGGAGGAATAATCTAAAAGAGTTTTTATTCTTATATCAACAAGAATATATATAGAATGTCCTAAGATATCTCTATATATTTGAAGCAAAAGTGGGTGAAACTCCCATTGGTTCCAATTTTAAACTCAGTGCAGCTTAAGCACCAACCGAAACAACGGGTCAAGTACATGCTGGAGTTACCTTATACCAATATCATTGGGAGCATTATGTACGCTATGATTTGCACGAGACATAGTTTTATCTACATTCGTTAGTGTTCAGGGAAAAAATCATGTCAAATATGGGGAAGCCACATTGGCATGCACTCAAATGGATCATGAGATACTTGAAGGGATCATTTGTTGTAGCGTTGTGTTATAATCGAAATGATACAAGTGATATAATGATAAAATATATGTGGACTCCAATTATGTATGTTCCCTCGACACAATGAAGTCTATTTCGGCTTATCTGTTTACTTTCTTAAAACAGTGGTTAGTTGAAAGTTTTGAATACACAAGGTTTTATATTTTCATCTACAAAGCTGATTTTATGGTTGTTCTGGAAGACATGAAATAAGATGTTTCGCTAAAGGGATTGTTTAGTGAACTCATTAGCGTGGAGCAATTTGTAATTTTGTTCTGCGATAATATTAATACTCTTCATTTAATGAAAAATATAAAATTCTGTGAGCGAATTAAACATGTAGATATTAAGTTTCACTTTATCTGAGACATGGTCGAGAGAGAGAGCAAGTTATTGTGGATAATATTGCTAGCGATAAAAACCCTTCTAATGCTATAACCAATATATTGTTGACTTTAAAGCTCACAAATTGTGTAAGACTAGTGCAAGTCTACAATACAGATGATTTGGTCTCTAAAGAGTAGAACATTAGATGTAACTGATGTTGAGCTTACTATAGCATAAGTGGAAAATTTTTATGTGTAAGCTAGAAGTAACTCATCAAAAGATATATTATTTTTGGGACTACATAGGCGTAGTTGGATCTGCTAATTACATTTATATGCCAAAAACTGTTAAAACTCTTTGGTGAAGCTTGGGTTGTGACTTAGATGCAGAGACGTTTTCTGGAACCTAAGGGATGAAACAACCTGACATGACTGGTGACTATTGATTCGATTGAGATATGGGTTGATCCGAAGCAGACAAGTACAAAGTAGGTTGGGTCATAACGAGCTTAACTAGAGCATATTGGACCAAAGCAGATTATACCACTTGTTAAGTTTCTTATTTTATTAGGTCTCTTATTTTCATTTTCTTATATTAATTGGATTTCATATTAATTATATTTCATATTATTAAGTTTTTCTATATTAATTAGGTTTCATATTCATTAGGATTTTATATTTATGAGGTTTCTTATATTGAGGAATTATGGATTTATTATAGTTGTTGATTAATGAGATTTATTCAGGAGCGTCTGTTGAAAAGTTATTGTTTTTTATAAATATATAAATAGAAGAAGATACATAATATAAGGGTGTGGTATGACGAGTATCATGAGCAGCATATTTCTTAAGTTTGAAAAAACTAAAGGTCTTTTAATATTGAGTACGGTGAGAGATAAACACTTAATTAGAAAGTTGTGAATCACGTTATATTTACAACAAAAAGTGATTGAGCCATTTGTATTAGAGGTGTAACCAACCTATTTAATAAAAGAGTGTTTGTTGTTCGTGGATGTAGGATTATTTCCACAACCCCGAGCCATATTAAATATTTATTATGTGTTTCGTTTTAGTTTGCGCTTCAAATTATTCATTGGTAATATTAAACATGATAAATTTTTATTCCGAAAGAATTTTTGCCTCAGGCGAACGGATTTCCTACTTACTTGATATAATTTATTTAACTAGTACAAAATTTAGAGACAATTGTTATTGGTTCATTAGAAATTTTTGCATACTTCTATAAAATAGAAGAAACTTAGCTCATAATGAGTATTCAGGTTTCAGACTGTATTTCCCTAGACGTTTACAATTTCTTCCTCTTATCATGACATGCTTTTACAGCTTGAACCTCGGACAAATGTACAAAATGAATAGTTGAATAATAATAAGTCATCACTAAATTAGGATAAGATCTCTGGAGGAGTGTCTTGCAAGATGATCATAACATACTTATCATAACTTTATAAGTTATAACATTTATGGATGATGAATGGGTGTAGAGAGTGTAACAACAATAAGACAAGGGTGATCATGAGCACATCTTGGATATCGTGATGTTGATGAGATCTAAGGACTATAGACCTTGTTTGTGCAACTAAATATTTACAACTAAATGTACTAAATCTAAATGTTTCAGGAATATTTTCCTCATGTTCAAAGGTCCATAAACTATATATGTATAAAGTATAACTAAATTGTTTACCAAGTCTATTGAGGGAGAACTCTGACGTGTGACAAGTTTGGTCATGTTGATTTTGAAATTCACAAGCCTGCGCTCATATATCAAAACTCTAGACTTAACTTCAACTTCAATTCCACAAGTTTAGGATTCCCTCGATAAGTTTATCTTGTTTGTCATGATGATCATGCAAAAAGATCATTGTAAAAAATAACAACTTAGAAATAAACTGAGTTTGATTATGTAAAATTATGTTCCACACGGTCTCGACCTCATCTAGTCCCCATTGTTGCGGCCTCGCCTTTGTTTAACATTCACTTTACAGCGTTCACCAATGTTCCAAATTCAAAATAAGTTAACTTGATACATCGACACTACAATTCAGTGTATTTTATATTAGTAAAACAATGACAGACTTAAATTACATACAATCAATGCTCCACGTCTTAATATTTTTAATGTGTTAGCTGCTTCATCATAAGAAACTTTATCTCCCATATTATCAACTTCATTAAAGCTCAATAAATAAATTTTTCATTTGGGACTTCAGAGATATCCACCTAACATATATCTTTAAAAAATCACTTTAATTATATTTTATCAATAAAATATCCCGCACTGTTTCATCGAATTTGAAGAAATTGGTCAATTTTTCAAACGATAAAAAACCTAAGAATTTACGATTATAGTCAAATTGAGTGTTTTTTCCGAACCTGTTGAGTCTTCCTTTTTCCACAAGTGTTATTATGTATTACCTACCTTGATTATATACTAACTTTGTATGGATTAGTAAAAAGCTAAAATAGACAAAAAAGCACCGATTATCCTTAAAAACGAAATCGACTAATAATCTCATTCTCAAACATTTACTTCAAAACGGAAAGTATGGTCTTAGGTCGAAATCCAAATTTATGTGGTCCCATTAACAAAAAAATAAATTTTGATTTATCGCAATACCATTAAAGACACATTTTTGAGAATATTAAGAACTCTCTAAAGGAATTATATGATGCTCAAAACATAATATTTATAAATAGTGCACCGTGTGTTTTGTTCAAACTTAATGATATTCCTTGGAATTATAATATTATAAAAGAATATTTAACCTTATTTTATATTAACTAGATACTAATTTATTTGTTAGTTTAATTTAATAATAAATAAAATATCTATATATTGTTATTTTTGTGTTTATAAATAAATTGAGAGATAAAATAGAAAAAATTAGTTAAATTGCAAAAAAAAAGCCACATTTGAAGAGAAAAATACAAAATCCAAATACTTGAATAAAATGAAGCAAAAAAATGAACTCAAAGATTAAGTTAAAGAGGAAAATAAGATTTAGTCTTCTATTATTATAATAATAATAATAATAATAATAATAATAATAATAATAATAATAATAATAATAATGTCTTATTATTTAATTTAAAATATATATTTTTTATCTTTTCAAAATGGGTATTAAGATTTTATTTACTAGGTATTAAAAAAATTTTTATAGAAAATATGGTTTTATAAAAGATCAATCAATTTTCCTATAAATAAAACACATACACAAAATAATGTACAAAACAACACATAGGAAACAAGATACAAAAGTCTTTTTAATTTAATTTTGTCTTCATATTTTATTTTATATTATTAAGTTCTTAGAACTATGTTCAATGAGACCTAAACCTTTATATTCACGAGTTAATAAATGTTTGTAAAAATAATTTAATATGTAATATAAAAATTGCATATTTTTTAGTAGTATTATTAAACATACTATTTTAATTACCTACGAGTTCAACTGATGAATGTTAGATCTGGGTTAAGATCGGGAGGTAAAATATGTGCCGCTAGACTGAATGAGTAGTATGTTACGAAATCATGGTTTAGTAAAGTGTGAACTATGTTTTTAGATCTTATGACCCATTTATATGAGGTATGGGACTAGAGATATAAACATTCATACATTATAAAAGAAGATAAAACATCAACAAGAGGAGTTGAACCATCAGTTTATACAAACACAATATGACAGTGTTATTTTGTAAAATAAACAAAACAAAATTTGTATCATTATTGTTTATAATCATCTATTGATTTAATGAAAATTTAGTTTCGAGTTTTCTATTTTATGGTGAGTTAAAGATCTATGTGTTGTAATTTAGGATCTGGTTTGAAGATTTGGCTTGATATAAAGTTTTGATAAGTGAAATCATTTTTTTTATTTAATGTGGATTAAGATTTGGATTTTGAACGGAAAGGAAAGAAGTTATAAGGTTAATAGTCTTATTTGGTAAAAAATTACTCATATATTTGAAAAACTTCATAATATCTAACTCACTCATATTAAAATTATTTTGAACCCAAATGATCATCACCTCTTAAAACACATAAATAATTTAATATTATATAAAACAATTATAGTAATCTGTTTCGTTGCACGTCTAATTTTGTCTTTCCTTTTGAACTTAACTATTTTTAAATATTTTATCTAACTATTAATAGCTTAACAAAGTTGAAAGGAATGTGAGGATTTTCACGAATAACAAATCACTGGATTTGTCATTATCTTATCATACCCTCTATCGCCTTCACTACATATTCCATGGCACCAAGATCCCTTGTCAATGTTAAGAATATGACTAACTTATATATTGCATGCAGGTCTCCACCATACTTTTTGGTTTGTCTTAGGACTCATGAACGCGTTCTCTATCCTTGTTACATCGCATATTGTTATTCTATCTGAGATTGTTGTTTGATGTTTTATTTCAGTACCATTATTTGCGAGAGTATGCCTCATAGAAGTGCATAAGAATACAACTTGTTATTTTGGTCGGAGAATACCCCGATATAGATGTAAATAATTTATGTATTTTTTAATTTATTTTTCTTTTTATACCAAAAAAAATTGAGATTTGAAAAAGTCGTTAAAATTGAAAATTAAACCAATAACACAATCAAAATAAAAACTTTCTAATAAAATGACAACTAAAAGAAAAAATGATAAAAACACAAAAAATAAAAAATTCTATATACTTTATCAAATATGCATGTGGAGTAGTTTATTATATTTTTGAAAATATTAACGGATATTAAAGACACTCATTAATAAAATATTTATTCATTTTATTTTGAAACATTTTTACAAGTTTATGATTAAATTAAATTAAGTTCATTTTAAATAAGGTAAAACAAATCAAATATAGTAATTTAAATATTTTTTAATAAGTGTTTTTAGACATACATTAGCATTTCATTTATATTTCAACAAATACTCGTGATAATACCATCTAATATATATATATATATATCACACATTAGTAGAGAATATTTTATTCTAATCGATGACGATCGGAGGAGCCGACTTATTTGAAAATAGAAGTCGTAACTAAGAATTACTTGTAAGAGAAGATACATATTATTATTTTTTCAATTTTAATTTTTTTGGTAATGAAAAGCATTAAATTAAGTAAATATACAGTATAATTTATGAAGAAATGGAAATGTAATGATATACAAATACACGGGACATACTCTGGAGCATAAAATTGGTCTAATTCTGATAGGTGATACAAAAAAGAAACACACATACATGTAAGTAACGTATAAGGCTCAGTGAAGTCGATATTAGAAATAACATAAGGGATACCAAATATCATAAACACAATTAAACGTTGGCATCAATATTCATATTCAAGGACTTTTGATTCGGAATAAGGCTTAAGGTCACTAGTAGGTGCCTGCAAAAGACTATGAAATCATTAGTACCAATTATACTAATCATGAGATATTAGAGCTATGAAGTCTGCATCGGATATCTACAAGGATGTGAAGAGATATTTTGGATGTGATGGAGGAAGTGTTTATAAAAATTCTTGCATTTCTATTTTCCCATGTATGGTAAGCCATCGCACAGAAATCAATACGATAGATACGTTCATACCTAAAGTAGAAGGGGTCCGGGAACTGAAAGTATGGAACCATGAGGGCCACCACATTTTAGAATATGAAATCTAAGCTTTATGGTTATGACTTCTCAGATTTGACGGGAGAGAAGTACTCTAACAATATATGGTTAATTGATTTCATGGATTTACTGCATATAACACAGTCGTTGAGAGTATTATAAACCTAGGTAATTAATTTATCTCTAGTGCTCAACTTCTTCAAAATGAAAAGCATGACAATGAAAGAGTTTATGAGAATATTGTATTTATTCCAAACTAGATTGGCCCAATTATCATGAGGAGATAATTATGGATGGCATAATATTTACTATTAATAGTAAAGATATTTCTGCTCTATTCATGCTCGTTGGAGGAGAAAGTTTACGCATAAGGTAACCGATTTCCTAAATATGATTATGATGAGATCTGCTACTATGTTGAATCTCAACAAGCCAATTTCAAGTTCCATTGGAGAAGATGTATGGGACTTCATTATTATTATTCATTCTAGCATAAAAATAGTATTGGAACCATAACGGTTAACTAAGGAATTAATAAAAAGCCAAGGGCCATACTAGATGGAGGTGAAGTTTGTATTTTTTTTATTTCTGATTTGCATAAGTTAGCGGAAAGAATTCTAAAATTGAGGACTTTCTTATGCCCCATCTAGAGAAGAACTTAGACAAAGGTTACATTTTTTTTACCTTATCAAGAATTGATACAATCACGTCAAAATAAAGAGTTTTTGCCACTTAATATTAACCATAAGTGTTTAAGTGCGATCCTCTAATTCTAGACTTTAAGATCTAATATCTTAAATTCTTCTTCAAGTGAGGGTAATAGATATTGTTTCTTATGCAACATGAGCTCTGGAAATTTTCATTTTGTAGCAAGACCATAAAAAACATTTAAGATGTTGGGATAGTTCCTTTACGATTCTAACTCGGAGTATAGAACTTTATGACCAATAGACTTGGCCGACAAAGATAACAATTTTGATTTCTTGTAGCCTATCAACGTAAGAAATATTCTTAGAAGTCCAGGAACCTATAGAAATGGGAGAGTTTCGATTAAATATACTTCTAAGTAACGTACTGGGAGAGTTTCGATTTCAAAACAAATGATGTTGATTAGGTTCTGACATAGGGTATCATTGACTATAGGTAAGTAAATTTGAAATTTTGTCTGGTTTAGGTGGATCCTCGATATGCCCTCTTTAATTAATTTTATAGAATTTAGAAGAGATTTATGATTTATAGTTTTTGGAATTTTTACTTAAACTAAAGTTACGATCTATACTTTTTTATTTAGTATACTGGAGAGGACTTGCATGATAAGAATAAAGAGGAAATAAGAGATGGGGTTGCTTTGGTGAAGGCCTCTCTTTCAATCGAAGGAGTCAAAAGAATTATCATTAATATTTATCGTGTAAGAGAGGGTATAAATACATTTAATGATCTATGAGATCATTTTTGAAGGGAAATCCATTAGACAAAAACACATAGCCAATAAACGTTATTGAAAACTTTCATGAGGTATATTTTAAGAGCAACCCTTGGGCTTTTTCTATTAGTATGATATCCTCTTAGAATTTCATGAGAATAATTAATATTATATGATTTGCTACCACCATGTATAAATGTATATTGGGAAAAATCTATTGGAGAAGGTAGAGACTTATTTATCCTATTGGAAAATGTTTTTAGATGACTCTGTAAATTACATTGCAGCGGGCTATGGGCTTAAAATCAAACACATAATACGGTTTATCCAATTTCAAGATGAGGATAATTTGGGTTTTGTCCAAAATAGGATCCATACAATCGTTAAGGAAGAAGTTTTAGATTGTTTTGCATAATTCCTTACTAATAATTTCCCAAAAGATTTTAAAGAAACTAGAGCAGTAGTCATCCGATGCTGGAGATTTGTTATTATCTATATTAAAGTGGTCACGTATAATTCTCTTTTTGGTGATTGAGATGATCATTTGGGTCATATCCAAAGGTTTGAGTTTGGTGGTGAATAAGGTATTAATACGATCCAAGCCATGGTAGTTAGAAGAGAAATTTTTCCTAGAAGGTTAAAGAAGTGGTTAACGAAAATATGAGCAACACCTTGAAAGTGATGTAAGGGTTTTTGAGGTTATCATTAATTAAAATAAACAAAACTTCACGGCTGGTACAAATTTTGATATTATGATGGAAGAAGTTTTAGTTGTGTTCTCCTAGTTTAAGCCAGGTTTTGCGGGATTTTTGTTTGAGAAAATATTATTCCATTCTATTAAAAAATGAAGTTTTTTAAAATTTATTTCAGCTTCAATAAGGGAGGGGTTTCGGGGGTCTGATGTTAGGTTTTGTTGGGCTTGGAAAAGGTTAGTTTGGGAGGATAAAGTATTTTTACTGGTATTACTGAATTATTTTCAATTAATTTTAGAGAAGATGGGTTGTAAGCGATTAAAGTTTTTAGGGGATGATTGGCATGTTAGTATAAATGGGATTACCACATGTTGAAAAATTTGAATAGTTTTTTTAGCGGTGTATGAAGAAGCGTTCAAAAAAAGGATATTGAGGTGTGACTAAGTGTTCATAGGAGGCTAAAGTGAGCGAAAATATTAGAAAATTAATTATCTTATTGGTTATTAACAAGAACCCTACTGATATTTGAAGAGATATGGTTGTTAACTTGTTTATTTGACCAAGAGAACTGAAAAAGTAGCTCTGAGATTATTAAGTTTGTTATGGTAACAATAGTTGTTAAATACACTAATTGAGAAGTTCCAAAGGTCTAAATTTCGCGTTCGGTCCTCTAGTTTATGAAAGATACTGAAGTATTTCAGGATAACTCATGGATTGTATGAGCGGTTAACCGATAAAGACTTAAGATCTTTCCAAATATGAATACACCCTGAGGCATTATTGTAGTCGTAGATAACAGAAATGGAGAAAAGTATTGAGGAAGAAATATAGGTTATGTTACAATCAATGATTTGAGGACATAAGCTATTAAATATTACTTTGTATAATTTAGGGTTCTAAACTAGCCATGTTATACCTAGTGGGTGTGACGAGTGATTAGGTTTAACATCTAAATAAAGTAACATGCACGCATTATTTTCTCGTCTTTATTTTTACTGACTCTAGTTTCAATTAGGCAAATAAAGATGAATTCTTTTGCGTCTTTTTTGCGAACTGATTCATTTAGACCACGAAGATTCCAAAAAGCTATTATCATGGTAATATGATGTAAATGGATTAGTGAGTTAAAATATAAATTTCAAATTAGGGTCATGTTGTCCTATGATGGTTGGTTGATTGTCAGGGGAAGCTTTTTATTTCGCTTGAGTTGGTGATGATGTAACCTCTTATTGAACGTAATATTAGTCTTTAGTGGTTGTTGGGTTGTTATACATGGAAATTGTGATGTTAAGGGTATGGGTTGAGTTCTCACTGGGAGCATAGTAATGACTTTCTTCATTTAGTGCAATAAAAATTACTAGTATATGGAATCATCATCTTCAGGGGAGACATGGACTGCTTGAAAACTATTCTCCGTCATGGGTTTTTTTTATAGGGAATTGGGTTATAGATGAAGTAGTAGAGTAATGAGAAGATTAATGAATCATTGTACAACTAGCCGTATTATTCTCAAATATGTCATGTCACTTGCAGATGAGCGGGATCTTTTTAGCCTAAACATTTGATTCTTAACTCTCCGGAAATTTATAAGAAATATTCATCATACTCTTGCGTAACTTAGTCTAAAACTGTTGGTAGTGTGTGTCGACGTAACTAGGGGTACCAATGATACTGGCTATGTAACTAAAACCTTTCTTTGTCCACCGTTTGTGAGGAATGTTGTGAAGCTTAACTAATAAAGGATGGTTTTGAAATGGTCATTAATTATTGATAACATGGGCTCCAATGTTTTTAAAATAATTTAGTGGTTGTTAAAAAACCAAGGTGTAGTTATCTTACGTTCCAAAATCCACGGGAACCTTATATTTTATCAGCAATGACCTACACATGAAAGGAGGTTGAATTTTTACCCAATAAGTAACCATACAAATAATTCTCCCAGTTACTTTTATCTCTGTTAATCGCATTCGGAGGCACGATGATATCTCTGTTTGTTTACTCTATATACTAGATTTTCTCTACAACCATCTCAAAATAATTATCCTTGATGACTATACCACTCTACATATTACTGGGTTGCATGTCAATGATTATTGTCTAGAAGCTTTGGTGGAAATATTCTAAGGGAATCATGACTACTAAAGGGGGAAGTAGAGTGGGTCATGAGAGGGTTGATGTTATAGTCCATCATCAAGTGCTTGACTGAGAAAAACGCACGGTGGAGCTCTGGTATGAATATGAGGCCCTATGGAATAATATGAGGCGGTCTAAGAAGCTTTCTACCTGAGTCAGTAAGGGTGGGAGCCTCGCCGAACTCTTGGTCTTAAAATGATTTTTTTTTTATTTACCTTATTGGCATTGGTTAGAGGAAGGGAATAGTACAAGTAGCGAGGGGCCTAGAGAAAGTAAATGACCCAAGCTCCCATGAAAAATAATGGTGTTGGTTGAGTTATTGATGAGGATTTTGGTTGTATGGACTTTATTAGTGTAAATTTTGATGTTGGGAGTTAATTTGGTTAGGGTTGTACAATAATAAGTGGAGCAACATGGTATATTGTTGAAAAATAACTAGAGCATAGGGTTTAGTTAATGTCTGAGGCCTAGTGATGATTTATTTTAGGCTGTTGTATAGTACGGTATTGCATTGTATAATATCTATAACGTTATGTAGTGAGATTAAGAGCATGAGTCTGGAATGTATTTTTTGGCTTGCATGTGATACATGTTGATATTAAACAGAGTTGGACTACTTACCTTATAACTTGGAGACGAACCTGCTAGTAGCTGTAGCCAAAAGATCTATCTTCAGTCGATAAGTCTAGGATTAAAAAGTAATCTTCAACCTCCAGGGAGTCCACGTACCCCACCATCAAATACAAAACGTGTAGGATGGTTATCCTAAACACACCATGGAGTAATGAGCCCTTAATATAAAAATAATGTTTTATTAATTTTCGACATAATCCAGACAAGTAGCATATGTGTTCTTTATGAATACCTCTACCTTTAGAATTGACCACTCTAATTGGAACAAGAAAGTATTAAATGATATAATGTTTTTTATAAAATAAATAACAAAAAAGGGAAAGTCATAAAAAACAACTAAGTGAATATTTTTCCTCACTATGATGCCAAAATAAATAAATTCATGCAAACAAAAACTTATAAGTTAGTAATTTAAAATGGAAAGCATAAATGAAGAAATAAAAATCGTAATAAGCTTTTGAGTGAAAGAAAAAACAATATTTTGCAAATCTCAGTTCCGCCTCATCAAGACATGACTCAGTTTGGCCCAGCCACGGTTCAACCTCGCTAAGATTTGGCTCAGCCTCAGCCAATCTCAACTCAACCTCAATAAACCATGGCTCTATTCATGAAGGTGACAACTCTGTTCAACAAGGTTACAACATAGTTCATCATAGCCACCACTCAGTTTAGCAAGGCATCAACCTGACAAAGCTATCTTTTTTCATCTTTTATTCTTTTGACTTATATAATTTAATATTTTCATACACATTAGACTTACAAAATAATAACCAATATCCAGGAGGCTTACATCCCAAACTTCAAATGAACATTAAGCTTCCATGTCTGGCCACTTATGTAGTTTTTTGACGAACCAGAGCATATTTTCCTCTTCTTCATAAAATATCACTAATCATTTAACGTTTTAAGAGTGTCATGGCTCAAATAGCCATACTTGGGATTAAGTACCCCATAAAAAAACAAAATCAAACAAATAAGATAAGTTTGGATGAAAATATAGTCCTCATCATATCTGAGATAAAAATGTAGTCATCAACATGTCTCAGATGAAAATGTAGTCATCAATATGTATGGAAAAAAAATATAGTCCTCGGTATTCCAAATCTCAAGCTCCATCACAATCAACAGCAATCATACAACCTTTTAAAGTATTAATGGTGATAAAGCTAAAGATATTTGAAACATCAAGCTTTCAATTTGGTTCGCAATATCAAATAAATAGTACGGGAACTACTAAATCACTTATCGTGGATTAATTGATGAATATATTATTTCTAATAGAGGTTCATCCTTCATACTTATTTGATTTTCCTTAATTTTTTACTTAATAGAACAATGAGAAGTTTCAATTGGGAAAATATCCATACAACAACATTCAATGAATAAGTTTCAGCTCCATTAAATGTGGAAGATAAAATATCTTAGCCATCCAAACTATCAAGAATAAAATTGATATCTGATAAATTTGTTAGCCATTTCTTCACCATTTGAAATGACTATGGAGGCTACCCTCTTATATCTAGAAGCAAATTTGAAGTATTTATAAATCGGTAAAATGTTCCAACGATTTTAACAAATTGATATATGTTAGTTGCTTTTGGAAAAATAAATTTGTTTCTTCAAATGAGATTTTAGGTGGCGAATGATTTCTAATGAGGCATAAATACGGTCAACATGAACCAATCTGAGGACGCCTTCGAGATTTGTTCAGTTAGCGAAATCTGATCCCATCAAAGTATCTTCAGATCTTAGGAGCATATCCAGAATTAGGTAATGATTCAGTGGGCCTGTTACAAGCATCTTAGATATTAAAGAAACTAAAAACTATAGTCATTAATTGACATTCTCACAAAGACTATAAGGATATTGATAAGGGAGAAATTCTTCTTATGGTAATATTCAACTCATAGAATATCAAAACCCACATTGGGTTATTATTTGGTGATCAGATTTAAAATAAATATTTTTAAGTGATACTTGATTGATTTAGTAATGAATTTAGTTTGTATAGCATAATTAATATTCATTTAATATATATATATATATATATATATATATATATATATATATATATATATAACATTCATTATATGAGATATTATGTTGAATTGGTAATCAGAGGATTTTATTATATATTTTTTGTATTGAACTGTTTTATAATGCAAACCCAAGTAACGCTCTCAATATATAGAAAACTTAGAGTCCTATACAAGGAAACTTAATACACTAATTTATAGGGAGAAGATTAAGGACAGTATGTGAAATCCCAAATTATAGTGGTCAATAGTTGACCCCAACTATTACTCCATGAATCCAGCTTTCCAAATTTAGTCGAATATTCTAACACTCCCCCTCAAGTTGTGTAGTGGGATCACCCATACCCAACTTAGATAAAACTGATTCGAATGTTCTTGCAGCAACCACTTTTGTCAGGATGTTTGCTAGTTGGTCTTCAGATCTAACAAACGTAAGTTCGACTATCCCATCTTCAATCTTTTCTTTTATGAAGTGCTTATCTATTTCAACGTGCTATGTTCTATCGTGCTATACCGGGTTCTCTAAAATTTTAATCACAACTTTATTATCGCACATTAACTGAGTTGGACACTTCAGGGGGGATCCAATTTCTTTCATTATCTTCTTCAACCAAAGTATCTCGGTAATCCCCTTGACGATTCCTCTAAATTCTGATTTAGCACTTGACAGTGATAATACTTTCTGTTTCTTACTCCTCCAAGTCACCAAGTTACCTCCAAGAAAAGTAAAGTAGCCAGCAGTTGATCGCATGTCGTTAGGATTCCTTCCCCAATCAGCATTCGTGAATACTTCAACATCAAGGTGTCCATTTTTCTTAAAAATTATGCCTTTTCCTGGTGTGCCTTTGAGATATCGAATAATCCTCATTACTGCCTCCATATGGTGTTCTTGAGGATGATGCATGAATTGGATAACTACTCACACCGTGTATGCAATTTCGGGTCGAATGTGAGCCAGGTAAATCAATTTTCCCACCAACCTTTGGTACCTTTCTTTACTCGCTGGTCTGGCATCTTTAATTATCTTTAGTTTGTAATTCACAACCATAGGAGTGTCATTTGGTTTGCAATCCACCATGCCAACTTCAGCTAATAAATCCAATATATATTTCCGTTGGGAGATATAAATCCCTCCTCTTGACCTAAGAACCTCGATTCCTATGAAATACTTCAATCCCCCAAGGTCTTTCATTTCGAACTCCTTGAAGAGGTTTTTCCTAAGAGAGCTAATTTCTTCTTCGTCATTCCCCGTTATAATCATATCGTCGGCATATATTATAAGGCAAGTGACTAATTCTCCTCTTTTTTGTAAAACAAGGTATGATCCACATTACTCTGTTTGTAGCTATACCGCTTCATTGCCATTGTAAATCTCCCAAATCAAGCACGAGGAGACTGTTTGATCCCATATAATGCCTTTTTCAGTTTACATACCTCATTTTCTTAAAAAACATCAGAGAACCCTGGTGGGGGTTCCATATATACCTCTTCTTCCAAGTCTCTGTGTAAGAAAGCATTATTTATATCAAATCGATGAAGAGGCTAATTTTTATTCGCGGTTATTGAAAGTAAAACTCTGGTAGTGTCAATCTTTGCAACCGGAGAGAATGTTTCAGAGTAGTCTATACCATATGTTTGTGTATATCCTTTGGCAACCAATCTTGCCTTGTGTCGCTCAATGGTGCCATCGGATTTATATTTTATATTAAACACCCATCTACACCCGACTGCTTTCTTCCTTTGTGGTAACACACACTTCTCCCATGTACCATTCATTTTTAGAGCTTCAATTTCGGTATTCATTGCCTCATGTCATTCAGTCATCTTCTTAGCTTCTTGAGCTGTTTTAGGGATTTGTTCAGAGAGAATAGTAGCTGAAAACGCCTTTGCAATCTTCGGTATTCCCTTCCTATCCGTTTTTACCGGATATGTAGAAGCACGAGGAACGTGTTCCGGTGAATACCGGTCAGGAGGAACCCTTCTATTTTTTCTTGGGGGAAGAACCAGAGTTTGAGTTTCAACAAATAAACTTCCTGAAATGTCATGGTCAGTAGCATTTTGTGAATTGTGACATTATAAATTGTTTACCTCTTGATGGACATTTTCTTCGGCTGATTTGCTGGTAGTATCCATGGCATTTATTTCTTGTTGGACATTGTCTTCGGGAGAATCATTGGTGGTAAGAACTGCCTCGTCAGTCTCCTTTATGTTGGAAGAGGCGTGTTCGGTGGCGCCATCTACCGACTCTGTCGGCACATCCTAAAAGTAACTTTCATATAGCAACCAGTCGAGTGATTCACTTACTTTATCCTCTTGAGCACGAGATTGGTGGTCAAAAAAATAATCGGATTCTAAGAAGTCACAGTCCATGGTGACATGGATTCGACGAGTAACCGGATTGTAACACCGATAGCCCACTTGATGGACATCATACCCAACGAATACACACTTTTCAGCATACGGATTAAGTTTGGTTTGACTAGTTTTAGGGATATGAACAAACACCGAACAGCTAAAGACACGAGGTAGTAAGGTCATAATATATGGAATTGTAACTTGGGTGGCAAGCACTTGTAATGGTGTTTTATTTACTAGACTTCGGGTTGGTAGACGATTTGCAAGATACGTGGCTGTAGCAAGAGCTTCTGGCCAAAGAGAATGAGGAACTCTAGATTCAATCATAATAGTACGAGTTTTTTCAAGTAAAGTACGATTTTTTTGCTCTGAAGTACCGTTTTGTTGAGGTGTGTTTGGACAAGTGGTTTGATGGACAAGACCATTTGTTTTGAAAAAATTATGTATTGTTTGGTTGACAAACTTTTCCATTATCAAAACGGAGAATCTGTATTTTTTTCAAACTTAGTCAAAATTATTTTGTAAAAACAAACAAATATTTTTGGCACTTCCGATTTATATTTCATGAAGTATATCCAAGTAATTCTTGAAAATTATCCACAAATAAAACAAAGTATCTGATTTGATTGTTGGTGGAATTTGGCGCTGGACTCTAAACATCAGAATGGATTAGCGAAAAAGCATAATCAACTCTAGTATTACTTTGATTAAATGAGACCGTACGCTTTTTTGCAAGAATGCAGGTTTTACATTTCTCATGAATGGAATTATTCAAAAAAAGACTAGGAAACAAACTTTTAAGATAACTAAAAGAAGGATGACCAAGTCGTCGGTGCCATAACAAAAGTTGTCTTTCGGTTGTTCCGTGAGCAAGCATGGCATGTCCCTTATGAACTACCTCATCAACATAATAGAGACCTCCTTGTTCAGTACCACGCCCAATGATCTCCTTCGTACGAATGTCCTGTAAAATGCAAAAAAAATGGATACATAAGAACCACACAGTTGAGTTGTTTTGTCACTTGACTCACAAATAATAACTTTAAGGATAGTGAAGGAATGTAGAGGCAGTTTTTAATTTCCATTTTTTTCGAAAAAATAATTGACCCTCCCCTTTTGACTTCGAAAATTTCTCCACTAACAGTCTTTAGAATCATAAGTTATGGTATCCGCAGCCCCGCAATCAAAGATCCAATTCATTTATTTTCTAGATTGAGGGTGAATATGGCTTTTTCATACGTTTCATTTACACACTTTTGGTCAAGCCTGTCAAAGAAAGACGCGTCTGATGGAAAATATTTGAAATTAATAAGAGAGGGGTTTGAGGTGTAACTCTCAAACCTTTTACCTCCGAGTTTTTCATAGGAGTTCGCCGTCATTCCTCCAAAACCAGTGCCACTTCCTTGCTCATTTTTAGTCGGATCTTCACCGCCACTTGTAGCCGAAGCCCGTTTGACATTAGATCTGAAATGCTGGTTATTTTTCTCCTTATGACCGTCCTCCCACCATTATGGATAGCCAACCAGCTGGAAACATGTCTCTTTAGTGTGTTTCTTCATCCCATAATAAGTGCAATACAACTTGGTTTTATCTTCTTTCTCTCTGGATCGGAATTTAAACCTCTGTGCATAGTTGTCACCATCGAGTTTAATCTTATAGATAAATTCTCGAAGTTAGTTGTTTGTTGTTGTGTTCCAAGACCATTTCTCAGAATGGCAGCAATCTGTATTGTTAATTCATCAGGGATTTGACTGACCACGACTTCATTGCCAGCCATCTTTGTTGAGGATGTTCAGAATTTCCAGAATCACACGTGCTCTGATACCATGTTGAATTGGTAATCAGAGGATTTTATTATGTTCTTTTTGTATTGAACTGTTTTATAATGCAAACCCAAGTAAGGCTCTCAATATATAGAGAACTTAAAGGTCTATACAAGGAAACTTAATACACTGATTTATAGGGAGAAGATTAAGGACAGTATGTGAAATCCCAAATTATAGTGGTCAACAGTTGATCCCAACTATTACTCCATGAACCCAGCTTTCCAAATTTAGTCGGATATTCTAACATATTATATTGTTATAAGTAGAGATTATTCACATGAACGGAAGATCTCTCATATATGAACCATTATTTACTTTGCGCTCTCTTCATCTTTTTACCAATTTTTAGATCTTGAGATCTAATCTAATACAATATTCTTTCTTGAAAAAATAGATTATTTTTTATTTTATTGATATTTTTCTCTCTATTTACATGAACCATAAATATATCATCACATATATTAGATTGTATTATATATGTTTCGAGTTTTATTTATGCTAATTGTATATTTAAATTTCATACACTCGAGACAAGCTTCTCAATTGGGGATTAACTTCCTTCTAAATTGTCTCTTATGCAATTCTGACTTCGAAACTACAAACCATATCCTCTGCAATTGTAGTTTCACCCAGAGTATTTAAAGTATGTCAGCTTCAAGATCGTATTATCTTTAAATAATAATTGGCTTTTTGGATTTATGAAGCGTCACACTGGTCATCCTCTCTAATACGTTTCATTTGACGTTCTTGTTTAGCACGGTTGTTTACCATGTCTAAAAAGAGCAGAATGCTAGAATATTTGTATTAGGTTGACTCGCCAATATAATCTCTATTATTATTTTATAACTTATTTTTGTGGATTATATTGTATGTAGTTTATTCTTCTTTATTTGGTTGTTGTCATTATTTGTTGGAAATACCGACCGTCTTGGATTTTGTTGTCCAATATACTAGGTTTTTCAGATATTTTTGTTATGGCTATTTTTTTTAAAATTTTACATCTTGGTTTGTTCAAGTTTGGATGAGACTTTATAACTATATTTATTTTAGTTTTTCATGCCACTTATAGGAATATACCTGTGTGAACCATTTATTTTTAATTAATATAATTTTGTAACCAAAATAAATTCATAAATAATATTTAAGTATGATTTTTTTAAAAAGTAAAATTATAATATCTTTTAAAAATTAATATTTAAAAGTATTATAATCCTTATAATATCATTAAATTAGTTTTAATGTCATTGACTAAAAGTTATAGTTAGTTACCAAAGTTGATTTGTTTAAGAAAAGTCATTTATATTATATTTGAAAACAACCATATCTTTTATCATTTGTAGACACTATTACTGATATATTTTTTATATATTTTTCATCCACGCGAATGACTATGAACAAAAAAATAGAACAAAATAATCGTTTTAATATAATTTTAATTTTAATAACTGTTTTAGAACAAATGACCAACACCCGTGATTAGTCCTTACCTAATAATTATATAATATTATATATATATATATATATATATATATATATATATATATATATATATATATATTTGATCGCACCAGGAATCCGGTAAGCTCTTTTTCCAGAAATTCAGATGGATGATCTATAGGCATCATTACAAAGAGAGGCGACTTTAGAGATTGAAAGGAAAATATTCTCCACTAATTATTCTTCTTTCCAAATTCCATTATCTATTTCTGAATCATCAAACTTTGCATTACCCGGATTGGATTGAGACAACACCATAAGCTTCATCTTTCCTCTTCTATTACCTCTTTTATATGATAACTTGTAGATCGAAATACTCCGAATTTCTAAATCCGAAATATATTTTCTTAACTCGGACTAGTTTGTTAATAGAGGTGCTTATCAAATCACAACTTCTTTTTAGCTGTTCAATTGGGTGATCATTTTGTTTAGATTGTCAATTAGGGTTGCTATAAAATTCAATACCTTACTCATGGAGTTTACTATCACGAGAGAATATAATATGGCTAAAAAAATGTTAAAATTATTCTATGTAATGGTGGGTTTGTCTAAAGTTGATAAAATATTATAATCTTTGTTAAAAGTTTGATAGGAAATAAAATGCAACAAACTAAATATATATTTTTTAAATGACAAAAAAATGATAGATTTTATCAATCATAAAAAAATTAAATTCCATATTAGTTTTGTGCATTTTAAATTTTGTCAGCTATAATTTCATTTTAAAATCGCTTCCGTAATAAAAAGGATTATAAATTTTTAACACTAGTGGTAAATAATATTTCAGTTAAAAACGTTAGAATTAAAAAATTTAACTATTCATTTACATAAAAATAATCTTCCTTTATGTCGATTATTAATTATGTGACATATAATTCATCAACTAGGTATAGTAAAATTTGTTTTATTTGGTCCGACTAAACATATAACGTCTGAATACGGATTTAGAAATTACAATCTGGATGGAACGGGTTTGGATTTTTAATTTGTCGGATCTAGTTCTAGTCTAAAAACTATAAAATATAAAAATAATATATTATATATGAATAAAAAATAATATTATATATTAAAATAAAAATATCAATGGACCGGACATGGAGACATGAACAAACATGTTTGAATTTGAAAATACTATAGCCAAACGAGCTGGACCGAATTCGGGTTCACGTAAAAAAAAAAAGCGAACCCAGACAAACCGACCTAAATTTATCCCGTAGATAGTCTCTTGCGGTCTTCAACTATCCATTCTAAATAAAATTAGTCATTTTAATCTCTATTTTCAATAAAATTGGACTCATAAATATACAATGACGAATAATTTTGAATCAAAAATATATATCAGGAAAATAAATAACAAAAAGTTAAATCAAATATTTTTAATCGAAATGTTATTCATTGTTAGTAAATAAAATAATCTTATTAAAACTCTAACGTTTTATTTATTTATTTATTTATTCATTCATTCTACTCGTAGATTTAAAAAGGAAAACCTAAAAAGACATGACATGTTGATGATGGAAAGTGAAAGTAAGTAAAATTACATAGTATTAAAAAGAAAGGAGTATTACCAAAATAAGATGAGACAGAAGGAGTGAAACTTTATGAGACGGTGGAATGATTTGGTGATGAATTTGCGGTGGGAAAGCGAAAGACGAAGACAAAGGAGATATTGAATAAAGCTTATTATGACTCCAACCCCTCCAGTCCACACTAAATTTCTAACATGTGCGAGATTATGGGTCTATTTCCCCAAACCCCTTTGGACTTTCTTTTCCTCCTAGCACATGACCCCTTTTTAAATCTTGAGTTCTAGAAACACATAAAGACGGAAATTTATATATATAAATTATTTACTATAAGATAAATTTTATGATTACTAACAATTTATTCACAATAATGGTAAAAAAAAAACAAGCATGAATGTCAAAATTTTGAATAAATATAAAATATAACCATATTTTGTATTATTTTTAAAAAAATATGATTGTTACAACATTGATGTACGTAGTTAAAAAACTTTTATTAAAAATTTAAATTTTCATATATGATATGTTTTTATTTTTCATAATACAGTTTTTATAAAAATAAAAGAATTAGAGTTGTTGCGGATTTATTGATATCTACCATCAAAACTTTAAATAAGTATCGATAATCATCGTATTTTGAAATTAAATTACTTGTTATCTTCTTGATTTTTTTTAATACCTATTATATTTCGATTTTGATCTTTTTTTTTTCATTTTGACCAATCTATTTTTCGATTCAAGATTGGTTTTTTTTATCAATATCTTCTGCAATTGTCGATCGTTTGTATTTTGTTTTGTTCTTCTTTATTTATCAACTTTTTATCGATTCACATATAATTTTTGTTTTCTATTTTTGGTATCTTTTATTTGTGTAAAGTTATTTTGTTTTTTTATATAGTTTTATGTTTGTTTTAGTTATGTTGACTTTTTCATTTCATATATAAACGTATATATTTTGAAAATTATCTAAACAAATAGTGATTTTTTGTTGACAGATTTGGGTGCAAAATTATGTGTGAACTGATTGTGAAAATACGTTGTGGGTGGTTGCATAACAGAATTGTGAAATTATGTTATACGTGGTTGCCTAAAAAAGTTGCTGAATTATGCTATAGGTGGTTGCGTAATATATAATTTTTCTTTTAGTATTTTGGTTGCGGAAATATGTTGAAAGTAGGGTGCAAAAATAGTATATATTTATATTTTTTTATTTTGTTTTGTTTATTTGTAGGTTTGTAATGTCTTCATTGGCTATTTTTTACCAAAACAATAAGGTTTTCGTTTTTCTACTTATTACTTTTGAAAATTATGAAAGTATGATTGGTTTCATAATAAGCTACATTCACGTAAATGGTTTAAAAATTATCTTTAAAATGATTTTTGGGTAAAGAATTTGGGTGCAAAATTATGTGTTAACTTGTTGTGAAAATAGGTTATAAGTGGTTGTATAAAAGGGTTGCAAAATTACATTATAGGTGATTGCGTAAAAAGGTTACAAAATTACGTTATATGTGTTTGCATAAAAAGGTTGCAAAATTATGTTGTATTGAGCATTGCATTAGGTTGCGAAATTAAGAACATTTTTTGGTTCGATAATTATGAAATACATGTATTGATGGGTTAAACATGGTTACATGATTGTGTGTAACTGGTTGCGTAATTGTGACTAAATTGGGTGTGAAAATGAATGAAGTTACATGTTGTAATAGATTCTTCAAATCATTTAATTATTCCTAACCGTTCTTTATTTCTTCTGTTATATGAGATGTATTTGATTCCTGATGTGGAGGATACTGATTTTTTTTCATTTTTTATTATGTATCACGAAGTTAAAATACATGATTTTTGGTATTAAGACTACTGCTATTTTTAGTTCTGTAAATAAGTACAACTTAGTTGTCAAAAAAAGAAAGCAGTGCAACTAAAACCTTTATACAGATGCACAAGTAGTTTTTATATTACTAATTGTATTTTTTGCGTCAAAATGTATACAAATCATAAAAACCAAACACAAATGATTTTTAGGTCAACCATTTAATTACAAACACGTCAATTGAAAAATTAAAGACGGAATAAAGTAATATCTTCGTGAAAACCGAATTTAGTAGTTGATTTATGTTGAAATATTGTAGATTTTACTAAAATTTGTTGTAGAAATCTTTAATTCCAGAGATTCGTGAGTTTATATTTTAGAGGGAGATAGAAAGAGGGAGACAGAAAGAGGGAGAGAGAGAGCGTTAAGGAAGAAGATTAGAGTTCTTGATTAGAGTTCATATTTCTGAGCACTTGAACTGATATATCGCATCCTTAAACTACTTCAGATGTTCAAAGGGTATCGAGGTATATTGTGCTTCTAATGCAAGAGCACATATTATTAAAAAAGATATTAACCCAAATTTAAGGCATTGTTGGTGAAGAAAGGTGTTGTAACTTTAGAAGTTAATTTAGTTTTAGTGTAAAGATATATGGTGGGTTGATAAAACAACTCATATATGTATTTGTTTTGTAGGGCTCAAGCCAAAGTATGCTCTTAATAATAAAGAAATTCATATTTACAGTGCGGGTGATGTGGCAGTTAAGCTTAATTTAAATTTAGGACATGTTTTCTTTTCAAATTATTTTTTGTATGTTCCCTCTTTCAGGAGGAATTTACTTGTTTTTTTTTCATTTTTGAATAAATGTATTTATTCTTGTTCTTTTGGAAACATAAAAACTTTAGTTTTTTATGACAATCGTTTATTTGGCTCGAGTGTTCTTGATTGTAATGATAACTTGTGTAAATTAGATAATATTTCAATTTATCCACTTGCAATGAATGTAATGCATACATTAACTTCTGAAAATTTGGCTTTTCTATGGCACAAGTGTCTATGTCGCATCTCTAAAAAGAGAATAGACAAGCTTATTGTTGAAGATCTATTATGTTCTTTTGACTACAGTGATTTAACAAATATGTAGGGTGTGGGAAACAGACCAATATAGAAGGTTTGAAGCCTTTGTGTTGTATAAAATTTTGGAGTTGACCCATACAGATAATATGCAGCTCATTCCAAAAAAAACCATGAAATATCCAACTTAATTTATTTTATAGATGATCTTTTATGATACAGATACATATACTTATTTCTTGAGAAATCAAAGGGCATTGATATGTTCAATCTCTTTAAGTTTTAAGTTGAATTACAATGATGCCATGGGCTATTCTCTATATATCTATAGGACTTTGTAATTGTCTCTCAATACACCATGTCAAGTTCGTCCACTTTGAATGGTGTATCTGAGCGAAGAAACCCTACATTAATAGATATGGTTATAAGTATGATTGCTTAAAATAGTATACCATATTCATTTTAGACGGAATCTCTTTAAGTGTGCAGCATATATTATTAACAAGATGCCTACTTTAGTAGTAACTTAAACTCCGCATTGATTATTTAGAGGACGTAAGCCCAAGTTTAATAATTTTCACGTGTGAGGATTTCTAGTATAAGCAAAGTCTTACATGCCTAATAAACAAAATTTAGAATAAAAAACAAATAGTTACAACTTCATAGGTTACTCAAACTAGTCTAGGGTTATAAAATTTACTCTCCCTTTAAGTGATTCTATATTTTAGAAGAGAACTGTAGTAATTTTTTAGGGTATAGAATTTGAGGGGAAGAATTTAGAAACAACACCATCTTCGAGGAAGAATTGAAACCAATTTATAAAGTCTCTAACATTGATGTTCCGACTATAGTCAGCTTACCGTTCACTAACAATATTCTAAGGAGTTCAGTTATAGTTCCTCAACTTAATGTTGTACCTCCACCTCAAGTAGAAATATTGATGTTGTCACTAATGAAAAAACTCCACAAACTCAATAAATGGAACAACATAATGAGCTAACACTCTAATATCTTTGGACTATGTAGTATTTTTTAATGAACATGAAAGTACTTCAGACATTCTAGAAGAGGACCCACTCACTTTTCAGGATGCTATGAAAGTTTAAACTCGAAACTCTAGATTAAAGCAATAGTAAAGTAAACAAAAATATACACTGGATAGTTCAGTTTGGGATCTTACCACTCCACCTGAAGAGATGAAAGAACTAGGGTGCAAATATATATTTAAAAACAAATGTGATGCTTTAGGGAAAATGAAAATATAAAAATCTCGTCTTGTAGCGAAACGTTACAATCAGACTTAACATATTTTTTATTAAGCTACATTTTCTCCATTTTCATCAAAGGATTTATTCAAAAAAATCATGGCTTTGTTTGTTCATTTTAACTTAAAGTTCCACCAAATGGATGTTAAGACATTGTTTCTCAATAAAGACGTTGAAAAATGATTTACATGAAGCAACCTGAACATTTTGTGGCTGGAGACCTAAATTTTATTATATGTAAACTAAAGAAAATCATATATAGACTCAAGCAGAGGTGTCGCCATTGGTACCACAAGTTCTTAGACATTGTTACCTCACTCGATTTTTAGGTCAACCATGTCAAAGATTGTGTGTGCCATAAGATCAGTAAGATTAAAATGATATATTTAGTGCTATATCTTGATGACATACTCTTAAATACATATGATGTTGGTCTGTTACATACTACTAACGAATTTTTGTCAGATAAATTTGATATGACGGACATTGGGGAAGCTTCATATGTGTTGGGGATCTGTATTATAAGGAACCCCCCTAAAGGTGACATAGATATCTCACACGAGGCTTACATCGGTAACATGTTACGTCTGTGTGGTTTGGATAAGTGGAAAACCCTTGGATAACCCTGTAACAAAAGAAGAAAACTTACTACTCCATTATCCCGCCAAAACGGATTTGTATATACAGTTTATGCGGATGATACCATATGTTTTGGTTTGTAGTCTTAATATGCTCATGTATGTACCAAACTGAATATAGCATTCTCCTACGAAAAATCGCAAGTGTACGATTTTCATTATAGTTTTATGAATATTTAAAAACTCATATATCAAACCCTGGGGAAATTATTATTTTATATGTACAAATCCTTATAATTTTTACTAATTTAACAAAAGATTAAAGTTTATTTTTTTATACAAAAGCTCCATAAGGGAGGTTTTCATTAAATTAAGAAATAAAAAGAACAATAAATTAATTTAAACATTATCAATATTATAAAATACCCTTGTTATAAACATGTATCAACAATTTATATGTTTTTCATATAATTTATATAATTTAATATATACATATATATTCTTCAAAGTTATGATATAATGTTATCTTTTCTCTTTATCGCCAGTAACTAACATTTTGTATGGTTGGTTGTATATCTAGTCTCATACCTCCTACAATTGGGTCATAAGATTTAAACTTATTTCAAACTCCAATAGATCATGGTCGTAGCGCACTACTAATTCAACCTAGTAGCATTGATACATATCTGAAGTAGGCCTCACCTCTCGATATTAATCTACATCTAATTTTAAAAAAAGATTAGCCCATAATTAATTTAATGCAATATGAATACTACAAATGCTAAAGAATAATACGCAAAAAACAGCTATCAATTATAGTTAGAGATATTTTTTAACCCTAGAAAAATGATTAGTTCATATTATTCATATTCATAATATTAATAATTTAAATAAAAAGTAAGAAGAAAAACATTATATTTCTAGGTAAAATAGAATCCATTTTTGTTACAACAAGACTTCCAGTCTATTTTTTTCAGATACTTAAATTGTTTAAAATACCACTACCTTACAAAAACCCTAATTTGAACCTAATTACCCACATTTCATCCCACCCATTATCACTACCAAATAAGAAACACTAAACTTAAGTAAAAATATACTTAAATTCATACAAATATTTTAGTATTTTATAACTTTAAAATTATTTAATGGATGTGCATCTCCTTTACAAATCAATATTCTTCTTTAAATTTCTCTTAATTTCCTATTTCATAGCTTCAGCCACGACTCATTCATGTTTGTGTGCTTTGTATTCGTCATCTTATTTTTCATGTTCAGGAGACGAACTAAGAAAAATTGAAAGCTCATCACATTGAGACTATAAAAATTATATATAGAGATTTAAAAAGACCCTATATATAAACATAAACAAAATTACTCAGGTCTTATCACTTACCTACGTAACCAAATTTTATTTTTCGTTTGTCTTTGTGTTATCAATAGCTTATTCGTAACCAAATTTTGTTCTTCATTTGTATTTGTGTTATCAATAACTTATTCATTTGTCCTTGTGTGATCATAGATTTTTTTCCACTAATCAATTCTAACAAGACAACAACAAAATTGTAAACATTAGACTTATGAGTGCAACACGTAAAATCGTGTTGCATGTGTGCGTGCATCTAGTAAATTCTCGCACCCACAACGCATGAATTTACATCAACAACAATGGTAGCCTCCAATTCATATATCCTAAAATACTTGACCAAATCTAACAAAAATATAACCAAATCATATATATGAAACTAACCTGAACTATAGATTAACTATAAATAAATAGAACAACTACAATTACAGAGAAAATCGATTGTCATACATATTTTTCAACCATAGATATCACTAAATATATATATCAAAAATGAAAAAAATATCAATAGCTAAGGAATAGAGACATTAACAATGTTGTGGAGTCGGATTTTGAAAATCTTAATTTTTTGAAGTATGTATTTTGAGAGATTTAAGGTTTGAGTAGAGAGTTTACGATAGATGTTGAGAAAATAAGAGTTTTATATCACTGAAAAATTTATAAATACTAGGGGTCTCATATAACAAAATCGGGTCTTCACTCTTCCAACAAAAAAATAACTCGTTTTAGCCTAGCACAAAATTATATCGATCTCTGATTTTTATCTAAGATTTTTGAATTTTCAAAATATTAATGTTTCTTCTCCATTCATGAGTATTAATAACTAAAATCACTTAACTATTATTTATAAAAGGATTTGGTACCGACTAAGACCGAAAAGTCAAACTACTATCCACTTACTATCTATGTTTTCATATATTTATGAGAAAGACCTATTTAACTCCTCTATTTACTCCATAACACCCAAATATTTTCTTTAATACCCTTAACTAATTATATATAAAACCGTTTATTTATTTTTATTTTAACTTTTTCTATTATTTTCTATCTCTATGACCTAAGAACTACATAGACAATTCAACTTCAACTTGATTCCTTGGTTTTCTTTGTTTTCGTATGATTTTATTTTTAGTATTTTTTTATTTGATTGTGTTTTTATTTGATTTTGACGTTTGAATTTTAATTTATGAATCACGTAACTCGATTTTTCTGCAAATTTATTCTTGAGCTTCAAACTCTGTGTTACTCGTGATTTTTGACATTTCATTTGTTTTACTTTGATCTTGTAGTGGAAATGTTGTATTTGTTTCTAGAAAATATGTTTGCATTTGTTTTTACAATGAAACGAGAAATACGACTATTGAAGAAGATGCAAACATTTTTTTGCTAGATGTGAAACCTCTTTAATTTTTATACTGCTAGATTAGAAACTATACCAACTATGATGAATGTTAGATGTTAGATGCAAACCAGGAATATGATAGATTCGAAACCATATAATGAGAAATATAATTTTTTTAAACAAATCAAAACATATCATGAATGGATCTAGTTTTGTTCATCTTTTAAAAACAAAATCAATTGTATTTTTGGATTTTTTTTCTTTTCGAGTTACAGTTTAAAAGATACAAACTTTTTAATTTTTAATTTTATAGTGCAAAAGAATAGGGTTGCTATGAAGAAGATGCGAAACATTTTTTGCTAAATGCGAAACCTTTTTAATTTTTGTATTGCTTGATACGAAACCATGCAACTAATAAATACTAGATGTGAAACCCGAACAACTATGATAGATACTAAACCATGCTAACCATAATAAATATGAAACCAGACATATGATAGATGCGAAACCATATAATGAGAAAATAGTGTAAAATATAATATTTTAACAAAATCCAAAACATATCATGAATGGGTCTAGTTTTGTTCTTCTTTAAAAAATAAAACAAGTGGTATTTTCGGATTCTTTTTTTCCGAGTTATAGTTTAAATATAAACTTTTAAAAATAAAAAATAAAAAATTAAATAGAGAAATGTGTACACATGTTTAATGATTTTATATGTAAATATATTTTATGCATAAAGTTTATTAATTTTGTTGGCCCTTAATTTTTATGTTTAAGGGCCAATCTACTTTTAGGTATAAATTTTATTAATTTTTATGAAACTTTAGATCTTTTTCATTTGGTGGGAGATTCATTCTCATTAAATCAGTACGCACATCTTATCCAATCTACTACATGCACAACACTAAAATACTAAAAAATGTTATAGACAGAATCTACATTAAGTTGAATAAATTCCTATGGGATTAAAATGAAACTACAAAACCTATAATATGGTCATAGTTTTCAATCATCCATATCCTCTAAACGTTGGTTATTATAAGAGAAAACAAAACTCTATGGGCTAAACTAATTAAATCTATATATTACCCTAATGCTCACCCTCTTCAAACTCATCACAAACAAAAAGACTCAAAATTTTGGAAAATGATTGTTAAAATCAAAGAATCACCTAAATAATTTGTCTATTGGCTACTTGGAAAAAGTAATATAGACTTCAGGCTCGACAAATGGAGCCACTCACACCCTCTGATCACTTTATCCCCAAATGAAAACAGTTCATGGTACAAACAAACTAAAGTATCAGAATTTTGGTCTAACAATGATTGGAACTTAACTAAATTAAGAGATCATATTCTGCCATCAGATATCAATAAGATTCAAACGATTTCTCTTAATCTTAATCATGATGATATTGCTCTTTCGAAGGTATCATATGATGGTAAGTACTCCTTAAAAGAAACATGAAATGAAATTAGGACAAATGATACAAAATCAATTATTCTAAGGAAAGAATGTAATAATATATCCTAAAAAAATATTCTTTTACCTTATGAAGGATGATAGGGATGTAGGAATTTAATGACTAAAATGTAAATAATATAAGTCTGAGAGAATAATTGTAACTATGTAATATTATCGAGGACTAAAGGTAATTTACCCTTTTTTTGTAACCGTTTCCAGTTTACGGCTAAGTCTTGGCGCCTCTATATAAAGGGCAAGACTAGCCTAATAAAGGGGTTGAACACATTTCTATTTTACTGAAGTGTACTCAGACTTTCTCTCTTTAAAAATTCTCTATCTCTTTCTCTCTCTAAGATTTCACTTATAACTTCTTCTTAAGACGACATTCTTAATATCTGAACTCACCAAATTGGTGACTCCACTGGGGACAAAATTAAGAATCATTGACTTGTCTGTTCGAATTTTAATACGATCTTCTAGTTTTTTCGTTTGAATTTCATAAAATGAATCCCAAAAATAATTCATCACTTCGATCGGTGATGGAAACTTTAAAATATGATTTACAAAGAAATGAAAATATGCTGGATGGATAAACTCCGACCCAAACTCAATCAGACATTGAGATGCGTATGAATCAACTTTTAGACATGAACAAGAAATGAAAAATATGAACAACGAGAACAAGAAATCCACTCAGCGAACTCAAATCCGAGGTGAAACATGAGAATGAAAAGATTGATATAGGTGATCAATCTGATCGGTCCTGTGCGGATCAGCGAGCTAAAAGTGAACATAAAGAAGCGAGCTTCAAATCTCATACAGAGTGTTATTCCTCTCACAAATGGAAAAAGATAAGCAAAAGTATGTAACCTCTAGTGATGAAGAGGTGGAAAGCTCTATTTCAGGATTTAAAAGCTATAGGAGTTCTTCGAAAGAGGAATCAGACAGAGAACATTCAAGGAAGCATAAAAAGGAATACAAATCTAAAAGGGACAATATTCCTCGTTCTACATGGTTTGAAGGGAATAATTTGAATCAGTATGCTGAGACTGATCGAAATCTATATGAAGTAATGAGAACTGATGATCAGTTTGTACAAGGTGTCGACTGGAGAAATTCTCCGTTGACAAGTGAAATTCAGTCTATAACGCTTCTGAGGCCTTTTGGCATTGCTAAAGTGGAGAAGTTCGATGGGATGCAAGATCCCGATGATCACATCGAACAATTTAAAAACTACATGATGAACTTTGAAGATGATGACCGACTGGTGTGTCGTGCATTTTTGCAGACCTTTAAAGGAACGACTTTGAAGTGGTACTATCGGATTCTGAGAGGATCCATCTGAAATTTTAGAGATTTTTACACTGCTTTTCAAAGGCAGTTTGTGGGAAATAAAGAAATGAGAGCGAATTGGGATACCATTATCCAGTGCAAGCAGGCAGCTGGGGAGAAATTGAAGGATTATATGAAGATGTTTGTATTTACTAAAGTAAGTTTCGATAATTGCGAAGAAAATGTAGCAATGGCAGCTTTTCGCCAAGGACTATGGCCAAGGGACCTGGCCAATGAAACTACAAAAATGAGAGCTTTGACTTTTGGAGCCTTGATGGCTCAAGTTGATGATCAGATTAAGGTCGATGAGTCAACTAGAGTCTGAGGAGGACTAGTTAGAACTCCAAAAAATTAGAGTCAGGTGGCCAATATCCAAGGGCAACCCTCGAATGGAAATGGGAATCAACAGACATGACAGAAGAACAACAACTTGCCACCTCGAACCGGTGGATATTCGAATCACGCTCCATCCTATAACTATAACAGACCAAGGCCAAATCAATGGGTTAGGCTAGAATACTATGCTGATTTGACAGAGAATGTGGCTGCAATTTTTTATAAGACAAGCGCTTCGTAAATTTTCAGAAGCCATCTCCAATAAGTAGGCCAAGGGAGGAATAAGCCAACAAATACTGCAGGTATCATGAAGATATCGGGTATGATACCAATGATTGTATTGCTCTGAAAAAATGCGATTCAAACCATGATTGAAAATGAAAAGTTGTTGACTTATGTGGAGTCATAGGGAAATGGTTCGAAAAACGCAGCGTCAACTTCAAAGGCTAATCCAGTTGCGCTAGCTGGGAATTTGATGATCTTAGATTTGAAGGTTAAGGATTTTGATTCTTCTTCGTAATATGTGGAGAAGGATCTGAACATGTTGCTTTTGATGGCAGTTGAGGAGCCAATAGAAAAGGGGCATGTGCAAGATTTATGTAAATTCTTTGAGTCATTAGCCATTTTTGGAGGCGATTCGATGACTAGAAACTCTGATAGTTCGAGGAAAAGACATGCTGTCAATCTGACAACTCAAATTAAAGGGAAAATATCCACACATTTGTATGGAAAAAGGTTATTCCTTTTATTTTATTCGATGAAGATGATCAACGAGGAATAATAGGGCCACATGAAGATGCAGTGGTTATTGGAGCTGAGGTGGCTGGCGTCGAAATTTGACGTGTGCTTATTGACACTGACAGTTCTGCTAATGTCCTTTTTAAGTCAACCTATGATAGAATAACAAATCTGTCTCAAATTTCTCAATCAGATCGGATAATTATAGGATTTACGGGTGTAACAACTCGTGTGATTGGGGAATGCGAGGGAGAAGTAAGCTTGGGAAATGGATCGTTCAAGAAGAAGGTCCAGGTGCTTTTTGTGGTGGTGGTGGTCTGCCCCATGAGTTACAATGCTAGTTTTGGAAGGTCATGGATTTCTAGAATGTATGGGGTTGTATCAACAGTTCACAAGTGTTTCAAGTATGCGGTAGGAGATCGAGTTGGGGTCGTTCAGGGCGACCAGAAGGTAGCTAGAGAATGTTATACCACTGCACTCCGGATCCGGGGATCCAGCAGTGGGGATTTGATGCATAAATAGCAGTCAGAGGGGTTGACCTCAGATTTAGAAGAAAGATTTAACAATCCGAGGGAAACCCCAGGGTCTTTAACAGTAAATGACGAAATTGAGGAGTTTACTTTTTCGGAAGGAAGAGTGCTTCGAATCGGAACCTTACGGACCCTAATTTTGCGTCAACAACTACTACAATTTTTATCTGTTAATTTGGATGTTTTTCGCTTGGAAAACAGAGGATATAACATGAGTACCAATCGAGGTGATTCAGCATAGCTTGGCTATTGATCCGAAGGTGAAGCTAGTAATTCAGAAAAGAAGAGCATTCTCTTCGGAGAAAGTAGAAATAATTTTTTCTGAGGTAGATCGGTTATCCAGGGTCGAACATATAAAGGAGTCACAGTATCATTTATGGACAACAAATACGGTAGTGGTAAAAAAGAAGAATGGAAAATTGAGAATGTGTGTGGATTTTACATACTTGATTCGAGTCTGTCATAAAGATCCATTTCATGTTCCTCAAATAGATCAACTGATTGATTCTACCTCAGGAAATAAAATACTAACTTATGGACACTTTTGCAGGATACAATTAGATTCAAATGGATCCAAAAGATCAAGAATGTACAACTTTCATAACTGATAGAGGGTTGCATTGCTATAGGTTTATGCCCTTCGGAATGAAAAATAGAGGATCCATTTATCAAAGATTGATGAATAAAGCTTTTTCCACCCAGATCGGAAAACAATATGGAAGTATATATAGACGATATGGTGGTAAAAAGTTTAAAGGATGATGTGCATCTTGATGATTTAGAGGAAGCGTTTTTGAATTTAGGGGCAATCAGGTTAAAGTTGAATCCATAAAAATATACCTTCGGAGTTCGGTCAGGGAAGTTTTTAGGATATATCATTAGTGAAAAAGGAATAGAAGATGATCCAGAACTGTTGAAAGCCCAGATAACAATGAATTCACCTCGGTTTATTCAAGAAGTGCAAATTTTAACATGAAAGTTAGCAACACTTAACCGATTTATTTCTAGATTTTCTGATAAATGCTTTCCTTTCTTTCAAGTTTTACGAGGACTAAATATAAAGAATTTGTTATCATCGCCAGAAATATTGTCAAAACCTCAAAATAGAGAGAAGCTCTTTTTGTACGTTGCGATATCGAATTTTGCACTAAGCGCGGTGTTGATTAGTGAAGACTTAGGTATTCTGAAGCCAGTGTACTACATCAATAAAAGTTTAGTGGCAACAGAAAAGAGGTATTTGAAGCTGGAAAAGTTGGCATTAGCATTGGTGATTGTTGCTAGGAAAATGCGCCCCTATTTTCAAGCTCACACTATTGAGGTCCGAACTTCTTTCCCTTTAATTTTTTTTTACAGCGACTGGACATTCGGGGAAATGACCAAGTGGTCAGTGGAGATGGGCGATTATGATATTTTGTTCACAACTCGAACTGCAATAAAAGGGCAAGCCTTAGCAAGATTTTTTTGTTGAATTACATTCGAGCAGATCGGATGTGGAAGAAATCAATGATGTTGCACCATTATGTTCGATGTGGATTGCCTGAACAGATTGAGGGTCTAGTATTTCAGGGTGCAGTGTCGGGGTTCAGTTGATATCTCGAACTGGAGAAACGATGATTCAGTCTATTAAATTTGGTTTTCACGCTTTGAACAATGAGGCTGAATATGAAGCTACTTTGGCAGGTTTAAGATTGGCAAAAATTTGTGGATTAACTTCAGTACACTTGGAAATGGATTCTCAGTTGTTAGCAAATAAGGTATCTGGATTTTCCGAAGCGCAAATGGATCATTTGATTTTATATCTTTGGGAACTTCTGAATTTAATTTCTGTTGTTCGATAATGTTGTTATTGAATATATTGGTCGATGGAGTAACATGGTGGCTAATTATTTAGCAAGTATTGCTTATAATGAGGAATATCCTTGGATTTTACTACAAGAAAATCTTTCAATTGTTACTCAATCTAGTCAGTGCGAATGTATATATGAGTTTTTTGTCACATCTGAGGATAGTTGAGGCGACTGGAAAGCAGATATTCATAATTTTTTGACTCAAGGAACATTACCAGATGATACGAGGTTGGCTAAAAAATTGAGAGGTAAATCCTTGGGATATATAGTGTTAGATGAAGTATTGTATAAAAAGGCATTAAGCGGGCCATTGTTACGATGTTTAGACAAGCAAGAATCACAAGAGGTGTTATCAGAATTGCATGATGGTGAAAGGTCAGGTCATTGCGGGTTTAAAGCTTCAACACGACGAGTTTTACTTGCGGGATTCTATTGGCCTACAATCATGAATGATGCTAAGACTTTAGTTCAGGTTTGTGATACTTGTCAAAGATTTTCTAATATTATTCATAGGCCATCGGTGCCACTTATGTCTATAACCGAGGCTATACCATTTGATAGATGAAAGATTGATTTAGTGGGGCCTTTGCCAATGGCTTCTAGAGGAAGGCAGATGATAATTGTAGTAGTGGATTATTTTATAAAATGGCCCGAGGCAGAACCACAATCAGGAACAAAGGCAAAAGATTTGATCAAGTTTATTGTGAATAGAATTTGTTGTCGTTTTGGAGTTCCTCGGAGAATTACGACAGATAATGGCCCTCAATTTAACAATAAAGAGATGGCTTCATTTTGCACGTCAAAAGGAATTCAACAATGTTTTTTGACGCTGTTTCACCCTCAAGCTAATGGACAAGTTGAGATGACAAACATAACAATTTTAGATGGCATGAAAAACTTTTAACAGGCACAGCAGGGAAATGGCCAAATTATTTGCAAGAGGTGTTTTGGACTTATCGGAAAACTCTTAGAGAATTTACAAAAGAAACTCATTTTGCTTTAGCATATCGGATGCAGTCAGCCCCATAGAATCTATGATGTCATCTTTTAGGATAAGTCAATATTCTGAAAGATCCAATGATGAAGTTAAAAGAGGGAATTTAGATTTAGTTGAGGATAAAAGAGTTCGAGCTCATTTGAATGTGATTCATTACCAAGCTCTTATGAGGAATAGATATGATTCGAAGATGAAAATAAGAGAAATTAAAGAAGGTGATAAAGTCTTGAGAAAAGTGTTATTACACACAAAGGAGAAAAGTCTTGGAAAATGGCTTCGAATTGGGAAGGGCCTTATATGGTTGTTGAAAGGATAAAGCTAGGGTCTTATTGTCTTTGTGATTTTAAAGGGAGGATGCTTAAGCACCCATGGAATATACAACATTTGAAGCTTTATTGGGAATAGACTTGTCTTTGTATTTTGGATTTTTTTAATGGCACATTCTTTCCTACCCTATTGGTCCAGGAAGGTTTTAACGAGGCGCTATATACATATTCAATATCATCAATAAAGTGCATTTTTGCCAATGGTTATTTACGAGTGTTTATTAAAAACTATCTTAACAACTTATCAAAGACTGATCATCTTTGAGGTTGGTTAAGAGTAGAATGTTCTGAAGTGTTTATTACATTTTTTGAAGAAACAACCATTTTCGAGATAGTATGTTTAATGAAAATATTATAGCTTTTTTGAAGTGCAATGCTCGATAATGCATTGTATTTTTCGAAGTGTAACGTTCACCATATATGCCAGGTTTTTTTGTTTTGAAGTGCAACCATTTTTGTTAACTACATTGAGGTATTCGAAGTGGTATAGTTATACTTTGTAGTTATATATTGTGTGAATTTCAAAGTGCATTATCATATTTAAGGTGTTATATTTTAATTATCATTCCTATTTTAGGATTATTAGCATCGAAAAATTTATGAAGATGATAAAAACAAAAAATAAGCAAAACATTTATCAATTAGATTAATATTTCGAAGTACAATAAGCAAATTTCTAATTTGACAAAGTACAAAAAAAAGGTATGTTTAAAGAGCAATAAAGTTATTCAGACGATTCATCCTCCTAGGATGATTCCTCCTATGATGATGAGTCAGGGATAGGATCGAAGGCTTCACTTGGGAGCTTTTCAAGGGGAATGTCTTAATTATTGGATAAGTTGCATGAAGTTCTCGAAGAAGAGTGATGGTTTTTTCTTCTCTACAATTTTTAGTGACAGCCCGCATGTCTTTCGAACATTCAGCTTCTTTTTTCTTCTCAAAATCACTATTCAATTTGTTTATATCATCGGTCAAGTCTTTACTTTTTGCCTCGCTTGAAGTAAGAGAATTTTGAAGACCTTCGGATTTGGACTTTTCAGCAGTTAGCTCATCAGCATATTTAGCTTCGAGTTTATCCATCTCATTTTTATAAAGCAATCAACTTTTCTTTTTTAGCAAAATGTGTTGCTTGCGGATGACTTTTCATGAAGAGGGGGACTCAAATAAGTTCAAACCTTGCTAATTCGTACATATGGAATTGCTCGACCACTTTGCCCTGAAAATATTCCCTTATTGTTTTTTCATCTTCAACAAGTCCTTTGTACTGAACCATGTCTTTGGCCAATTGTTTCAAATGATCTTGAGAAGCTACAACTTGGAAAGCAAGTGCTTCTGCTGCAATATTTAGATCGACAAATGGTTGAAATACAACAAAGATTTCAGGATTATGTGGAGATGAAGGAATATCTGTTGAAGTAGGACAAAGAATCATATCCAAAGTTGTAGTTGGAGCAGAGGGACATATAATATCTGGAGACGTTTCGATGGTTGTTTTTCTCCCGAAGTGATGTATACGGGTCTGAATATCCTAGAGGATGGGATCATATTCTACAGCGAGTTATTGTGACTCGTTGAAATTAATAAAACTGTCGCGGTCGAAGTGTTTGGCATTTTGGTTCTCGTCATCAACATTGTTTTTTATAATAATTAAAGCATCATTATTGGTTGTTTGCTCTTGGAGAGGATGGTTTTGTTGATGTTCAATAGTTGTGATTTCTTCCTCATCGGCCAAAGTATATTCAGCGATTTTGGATTTTTTTTTCTTTCCATAAGAACTAGAGGAAGCTTTCTTTATTTTCCGAAGAAGGTTCTTGGTCTTGTCCTTCTTCGATGGGTGAAATGGTTTGCTCTACTACTTTTGTTTTTCGAAGTTTAGGCTTTGACGGTGTTGAAGGGCTAGCACCAGATGTGCTAACCTTTTGCAGATGATTGTCGGGGCAAACGGTTTGGCAGATGACTTTCCGACCTGTTGCAGATAGGAAGGAATACTTTGCAATCAGGATGAACTAACCTTTTGCAGGCAAAATGAGGATTGGTCTCTTCCATTAGATTTTGAGGAGGCAAGGCTCCCTCCGTGATCGGAAAAATATGGTTGTTAAGGAAGTTGATCGGTTGGAAGGCAGTGTGAAAAGTGTTACTCCACTCTTTCTCGGCCCAGGCGAAAAGTTCTTTAAAAATATTCTTAGATGTTGATCGACGTATAGCATATCACCTCATAATTTCTGAAATAATCATGCATGTAAATAATTAATGAGGAAGGCAACAGATGAAATCTATCTTAAAGTGTATAATTTTTGAAATACTTACAATTGCTTCTCCAGATGAGATTTAGCTTTGATGGGTTGGCATCAGATATCTCTTTTCCATTCTCCCATGCTCCTGAGATGCAGATAAACTTCTGCTTCCAAAGTTTATCAACTTCCAAAAGGTCGTCGATGATTTTCAGATTATCTACTAGAGTGAGGTAATAAAAGAGGAGCTTCAGACCTTTTGATAATTGGGTTAAGGAGATGAAAATCCTTGATGTTGATTGGAATCTTGGATAACCAAGATGCCATTATCACAGACATAAGAGTGAACCATTGATTCGGTGTCACTTGAGTAGGGCATAGGTTGAGAAGCTCGAAGTACTCCACGATCATAGGATCCAGTGGGAACCAAAGACCCCAATTGATGATTTCAGGGTAAACCACCAACTCATCGTCTTTGCATTCTAAGGAAGTTTCCCCTTTGTTCGGCAGTCGGACTGTGATATTCTCTTCCATTCCCCAATGCTTTTTTAAGTATGAGGCTTGACTCTCTTGATAATATATGTATGGAACCTTTTTCAGTTGAATGATATAATCAGCATCGAGACCCCTTAAATTTCTGCCAATGGCAGCCCTTTCTTCTTCGGAAATGAATCCCGACTCTTTCTTTTTTTGAGGCTTACGAATATTCTTACTCGTAGTATTTTATGAATTCCCTTCATCAGACTCAACTTCATTATCAGTTCTGGTAGCCTCAGAATCAGCTTCATCGACTCCTGATTTTTTATCTCTAGTTAGGGAAGGATTTTGTTAAGGCAATGAAGCTTCAGTTTCTAGTAAAGGATCCGTTGTTTAGGGGGGGGGGATTTTTGGATAAATTTTTTTGGGAAAATAGAACCTCTTCAATTATCTTTCTCCGGGGAGGAGACTGTGTAGCTGGATTCGAGGAGAGAGGAGTTGGAATAACGTCTTAATCATCTCTCATGGCTATACAAGTATTTCTCTTTCTGATTGATGGAGGATGAGTCGAGGAGGGAGTATTTGAGATTTGTTTTGAAGAAGATGTGTTTGATTCTTCAATAATCAAAGGTGAAACTTTGATTTGAGAAGAAGAAGCTCGAAGCGTTTTAGGAGGCTAAACTTTAAAAGAAGGGCGCTCTTCGGTTGAAGGAGAAGGTCAAAAAGTAGGTACTTTAGTTAGATCAGAGTTACCGTAATAAGTTGTTTTGGTGGTTGTCCCAACATGAGCACTATTGATTAATCTGGCAGCCTTGTATTCTTCTGTCCTTTCAGTGATGTAAAAGTAGTCGCATAATCCGAAGACTAGATTATCATCAGCCTTCGGAGATTTTGGTTTTCTAGGTACGTTAGCCTTGGATCTTCTAGTTTTGGATTTTTTTCTCATAAACCGGATGAAGGTTGACCGGAAAATATAGTTTTTGATCGGAATGTTTAAGTTTTCTGATGAAGATACTAAGAAATATGAAGAACATGTTGAAGGTAGCCAAGGGTTTAAATTCTCTCTCAAGTGATTTGTATTGTGAGAATCAAAATAAGACTACTAATGAATTTATAAAAAGATAGGAAGACTTATAAAGTGGAAAGAACTCTGTGGTGATAGGGCAGAATTCAGAACGGTAAAAAAGGTAGGAGTTCGACATCTGTCAAACTAGCTAACTAGCTAGGAATCTAGTAGCTAGATAATCATGATAAATCTGAACGGTCATTTGAAACGGTTACATTTGTATACACTTTTGATGAAGTTCGAAGCTTGAATTCAATGGCTATGTTTTGAAGTTACTTTCGTAATGATTCGAGGAGAAAGAAAAGAAAATGATTATGTTTTGGAATGATTCGAAAACTGTTTTTTTTACTTTGAATCTGCATCCGATATTGAGTTTTGGAATTTAAGTTTTATATGGAGTATTTGACTTTGAATTTTCAATTACAACAATTGATACGACATATGGAAGAATTCGAAGACATTTAGTTCTCATTCATTTACTGACACGAGAAGTAAGGGGGCTATTGATATGGATGTAGGAATTTAAGGACTAAAATGTAAATAATATAAGCTTGAGAGAACAATTGTATGTATGTAATATTATTGAGGACTAAGGGTAATTTGCACTCTTTTGTGTAACTGTTTTCAGTTTAAGGCTAAGTCTTGACGCCTCTATATAAAGGACAAGGCTAACTAACCTAATAAATGGATTGAACACATTTTTTTTATTAAAGTGTACTTAGACTTTCTCTCTCTAAAAACTCTCTCTCTCTCGAATTCACTTATAACTTCTTCTTATTATTAAGACGACAACATTCTTAATATCTAAACTCACCAGAGGATATTAAATAACTTAATATCAGTTGATCCAAACATTCAGAATAAAGAGTTTAGCCTTGCGTCAAAATGCCAACACTGCCTAAATGTTGAAAGCATAAACTATACATTTGTCTATTGCCCAATAGCTTGGGATATATGGAAACAGTTTGCTAGTTTATTTGGAATCATGATAGGAAAATATATGACAATTATACACATTATCAACTTATGGTTTCTTTTTAAAAAAAACACCTATCAGATCTATATTGCCTTCAATTATAGTTTGGTCAATATGGAAAGTCAGGAACACATCTAAACATGAAAACATTAAAGCATCTTCCAAAAATATTATTGAAATATCTTATATATTATGTCTTCTCTTGATTCATTAAATATTTTTAAAGCAAAACACTGGTGAGGAGATACCAAAATAGCTCATGAAATACACTGTTTTAATCATTTAGTTAGACAAAAGTATTGCATATACATAAAATGGAATCCTCAGATATCTAATAGAAATAAACTCAACGGTGATGCCTCATGCCTCATAAAATGGGAGGCTAGCAATGGTTTCATTTTAAGAAATGATAAAGGAGAAGCCATTTTCGCTAGAGGCATTTTACTTGGCAAAAAGAATCCCCTAACAACTAATCTAAAGCACTGTTATATGGTTTGCTTTTCTGTAAACAAAACAATTAAGTTGGATTCTCTTACGTTGTTTGACATATTAGGCAAAAACAAATCTCCTTAGCACTTAAATTTGTTAATTAATTGATGTAGAAACATGATTGCATATACGGTGGTTATTAAACATATATTTAGAGAACAAAACGCGGCAGCTGACTGGGTTATTAAACATATCTGATCTCAAGTTGACGCTTCTTTTTTACCAGGCCCAAGTTCATCCACAAGTTAAGGTTATTATTCTGCTTGAAAGCCTCAATGTTGGATACCATAGATTCCAACACTGACCAGCTCAACACTGACCAGCTCATCTGCTAATTACTAACTAATTTTCAAGCAAATATTACCTAACGATTATTGTTTTTGCTCTTTAACATAAATAGATAAATAGTTATTGAACAAGCATCTTATACAAGGACAATAATTAATAAAAAAAGAATTTTGAAGTCTCAAACCTCATAAAAAAAATAAACAGATGAAATGAAGATAAAAAAAATCTTCATAGATGAAAACAAACAAGGATTAAAAAAAATCAAAATTTAGCCCTATACTGCTACATATATGTAACTATTTTAAATGAACAATAAAATTTAATACTTGAAAAATAAATAATAATATAATAATAATAATAACAATAACAATAATAAATAAATAAATAGGGATTAATTTTAACTTAATCACTCAATCCCACCCATATCGCTATTTATAGGTCAATGTGTAAAATTATAAACGAAAACAGCACAAACTAATTATACATGCTCTATCTGGTGCGTGTCTCATTCGGATAGCTGTACACCAATTGCATTATTGTTACGATGAAACTGGACAACTTTGACTAAACCAAGTGAATCTTTAAGGTAAATTAAGGTCAATGCTTTTAATATTATTACTATTATTATTTTAGGTAAATCAACTCATTACTAGTATTTTCTAAGCATCTTCTTATCATACTGTTATTTCTGCTAATGAAAACAAAATAGAGAACAATTACTCAGAAGAAAAGAAATGTGAAACACAAAAGTCAAATAAAAAAGGTCAAAGCTTTAAGTTATCCATGCAAAACCCAACAATTTCACGTGAAACATAATTAGGTACGCATTTTTCTTCTTTATTTCGTGCTTTGTCTAAAGTTTTCGATCCGTTTTTATGCCTTTTTAGTACTGCTACTTTCTGATTATTGCATTTTCTTTTTCAATTTTTGCTTATGGATGATACTAGAAATTTATACGTGTCCTCGCCATTCACGTGGAAATAGTAAGGAATAGGTAGTTACTCACTTTTATTTTATTTATTTATTTATTATTTTTATTTTAATTAAAGCCCATTCATTGATAAAATATAATAAGTTGGATATAATTTTTGGGGTAAAATTTTGGCGTCAAAATTGAATCAAACCCTAGTTTTCTCTAAACCCAAACAGGAAACTTGAAATATAATCCTAGCTAGCTCTAGTCGAAGAGACAATAATTTTTTTAGAAAAAATCAGTTGAGAAAGGTTGAAGAAGGAGATTGACGACGAGATGCAAAGCTCTAATGCAACTCAGTGATCGCACTGTTGAGAAGAGAAGAAAAAACTACATCTTCAAACGCAAACTTTTTTTTCCGCAGAAGAGACGCAATCAACAGCAAACCTAGCTCCAGCAAGAACCCAGCTTCACCCTAAGCTTTATTTTCTCCAAGAAGAATCAGACAACGAACATTGCTCTATCTTGTAACCCTCCAGTTTCAATAAATCTCTTGCAAAACTGCAAACAAAACTGCTGCAAACAACAAAACTTGAAGAGACAAATAAGTCAGGAAGATCCTGCTCAAGAACATCTGGTTAGTTATGTTGTATTATTGATGTAAGGTAAGCCAAGACTTTCAAGAACAAGAATAGATTTTAGGTCAACATGAGCTGAAACAAAATCATAGTCTGTTCTCATTTTACAATTTAAAGTCCACTGAGCCAGCCAATTTGCTGCTCTATTTTGATCTCTAAAGATATGATTCAGGGTTGATGTGGTTTATTTTCGTGTGAGGGTAAATTTGTAATTTTTGTTTAGAGTTTTGTGGAGTTTTGTAAGTATTTAATGTTTAGGTAGATTGTAGATGGAGAATTAAGCAGCCTGGTTGTATTTAATTTTCATTACCCTCATTTAATGTTGCTGGTTGGGTATTTATACCCTTATATTTGGGCCTTATGGGCTTTCGGGTCGTGTTTAATGGACCCGGGTCGAGTTTAAGGACCCATTAGTTCTAAGTAGGAGAACAGACACCTTAGTCAAGAAGTGATTAGGTTTTAAGTACTTTAGTTCTGTTCGAACAGTCCAATGGACGATGGTGTCCGAACTGCCTGTCCGGTTAGGTAGACATTGTCCGAACTGACCCTGTGTGAGGTGGTGACAGAATCCGGACTCATCAGTAGCCCATTTTTTAGGTGGTGTTCAAAAACCTTTGGCAAGACTTAAAAAACAGTTTGTTGCTAGTGACAGTTACATCCGGACAGGTCCTTCGAATAGTGTTTAGTCAATGCGAAAGAAATGTAATTTGTTCGAAGAAATATATTCCTTTATCTTTATATTTGATTCATAAGTAGTTTTTCTATTATTTTTTAAGACTCGAGCTAAATGCTATTGAAATTTTATTAACTATATTTATTCAGCCAAAGCAAATTATTCCCATTTTGACGCATTGTAATTTTGGGTACAATATTTATATATTAAATACGCTATGTATTGCTAACACTTATTTTATTTCTAAGTAATTATATGTTTGGAAATTATCATATTTTTAACTCATTTAGTCATTCGTGAAGGTTAAAACTAACAGCTAATACATTTATTCTCTATCCATTCATCAAAGAAATTTTTGTTTATTTTAGCGAATAATAATTACGAATAATATATTTTTGTATATACTACATTGTGCAAATGGTGCACATTTGATTTTGCGTCCAAGTAATGATACGTTTGGAATTTGAATCTTTCTATAAATTTTACACTTAACTATTTAAATAGATAGATAAAAATTACACGTGACAGTGACGTGTTCACTATTACGCACGTGTTATTGTTTGAAGTTATTCAATCATTACTTCATTCTCGTTTCCATATAAGCCATAATTCCTCTGACATAACATGTACCATAGATTTTTAAAAATATCGACGGTTAAACTTTTCTTTTGTTCTTTGGGTTAACTATCTTTTCTTTTTCATGTTGAGTTTCTTTATTTTTTTAAACGTTTTTATCAAGCGCTCATTGTATGTTAGTTTGTTGTAAAAAAATAATAAACTCATATTTTTATTGAAATATCTTAGATAAAAGACAGTAATTTCTCAATCCATACTTGTAATCTCAAACTATGGCTTCTTCCATTGTTCAAGATACTTGCGGTGATATTTTAGTTCGCCATGACTGGAAGCTCAGCTTGTGTTAATGTCTTGAATGAGAAAAAATATTGACTTGATAATGGGTTCATATGCATTATTTTTTTAAATGAATTTTTTTCATAAATTTGAAGGCTTGTGTATCCTTAATGATTTATGTCTTTGATTCTCTAAACATGATGGTACTCTCACTGACACTCGTGAAGATGAAGGTATTTTTATTTTTCATTTTCTTAATTATGGGTTTATTACCAGTATACATTGGCATTTTTTAGTTTAATATCTGAGCCAATTTTTCCAAGATAATTAAGTTCCTAACTTTAGCTTCTTTCAACTATTATGTGTCGAGCAAGCTATGTGAGTTCTTTTTTGTTAAGGACTTACTGACCGTTATTGAGTTTTTGGGTCGAGAAGGAGTAATTTACTTTATGTTGCTATTTATTTATTTGTGTGGATAGTTAACGATCTTTATAGACTCATGAAATACTAGAAGAATAGCTTCATTTACTTTTGGGTAATTAGGCCACTAAGGTTGAGAATAATGACAAATCTATCAGCATTTATTTGAGTGTTAATCGTTAGTATGGATTTCCTCGAGTCACTTTTATTTAAGATGTTTTTACATTTCAAACCATATTATCAATATCTACTTTGGAGATCTGTTGATAGACGATATACATGTGAGATATGTTAAAATGATGGATGAGTAAGTAAATTTTCATTTTTCATGTTCTTCTACACTGATGTTTGAACACTTTGCTTTGGCAAAATTATAGCCCAATGAGGATTTCAAATACAATTCCTATGTTACTTTATTTCTATGTTGTTTTATCCTTTCTTTGGTGTTTTCTTTAGCTCTTTTAGCAAATCATTTTTTGTCTCCTCTAACAGTTGACGGTGATTTTGGTTAATTTTACTATTTACGATGTGGTTTAACCAAACTTGTATGAGCATCTGATGGTTTTGTTTCATCTGATGTTTTGGGTATGGAAATTGACGAGGCTAGTTTTCATGTTAGTCAACATTAAGACTTCTTATTATATTTTAGACACTATGAATATTGGGCAGTTAAGCCTGCTTTATAATTGGCTCTTCGTATTGATAATGAAGCCTTTATCTTAGCTTGGACGGAAACTGGTAATAGAACTATTGTCATGGTTTCTAAAGATGATAATAGTCATAGAAGTGAGCATGCAAGGCTAAGAAATGCCTTGTTTAATGAAAATGATGAACATGAGGTTGGTGTAGAAGAAATTTTTTAACATACTCCTTCAATGTTCCATTAATTTTTCAACAGTGGCACGTGTTTGTTTACTTTCTTTTGGTATTTTTTCCTCTTTCTCTGTGGATATCCTTGTATTGGCATCTAAAGGTTGTGTCACTTCTACTGTGACATGGTTTTTAATATCATGTACCCTTCAGAATCTGAAGCTTATTCTTTGTCTTCTTATATTCTTCTAATAATTGGATTAATAAGGTTGTTGATCAGTTTGGTATTTTGTTTGGTATGGGCCTTTGCATATTCATCTTTCTTCTTTTGAGCTAGTCAGCCTACACTTGAACCTTAGCTTTGGGGTAACTATCTTTCCTCGTGTATTTTGTTTTTTTCTTGTCTTTTCAACTCATGGTTTACTTTTTTGTTGCGGCTCATTTTTAATGGATAGATTATGTGTCATCATTCCCAAGTGAACCCTTTAGATAAATTATTAGATCATCAGGCCCTTCAAAATGGTGTATCATATCCTATAGATGGATGATATAATTTGAAAACTGCTCTCATATATGATGATGAGAGGGAAAAGTGATTGCAAAGAATGCTTAATGAAACCCTAGAGAATGAAAAGTCTTTATCTTATTTAATTGGAAACTCATACTGATATTTAGCAAGATTATTCACTTTTTTTATTGTAATATAAGGAATATTTGTTAGCAATGCAAGGAAAAGTTTATGTTTCTAAGGGTATGTGAGAATATTTGCAAAAGATGCTTGTGGATGCAGCATCCAAGGCAATTTTTGCTACTTCAAAGTTATAAAATGTATAAAAGAAATTAGATTTTAGATAAGAAGTTATACTACTGTATTGAAGTAACTTGTTGTTAAGTGTAAAGCTCGTTAATTATATTGATTTTGATAAGTATAAAACTGTTATGAGTTCCTCTATCAAATAGGTTGTTATGGAAGATCGTTCCAGATGGGTATTAAATATCCATGATGATCATCTCGAGATAAATCTTGATCGTTTTTTATATAACATTTCTTAGGAACGGTGGCTGAATGATATTATTTAAACTATTAAATCTCATGATTTTATTCCTATATTGTCAAGATGGACTAATAAAAGCAAGTAGGTTTTTTTGCTTGATGATATTGAGGAAATGAGGAGTATATATCAGATTATTTTAGATTAGGGAAAATATGGCGTAGAACGTGATGATAGTAAAGATGTGTGTAAGGGAGATTGTGACCCTGTAATCGATGATATTTATTATTGCATTGTTTCCACAACTGTTACCTCACAACCTATTGCTCATCCTTGAATTTTGTTTATAGATTGTATTTTTTCATATTCAATTTTCTTTCATTTTTAGTCATTTTTATTTTAACAATTTATTATTATTATAAAACTCTTGTTTTTATTTTATGGAGTAGTTTTTGTGTTTATGACACATTTTGCATTCTCTATATTTCCAATTAACCGATAATGTAGAGTATGCCAAAAATTATTTTTAAGAACATTTTAGTTATCAATTTGGATTTTTCTAAGAATTTGCCAAGTATGTTTAGCGTGCATGACTCTCTGGTAGGAGTTTTCCTTTATTTTTAAGAAAATGTAGCTTATTTATTCGAGGTATACATATTCGATAATTTGGTTCGATTCGGATCTAGGTTGTTTCTATATGTTTAAAATTGTCATTGTAGGTATGGGCATTCGGGAATTTGGTACTTTTGTCCCTTATTTTACTATCGCTCTAGGTGTAAAATTAATATTTTAATATTGTATATCAATTGACCATTTGGAGACATCGGGATTTTATAATATATTTCTTATAAGAGAATGAGGTTCACACAATTATAGTGTGTGCTTGAAAGTATGGTCTCATTTTCATAGTCACTTCTACCAATGTTAGATTTATTTTTTCTAATTTTAAATATCTATCTTCTGCCGGTTGTAGATATTTAATTACATAGTATACGTCTTTGGAATTTATTCTTTTCTCTATGATTAACACTGTGCTAACTTCATAATTCGAGTCTGCCAAGTATAGGTACAGACTTGCTCCTTGCTTCAGCTTTGTTAGTATTTCCGGAGAGGCTAAGAATTTCTTAATATTATTAAATGTATCATTGCATTCTTGAGTCCATTTGAGTTTTTATGCTCCTTTTAGTACTTGGAAGAACGATCGTCATTTGTCTGAAGATGCTGACAAGAACCTATTTAATGTTGCTAACCTTCATGTTAAAATTTGAACTTGTTTTATGTTTTTTTGGAGCCTTTATTGATGCTAGATTGGGAAACTGGGTTGGAACTTCTTTAATTCCGTTTTCGCTCACCATGTATCCTAGGAATTGTCAAGACCAAATCTCGAAAGTGCATTTTTTTGGATTTAGTTTTAGATTTACACTTCTAAGGTTGCCGAAAGTCTCGAAAATGTCTACCAAATGATCATCTTTATGTAGGATTATTATCATCATGTTATTAATATAGGCTTGCATATTTATGCATATCTGAGTTGCGAAGATTTCATTTACCAACCTTTGTTAAGGTACTCCGACATTTTTAATCCGAAAGGTATTACTTTGTAGCAATATAGTCCTCTTTCAACAAAATTAGGTCGCGTGTTCTTGATCTTATTCTTTGATTTGGATCCGGTTCTACACTACGGAAGCATCCATAAAGGATATCATTTGTTTTCCTGATGTTGCATCTACAAGGTGATCAATTTTTGGAAGTATAAATGGTTATTTCAGAGATATGCCTTGTTAAAGTCCGTGAAGTCCACCCACATTCTCCATTTCTTGTTTTTCTTTTGGATAATGAGACTATTTTTTTGTTTTCTATGATCTCCATTTGGTCTATTGTGGTGATGATCACCTCAATTGTTTTTGTTGAGAATAAGATATATTTTTTGTATTATTGGTCCAAAATTATTGTTAATATTTAACTAGTAACATATGACCCTGGTTGAGATGCCTATTACATATTTTTATTCCACGTGAACATATTTAGATTTTTTTATTAAAAAATATTAAACTTTTATACCTGAGATCAATGGGTATGTTTCTATCGCACATCATAATTTTCCCTTGTTATATGATAATTTTTTTTGATTTGTTTCCCCTAGCTACACTAGTTGAGGTCCTTCTTTGGGATCATCAACCTTCTCCAATATGATCTTGTCATTATTTGGTTGCTATGCTTTGAGTGTCATGAATGCTCCATATCATTCCCTACTTAATTTTTGGTTTCCTGTTCTTACGCCCGTTTTACCGTGCATGGGATATCTTATATATTGTTGTACTTTAAACATTATTGCATGTATTTATTCTAGCCAAGATCGGCCCAAAATTATATTTTATAGAGATGGTGCATCTACCACCATGAAAAGATATGATACTTATCAAACTACTAATATCGATCATTACCCTCTTAAGTTCTATGTCAATCATCTCTATTGTGATTATTACTACATCAATCATCATATGTGAAGGACATGTTCGGTTATCGAATTCTGTATAATTATGAGTACTTTTTTCCTTGGCACATTATCTCAATTTCATCGGCATACTTTTTTTTTATCTTTTTTTTATTCTAGAGTACGGGTCTCCACCTTCAATCAATCTAATTGTTTGTATGTTCGGGTCAAGGTCTAGGTAATCCTCTTATTTTCTTGCTCGGATTTGGTGATTGAATTTTTATTAAGCCTTCGTTGAGCTCCGGCTGCGACTTGTATTGGAACATCACCTGAATCATGTCCTGGTTCGTCCCTTGTTTTGTTTTTAATGAATTCATGCAGCTTTTCTTCGTTTATCAAGACTTTGATTTGATCATGCAAAACCCAATAATATTTATTAAGTGTCATGTGTTACCATGAAACTTAGTACTTAATTTTGCCCTTGTTCTCCTTTAGTCCGATCAAATTTCTAGATCGTCTGTACTTGACAGAATCCTTTGTTTTTTCATAGACTTTCATTGATAATTATGTCAATTATGTAAATTGTCCTCTCAACGATTAATATGTTATTCTAATGATTTTAGCGTTGTAGTTACTGATGAGTCCGGACGAATCCACCACGGCTCACTGAGATATCCGGACAAGGGTAATTCGGACTAAAACTGCCCACTGAACTATCATGACAGGAAAAAAGTATAAAATAACTAAACATCTTTTTGACTAAGCTAGGTGCTAATCAGCTTATTAAGTAAATGGGTCTTTAAACTTGACCCGGTTTCATAATTCGACCTGAAAGCCCATGGGTCCATCAAAGGGTATAAATACCCCAACAACTTTCATTAATGAGGGTAATGAACATTTAATACAACCAGGCAGCTTAAATCTCTCACTAGAAAACACCCAAACATTTAATACTCTTAAAACTCTCCAAAACACTTGACAAAATTACCCTCAACTTGAAATAAACCACACCAAATTGGCGACCACAGTGGGAGCAGAAGGTTCCTGAATCTAGCATTCAAAACCAGCAAGAAAAACCAGTTCTGATAAATCCGAACGAGCAAGCAATTCCACCACCTTTGGTGGAGGTGGTGGGAGAAAACAATGAGTACACAACCGAAGAGCGAGACAGGTTGAAATCTGAAATAGAAGCATTGAGGGCCAGTAAAAAGGCAGAGATGGGTTTAAAGGAAAAGTCAAAAGCGTCAGCCATTCACCATACTGACAACCCAATGGAGAACGACCCATCAGCAAAGACTCATTTGAGCACGAAAAAGACCCATGTCAGTTCTAAGAAATATCACCGATCCAAGCCGATGGAGAGCTCAGAATCTAAGTCCTCTAGTAGCTCCTCGAATGAGGATGATCTTGAGGAGACTTTGTCATCAAGAAGTGATGAAGGAAGGTCTAGAAAAAAATAAAATCTAGTTAAAAAATATTCAAGAAATAGGGATAGACATGAGAGACTAAAGAGGCATCTAGGAAAACGATTGTCTCACAGCCACAGTCATAGTCACAGGCATGTGGATCAACTGCTCATGGATCCTTTTGCTTTCCATGATGAGCCAGGTATTTTTGCAACACCTAATGAAGACACAGTTTTTAGTCGTAGTTGGAATTGGAGGCAATCGTCATTGTCATCCAAGATACTGTCCGGAAACCATCCTAAGAGGTTTGACAGTACTAAAATGGAGAAGTATGATGGGAGCAAAGATCCGGACAACCATCTGGAACATTTTAAAAAAAAATTGATGAATTTTGATGATGATGAAAAACTTCTCTGTAGAGCATTCTCGGCTAAAAATCATGGTTAGTCACTAGAGTTGGTCGCTTGTTTCAAAAGTGCCACTTATTTAATTTTTGTATCAAAACAGTCACTTTGTTTCACCGGTGGTCATTAATGTTGGTCTTTTATTTTCATTTTTAGTCACCGGTAGTGACCATAAATGTCAAAAAATATAGCTTGAGTGGCAATTGTGAAACAAATATAACTTGAGTGATAATTTTAAAACAAGTGACTAACTCCGGTGACTAATGAAGTTTCTTAGCCAGCATTCTCCTAATCTTTTACGGGAAGTACTTTGAAATGGTACAACAGCTTGCCACAAGGTTGTATCAAAAACTTTGATACATTTTGGGTGGCCTTCCGAAAGCACTTTATGGGGAGTAAGGAGGTGAAGGGCAATGGAGATACTATTATCCATTGCGCCCAAGAGCCAAATGAGTCACTGAAATACTATATAAGTCGGTTCGTAAACACTAAGAATGGGTTAGCTGATTGCTTTGAGCAGGTAGCAATAGTTTCTTTAAGACAAGGGTTAAACCCTGGGAATCTGGTTGATTCGGTAACCAGGAAGAAGGCCATGACCTAGGGCGGTTTGCTGAATCAGGTGGGAAAAAAAATCAACGTAGATAAAACAAAGAATACTAGGGTACACAGGCAAGTGAGGTCTACCCCAGCTGCTCCAAACCCGAACCAGTCCGAATACAAGGCCAAAGAAACCGTACAGGGGCCCAATAGGGCCAAACAGACTCAATCCCACCCGATTCCAGCTCAGAGCCAGCAGTCCAGAAATAAGCGAGGACCTTGGGTCCAACCGGAGTGGTTTGCTGAGTTAAAAGATAATATGGCAACCATCTATGACAAATAACAAATGAAGTGCATTTTAGAAAGTCGGCAGCGCTTCAATCTCTCAAGCAAAGTCGTAATACTTGTCTTTTTCCAATATCATCATGATATTGGCCACAACACCGAAGATTTCATCGCTTTGAAACAAGAAGTGCAAAATCTTATTGAAAGGGGGACGATGGGAGCTTATGTCAAGAGAAGAAGTAAAAACATGCCTGACAATGCTCACCGAACTGGCCCAACGAACAATGCGGGGATGTCTGCTCCGGACGGGGCTATGATAATCCTTGAAATATTTGATGTCGAATCGGAGTATTTGGATCCTGATCCAACCCGGAATAAAGTGGGGGTTATAAAAGAACATACTCAGACAGTGTCTGGACTCATAAGCTTTTTTGAGTCACTTACTATATTCGGAGGGGACATTATGACTGCGCCAACTCCTTCTTCAAGGAAGAGGCATGTTCACACTAAGTTAGAGGCAGGCATGCCTTCTTATCAATCCCAAATTCTTTTTCCCTTCATTGTTTTTTATGAAGATGATCTAAGAGACATAGTTGGGCCTCATGAGGATGTTGTGGTGATATAAGCTTCGATTTTGGGCAACGACATCAGGTGAATTTTGATTGACACTGGCAGCTCAGCCAATATTCTCTTTTTAAGTTCTTATAAACATATGAAAAATCCAACATTGATTCAGCGTTCGAACAGATCCATTGTGGGCTTCACAGGGAGCTCTGCGGATGTAATTGGAGAATTTGAGTAGGAGGTATTGTTGGGCAAAGACCCTTTCAAGAAGATGGTCAGGGTACATTTCGTTGTGGTAGATTGCCCCACATGTTACAATGTAATATTTGGGAGGTTCTGGCTCTCTAGGATGCATGTTCTGGCTTCAACAGTCCATCAATGTTTAAAATACGCTATTCAAGGCCAAGTGGGAGTTTTCCGGAGTAGCCAAAACGTAGCAAGAGAATGTTATGCAACTACACTTGCCCCTAAAACTCTGGGGGAAGTCTGAATTAATGAAGATTAGCATTTGTTGGGGCCCTCTGAGGGTGAGGGTGAAATTGATGACCCCAGAGAGACCCCTGGTGTTTTGATACCAATCGAAGAAGTTGAAACCCACTCTCTGGCTTAAGGAAGGAGTGTAAAAATTGGCTCCAAGATGGCACCAGAATTGAAGAAAAAATTGTTGTCCTATTTGGTAAATCACCAACATGTTTTTGCTTGGTGCAATGCTGATGTGACCAGAGTACCTACAAGTGTTATATCACACCAGTTGTCTATCTTGAGAGATGTTGCACCTGTTGTGCAAAAAAGGAGAGCTTTTTCTAAGGAGAAAGCTGATGTAATAGTTCAAGAAGTTGTCAGGCTTACCAAGATGGGACACATAAAGGAGTCTCAATATCCTTTATGGACAACCAACCCACTGTTAGTAAAGAAAAATAATGGGAAATGGCGTATGTGTATCGACTTTACTGACCTCAACAGAGCTTGCCCAAAAGATCTATATCCAGTCCCCCAAATAGATCAGTTGGTAGACTCCACATCTAGAAACAATTTATTGTCATTCATGGATGCCTTTCCGGTTATAACCAGATACAGGTGGATATGAAGGACCAGGAACACACTACCTTTGTTACGGATAGGGGTCTCCATTGTTACAAGGTGATGCCTTTTGGGTTGAAAAATACTGGGGATACTCATGAGAGGTTGGTGAACAAAGCATTTGTTGATCAGATTGGGAGAAATATGGAAGTATATATTGATGATATGATGGTGAAAAGCTTAGAAGAAGAGTTTCACCTAACTGATCTTCAAGAAACTTTTGCCAAATTGGAAAAGGTTAATTTAAAATTGAATCTAGAAAATGTGTATTTGAGGTGCAGTCCGGAAATTTTTTGGGTTATGTGATAAGTGAGAAAGGAATACAACCTGATCTGGACCAGCTCGATGCCTTATTAAAAATGGAACCTCCTCGAAATGTTAAAGAAGTACAAAGGTTGACAGGAAGATTGGCTGTATTAAATCGTTTTATTTCAAGGTCTTCGGACATATGTGCCCCGTTTTTTCAGACCTTCAAGGGTGCTAAAGATTTCAACTGGTCTCCACAATGCGACCATGCGTTTGATGAAATAAAGAAGCATTTTTCTTCTCCCAAAACCTTTTTTAAACATGTTGACGGAGAAGCACTGTATATATACTTAGCTGTGTCAGAATGTGCTATAAATGCAGCACTGGTAAGAGATGTGGACAATTATCCTTGTCCGGTGTATTACATCAGCAAGAGTCCGATCGATGCTAAAAAGAGGTACCTAAAGCTTGGAAAACTGGCACTAGCCTTGGTGATTGCTGCCAGAAAAATGAGACCGTTTTTTCAGTCTCATTCTATCATTGTCCGGACGTCTTTTCCTTTGAAGAATGTTCTTCAGAAGGCAGACATATCAAGCAGGATGACCAAATGTTCAGTGGAATTGGGTGATTATGATATTTATTTTGCCTCATGAACTGCAATCAAAGGTCAATATATTGCTGATTTCTTGGTAGAGTTTCATTCGGACAGAAGTACTAAACAAGCTATAGAAGAGAAAACTAATAAAGAGTGGGTTGTCCGGACGGATGGTGGATCAAGTACAATGGGTTGTGGAGCTGGCATATGTTTAACCTCTACGTATGGCGATAAATTATACCAGGCTATATGCTTTTCTTTTAGGGCTTCTAACAATGAGTCTGAATATGATGCCGCTATAGCTGGTCTAAAGTTAGCTTTTCTGTGTGGAGCTAAAATAGTCAGATTAATGAGTGATTCTCAGCTTCTTATCTATCATGCTCAAGGTCAATCTGAGGCCAAGGAGCAGTTGATCAAATACTTGTTTATTCTTAAAGAAGTGGCAGCCAACTTCAAAGATGTTAGCTATGAGCATATTCCTAGATCGGAAGACACGCTGGCAGACTCCTTAGCAACCATAGCATACTCTGAGTCATACCCATGGATTCATGTACAATAATTCTCATCCATACAACTGAATCTGAGTAAGGAAGAGGAGGAGAGCTTAAGTGTACAAGTGGTTCAACCCAAAGGCTGGAGATTTCCCATTCTTCAATACATCTCTGATGGGATTTTGCCTCCGGAGAAGGCTATGGCAAGGAAAATAAAACACAAGGCTCGTGGTTTCTTAATCATAAGAGAGTTTCTTTATAAGAAGTCGTTCAGTAGACCTCTCATGCGTTGTTTGGGGGCTGAAGAGTCCCAAATCGTCTTATCTGAACTACATGATGGAGAGGCATCAGCATAATGTGGCTATAGAGCTCTAACCCGGAGGGTTTTGTTGGTCGGATACTATTGTCCATCCATAATGGTGGATGCCAGGGAGTTGGTAAAGAAATGTGACCCATGCCAAATATATGGTAACGAAATTCATATCATAGCTGTTCCTATGGAGTCGATTTCTGAGACAATGCCTTTTTCTCGTTGGGGACTGGATTTAGTTAGGCCTCTACCAATGGCGTTCGGAGGGTGCAGGACTATTATTGTAGCCATTTATTATTTCTCAAAGTGGATAGAAGCAGCCCCACTGGCAGGAACTACTTCGAAAGCTATTATAATGTTTATCTTGTCTAACATTTGTTGCAGATTTGGGGTTCCACAAAAGATAACCACGGATAATGGGCCACAATTTGATAATAAGGATATGGAGAATTTATGTGCCTCCATGGGCATTGAGCATTGCTTCTTTTCTCCTTTCCACCCACAAGCAAATGATCAAGTTGAAGTGGCAAACAAGACCATCATATCCGGTCTGAAAAATAATTTAGAAGGGGCTGCAGGGAAGTGGTCAAGCTATTTGCAAGAAGTATTGTGGGCATACCGGACTACTCCCAGAGCCGCTACACAAGAATCTCCTTTTTCCTTGGTGTATAGGATGGATGCAATTGCTCTTATAGAGGCAACTCTTATATCATACAGAGTCCACAATTATTCCGAACAAGCTAATGAGTTGGCAATCAGAAGTCAGTTGGACTTAATAGAAGAAAGAAGAGTTAAGGCTCATCTTAGAACCACCCATTACCAAGGCTTGATGAGAAGCATATTTGCTTCTAAAATCAAGAGAAGGGATTTTCAGTGAGGGGATAAAGTATTAAGAAAGGTTTTCTTGCATACTAAGGAGGAGCAGTTCGGCAAGCTAGCCCTAAACTGGGAAGGCCCTTATAAGGTCTCCGAAAAACTTAAGCCTGGGACATATAGGCTTCAAGACAAAGATGGAAGAATCCTAAAGCACCTATGGAATATTGAACACCTCCGGTTATATCTGGAATGAAAGTTGTGTAAATATTTACTTGTTTAAAGTCCATGTAAATATTAGAGGGCGTACTCTTTCCTACCCTGGTGGTGGGGGAGGTTTTAATGAGGTGTTTGGTTTTTTCAATAAAATATGATGCCTTCTTAAAATATTCGGAGTGATTTGATTACAATTCCTTTCAAGTCTTCAATTTTACTAAGGATCTTTGACAGATCGGATTAATTTGGTTGAATGATGGCCCTTAAACACATGTCATCAGAGATTTTAAACACTCTCATCTTAAAAAATTGTAAAGTAAATAAGGGCTCTTTAAGCATTAGCCATTGAAATTGAAAGCAAGTATGAAACAGAGCAAAAATTGAGTTAAGATAAATCCGTCCGGGTAAAAACCGGATAATGATATTAGAACACAGAATATGCCTTGGCCATCCAAGGACTTTAAGTTTTAAGAAAGGCTTAAATCGGACTCAAACCGGACACAATTACAAAAATTCCTTGGTCGTCCAATGACTTTAATTGTTCACAAAATTCAGAAAACAAAAAAAAATTAAAAACCTCAGGGCTTATTCCCTTTGGATGTTCCTGCGTCATCTCTTTTCTTAGGGCATTTGAGTTCAATACTTGAACTCTCCCCGGTTCCTTCTTCTTCATTAGTAGTGTCATCAATTCCACTAGAGTAGTTCTTTTTATCATCATCTACCATCGTATGAAATGGGATGTCTTCATACTCTACATATTTCCACAAGGTACCAAATATCCTCTTCGGAAACGTTTGGTGGAAAAGCAAGTACCATGTCATACTTCACTTCGGCATACCTTTTTCTAGGGAATCTATCATCTCGTTGGTGTATTCATCGATGCGGGCCTGAATTCTCCGATCCTGCTCTTTCACCAAGTTTTATTTCTCCTTGATTGCCTTGGACACAGCCTCTTCAAGGGAATTCTTATCACCAAACAACGTCTGAATGGCATCATTTTTAGTCTTCACATTTTTCTTCAAGGTGGAGAGATCTTTCTCCAAACCGTAGCACTTAGTTTGGAGCTCTGTGTTAGCTTTCTCCGAAGTGGCCAGCTTGGTTGACAGATCTTCCTTGTCCTTCTTCAAATTTTCAAGCTCCTTCTTTAGTGCCTCAATGCTCTGGTTAGCGTTGAGGAGATTAGTTGACAAATTCTCATTGTCTGTGTTGAGGGTGTTGATGAGGGCGGACTGATTTTTCACTTTCCTTTCCAAGTTGAGTACTGGTTGAATATGACCCAGAAGAGAATGAGCCACCACATCGTTCTCCCCGGAGACATTATGGGACTTGCCATTGTAAGTCACCATATTAGAAGATCATGAAGGACGGTAGGGGCCAACGAAGTCGTCTTTCTCAGAATTATTGAAATAAAGATCAATGTCTTCGAAGGAACTAATGTCTACTCCATCAATCTCCCCTCCGGTAACTTCTCCGAATTACAATACGGTGGGAATCTTCTCTGCTAAGGTGGGATCAATTGGGTCTGCTGGAGGAAGAGGTTCCCGAAGGGCGAAGGATTACTTCTTCCCCTAATGTGACCTTTTTCTTCTTAGCAGTCCTCTCATCGCTGCTTGCTCCCCTCTTTCGGTCCTTTTTAGGGAATCTTGGGGGATTTTGCGATTCACCTGCCTCCTTAACAGTTTCATCTTCAAATACCTTGAGCAAGGTAGCATCGATCCCTCATGTGTTCCCCGGAGTAGTATCTTCTGCATCAACCCGAACTGCCTCTGTTGCAGCCTTCTTTTTATTTCCCTTTCCCTTCATCTTGCTAGGAGCTTTGGCTCTAGAGAGCAAGGCCAGTTTGCCATATTTTTCATCTGTTCGCTTAAGAATGACAGTTGGGGGAGGTGGTGTGGTCAATTCTTCCCAGGTGATATCTCTCTGGCCTGTGGTATTCCACAAATAGGATCTCACCAAGTTGCCAGAAGTAAACAGTTTTGGAAAGCGTTCCCCCAGCGTTCTACAGCCCACGCATTTAGCTTGGTACATGTAGTCTACCCCTCCTCTAGATAACCGGTGAACTCCTTCGGTAATACTAACAAGGAAGAAATGAGTGATTCAAAAGTGGAATATTTGTAAAAATAAGAAAGGGAAAATGAAAAACAAGATTAAAGACTTACTTGTGCTCTTCCACCTGCTGGTAAGCATGCTAGGGTTAACCTTAGCTTTGATTTTTCTCCCGTTATCTCATGACCCGCTAATAAATAGGAACTGAGTTTTCCAGTTCTTCTCTGATTCCAACAAATCATCTACCACTTTGAAGTTGTCCCCCATGTTATGGTGATATAATGGGATGTGGTGATTTTTGTACAAACTAGCCACAGCGGCGAATTGCTCCACATGGAGAGGGATGCCGGACAGCCTCGATGCCATTATGCAGGCAAGGAGGATGTACCAAGCATTTGGACTTAACTAGCTTGGGCAAAGCTTAATCAGGTGAAAATACCTGACGATATCTGGGTTTAAGGGGAATCTGAGCCCCCAGTTGAACAGTTCGGTGTAGATGACGATTTCATTGAGTTTGCAGTCCATCGGAGTCTCCGGTGTGACTGGTATCCTCACCTTCAGTGATTCTGGGATCCCCCACTTAGTCCAGATCCGGCCCAGCTCGGCGGTATGAGTATAAATGTAGTTGATGTTTTGCATGGCCAACAAATACTTCACGTCGACCTTCTGGAAGCAAGGTCCTACCTTTCCCTCCAAGCACTCCGAAAGCTCCGGATGAGCCATTTCAACCTTCACTTTGCCTTTACCTTATCTGTCAGAGGCAGCATCCTCAGTTTACTCAGAGGCTTCAATTTCGAAGGGGGCCTCTTCAATACTATCTTCCATCACTTCTTCCATCATTGTGGAAGGTTTATCAGTTGTTGAGGATGGAAGAGTGTCAGCCTATGGCTCAATGGTCTATCCAGATGGTTGAGCACCAGTTTCTTCTAGAGGTCTGATGTCCGGTTGGGGCTCAGCTCCGGAGGATTTTGCTAGAGAAGCTACTTTGGATGCCTCTGATCCGGAGGACTTATTTCGAGGGGCTCTTATGAAAATATCTGATCTGGAGGGTTTGTCTTTGGTTGCAGACTTAGAGGCCCCCGGTTTGGAGGAGTTTGATTGTGAACCAGTCGCTTGGGCTTTCACCAAGCGAGTTGTCCGGCGTGGATTGGTTTTCTCTGGAGATTTTTCGATATCAGATCCCATGGCTATGAATGGGGAGGGTTTTCTAACGCTTGATACTGCTTTTTCTTGGGCAGTAGAAGGTTGGGACTCCTGAACATAGGAGCCTGATGGGATTGGCGAAAGGTTTGGCTTGAATAGACGTTTGGGTTTTGGATTTCTGGTAGAAGATGATCCTTGATCAGCTTCTAGAGATGGTTTATCAGAATTGTTTCCTGGGGAGACTGGAGACCAACAGCAATAAGTCTCTCTCGTTCAACTTTCTTTGCCTTCTCTAATTCAGACAGATTCAACCAGCAGCCTTTTACAAGAGCGTTTCTAGCTGTGAACATAAAACTACCCAAGAACGATTTTGAAAGAAAAGGTGAAAGCTCTGTAAAAGATTTGTAAAGTGATGAAGATAGTGAAACATTAAAAGAAAGGGGTTTATATATTAGTAAGGAAAAAAACAATTGATACCTAGGAAAAAACAAAAAGATTCGAGCAATGATTGAAGACGGCGCTGACGTAGGAAATATTAAATGTAGAGGTTACTTTTTAGGCTTAATGGGAGCGTCGTTCTAGGTAAAAACGGCTGGTAGGTCAAATCAAGATGCGACACGTGTCCCACGATCCAAAGAAAAACTCTTAGAATTCTGAGAAGAAATCAGTCCGGACGAACCTCGAACCAAACACACGAACTGGCCGGAAAATATCGTTATTGACTAAGTGAATTTTTTAGTCATGCCAAAGATTTTTGACAAAGCCTAAAAAAGGGACTACTAATGAGTCCGGACAAATCCACCACGGCTCACTAAGATATCCGGACAGGGGTAATTCGGACTAAAACTGCCCACTAAACTATCATGACAGGACAAAAGTATAAAATAACTAAACACCTTTTTTACTAAGCTAGGTGCTAATCAGCTTATTAAGTAAATGAGTCTTTAAACTTGACCTGATTTCATAATTCGACCTGAAAGCCCATGGGTATATCGTTAAGGGTATAAATATCTCAATTACTTTCATTAATGAGGGTAATGAACATTTAATACAACCAGGCAGCTTAAATCTCTCACTACAAAACACCCAAACATTTAATACTCTTAAAACTCTCCAAAACACTTGATAAAATTACCCTTAGCTTGAAATAAACCACACTAGTTACATTTTGGTTTTCATATATGATATTTATTTGGAATTGATCTAACTTAAATCGAAGTGACATTGTTCCTTGTCTCTTCATCTTTTGTGCTTAATAGTGCCACGATATATTTTTTGCTTGTCGAAGTACGTCCAGTTGGATTATTAGTATTTTCTATTTTTTTTGCTCTAACCACCTCATCCCCATTGATGAAATGTTCCACATCTTCCAGTAAATTTCTCAAGTTAAACACTTTCTTTTTATTATTGATTCGAGCAAGGCTCCTTATTTTCTAAATGCTGCTACAACCACCAGATCATGGCAATCTTGTAACTGTGACTTTGTATGAACGAATCTATTTGTATAGTCACTTAGACTCTTATTTTCTATTTATTTTCAATTGACTATATAGTTCTCATATCATTTAATGTATTTAAACCCACGAAATGATTCTTAAATATGGTTCAGAACATCTTGTAATTTTTTATGTAACTTGTTGGAAGACTATTGAACCATTGCATTGTTGTTCCCCTTAGGGTCATGGAAAAAGATCGGCACTTGATTCCGTCATCCGCTCCATATTGTAGCATTTCATTTTAAAATTGCTGGATATGGTGCTCAGGATCTCTTTTACTATCATATTTATCCATCTTGTGGTTATCATAGTACAGTGACATGACTCAAAATAGTATTTATGTGGCTAGTGATGACTCTTCACGGGCTTGAGGTTATTCATCTTCATAATAGTCATTTAGATCATCTATGAATAGATAAGCTTGTTGGAACCCTGGCCTTTTATATTTTGCTATTTTTGTATATCGCTTTAGTCACCTACTTGTATGGATCTCGGTGTGTGTACCCTGATTGAAATTGTGGGAATTGATGCATCCATCTACTTATCTTATATGGTTGCTTCCCTTGGGCAGGATTGTGGATATCCCGATAGAGCACATTGGATGGGTACGAAGGATAACATGGTAGAGGCATAAATCTTAGTGGTGGCGGGATGTATTCCGGTAATGTTCCAATGATTGGTATTGTTCTCACATTCCAGATTTGTTGGATTATAAAGTCTTATTTTTCTTTTTCTACCATGGACTCTAATCTACTCATTTCCCACATGGCATAGTTATACATTGGATTCATGTTCCTCTTTTTGTTCCCACGGTAAAATACCGCATTCAATCTTTATCATTGAATCCTTATCAAAAATGTAGAAATTCATGAATTCATATTTAAAATATTTGATATCTTTTTATTAAACTATATTGAAATGATTATTTATTTTATTATTTTTAAAAAATAAAAATGTTAACGGTTTTGAATTATATATTTAATCAATATCCCGCAAAATACACTTAAAATATTAAAATAAGAAACTTCTTTTTTAAAAGTTATTTTTCTTTTATATTAAAAAAATACATCCAAATGATTATTTATTTTTGGTTATCTGGATACTTAATTTTTTTTGTAAATTTACTGGATTTAAAATTATTTTTATATTAGAAAAATACATCTAATCGACTCTTTATTTTCGGTTATCTGGATACCTAAATCTTAGATTTAATATTATTTTTATATTGAGACGATGGTCACAAAAAAGCTTTAGACAACATATTAGAGAAAAAAAACCTATTCTTCCAACAAATATGTTTAAGTATCATGCTATCTTTTGTTGTAACTTGTAACAAATATCTCCCTTTGAACAGACAACAAAAAGAAGAAATTAGTTATAATTAGTTAAATATCTCTTCAAGTTTGACAGCCGGGTCCTAATCTATATATACTAATTTCAGATAGTACTAGCTGTTGACCATATCTTTAAAATAAACAACTCCATTGAAAAAAGGTTGTTAATTTATAATCTTTAACGACCACCATCAGAACTGTCTCTAAATTTGTCACATTTTTTATCATATAAAAACACTGTTTCACCCTAACTTTGCATTTCAAAAGAATCACCTTTCATTTTGTATCTCTCTATCATCTGTGCATACAATCTTTCCTGAGCCAAGAACAAAACATAAGCGATGAAGATGAAAATGGTGAAGGAAATGAGATACATGCAACGCTGGGGAGAGGTGGCACCAAGATTGCTGGCAGTCCAACGAAAGTACTCATCAAAACTGGAGCCCATTCTTGAAGAAGGCTGTTTTGAATATCAAAAGCAGATTGCTCCTAAGAGGATTGTGATTCTTCTTCCTTTGCTCTTATCTACATTCTTCTACTTCGTCATAAACAAACATCTCACGTTCTAATGCGAACAAGGAATCGGAAGATATGTTCTTGGAATCAAAGATATATGTATTAACCCGTCGAGATTCAAAAGACCGGAACCTTATAGGCCTTTTGTTTCCTTCTATACTTATTTTAAATTAGGTTAGAGAGAGTTGGATTTCGAGTGAGAGCCAATCGGGTACATTTTCCTCTTTTTCGGATGTAATTTATCCTGTATATTAATCTTTGCTCGTTCCATCTCTTCAATAACCCAATTCATTACGAAAATCTCATTACCTAGGATATACATCTTATTGTTTACTTCATAGTCCAATGATGTCATATAAGTTCATGATGTATGCAAATATTGAAACCAACCATTAATGCTCACAAGTTCTAGCATGCCAACTGCCAAGTTATAAGCACCGGATTCAGCTTAGAAACCAAACGAAAACATGATAACAGAAGGTCATAAAAGTTGTGTATTAACTTTACCTCGATTTACCATAAATTGTACACTTAAACTGAGCTGTGAACATCAAAGCCAGTACTAGACATTTCCTATTTTCTTCTTATCTTCCCCAAATATTCACAAAAGGGTGGTCCTATACCTTCGCATTTGAAATCGTTCTATAGTTTGCACTTTAATTTAACAATAAGATGAGTACACACATAAATGATTGTAATCCTGTAAGGCCTATATGTTGGTAAAAATTATGTTACCCTTTTAACCTGCAATGCTTTTCTTATTCCAAGATGAGTCACCGTAAGGCCTGCAGGAAGAAGAAGCTGCATGGTAAATATAGTTTATCATAGCTTACTTTATTTGTTGCCAGGACTATAAAAAAACCCATTAAGTGTCTATACATTTAGGAACACAACTATTGTCATATTTTTATTTTTGTAGAAAAGAATATAGTGGTTGAAAAACGCAACAAATACTAGCATTTGAGATATTATGCATTTTGCATGAGATAGTTACCTCGGACTTTTTACATGAAGCATCATGAAGATAACGGAAATGATTATAGAAGAAGAACCGATTATGATATAGGCAGTACCAAGGAAGTCATTCCTTCCTCCCAACCAACTTGAGGTTGAAAGAATAAGCATTTTTTTCCCGCCGAAACTATAAGTGTTGTAGTTATTCATCAACTTCACTTCAATTACATCATCTGCATTCAAGTCCTCTTCAATTCTTCCATACAACTTCTGGAAAGTAGGGAGAGCAGCTGTACGCATCCATACAAGAAGATCTTCTTGGTCGCTTAGCTAGTTGTAGTAATATGATCACACCACCCAAAAATTATTAGAAACAGTCATTTTCCTAGCTCTAAACATATCAATAATAATTATTCTAATCACTGAGCCAGTTGTCTACAATGAAGTTAATACGTTGATATCAGACCAAGCAGCATGCAGGATAATCTCCATTTTTTATTGATCTGCTATAATGTGCTTCATCACATAATCAACAACACTCGAATATACCACCAGTAATGATACATGTAGCAACTTATGTGGTAATCTATCACGGCCACCCATTTTTCTAGAAGGCTATATAATAAAACGGGTATAAACAGAATACACCAATGGTAATACCATTTCTAGGTAAGATACTGCAAAAACACACTTAAAATTTAATGTTGACTATGGTTTAAGTAAAGCACAATAGCAGGTAATTCCAAAGAGAAAATACATACGGGAATACTTGGATCTAGCTTCGCACCACCAATCAGGGTTCCATTCTGAAAATTGAGTGGATATACATTCTTCCCAAATTTGTGGTCACGGTCACTCTTCCAAGCAATGTCCTTACGGTTGACTTTCAATTTGTTTCTATCACGCATCAAAGTAAATGTATCATTGAATAGACTCCATGAAATCAACCCACATGGGACAACCGGGAGACCATTATTGGACTCTTCAGGTGTACAAGAGTCTGTGCTGTTGTACTTCAATCCATGGATGAGTTGCTGATCACTTCTGCTTTTAACATACCTGTACTTTTTTTGGAAACCAAATATAATAAGGAATACATGGTGAGATGAAAAGCACAATCCTATTACTCCGTAACTACAAAGATATAGTATAACTGAACCCAATGTCAGGGCGAAAAGTTGCTAATGGGTTCCATTGAGTGAAAAGCATGCCAGTTTGATTAATAAAAAATAATGTGCTTGTCTCTACACTGGGAAAAGTATGACTCTCACCGTCTGTGGTTTTGATAGAAGTTATCAAGCTGGTAGTAGATGTAAATTGGAGCTTTCATAAACTTGGGCACCTATCAAGCAAAATCATGTTCCAAAGAAGAAAGAAAGATATTATTTGAAGACAAAAGAGCCCACAGATGGACATGGATTGAAAATGTTTGTGAATAAATATAAAATTTTACCAATTAGCTTATAACCTAGAACCATAATGCATATAGTTGGAAAGTTTAGTAAAATGGTACATCATATGATAACTATATCTATATGGGGAAAGCTTCACAACAGCAAAATTGCAACCTAGACGATCATGAAAATTAGAAAAGAAAGATGAGTGGTGTCATTTTTATGGAACACGGGTCGCATATAGTGATAGTGGTTAAAACTTCATATAAAGAAATATTGCATCACCTAGTCCTTAGAAAAATGATTAGAAAGATATTCATATTGAAGTTTATGAAAAGCGAAACACTAACCTTTAAAATACGAGTACAGTTCTTTGATATAGAGCTATCTTTGATATACGACAACCTATTCCCTCTGAATTCTTCAGGTACACATTCAAAATCATATCTGTCTACAATTCGGACAACCTATAAAATATCATGATGATCATCATTTCTATGGGTGTTAGGCAATTTATATATTTTACGGGTAAGCTTGAAAGAAGACTTACATTACGAGAAGCAAGAAGAGTAACAAGCCCAATCGGAATGAATATAACACCCATGAAGAAAAATGTAGCTATGACCTGCAGAGCAGACAATTGCAAAGCCTAGTTAGAAGAAAAATTCATGTATGCAAATGCAACAAAACTTCTCATCCTCACCCATTTTGGTGTCAGGACAGGCTTACAAGCTGGAAGCCTCTGCTGTGTAAACTGATAGAAAGCTGCAAAGTTCAAAGTCTGTTTAAGGAAATATCTACATAAATCATCATAATTATTCAACAATACTGTTCGGAGCTTACTTAGCAGTTCCTTCTAACACACACTTTCAATAGAGCAGGTAGGATTTTTGAGATGCTCAAAACAATTAGGAGTAACTATTATGGAATTGACAAGCTTTATTATAATACAAGTTCCAACTGAGAAGTAGTAAAGAAATGTCCTAATTCTCATTCAATGGCTAGCATGGGATAAAGAGCCACCCCTAAAAAGCTGTAAAATACTTGAAAAGGGTTCACCTTCTGATCGCCCCGAACGTGTTAGAATTGATCGCCTTTGAACCACCCTTGTCACGATGCTACCTCCATCCACTTCCATCAAATTGAAGCTTTTAACGTTTCTGCCTAAACATATCGAGCTCACGCATTCATCGAATTTTCGGCATAAACTAAAATTGAGGTAGTCTAGATATTGCGCATAAGCTCGAATCTTATTCTTTGAAGAAACCCTCTTCTTAGCAACCAAGCAAAGATCGAAATGGTAAAGTGAAAATGGAAACAGTGGGTTTACCTGAAGTGTGAAGTTAGGGATTTTCCTTGTGTTGTCGATGGATGGATTTGGAGGGAGCAAGTGAATGATTGTGATTGCTACCGTATAGACGAAACTGGAATCTCTTTTGTTTTTGTTGTTTGTAAATTGAAATTAAGAATAAATAAAGGACTAAGTGAACGCTACATATTGGTTATTTTCTTCTCTAGTTGATCTAAATTTTTCTATAATTTTGAAAAACTATTTTGGCCCCTAACTAACTTAATTTATTATATATAGACATCGTTTAGTGATAAAAGTCCTAAACACCTACCAAAATAAAATAAAATAAAATTTTAACCTAAACTAAAATTTTAATTTATTTAAAATAATTTTTTAAATCACATGGAGTTTGAATTCGTATAAAAAAAAATATAAGAAGTTAATAATGCTAAAAAGAACTATACAAATAATTTAACATTTCTAGAGGAACAAATTCTAACACTAATTATATATAGGGAAAAGTACCCAAATATGAGTCCCTTAGACTAGTAGTAAGAGGACTATATTTTTACCAAAATAGCCTTAATACTAGAAGAAATAGAAAGTAAGTTATTATTATATTCAATTTCACTTCCCCCAAATCCCAGTTACTTTTGGAAGCTGAAAAGAGCAAAAATAGAAAGTAAGTGAAACCCTGAAGGAACCTGTCGACGGCCTCGTTTTTACCTTCCAAACTCTTACAACTGTAGAAGAACCTGCATACGAAGTGATCCCCGAAGTCGAACCTCCAGTTCGTCGTCTGAAAGATTAACCATTATTGGAGGCTTTGAACGTTAGTCGAAACTGCCTCGAAGGTACGATAAGGAGGAAGATAACTCCGAGGAAGTCTTCAAAGCATTCATCTGACGACGAAGAGGAGGACGAAGAAGAGAAGGACGAGGAAGACGATGACGATGAAGAGGAGGAAGAGGAAGAGGAGTCTGAGACTGACGAAGACACTGAAGAGGAGGGTAACTCTTCAGATTGTTAACTGTTTGTGGTTGTTTTTTGAATTTGTAGTAGTTTTTTGAGTTTGTAATTGTTAAACCCTAAAGCATTTGTGTGTTTAGTATTAGGGTTTGGAATCTGGGCAAGCATAGGCCTTTCTTTTTGGAGTGTATTGATATCCTCTACTTTCCTTAAGAAATTTTAAATCTCTGTTTCGATTTGATAGTATGCTTTTACATAGTTGTAGCAGAGATGCATTATAACTCTATGATGTCGCGCGATGTATGTTGTCAATAACTCGCGACACCAATAGTCACTCTACTGTTAATCGAAAAAATGTATAATCGCGCAATGCATAGTAAAAAAACTTGCCTCGCGCTGAATTAAGTTAATGACTCGCGTCATAGTCAAGGAACATCTAGTGTTATAGTCAATGACCATCTAGTGTCATAGTCAAGGAAGATCTAGCGTCATAGTCAATGAACATCTAGCGTCATTGTCAAGGAACATCTAGCGTCGTAGTACAGGTATCGTCTAGCGTCATAGTTATAGTCAAGGAACAACTCGTCTAGCGTCATAAGTACAACTCGTCTAGCGTCATATTAGACGAACATCTCGCGTGATGTTGGCAAGTGCAACTTATCTAGCGTCATAGTCAAGGAACATCTAGCGTCATAGTCAAGGAACATCTAGCGTCATAGTCAATGAACATCTAGCGTCATAGTCAAGGAACATCTAGCGTCATAGTTAAGGAACATCTAGCGTCATAGTCAAGGAACATCTAGCGTCATAGTCAATGAACATCTAGCGTCATAGTCAATGAACATCTAGCGTCGTAGTACAGGTATCGTCTAGCGTCATAGTCATAGTTAAGGAACAACTCGTCTAGCGTCATAAGTACAACTCGTCTAGTGTCATATTAGACGAACATCTCGTGTGATGTTGGCAAGTGCAACTTATCTAGCGTCATAGTCAAGGAACATCTAGCGTCATAGTCAAGGAACATCTAGCGACATAGTCAATGAACATCTAGCGTCATAGTCAAGGAACATCTAGCGTCATAGTCAATGAACATCTAGCGTCATAGTCAAGGAACATCTAGCGCCGTAGTACAGGTATCGTCTTCAACCATCGGACATGTAAAAACAAAACACCATTAGTTGTTTAAAGCTTTCTTAGTACCGAGCATGTCAACGAAGGTTCTGTCGTTGGAAAATCTTCCCGTAAGACCAGAAGACAAGTCAATTCCGTAAGGGAAGTACTTAGACTTGCTATAGGTGCGGAGGTAGTTGTTGTTTCCGCTGTCCGCCAGCGAATCTCCGAACACAAACATGGCTGGAACTCTATCGCTGTGGATAACTCTAATATCAAAAAAGCTCATCAGTAGTAGGATCACCAAAACGACCATTTTTTTATGACTCATCATCCTAATCATGTAAGGTAAAGTTATAACGGATTCCTTCTCACTGAATAATTGATTGTTTTAGTGTAAGAAGAAAACTGTAGGGCGTAGGAATATATAGGTGCTACTTTTCCTTGAATACTGAGATGAAAAGGATAGAAAACAAAAAAGAAGAGAATAGAGCACATTTGAGGGTATTTCAGGAAGGGTAATATTAGCTGGGTATTAGAAAGAAATTAGTTTGGTGAGATGGGTATTTAGTAGGCATAGAAAATAGTTGGGGTACTAGATGATAATAAGTTTGGTGAGAAAGTATTTAGTGTGACATTTCCTTATATAAAAATGTTTGGTCATATATTTTGTACCATAATGCTAAACAAAGTCACACGAATAGTGACTCTACAACTTCTTCAACATCATTCCAATTTGATCATTCATCAATTTCCTTTAGTTTTTAAAAATATTAAATTCTTCATCATTTACCTTCAAAAATATATTACATACTTTTGCGGAATAATCATCGATCATAACCATATAATACACGACATCTCGTATCGTAGGATGCCTTACAAATCATTAAATACCAAAACAAATATTATTTATTTTTCTATTTTGGTTTAGCAGTCATTTATTTCACAAGTCTCGATAAGTTCATGTTTGAGGTTCAAAAAACAATTCCTCCACTTAAGTTTTGGATGTGTTCCTATGCTCATACATTTTAAAATCACAACAATTAATGCATTTAAATCTAACAGTTTTTTCTACATAATTACTTCGGTCACTTTAACGTACACCTAATAGTAAGTAAGATAAAATATTTGGAATTAGAATAAAAAAAAGGTTATTATCTGATATTTATATTTGTTAAAATTTTCTATCATGTCACTAATTTTATCCAAAAAAAATCTGACTTATAGCTGCTCAGGCCATATTCCGAAAACTTATTTCTATTTTATTTAAAAAGATATATATATATATATATAATGAAAATATGTTTTAACAATACTTATACACACCTCAAACCATTCTTAAACTATATTTACGCGAACTTCTACTCAAATTTTATCCAACTCTTTTATATTCGAATTTTGATTCAAATTTTGTCTGAATTATCTTGGCTGAGCTTTGCTAGCAAAATTATTCAATCAATTTTTATATTTTGAACTTAGGTTTGTTATTATTACAAATTTTACTTTCAAATATAAAATGATCTGGATTCGTACGAGGTAGAACAAATATTTCATATTTTTATGACATTTTTTTTATTTCAAACGGTTTTATCTCCTCGATCGATTTTGATGAAATATCCGCAAATATCCACTCAATTACCTAATTACAATTAATATTCAAAAATAGGATAATGTCAATTCGTATCTTCATCTAAAAATTGGACAAAAATACTCACCGACTATATATATCCGTTTTTCGCTTCAAACCTTTTTTTTCCTTTCTAAGACCCCATAAAAACAATCTTGTTTTTTAGAAACAAAAAAGCAACCGTTCGAATTTTCCGTTCTTCACACCATAAATCATGAACCTCATGTACTTAAAATTTTATCGTTCTTCACCGATTCTCGACCGTCCACCATCGTCTCCTCCCTGAACCAAATAACCACGAGCCGTCCGACAACTTGTCGTTGAGTTTACATCGGTCGGTGAAGAAAGCACGAGTTACAGTTACCAGGTACGTCTCGACTTTCGATTTTTTTTTTTTTGCGTTTTTAGTGATTTCCAAGTACATGTTACTGTTTTTACGATCAACTTTGCTTATTTGTACTGAAATCACGTAGTTAGGATCGTGACAGTGTGTTTTAGTTTCTGGGTTTATGTTTCTACATAGTAGTTTTTGAGGTTGCATGTACTGTTAATCGGTTTTTGCGTGTTGTGATGTCTGATGAGAAAATAAATGACAAGGATGAGGAATCTTGGATCTTGAGCCTAATGTGACTAAAGCCAAAAATGTAGAGGGAGAAAGTAGAAAGAGAATATATTAAAGTATGTCCACCTACCAAGAATAAATGGACTCTTTTATATAGTGGGGAAGGTGGGACCCATTTATGTCCTTGGTAGTCTTTTATTATTTCATAATTAGTCCTTTACAAACTACTTTATTTACACATTGTCTTCTATTAAATAATAAATACAGTAATGGGCATATTTCCTTTCTCCTTTTTGCAATTAACTCCGTTTCTATTGGGATCGGGGAATTACTTCCTTAGCAGTAGCCCCCCGTCTTCAAGAGCGTCGGGAATGAAGACTTGTAAATAAATTATTTCGAAACGCCTCTGACCATTATGCCTCGGTATCGAATGACCACATTGCCTCGGTATCGGCAAGGCTTAAGGATGTGTCCCCCGACCGATCGTTTTCTCCTGAATGATGACCGACCCCATATATATATATATATTAAAGCTTCAGGGACAACTACGAATCGTCCCCGATGCTAAAAGAATTCATTATGGGTCTACCATTGATCCCGATTAACAGATTCCCCATGGGCGCAAATGGGTAATCAGGCCTTGGAAGAAAAACCAAGTACATGGAGCCCATCTAGTATGCCCATCTGTACTAGCCGGTGCAGACCTACGATGCTAGCCTGACAAGCGCCTATAGCTTGCTATGTTGGGCTGAATCTACACGTGTCATCCCCTGAAGCATGCTCGTCTGCACATCTCTCCAAAAGGCTCTTCAACTTCCCGCTGCTTTCCATCGTTTGGACTCTCCCATGCGTAAAGCGGTTAAAGCAAGCTGCCTATAAATACTTCATTCACGAAATCGCTCTCAGAGAAATTCTAGAGAGAGAAAGTCCTCCCCTGACCATTCTAGAGAGTGAAAACAGTGTTTATGAAAAGTAAGAACCCGAAGCTAAAACATAAACTGAAGAAGAGAAACGAGTTTGTGTTTGGGTTTATTGACTGGGCTAGTATTAGCGATCGAGCTAAAGAATACCAAGTTGCGGGATTAATCTGGAGTTCTGACACAAAGCCTTTTGCACCCGTGCCTCTCCACCCGACCCTGTTCTACCTAATCTCATTCATGCTGAATCATTCATCGTGCCCGAACCTGCTGGCGCTCAAACCCCCGAGGCCATCGTTATCCCCTCCAGCAGCAGCTCTCCACACTCCCCTATCGCGCAGTCCAACTACCCGATGCCTTCGTCAGTAAATTCTCCTACCAGCTTACCCCCTTTTCTTCATAGACGCCAAGGCAAAACTAGGTTCATTTCAATGGGAGATTCTAGCACCTCTACTTCACCGGCGGGGGGTACCTCTCCCGAAATAGTCCAACTAACTCCCACCATTCAAGGGTACCAGACGGGTATCAATACCGCAGCTACCCCTTTGGGCGTTGCCCGAAGGGATCTCGACTGTCCGAACCTGGAAATTGAGCGTGCTTGCCAACAGCGAGAAAATGAATCAAAGCTCGCCCGCACCGGCAGTAGCTCCAGCTTTATAGAGCCTCTTTCCCAGTCGGTTGATCCTCAAGCGGCCGGCTCCCCTATACCCGATGTTATCCCAATAGAAGACACTAACGAGCTAGAAACAAATGACTTAGCTGGTTTGGGAAACAACCCCTCGGTGAAAAATGGAGCGGGGAAGGTGTTGTTGCTGCTGGTAAAGCTGCTGCTCCTCCCGAAGAGCCCCTTCTACCAGAGATAGAAACAGTCATAACCACCACTTACCATCGGCTGTTGCCAATGGACAACGTCATTTCTCCGTTTGAAGGCAAATATCTTTATTTCTCTGCCGCGGAACAAGCAGAGCTTCTGATCCGGTGGGGGATCCAGAATGCATCACAGTACGATTCCCCGTTCATGGCGAGACGCCCGTGCATGTTCGGTCGCGGGAGATCGTCATCTTTACAGATCTCTTCAACTAGGGCCTCAGGTTTCCTCTAGACCCTGAGATCGCTCTGTACTTCAAGACAATTAGCATCTGCCCCTCACAGCTAACACCCAATGCGTGGTATACGCTGATGTCATGTATAATGGCCTCTCACATATCAGGTTGGGTTATGCCGATGAAGGAGTACGTTGCCATGTCCGGGCTCTCTAAATCCCCTAAATCACATTTCTTCTATTCTTCCTTAGCCAACACTTGGAAGATTGTAAACGATTTCCTCAAGGGCGAAAAGGGCTGAAAGCATCGGTTTATCTTCCTTAGTGGCTGCTGGGAAAACAGTCGTCCATATACTAAGGAGAACCCGAGGCAGTTGCTTACATATATATATATATTTTTTTAAAGAAAAAACCGACCCTTTGTGTAGTGTCAAAGAAGTTTATCCAGGAGCTGAAGAAGGACTACTTCAAAGCTGGCAAAGTGACCTTCCAGATTTTGAAGGACTTTGCCAGAAGAACTGGGGTCGGGCGTTCCATCACAGCTTCAAGAATAAGAATTTGATCATGAGAAACCTCTGGCGTTTCTCTGATGAACCGCTCACCTTGGAGCAGCTTCGCCAACCACCCAGCTTGGTGGATTTGGTTGCAAAGACAGACGCGCACACCTGTTCCTTCCCAAACTTAATAAGGCGCCTAGCAAACGCTCCAAGTCGGAAGAGGATGCCGAGCTGGCGAATGTCGAGACAGCAGAGGTCGACGTTGTTGGACAAAAGGTTGGAGTTGTTGATGAGGATGATGAAGCCCACCGGTCTGAGGAACTGACCAAGAAACGGAAGGAAAAGACTAAGGCTGATGGTGCCCAAGCCAAAAAATCGAAACGCTCAAAGAAGGAGAGTGGTCCTGCCGATGCTCCCGCTCGCATCGATAATACGACCATCCCGACGCTTTTTGAGCAATATGAGGAGGTCAAGGGTGGGGATGTGGCCGCTCCCGCAGCAGTACCGTCTGAGAGAGCTCCGGTTGTGGTGATTCCCGACGATGATGAGGTTGGGAGTAAAACCGTTGGTCCCTCAAAGGCAGCAAAAGCTGACGGGGCGTCATCAAGTGGTACTAAGTTGCTCGTGCTGTCAGTTCCTGGGAGCCCTCATACCTTTCCTTTGCGGGTAACTAACGGGTTATCCTTGTCTTTATATAACATGATCATGCCTCTGGAAATGAAGGAAAGGCGTGCAGATGAGCTAAACCAGAAGCTGACGGATGCGGAAGGGAAAATTGCCACGCTTGAAGAGGAGGTAAAAAAGGGAGATGCATCAAAAAGGCTCCTGGAGGGAAAGCTGAAAAAGGTTAAAAAAATCTTGGCGCGGGTCAGAAAGGACCGTGACGACCGAGCTGGACAATTGGCAGTAACGAAAATTCAAAGTCGTTTCTTTCGTTATTTTGCAGCGAAGAAAGCGAAAGAGATTGCTGATCTTAAAAATGCCAACGCTCTATTTGCTGACAAGTGTCAGAAATGGACGGACAAAGAGACTGCCGAGGCTAAAGCTGCTTATGTGTTGACCTTTCACAATCGTATCCCCGACCTTCCCCTTGGGTACATGTGGTTAGATGTTCCCGAGGCAGATCGCCCATCCGGTGTGGTCTGTGAGGATGAAGAGTCGGATGACATAGAGACTGAGCCTGAGGATGAGGACGATTAAATTCTCCCCCTTTTTTGTATCAAAATTTTGTAACATTTGGGTCTGTAGAACCCTTTTGATTGTCTTGTAACTGACGAATTTTAAATGTTAAGTTTTCTCATAGTCTTGAAGTTTTCTCTGATGAGTCCGGATTTTGTCACCACTCTTTATGAGAACCGGACAGGGGCGATTAGGACAACATCCACCTACTATACTGTCCGAACTAGACTAAAGTATTATTAACTTAATCACTTCATGACTAAGCTAATTACTTGCCTACTTAAAACTAATGGGTTTTCAAACTCGACCCGAATCCATTAACACAACCCGAAAGACCATGTGACCCAAGGATAAGGGTATAAATACCCAACCACCTTCATTAAATGAGGGTAATGAAAATTAAATACAACCAAGCAGCTCAATTCTCCCTCTACACTCTATCCAAGCATTAAATACCTTTGAAATACCACAAAAATCTGGACAAAATTACCCTCGAACGAAAATAAACCTCACCAAATTGGCGACCACAGTGGGAGCACGAAGGTGCCTGAATCTAGCATTCAAAACCATCAGAAAAAACCAGTTCGGATGAATCGGGACATGCAGGAAGTACCACCAGCTTTGGCCGAAGTGGTGGGAGAAAATGATGAATATACCATTAAGGAGCGAGATAGGTTAAAAGTTAAAATTGAAGCTCTGAGGGCTGCCAAGAAGGCAGAGATGGGCACAAAAGAGAAGTCTAAGGCGCAAGTTCATCATACTGACACTCCAAGGGAGCATGAGCCCTCAAGAACCCATATGAGCACGAAAAAGACTCATGCTAGCTCAAAAAAGTCTCACCGGTCTAAACCGGTGGAGAGCTCTGATTCAGACTCAGAATCTTCTAGCAGCTCCTCAGGTGAAGATGGAGTCAAAGAATCCCTGTCATCCAGCAGTGATGAATGATGTTCTAAAAAGAAACAAAAGTTAGTCAAAAAATACTCAAAAAAAGGGATACGCATGGAAAGTTAAAGAGGCATATAAGGCAAAGGATCGTCTCATAGCCGGAGACACATAGATCGGATGGTGATGGATCCTTTTGCCTTCCATGATAAACCAGGTATCTTTGCAACTCCTAATGAGGATACCGTTTTTAATCGTGGCCGGAATTGGAGACAATCTCCATTGTCCTCCAAGATCCTGTCCGGAAACCTTCCTAAGAGGTTTGACAGTACAAAAATGGAAAAATACGATGGCAGTAAAGACCTAGATAACCACTTGGAACAGTTCAAAAATTTCATGATGAATTTTGATGATGGCGACAAGTTGCTTTGTAGAGCATTCTCCCAATCATTTACGGGGAGTGATCTGAAGTGGTACAACAGTTTGCCACAAAGCTGCATCAGAAATTTCGATACTTTTTGGGTGGCTTTTCAAAGACAGCTTGTTAGAAGTAAGGAGGTAAAGGGCAATGGAGACACAATTATCCATTGTGCCCAAGAACCAAACGAATCTCTAAAAGAATACATAAGTCGCTTTGTAAATACCAAAAATGGGTTGGCTGATTGCTTTGAACAAGTAGCAATAGCTTCTCTGAGGCAGGGCTTAAACCCTGGAAACTTGGCTGATTCAGTAACCAGAAAAAAGGCCATGACATGGGGAGGTCTGCTGAATCAAGTTGGAAAGCAGATTAATGTAGATGAAACAAAGAAAACTAGGGTGCACAAGCAGGTGAGGTCTACTCCGGTTGCACCAAATTCAAACCAAAACCAGTCCGGAAACAAGGCTAGGGAGGCCGGGCAGATTCATAACAGAGCCAAAGCTTAATCTCAGCCAGCTGCACCAGCCCAGAGTCAACAATCTAGAAATAAACGAGGGCCTTGGGTTCAACCGGAGTGGTTTGCAGAATTAAAGGAAAACGTAGCCACCATTTATGACAAAACGAAAGAAGAAGTACATTATAGAAGGTCGGCTACGTTACATTCTCCTAGGGAGAGTCACAACAATTGTTTCTAACAGTATTACAATGATACAGGCCATACCACTGAAGATTGTATTGCTTTAAAGCAAGAAGTCCAGAATTTGATTGAAAGAGGAAAATTGGGAGCATATGTTAAAAGAAGAGGTGGAAATAGGTCTGATAACGTTCATTGGGCTGGTCCAAACAATGCAGGCACATCGGCTCCATAAGGGGCTATGGTGATAATCGAGAGGTTCGATGTAGAGTCAGAATACTTGGACCCTGATCCGACCCGAAATAAATTGGGTGTTATTGTGGAACGTTGCAAGACGGCGTCCGAGCTTATTAACTTTTTTGAATCACTTACAATATTCGGAGGGGACACCATGACTGCACCAACTGCTTCATCAAGAAAGAGGCATGTTCATACTTTAGCTACCCAGCTTGAAGGAGGCATGACCTCCTATCAATCGCAAATTCTTTTACCTTTTATTGTTTTTGACGAGGATGATCTGAGGGATATTGTTGATCCACATGAAGATGTTGTGGTCATAGGAGCATCCATTGAAGGCAATGATATAAGGCGAATTTTGGTGGATACCGGAAGTTCGGCCAATATTCTCTTTTTAACTTCTTACAAAAAGATGAAAAATCCAGCAGTAATTCAACGTTCGAACAGGTCGATTGTGGGTTTCACATGAAGCTCAGCAGACGTGATCGGAGAATTCGAGGAAGAGGTTTTATTGGGCAAAGGCCCTTTTAAAAAGATGGTTAGAATACTTTTCGTCGTGGTGGATTGTCCTACTTGTTATAATGCTATTCTGGGGAGGTCTTGGCTCTCTAGGATGCATGTTGTGGCCTCAACAGTCCACCAATGTTTGAAATATGGTGTGCAAGGACAAGTGAGAGTTGTTCGGAGCAGCCAAAAGGTGGCAAGAGAGTTTTATGCAACAGCACTGGCTCCTCGGACGTTGGGGGCAGTTCTGGTCAATGAAGAATAGCAGTTTAAGGGGCTTTCTAGGGGAGAGGGTGAAATTGATGACCCTAGAGAGACCCCTGGAGTTTTAACACCGATTGAAGAAGTTGAAACACATTCTTTGGCAGAAGGAAAAAGTGTCAAGATAGGATCCAAGATGTCATTGGAATTAAAGGGTAAAATGTTAAAATTCTTGAAAGACCATCAGCATGTTTTTGCTTGGTGCAATGCTGATGTTACCGGAGTACCAGCAGATATTATATCACACCAACTTCCCATCCGAAGGGACATAGCACCTGTGATATAAAAAAGAATAGCTTTTTCTAAGGAAAAGGCTGATGTCATACTTCAGGAGGTTGACCGACTTACTAAAATGGGGCACATAAAGGAGTCTCAGTACCCTTTATGGACAGCCAATCCGGTATTGGTAAAAAAGAAAAATGGCAAGTGGTGTATGTGTATCAATTTTACAGATCTCAACAGAGCTTGCCCAAATGATTTATACCCAATCCCCCGGATTGATCAGTTGGTGGACTCCACATATGGAAACAAGCTGCTATCTTTTATGGATGCCTTCTCCGGGTATAATCAGATTCAAGTGGATCCGAAGGATCAAGAACATACTACATTTGTTACTGATAAGGGCCTTCATTGTTACAAGGTGATGCCATTTGGGTTAAAAAATGTTGGGGCTACTTATCAAAGGTTGGTAAACAAGGCTTTTGCTAATTAAATTGGAAGAAACATGGAAGTTTACATCGATGATATGATGGTGAAAAGTGTGGACGAAGAACTACACTTGGCAGATCTCCAAGAAACTTTTGCTAACTTAGTGAAAGTAAATTTGAAATTAAACCCGGAAAAGTGTGTGTTTGGAGTGCACTCTGGGAAATTCTTGGGGTATGTAATAAGTGAGCAAGGGATACAGCCTGATCCGGACCAACTTAATGCTTTACTACAAATGGAGCCTCCTCGAAATATTAAAGAAGTACAACGATTAACTGGGAGGCTGGCTGCATTAAATCGATTCATTTCAAGATCTTCGGACATGTGTGCCCCGTTTTTTCAGACTTTGAAAGGTGAAAAAGACTTTGATTGGTCCTGACAGTGTGATGGGGCCTTCGATGAAACCAAAAATAATTTGTCCTCCCTCAAGACTTTGTTTAAACCCGTTGATGAATAGACTCTTTTCATATACTTAGTAGTCTCTAGTTGTGCCATAAGTGCAGTATTGGTAAGGGAGGTAGATAATTATCCCCGTCCGGTGTATTACATTAGCAAGAGTTTGATTGACGCAGAAAAACGCTATTTGAAGCTTGAAAAATTAGCACTAGCCCTGGTGATTGCTGCGAGGAAGATGAGACCTTTTTTTCAGGCTCATCCCATTATTGTCCGGACATCTTTTCCCTTAAAAAACGTTCTCCAAAAGGCCGACATTTCTAGTAGAATGACTAAGTGGTCAGTGGAATTGGGAGACTACGATATTGATTTTGCCCCTCGGACAGCAGTGGAAGCCTGGGCGGTGGCAGATTTCTTAGTTGAATTTCACTCATATAGGGATACTAAGCAAACAACTGGTGTGAAAGACAAAAAAGTCTGGGTCGTCCGGACTGATGGTGGATCAAGTACCATGGGATGTGGTGCTGAGGTATGTTTGACCTCTTCGTACGGTGACAGAATTTACCAAGCTATATGTTTTGCTTTCAGGGCTTCTAATAATGAGTCCGAATATGAAGCTGTTATAGCTGGTTTGAAATTAGCTCTTATTTGTGAAGCCAAAAGGGTCAAGTTGATGAGCGATTCTCAGTTTCTTATCCATCATGCACAAGGTCAATCTGAAGCCAAAAAGGAGCAGCTGGTTAAATACTTACTTCTTCTTAAAGAAGTGGCACTTAATTTCAAGAGCATCATTTATGAGCACATACCCTGAACAGAAAATATAATGGCAGACTCCTTGGCAACCATAGCATATACTGAGTCCTACCCTTGGATTCATGTGCTGGAGTGCCCATCCATTCAAATCAATTCGGATAAGGAAGAAGAAAGTTTCAATATACAGATAAAACAACCTCAAGATTGGAGATTTCCTCTCCTTCAATATCTCTCAGATGGCATCTTACCTCCGGAAAAATCAATAGCAAGAAAAGTAAAGTTCAAAGCTCGTGGTTTTGTCATCCTAAGAGATATTCTTTATAAGAAGTCTTATAGTAAACCCCTCTTACGATGTTTGGGGGTCAACGAGTCTCAAATAGTACTCTCCGAGTTACATGATGGTGAGGGATCAGCTCACTGTGGATTCAAGGGCTCTAACAAGAAGAGTTTTGTTAGCTGGGTAATATTGGCCCTCCATAATGCAAGATGCTATGGAGTTGGTAAAAACGTGTGACCCATGCCAGAGATATAGCAATGAAATTCATATCCCAGCCATCCCTTTAGAGTCAATTTCTGAGCCAATACTTTTTGCTCGATGGGGGTTGGATTTAGTGAGACATCTACCCATGACATCCCGGGGGCGCAGAACTATAATCGTTGCTACTGATTACTTTTCGAAGTGGATCGAACCAGCTTTATTGGCATGTACAACATCAAAAGCTGTTGTAAAATTCATTTTATCCAATATCTGTTGCAGATTTGGAATTCCACAAAATATAACAATAGACAATGGGCCACAGTTCGACAACAAAGAAATGCAGAGTTTCTGTGCCTCTAGAGGCATACAACATTGCTTTTCTTCCCCTTTCCACCCACAAGCAAATGGTCAGGTCGAAGTGGCCAACAGGACAATACTGTCCGGTTTGAAAAAGAAATTAGAAGGGACTGCTAGGAAATGGCCAAGTTATTTGCAATAAGTTTTGTGGGCTTGTCGGACCATTCCCGGGGCTGCAACACAAGAGTCTCCTTTTGCCTTAGTATATTGGATGGATGCCATTTCTCCCATAGAAGCTACTCTCCCTTCATTTCGAGTTCATAACTTTTCCGAACACGCTAACGAAGTAGCAATCAGAGGCCATCTTGACTTAATAGAAGAAAGAAGAGTTAAGGCTCACCTTAGAGCTGTACACTATCAAGGTTTGATGAGAAGCAGGTTCGCTTCTAAAATTAAGAGAAGGGATTTTCAACCGGGGGATAAGGTATTGAGAAACGTTTTCCTACATACTAAAGAGAAGTAGTTCGGTAAGTTGGCTCCAACTTGGGAAGGACCCTATGTGGTCATTGAAAGGCTTAAGCCTGGGACATACCGGCTCCAAGACAAAGATAGAAGGATTTTGAATCACCCCTGGAATATTGAACACCTCCGGTTGTACTTGGAATAGAAATTATGTAAATATTTACTTGTTTATAAGTTCATGTAAATATTTGGGGGCATACTCTTTCCTACCCTGGTGGCGCGGGGAGGTTTTAATGAGGTGTCCGAGCTTTTTTATAAAATTTGATGCCTTCTTAAAAATCCGGAGTGTTTTCATTTAATAGTTTTTTGTGAAATTTTTATTTGAACAGACCGGATTAAATTGTAGGAGTGATGACTACTTAAACATTTGTCATCGGTGTTTAAACACTCTCACTTTAGAATACTTATGAAATAACCAAGGGCTGTTTAAACATTAGCCACCAAAATTGAAAAAACTATGAAAGAATGCAAGAGTTGTGCAAAATAAAACTACCCATTAAAACATACGAAGTGCCTTGTCCACCCAAGGACTTTGAGTTTTCAAACGAAAAGGTTTATCCGAACAGGAGCCGGACACGATTACAAAAAATGCCTTGGCCATCCAAGGACTTTGGTTCAATCACAAAAAATAAAAAGAGATATTCAACACTTCAAGACTGAGCTTTCTTGGATGGCTCAGCCTCACTAGTTTTCTTCTTCTTGGGATCGTCATTTTCCTCATCTAGACTTTCCCCGGTTTTCTCTTCCTCATCAGTAGTATCGTCCCAGCCACTAGAGTAGTCATGCTTGTCACCGTCAGCCATAGTATGGTAGGGAAGGTCCTCATACTCTACAAAAGTCCATAAGTCTCCCAGTGTCCTCTTCGGGAAATTCTCATGAAATAGCAAGATCATGTCCGACTTCACTTTGGCAAACGTTTCTTCCTGAGTATCTATTACGTGGTTTGTATAAGCATCAATACTAGCTTGGATTTTTGCCTCTTGCTCCTTTAGTAAATCAACTTTTTCTTGTGCAGCCTTGGACACCGAGTCCTCAAGCGAGATCTTGTCATTGGTTAAAGTATGAATGACCTTGTCCCTAGCCCTTACCTCTTCTTTGGAAGAAGAGAGATCTCTCTCCAACTCGGTTTGCTTTGTTCGGAGTTCTTTGATAGTATCTTCCAAAGTGGCTACCTTTGTGGCCCAATCCTCCTGGTTCTTCCTCAACTCCTCATTTTCCCTCTTCAAAACATAATTATTTTGATTGGCAGTGAGGAGGTCGCCAGACAATTTCTCTTTATCAGAATTAAGGGCATTAATGATGGCTGACTGACCTCGTACTTGCTTCTCCAAATTAAGCACTGGCTGGATATTACTTAATATAGAGTGAGTTATGACATCTCTTTCACTTGAGACAGAGAAAGACTTACCATTAAAGGTAACGATATTCGAAGAACTCAGGGGGAGGTAAGGCCCAGCAAAATCATCCTTAGGGAGGTTCTCGAAGTAAAGACAAATTTCTTCAAGATCATTAATATCAACACCATCAATGCTGATATCCCCTCCTGCACCCCCTCCGGTTTGAAAGTCACCAGGGATGCCTTCTGCTTGAGTTGGGTCAGTAGGGTCAACAGGGGGAAGAGGCTCCGGAGGTCGGAGGGAAATTTCATCACCCTTGGAGGTTTTCTTCTTCTTGGCCTCCCTGTCCTTGCCTTCTGCTCCTTGTTTCCTATCTTTCTTAGAAGCCTTTGAGGATTTTGGAGACCCTACCACTTCTCTAGTACTTTCATGCTCCACTACTTGTAGAAGAGCGACATTAATCTGTCCTTGATCTTGCCCCTCTTGGTTTGTTGGGGCAGCTTCCTCTACTTCGGTAGGATTGGCTTCTACCGTACTCTGCTTGCCTTTACCTTTTTTGCCATTCATCTTGCTTGGGGCTTTAGCTCTACCAGGTAGATACAACGACCCATCCGGTGCATCTGTTCTCCTAAGGGTTACTTCCGGAGGGGGTGGGGTGGTTAGTTCCTCACAGGATAAGTCCCTCCGGTCAGTTGTATTCCAAAGGTAGGACCTGGTTAGATTGCCTCCGGTAAAAGCATTGTGGAAGCCATTTCCCCACTTCTCAGCAGTCCAAGCATTTAGCTTGGAGCAAGTGGTCTGCCCAGCCTTCAAGTTTTCACTAAAGTCCTTAGGCAGCACTACCAAAAAAAGACAAGTTAGATAAACAAATTTGTGATAAATAAAGATGGAAATGTGAGATGAGATTCTTACCATCACTTCGCCATCTGCTGGTAAGCAGACTCGGGTTGACATCGGTTTTAATCTTCCTCCCATTCTCCCAGGCGCCACTAACAAACAGGAATTGAGTCTTCCGATTTCTTTCCGACTCAAGCAGGTCGTCCACTACTTTGTAATTATCACCCATGTTGAAGTGATAAAAGGGGATAAGGTGGTTCATGCAGAGGCTGGCCACAGCTGCAAACTGCTCCATTGGAATGGGAATTCCGGATAGCCTAGAGGCCATAATACAGGCCATAAGAGTATACCATGCATTGAGGCTCAATTGGCTTGGGCAGAGTTTGATGAGGTGAAAGTATTTGACTATCTCTGGGTCTAGGGGAAACCTTAGTCCCCAGTTGAAGAGCTCAGTGAAGAAAACTATTTCACTGAGCTTGCAGTCCATCGGGGTCTCCGGATCCACCGGAATCCTCACCTTGACATTCTCCGGGATCCTTCATTTTGTTCGCATCCGACCCAGTTCGGCTGTGTGGATGAAAGCATAATTAAGTTTTTGCAAAGGTAGCAGGTATTTGACACTTACCTTGTGGAAGCAAGGTCCCACTTTTCCCACAAGACTCTCCGGTAAATCTGGATGTTTTAAGCATAGCTTCTCCTTTCCTTTATCCTTCTTGGCAGCAGCAGCCTCACTTGTTTGCCCGGAGACTTCGGACTCAAAATGAGCTTCTTCAATAGAATCCTCCAACACTTCTTCCATTATCATGGAAGGGTTATCAGTTGTTTTTGGGTGAGGGGAGCTAGTGGTTGGCTCAGCATGCCCTCCAGATGGTTGGGCATTACTGGTTTCTTCTAGTCTGGACTCCGGTTGGGGCTCAGATGCAGTGGTTTCTTTCTGGAGACTTGAACTAGATGCCTCCGGGCCGGACAACTTGTCCTTAGGAGTCTTAATGGGTGTTTCTGACCTTGTATTGCTATTTTTAGCCCCCGATTTGGAAGGTGTAGCTTTTAGAGCTTGCCCTTTCACCAAGCGACCTCTTCTCCGATCTACTAACTTCTCTGGAGAGGCGTTAGAATCCGATCCCATGGCAATGAATGGGGAAGGTTTCTTAAAACTGGTGACTGCTTGCCCTGGTTCAACAGTAGGCTCTGATTCCTGAACCGATGAACCCGAAACAATTGGGGAAAGGTTGGGTTGGAACAACCTCCTAGGTTTAACACTCTTAGTTGGAGAAGAACCCCGGTCAGGCTCTAAGCTTGGTGTTTCTGATTTATCAACAGGGAAAACAGGGAGGCCTACAGCAATGCGCCTTTCTCATTCAACCTTTTGAGCTTTTTTCAACTCTGACAAATTGAGCCACCCACTTTTTATTAAAGCGTTTCTTGTTGCGAACATAAACTCACACCAAAAGAAAGTGTTTGTTTTTTAGAGATGAAAGCTTTGAAGTTTAACAGAGCAAGGATGATGAAGATGGAAAAACAGTAGAAAAGGGACTAATTTATAGTAAAGGTACAAAAGATGCTTCAATACCTAGGAGAATTCGAAAGGGTTGCAATGATTAAAAACGGCGCTGATGTCACCCACATTAAATGAAGAGGTTGCTTTTTGGAGTAAGTGAGAGCGTCGTTCTAGGGAAAAAGCGGCCGATGTGGCGAATCAGAGAAAGACACGTGTCCCACGATCTCTGGCAAAAAACCTTTTAGTTTCTAAGAACTTTTTCAGTCCGCATAAAGCCATTACACAGTTTGAAAATCTGTGCGGACGTGGCTATGACCAGATACATGCTATTTTTTAGGTCTTGCTAAAGGCCTTTGAACACAACCTAAAAAAGGGGCTACTGATGAGTCCGGATTTTGTCACCACTCTTTATGAGAACCGGACAGGGGCAATTCGGACAACATCCACCTACTAAACTGTCCGAACTGGACTAAAGTATTATTAACTTAATCACTTCATGACTAAGCTAATTACTTGCCTACTTAAAACTAATGGGTCTTTAAACACGACTCGAATCCATTAACACAACCCGAAAGCCCATGTGGCCCAAGTATAAGGGTATAAATACCCAACCACCTTCATTAAATGAGGGTAATGAAAATTAAATACAACCAGGCAGCTCAATTCTCCCTCTACACTCTATCCAAGCATTAAATGCCTTTGAAATAACACAAAACTCTGGACAAAATTACCCTCGGATGAAAATAAACCTCACTATTCTCCAATACGCTTTTGTAATTCGATATCTGGCCGGGCATGATTGTAGAAGATTTGATTGTTTTCATTGTTAAGAAATTTCCATAAGGTCGGAAAAAAATGTAGATCAGTTAAACACTGAAAAACCTATTAAGGTTCTGTTGATTAATGCTTAATTGAAAATTTTCTCATAGGGTCAGGAATACAATGTTGATCAGTTAAACACTAAAAAACCTATTAAGGTTCTGTTGATCAATGTTTAATTGAAAATTCTCCCATAGGGTCGGGAATAAGATGTAGATCAGTACAATGTAGATCAGTACAATGTAGATCAGTTAAACATTGAAAAACCTATTAAGGTTATGTTGATCAATGTTTAATTGAAAATTTTCCCATAGGGTCGGGAATAAAATGTAGATCAGTTAAACACTGAAAAGCCTATTAAGGTTCTTTTGATCAATTAAGATCGCCAAAAGTTGTCTATCAACTCGTTAGCTGATAGACTCCCTTTTAATACTTCCAAATTTTAAAGGCAAAATATTGGATTAAAAAGATCGGTTGCCACGGATGCCTCATTAAAACCTTCTCGCACCACCGAGGTAGGAAAGAGTACATCCCCGACCAAAAGTTCTTACATAAACAAGAATGATTACAAAGAATTTACAAAGATCGATAAAATTACTCCAAATATATCTTCAAATGTTCAATGTTCCAAGGGAGCCTCAATAAGCGTCCGTTCTTGTCCTGCAATCGATACGTCCCACTCTTAATTCTTTCCACTACTTTATACGGTCCTTCCCAGTTCGGGGCGATTTTGCCAAGGCTTTTGTCTTTGGTATGCAGAAAAAATCTTCTCAAAACCCTATCCCCGACTTTGAACTCTCGCCGACGTACTTTTGACCCATACCGACTCCTCATTAAAGTCTGATAATGTAAAGAATTCAGTTGAGCTCGGCTTCTTTTTTCTTCTATCAGGTTTAGAGCTAGTCATCTGTCATCATCGATTTTATTCTCGACATACTTCCCGACCCTAAAAGATGGGAAGATTGACTCTGCGGGGGTGACAGCATCCATTCCATAAACCAAGGCATAAGGTGATTATTTAGTCGTCGTTCGAGGGGTAGTACGGTAAGCCCACAATACTTCTTGCAAGTAATCCGGCCACTTGCCTACTTTTTCTTCTAGGTTCTTTTTGAGCCCGTCCAAGATGGTTCGGTTCGTGAATTCAACTTGCCCATTCGCCTGGGGATGGAAAGGGGCCGAAAAGCATTGCCTAATTGTATGGGTCGTACAAAAGGATTTCATCTCGCTGCTGTCAAACTGAGGTCCGTTGTCCATTGTGAGCGTCTGAGGTACCCCGAACCTACAGCAGTTGTTTGACCAAATAAATTTGATGATATATTTAGCTCTCGTTCTTGATAGTGGCTCGGCTTCTACCCATTTTGAAAAGTAATCTACAGCCACCAGAATCATTTGTCTACCACCGGATGCCATCGGTAATGGCCCCACTAGATCGATTCCCCATCAGTCAAAAGGGAGGCCTTCGGATATTGATTCTAAAGGAGTCTCAGGCATATTGATCGCATTTGCGAATCTTTGACATGTGTCGCAAGTTTTCACTATCTGCTGAGCATCGGCAGTTACCATTGGCCAATAAAAACCGGCAAGAAAAATTCTTCTTATTAGTGCTTTGTAACCGCAGTGAGCTGCGCCTTCTCCGTCGTGTAACTTGGATACAACTATCTGTGATTCATTTGTCCCCAGGCATCTCAGTAAAGGCCTGCTGAAAGACTTTTTGTACAGTATTTCTCCCAACAAAATGTAGCCCCGGGCCTTATTTCGTACCTTCCGAGCTGCGATACTATCATCTGGTCGTAGTCCTTCGGCCAGGAAAGCTATAATATCCCTTCTCCAGTCCGATAATGTTACCGAGGATATCTGACAGGTGATTTCTGGTCGATTGTCCAGCTCTGTCCTCTTTATAATCGACGGGTTTTCTTATTCGGTTATCCAGGGATAACTGCTTGAACAGGATGCCAATGCTAGGGAGTCGGCAATCATATTTTCGGTCATGGGGACGTGCTCATATGTTACTTTAGCAAATGATGCGGCTAACACTCGCAATGCTGCTAAGTATTGGACCAACTGCTCTTTCTTAGCTTCCGACGTTCCCGAGGCTTGATAATCAATAGGTGAGAAGCACTAACAAGACGTATATGCTTAGCCCTGCACACCTGCGCTAATCTCAAACCGGCTAGGGCAGCCTCATATTCAACTTCGTTGTTATAAGTGGTAAAACCAAATCGGATTACCTGATGCATACTTATGCCCGTAGGGGTGATTATCTGTACGCCCGCGTCGCATCCATTGATGTTCGACCCACCATCGGTTCGAATAACCCACTCAACTAGCTCGTCTTTGTTGGGCGGCTCTTCTTGGTCTGGTCGGTTGGAATGAAATCCGACTATAAAATAAACTAGGGCCTGGCCTTTGATGGCTGTTCTTGGCTTAAAATTGATATCAAATTCGCCTATCTCGACCGACCCTTTAGACATTCTTCCTGACATGTCCGGTCGCTGAAGAACATACTTGAGTGGAAAAGAGGTTCGAACGAAAATGGGGTGGGCCTGAAAATATGGTCGCATTTTTCGTGCCGCTTTCACCAATGCCAAGACCATTTTTTCCAGCTTCAAATACCGTGTCTCCGCATCTAATAGGCTTTTGCTCACGAAGTATACCGCTTTGGGAACTGTTCCTGATTCACTGATCAATGCCGCACTTACTGCAAAATCCGAAACCGCTACATAAAGAAAAAGAATCTCCCATGTTAGGGGCTTCGTCAGAAGGTTCGGGGATGCAAATATTATGTTTGCTGAGCTTCCGGTCTCTACAAAGATACGTCGGACTTCTTCCCCCGCAATGGCCGCCCCGATAAAAACGGCATCTTCGTGAGGACCGGCTATGTCTCGCATGTCGTCGTCGTCAAAATACAAAATTGGTGAAGGGATGCCTTTCGAGTGACGATAAGTCCGAGATTCCAACTGAGTTGCTAGATTCACAATATTTCGCTTCTGGGAAGAGTGTGTGATCCCTGCCATAGAATCGTCCCCAAAAATAGTCAACGATTCAAAAAATTGACAGAGGTTCCTTACATTTCCTCTACTTTCCGCAGCTTCTTCTTCAATGACCCCGATGAGGTTACGGCTGACATCGGGATCAAGATATTCGACGGAGACGTCAAAAAGGTCGGTCACTTTGGATATTGCCATGGTCGTCTCTGGCTTCTGAACCGTCACGATTTCGTTCGAAGTTTTACCCTACTGTGCTTTCTTTTTCACATACTCGAGTAATTTTCTGTTTTCTATCAGTATCTGCATTTATTTTCTAAGAGCGATACAGTCCTTTTTATCATGTTCCACGTCCTCGTGGTATTGGCAATATCGGTTATTTATGTTCTCCGAGGCGTTGGGATGGGAAAAGGCCTTCGATAAATTCCACTCTTATTAGATTTTTTTAAGAGATTGTGGACACGCATTCTGTCAAATCAGTGAAGTAAGCAGGTCGGATCCATTTATTGGACATCGATCGTGAAACCACCTGGTTGGTCTGTTTTGTCCTTCGGCCCCGGGTCAGTGGTATAGTGTTGATTGGCTGAATTTGCGGGGCGTAGCAAGGTTGAGTTCCCTGTTTTATAACAACCGACGCCTGTGCACTATGCTGAATCTGTGCTGCCAACTCGGACGCCTCGGTTTCCTCTATCAGCATTTGCTTTTCCACCTGAGCTAGAAGAGCGGAAAAAGTAAAAGCTTGTTTCTTAGTGACTGCTTCTTTCATCGGTCCGGGGAGTAGCCCTAGTCGGTATGTTGTCAAAGCCACGTTCTCCTCGCAGTGGTCAAGGTCGGTCTTCGCATCGATAGAACGCCTGGTGTAATCCCTGATGCTCCCTCCCAGTCTTTGTTTACAGTTAACGATTGTGTCACCATTGGTCCAGAAACTTTTGCTTCCCACAAATTGCTGACAGAACATCATCCAGAACATCCCAAAAACATTTATACAGCCCTGTGGTAACCGGTTATACCACTTAGATGCCCGATCCTTGAAGGTCATCGAGAAAGCTCGGCATAACAACTTATCGTCATTATCGAAACTCAATATAAAATTTTTAAAGGCTTCCAAATGGTTGTCCGGATCTCTTTTACCATCGTAATTTTCCAATTTAGAGATGTCAAACCTCTTCAGTAGATGTCCCGACAATATTTCGTCTGACAACGGTGAAGCTCTCCAATTCATTCCAAATCCGAAAGAACCGCCGTTGAGCCCCTCGGTCTGAATTCCATACAATCCTTCATTTCCCGGGTTGATGAATTGGCTACTGACCTTGTACCCCTGGGTCTGGCTATTTAACGGCTGCCACTGAACCTAGGGTAGGACTACCCGTTCCTCTCTGTTGCCCGTTAACATCTCTTCTTTTTCAAGTGAAACTGGCGCTCTTTTCTTGGTGCTATCCTTCTTGAACTTGGGTGAGTCAGAACGTGGTGCCCTATTACATCGGGAATTGCTCTTTTACGCGCGTTTGTTCAGTCTTTCCTTGCGTCGGTATTCTCTTCCCGATGAATCTTCCGAAGTATAATTAGCAGAAATACCTCGGTCATCCTTTTGGCATCGCTCATCATTTCCATCCCGCTTCCTGTCTGGGCGGGGCTCTCGATAATGTCGAACAGGTCAGACATCGATACGGTGGTCTATACTCGGATAGCCTTCTCCACGGTTGTCTATGATCGGTTTTTTTCCTTTGCCTTCCCGAACTCTTTTGTCATCTAAAGCCCTCTCATTTTCAGTGTTCAGCTTTGCGATGTCTTCCATTAACTTTCTCCTGGTCATGATAAAAGTTGATTGCTTATCCCGACCCTGCACGTAATACTCCTGGCCCGGTACTTCCTCACTCTTAGACAGCAAAATGGCTTGGGCCACCTCTCTCCCGACCCTCTCCCCAGCTGCTTCGTCATTCATTTTCTAAGATTAAATCGCGGTTTTCAAAGAAAAGGTTTCCTTTTTTGTATCACGTGTTCCCAGAGACGGCGCCAATTATGAGAGAATAAATGACAAGGATGAGGAATCTTGGATCTTGAGCCTGATGTGACTAAAGCCAAAAATGTAGAGAGATAAAGTTGAAAGAGAATATATTAAAGAATGTCCACCTACTAAGAATAAATGGGCTCCCTTATATAGTGGGGAAGGTGAGGCCCATTTATGTCCTTGATAGTCTTTTATTATTTCATAATTAGGTATTTACAAACTACTTTATTTACACATTGTCTTCTATTAAATAATAAATACAGTAATGGCCATATTTCCCTTTTCCTTTTTGCAATTAACTCCTTAGGATCGGCGAATTACTTCCTTATCAATCTCAAAGCTGGCAATGTATTGTTAGATGGAGATATATTTCCAAAAATTGCGGATTTTGGCATGGCGAGGATTTAGGAGTTGATCAAACTCAAGGAAATACAAGTCGAATCGTCGGAACATAGTGCGATTTCTAAATTTATCAATTCCACCTTTCTTCGAAGAAAGGTCTCAGAATACTTTTTGCAACTCAGATTATAGGATTATCTGATGTTTATAATACCTTTTGTTTTGCTCAACAAAAGCTCTGATGTTGTTATGCTTATATTAGTGTCGTTTTGCAGCGGTTACATGTCACCAGAATATGAGATGCAAGGGAAATTCTGATTGAGATCAGACGTTTATAGTTTCAGAGTTTTAGTTTTAGAAATCCTAAGTGGCAAGAAGAATAGCAGCTTCTACGAAACTGATGGTACCCAGAACTTGATCAGATATGTTAGTACTTATATAGTTTATTTTATCACAATATGTTAGCGTAAATTGAAGTCATTGAATACAAATCAATTATAATTTTCAGGCCTGGAAACTTTGGAAAGATGGGACACCAACAAAATTGTTGGACTCGACTTTGGCAAACTCTTATGCAAAAAACGAAGTTAGTATATGTGTACACATGGGTCTACTGTGTGTTCAAGAAGATCTCGAAGACAGACCGACAATGGGCACCATTGTTCTTATGCTTAATAGTCCCATTTGTCACATTACCATTTCTTGAAAAACCAAAGTTTTAAAATGAATAAAAGCACAACCCCAAAAACAAGAAAAAGGGCAACACACACGCAGCAAGACTCTAATCAAGACATCCCAACCATAGACCAACTATAAATAGTCACCAGAATAGTGTTCCAACCGAGACAACCCAACCGGAGGCCGAAGATATTGAAGATGAAAGTATAAGTGAAACACACGGTCGTTTTGTACTCAAACACAGAAAAGCTACTCCAAAGAAGATTGGAGCTGAAGGAACATCAAAGCCATTGAAGACCTATATTGACAAGAATAAGTACGAGCAGAAGATCGACCAACAAGAAAGATAAGTAAGTATATGCATGAGCCTTGTTATATATATTTAATTTATTTAATCCATACTGAATAAATTATCATGCATCTGTATTCTCATCGCAGATTGAAGAGTTAAGGTTAAATCTAGCGGTACTTGAAGAACAAAAACTCCACAATGCTCTCTCGTTGTCCTTTTGCTCCACTAGAAGACCTGCAAATGAGAAAGAATCGGGGCTACCGACACTGCCAACAGAAGCAATGTCCACTAAAATGCAGGCACTTATGCCATCTGAATTTTAGGAAAATGACCTGAATCAGGACGGGAAAATGCAAGAGAGTGGAAAGCATGATGAAGTACTACCGGAGGAGAAAGACGATGATGGGAACCATTCACGTGTATCGGTACAATCTGTTGTACCTGAAAATGATATTACAACTGATTGTCCTACGGACATGGTGGTTTCTGAAAAGGTGGAAGATGTGCAATCTGAACAAAGACCGGAAGAGTTATCGGTCACCAGAGAGACAGACACAGCGAAAAGACAGACAAACAAGTCTCCTTCTACAGAGGAGGAAATGACAGGTCTGAGTCCTCCAAAGGAGACATAAACACATGAGTCTCTTCCAAATGACCGACATCTCGTACCTCACATGCCAGAGGAAGTAGGTTGCAAAGAACATAGAGCTAATGAGGTAGAAGCTCGTGAGAAGGAAGTGGCAGCTGAATAATCTAGACTTACGATACAGAAGGTCGTGAAGATGTAAGTGGATCTGAAGTACATTAAGATACAACTATGTGAATATTTATTTGTGATATATTGTGTCCTAATTGATATTGTTAAGTTATGATATGTTGTGTATTTCAAACAACTCTCGTGGTATGTATTTCAAACAATTCTCGTTTGTCTCATACAAATCTTATTTTTTTTAAACATACAACTCTCAGATGTATGTATGGTCTCATTTTTAAAAAACATACAACTCTCAAATATATGTATGGTTTCGAAGAACTCGTAGTGTAGAATTTGAGTGTTGTTTGCAAATCTATTGTCTATTATCCGAGAGTTGCAAACAACTCTCAGGTTTGTTTTGTTAGTGCAAATAACTCTCAAGCTTCCTATGAAACAGAATGTCGACTGACAACAGCCACAACAACAACAACAACACCCAGCCTTGGCAAAGAGTGAAAGGCTAACACAAACCGAAGATGCACAACCTGTACCATGGGGAGATTTAGAGTCTGCCAAAACCCAGTAAGAAGTCAGAACTACTCAACCAGGAAGAATCATCGGTAGAATTCCAACAACAAGACGAAGACGGAGTTGAAAACCAAAAAATGGCCTACGCAAAGTCAAAACCACTAAGCAAAGAAAACATTGTGGGACCGGTACCAAATCAACCGGAAAAAAGAGAATGCCAAGTTCCAGAGTCTTCTGATATGCACAATAACACAGTACGTTTACCAAAATGTATTTATTGATGGTTATTACTCGCAAGTTACACAGTCAGTTTTAGATGAAATTTATAATATTGAGTGCGATGGTATGATACAATGGACTTTGTATAAGTTTTTTTTTGAGGATGTGATTAATAGATTTTGTCAACGGACTATGAAAAGTATGTCGGAGCAGTCAACGACACTAGTCGTCGCAGATTGTGTGGTAAGTAGATTTTTAAATAATAATACATAAAAAGTGTGTATTTTCGATTTTTTAATTTGACAGCTCATACCTTTATATGTTCAAGTCAAGGGAAGAGACCGTGGGGGAGGATGATATGCTGCCTAATTTTAATATACTGACACCAACTCAGCAGCCGACCGAAGGGGTAAGTGTTTTAAAAGATCCACGAGCACTGGCACCGGTAACTCTCACTGGCTGGCCAATGACTACAACAACAATTTAACTGATCGATGTCGGTGAATACCATAAAGTACTTCAAATTCAAGGTAGAGAATACGAGGAATATCCAAATGTATGGTATTTACTAATGTCCCAGTTTCCTTACAGACTTCACGTGGTCGTGAGTGAAGCGTTGGTGCTATCTTTCGAACAGGACCTGGACTACAAAGTATCCGGTTAGCAAACAACTCTGAGATATGTTTCAAACAACTCCCGTTTCTAGTTTTCCGAGAAATTCGTTGTTTAATACATGAGCTAAATATGTTTCCAAAATAATTTGCTATATTGGATTTATTAAATAACTCGTTTTCTTATGTCATTCGGTAGATTGTGGACGCTTGGATTCTAAAGTTGCTTAAAGAAGTAAATTGGAAAGTTCCATACAAATTTTTGGCATGATCACAATAAGTTTAGCTATAACTTAAAAAAAAACCTCACACTTTCTTGGTGTAATGTACTTTTCCTTGAATGCAGTTCATAATGGAAAAATGAGAGGAAGTGACAAATACAGTTGACGATGTATTTGAAAACATGAGCTCATACACAAACATTGTGCTCATTCCAGTCTGCAACACTAAGAAGGATAATGAACCATTGAACTTTTCTTGTTATTGATATACGCCAGGACGACAACAAACTACAACCTACTCTTGCCTCTTAAGTTACATGCAACAGACTACACAACAATTATATTTATTTCGCTGGTAAGATTTATAATTGTTACTAGACTCATGGGGTATTTGCATATTTGTAAAATATTTTTATGAACAACTCTAAGAATATAATTACAAACAACTAACATATCAAAATGTTACTAACCAACTCTATTATCTGAGAGTTGTTTTAACTCTATTGTATGAGAGTTGTTTCAACTTTTTTGTCTTATAGTTGTTTCAACTCTTTTGTCTTAGAGTTGTTTCAACTCTAAAATCTGAGAGTTGTATGCAACTCTACTATGTGAGAGTTGTTTGTAACTCTAATATCTAAGAGTTATATGCAACTCAATTATCTGAGCGTTGTTTGCATCTCTAATATCTGAAAGTTGTTTGTAAATCTTTTTTCTGAGAGTTGTTTGCAACTCTATTATCTGAGAGTTGTTTCAACTTTATTGTTTGAGAGTTGTTTTAACTCTTTTGTGTAAGAGTTGTTTCAACTCTTTTGTCTGAGAGTTGTTTCAACTCTAATATTTGAGAGTTGTATGCAACTCCACTATCTGAGTGTTGTTTACTCTATATATCTGAGAGTTGTATGCAATTCTATTATCTAAGCATTGTTTGCATCTTTATAATCAGAGAGTTGTTTGACAGCTCTATAATCTGAGAGTTGTTTGTAAATATATTATATGAGAGTTGTTTGCCAATATTTTGTCTGAGAACTGCTTGCAACTATTTTGTTTGAGAGTTGTTTCAACTATAATATATGATATTTGTTTGTAATTCTATTATGTGAGAGTTGTTTCTTATCTATTATGTAGGTAGTTGTTTCAACTATATTATATGAGAGTTGTTTGCAACTTTGTTCTCTGATATTTGTTTGCAACTATGTTATCCGAGAGTTTATTTGTACATGATGCCTGATAAATACTATTATAAATATTTTGAATATTGTGTTAAGAAAAAATACATACCAAAGATAAATAATGAGTATAAAGTGAGAAATGCAAGAAAAATCCACAACAAAAAACAGGCTCCCTCGACTGCGATATTTTCATTGGTTAATACACCAGAGAAATTATAAAAAAGGATATATGCAGAAGACTTACTGAAAATATATGGTAAGAGATATGAGAGCTGAAATGTATTATTATTTCCTAAATGATGAAAACAATAACCGACACTCGTAGTTATCACTAAATGATTTGGATTATTTTGTGTACATATATTGCTTGTAATTTTCTGGTGTATATATAGTTTTTTTCTTTCAGAAATATGCAATGTATAACATTCTCGAACTCACTTGAAAGAACTATGACAACACTCGGTATTGACAAAATAACTCGCAACGTGTACAAAAAAATCTACGTCTAAACAATCCTTGTTTGTGCAATAATCAACACAACTTTCAGTATTGAGCTCGACATAACAGTTCACAACTTTCCTTAGTATATATATAATATAACTCGATAACATACCAAGGAATACGAACAGACTATGACGTCTGCCTTATTTATCAGTAATTGCATTGAGCACGTAAAAAACCATCTAATCCAAAAAACCCATTAATTATTGATTTGACAGAGAGGAGGTTGTAATCATTAATATATCCACCATCTTATTAAGACTTCTTCCATTCCTATAAATAATAGTTGATGAATTAAGAATTCGCTTAAGGATAACTTTGTGTAAAACAACTATTCGAGGGGCCAAATTGCTATTGAACTATCTTATAAAGATATTTTAGAGAGAGAAAGTAATACACCGTCTAGAGAGAGAAAATAATACTATATTAATCAACCAGCCTTATCAACTCGTGTGGGGTCGTTTTATAGTACATTGATGGAACCCACACGCCTTAATTCCCAATAATTACACATCTAGTCCCTATATTTTACCATTTATTCATAATGGATACTCTTATAATACATTTTTCCTATCCTTCCCTCATAAAAAATCTTCTTTCCCAATTTTCTCCTGTATTTTTTTATTCTCCCTCATCAGTAGCCCCCAGTCCTTGTAAAAAATATTTTTAATAGGACTGTGATGACATCTTCGAATTTCGCCCTATCCTTTAACTCTCCTCGAAAAATACCTCTTCGAACCCCAATTCTTCTCCTCGAATAATGTCTCTTCGAAAAATATTAGGCGAGAAAAAATATTTCTTCAAATCTTAGAATTATCCTCGAAAAATACCTCTTCAAAATATGCTTCTTCGAAAAAATACCTCTTTGAATTTGTTCTTGTCCTTTAATTCTCCTTGGGCATATTAACCATTAGCCCCCCCCCCCCACCACAATCCTTGCAATTGTTTAGCCAAAATTAAACCATAACTCAACATAAGTAATTTCTACCTTAGAAATCCTCATCGAAAATAACCATATCAATATAGCCCCCCAGACTTGGCTAATAAATTGCAAGGATTAAGGCCATCGAACTTCTCAATATCAACTCTTCAACTTCCAGTCAATCATTTCCCGTTTTTTGATGACGTCACTAGTCGTAATTCCTTGTCACCAAATATTTTTAGAGATCTTATTACATTTCCCAACACTTTTCATCATTAGATTGCCTCTTCACATTCTCCTTCAGTTCTCGATTCAACACAATTACACATATGTTACCCATAACACCCTTAGGCAAACAAAGGAAAATGTCCCCATATCTTTCCTACGTCTAAAAGCCCATTTACTTTTATAAATACTCGCCCCTTTCATTTTTACTCCAAACCTTTTGTTCTAAACTTTCTAGAGAGAGAAAGTTGGCTTATGCTCCTCAAGCCTCGTCGAATTCCTGAGTGGCTGTTCATTAGCCAAACATTCGAAGAGAAAGTTGATGTCGGTACCTATATTGAGCCTCAGCCCCAACCCCCGGTTACTACCTTCTACGGTTCCTGGCCCCCATCGGAAAATTCCTTTGCCATCATACCCTTAGAAATTTCTTGTTTCAGCCAACGTCCCAATTTTGCACCCCTCGAAACTATGGGTAAAGATAAACATCACAAACACTCTTATTGAAAGAGAAAAAGACATCTCAAAGATAAAATAGGCTCTCAAGAACGCAAACGAGCAAGGGAAACCCCTTCAGATACCCTAGAGCCAAATATGACTCTAGTCCCAACCAATCCTCTGAAAACTGATGCTTCTGGATTAAGCCTGCCAGCCACCCCTTCGATAACAGGGCAAAAGAGTCCTCGATTCTCTCTTTCGAGAACTACAATCACCGACGAGGATATATAATCATTTCAAAAGAAGTCTTTGGAGAACAAAGGGAAAGCCGTAGCCTCAGAAAACTCAGAGACAGAAACACAACAAACTCCGACGGTCGAGAAAGGTAAATCCGACGGTCATTCCCTGGTTTCTTCTAGTCAGATAATTACAGCTCCTCTGGCAATGTCCGATCGAGGACTTCTTGCCTTCGGAGGAAACCATGCTAAGAACTCGATGGTGTATCCCCTCGTACATTGACATTAGATTCCCCACGGAAGGTGAGACACCTCTATCTGTTAATAGATAATGAGCTAATTTTCTATACAGAGATCATGAACTAGGGGTTGAGATATCCCTTAGACATATTCTTCATCGAATACTTTTCTAAGATCGATCTCTGCCCCTCCCAAGCTGGCCCGAACATGTGGTTCACACTGATGGCATGTATTATGGCTTCGAGAATTTTGGGCAATGAATTCTCCTTGGAAGAGCTCATCGGATTATCTGGCCTAGCAAATAATCCGTTCTTCCCTTTTTACTCTCTGACCTTTGGTCGAGGTCAAAAAGTAGTGAAGGACTTATTGGAGGCTGATAAAAAATGGAGGCAACAATTCCTCTTCTTTTCCGGGCACTGGGAGACAGGCTCTGAGTCAACCCCCTCAAATCCATACAAGCTTTCTCTTGTATGCACTAACAGATGTAAGTCTTTTTTATTCACTTTTATTTTCCTCGAATAATCCTTTATCTACTTATTGTTCGATTTTTTTGCACAACTATGACTTGGATTTTGAAGCCCTACGCGGATTATGTAGAAAGCGCCACCACAGTATTTACTAAGCTGAGTGAATGGGCCAAGGAGAATTGGGAAAACAAATTCTGCCTCTATTTTATAAATAATAACTTAACCAAAAGTCGACTTTGGAGGTTGAATCCCCTCGATCGGCTAACTATGAAGGAATTGATGACTCCTCATTTTCAGCAAGAAGTCCTCGATCGAGTGGAAAAGAAAGATATCATCATTTATCTTCCGAAACGCTCTCGAGCCAAAAGCCATTTAGAAGACTCCAAAGAGGAAGCATTGATTAAAGATCTGCAATCAGATTCTGAAGGATTGGCTGCTAACCAAGAGCCAATCTCTTCGGCAAATACTGTAGCACCCATCACAATTTCCCCTCCAAGAAAATCTGGCTATCCCAGCAAGAAAAAGGATACCAAGAAAAAAGAAACTAAGAAGAAGGCTATTTTGGAACCCATCCAAGAGATATCTGAGGACACTAAAGCACAAGATGATGTCCAACTGACCCTGAATATAAAGCTAGAGAAAATTCAGTCCAAGCACCCAACTCTCCTCTCACCTAAACCTCAAGTCCATCTCCAACTGACAATTCCCCCATATTAGCACCGCTCCCGATTCCCCGAAGCGACCCTCCTCAAAATGTTGACCCCAACATTTAAACTGGTGAGTCTTCGGATTTTGACCCCACAACAATAGGCTCTCCTACCAGCTCCTTCAAAATTCCTCAGAGTGATGAGTTTTCTTTAAGTGTTTGCAACTTGTTGCACGATTCTGTCAACATGGGAATAAAAATGCAACATCTGGAAGATCGGAAAAACCATTACAAGTTCAAGGCTTCCCTTGCGTCCGCACAACTTGAAGAGGCAAAGAAACAACACTCCATTTTAGAGAGTCAAGCTGATGCAATTTTTGAAAAGTTGCCTGCCTTGGAAAACTACATCCATGTCCTCAAAAAATGCTGCCATGAAGAGAGGGATCTCTAACAAAATAATACGGGGGCTCAAGAGAGATTTCTGACAGAACTCAAGAAAGCTCACCAAATTGCAACACGGGGCTTTAAGAATTCTCTTACCGATTTCGAGTTTATTGTAGACGAAAATAAAAACTTACTGAAAACGATTGCAGACTTTCCTCAGCAGATAGAAACTGAAAAGGAAGCAGATGTGAATGCTTATGCAGCGAAATGCATGGACAAACTAAATGCTCGAGATGCTACTACCCGAGCAGGGCTGATCACCCAAATTCATGCAGAGTACCCTGAGTATGACTTGGGCAGTTTTTGGAAGCTTGTCTCCCCGAAATTCACCCACCTGACATTGTTGTTAGCGACAGTGAGACATCAGACTCCGAGGAGAGCGACTCCTCGAAAAATTCTGAGTAACATTGTTTTGAAAAAAAAATTGTATAAGTTTTTGTATAAGTCCTTTGTAACTTTCAATGTAATTTTTGTAATGGTATCAACATATTCCGAGGAACATTTAACTTGAGATTCCTTGTATGCCATTGTATGGAATATCAATATTATAATTTTGAATTTCATATTTAATATGAAAATGATTGTATGTCAACTTGCGTTGAATAAGATAATTGCCTTATGCCAATTTTACTTGGTCATAATAATCATTGTAAACTGCTCTAAGGCAGACTTATAAAATGTCATAATTATTAATCCTAACAGCTCAACCACAACTTGTATCTTAGAAAGAATAATTCGAGGCAAAAGTTCAATTGTATTGATCAGCTCATAATGACACCTCGTTAAAACCTTCCTGTGCCTAACAGGGTAGGAAAACGTATGCCTTCGCTGCTTTTGTAAACCTGAAAATAAACATAAAATATAATCGTTACATGCCAAAATTCTTCCCCATTAGAGATACAATTTTAAATGTTCTATGTTCCATGGATGCTTAAGATATCTCCCTTACTTATCTTTTAATATATACGTTCCCCGCTTTACTTTCTCCGTTATTTCATAAGGGCCCTCCCAATTTGGCCCCAACTTGCCAAGACTTTTCTCCATAGTATGCAGAAAAACTTTTCGTAATACCTTGTCTATCACCTCAAAATCTCTCTGCTTTACCATTGAAGCATACCTTCTCCTCATCAATGTTTGATAATGCAAAGACTTCAACTGTGCTCTTTGTCTTTTTTCCTCCACCAAATCTAACTCCACAGCCCTGCTTTGATCGTTCAAATCTTCTGCATAAGCTTCCACACGGTATGATGGGAAAACAATTTCCGAGGGGACAACCGAATCCATACCGTATACCAAGGCAAATTGAGATGTTGCAGATGAAGTTCGAGGCCTCGTTCTATAAGCCCACAATAATTCTTGTAAATAATCAGACCATTTTCTAGTCTTGCTTTCCAGATTATTTTTTAATCCATCCAAAATCATTCGATTGGTCACTTCCACCTGACCATTAGCATGGGGATGGAACGGAGCAGAAAAACATTGTTGTATGCCCCTGGAAATACAAAAGATCTTAAACTTCTTGTTATCGAATTGAGGCCCATTATCAGTTGTGATCTTTATTGGCACCCCAAAACGACAACAAATATTCGAGATGACAAACTTGATAACATCTTTTGCTTTTGTCCCTGCTAAAGGCTATGCTTCCACCCACTTTGAAAAATAGTCAACTGCTACTATAATCGTTTGCCTCCCACCAGATGACATTGGTAGGGGTCCAACTAAATCAATGCCCCACCTATCAAACGTCACTTTTTCTGAAATACTTTCTAGCAGAACCCCTAACTTGTGTATTATATTGGCATATCTTTAACATGTATCACACCGATTTACCAACTCTTTCGCATCACCGCAGATGGTCGGCCAATAATAACCAGCCAAAAACACTCGTTGACTTAATGCCTTATATCCTCAATGGGCCGATCCTTCCCCATCATGCAGTTCTGATAGGATAAATTGCGACTCATCCTTAGCCAAACATCTAAGTAACGGTCTGCTCAGGGACTTCTTATATAAGACTCCTCTTAAAAGAATGTATCCATGAGACTTAAACCTGACTCTCATAGCCTCAGACTTTTCTGTAGGTAAGCTATCCTTTTCCAAAAAATCCACGATCTCTGACCTCCAATCATTTGTGACCACACTGCTTACTTCCTCCATATTCATTGAATGTTCTGTACTGCTTACAATTGAAGGATGCTCATGAATTACGACCCATGGATGACCTTATAATCGCGAAGCAGCTGCTAAGGAATCAGGGATGAGATTTGCTTCCCTTCGAACATGCTCATACTGAACTTCATCAAATTCTAAAGCTAAGTCCTTCAAGACTTTCAAATACTTGACTAATTTATCTTTTCTCGCCTCTAACTCTCCCAAATCTTGATTTATCACCAACTGCGAATCACTGATTGACTTAACCTTTCTAGATCCACATATTTGAGCTAACCTTAACCCCGCCAATGCCGCATCATACTCTGCCTCGTTATTAGTTGTCTTAAAACCGAAGCGAATAGCTTGAAACATGGTTATCCCCTTCGGGGAAATTAACTGGACTCCTACACCACTTCCAGAAATATTCGACCCCCAATCTGTTCGAACCAACCATTTTGTCTTACCTGAGTGGTCCACAATCTCCATGCCTTCCCTTTCTGAGTGGAATTCGACCAAGAAATCAGCTAAAACCTGAGCTTTTATTGCTGTCCGAGGCTCGAATGTTATGTCGAAATCTCCCAGTTCAACTGACCATTTCGTCATCCTTCCAGATATATCTGGCATCTGTAACAAACCTTTTAAGGGAAACGCTGTTCGAACTACAATAGGATGGGCTAGGAAGTATGGTCTCATTTTTTAAGCAGCTGTTACCAGGGCAAAGCTAACTTTTCCAACTTGAGATATTGTTTATAGCATCTAGTAAACTTTTGTTGACGTAATAAATCGGTTTTAACACATTGATCTATTCTCTGAGTAATACGGCACAGACTGCACAATCTGATACCGACACATAAACAATCAATTTCTCTCCCACCAAAGGCTTGGAAAGTATCTCTGGGAACATCAAATACTCTTGAATCTGGCGAAATGTGGCTGAACATTCCTCGGTCCAATTAAATTGTTTGGCATTTCTTAACACTTTAAAGAAAGGTGCACATTTATCCGATGAACGAGAAATAAACCTATTTAATGCTGCCAATCTTCCTGTAAGAATCTGGACTTCCTTAATATTCCGAGGTGGGGTCATAGTTGTCAAAGCCTTTACCTATTCCGGATCAGATTCGATGCCCCTTTCACTTATCATGTAGCCAAGAAAATTCCCCGATCGTACTCCAAAAATGCATTTTTCTGGATTTAACTTCAAATTGACTCTACTCAAATTATTAAAAGTTTTCTCCAAGTCAGAGAAATGATCTTCGTCCTGCAAACTCTTTACCAACAGGTCATCGATGTAAGCTTTTACATTTCGGCCAATTTGCTCCTCAAAGGTTTTGTTGACCAAATGCTGATAAGTCGCCCTTGCATTTTTTAGGCCAAACGGCATGACCTTATAACAATATAATCCTCTTCCAGTGATAAACGATGTGATTTCTTCATCTTTCACATTTAATCTGATCTGATTATATCCTGAATAAGCATCCATGAAAGATAATAACCGATTACCCGAAGTAGAGTCCACTAACTGATCGATTGGGGGTACCGGAAAAGGATCCTTCGGACAAGCTCTATTCAGGTCTGTGCAATCCACGCACATCCTCTACTTACCATTCTTTTTCCAGACCAAGACTGGATTCGAGGCCCATACAGGGTACTGCGACTCTCGAATATGACATGTGTTTAATAATCGTTCAACCTCTGAGAAAATAGTTGTAGACAGGTCGAATATCGTTCGTACCGCGAGTTTATGACATATTATTTCTGGAGGTACTCCCGTGACATCCTCCACACACCAAGCAAACATACAAGGAGTGATTACCGAAGAAGTCACCTTTAATTGCTACGCTTTTTCTGATGCTTCTCCCCGAAATCCTTTCGAGAATAAATCTATCTGATAACATTCTCGAGCCATCTGCTGGCTGCTCCTGATCGTCCCTATATCGTTCCCTACCACCTATTTTAGGCATTGGTGTACTGTCGAGATAACACCATGCATCCTGGACAGCTAAGAGCGACCTAAAATTGCATTGTACGAAGTTGATGCATCTACGACTATAAACAAAACTTCAACTTCCTTTTTGAACGGCCCACAACCGAGCTCCACCACACACTGAAACTCTCCTACGACTATTTCTGTTGCTCCTGTAAAGCCCACTATAGTTCTGTCGGATCGTCGTATAACGGGCGGGTCAGAAATTCTCCTATAGGTACTCATAAACAAAATATTCACAAAACTTCCCATGTCAATAAGTATCTTCTGAACTTGGTCTCTGGCTATACCCGCAACAATAACCACCACATCTTCATGTTGGCCCGCTATATTCCTCATATCATCATCATCAAAACATATGATAGGGGAGGGCAAACGATACATCTGTGCTGAAACCCCTGCTTTAATATGTGTGGTTAGATTCACCATATGTCTTTTCCGCGAACTATTAGAGTTCCCTGCAATGGTATCTCCTCCGAAGATAGATAGTGACTCGAAAAAAGCATAGAGGTCATTGACTTTCCCTCTTGGAACTATCTCTTCTACCATGTTCATGTTATTTCTCCCTTCCTTAGGATCCAGAGACTCTACTGCAATATCGAAAGCTTCAACCTCTTCGGAAATCACTATTGTTGTGTCAGCATTCTTTGGGACAGCCTTTACTGCAGCATTTTTCTAGGTATGTTTTTTCACGAATTCTAATAGCATTCCATTTTCAATTAAAGCTTGCAATTATTTTTTCAAAGCGATAGATTCCTTAGTGTCATGCCCAGTGTCCTCATGGTACTTACAAAACCTGTTAGCACTTCTGCTTTCCCTCGGAGTTTTAATTGGAAAATGTTTTCTAAACTGCACTGTTGATCTTGCCTTGTCAAATATTGTAGCCACATTCTCCGTTAACTCAGCAAAATAGTTCAGACGAATCCATTTGTTCGAAATTGGCCTTGTTCCTTGGTTATACCTTTGCTGGTTACTATGGTTCTGCTGGTTTGTTCTCGGCCTCGGCGGATACTGACCCGCACCTTTGGCTTGAACACTAGTACAAGGCCCTTGATTACTAGACTCAGACCTTTGAAATTTGTTATGGTCCAGCTAAACACTTGATCCTATCTCGGATGCCTGAGTCTCCTCCACTAAAATTATTTTCTCAACTTGATCCACTAATGCCCCAAAAGTCATTGCATGACTCTCTGCTACCGTATCCTCTAAGAGTCCGGGGAGAAGCCTCATCCTGAATGCCGCGAGTGCTCCAGAATCTTTGCAATACTCCATGTCGGTTTTTGTTTTAACGAATCGATTAGTGTAATTCTTCAAGCTTTCCCCGACTTTTTGCCTACAATAGATTATCGTGTCTCCATTAGCTCGAAATTTCTTGCTCCCCATAAAATGTTGTATAAAGATATTCCAGAACATGTCGAAATTCTTTATCGAACCCTGTGGAAGCCTATTATACCACCTGGAAGCCACCCCTTTAAAAGTCTGAGAAAACACTCTACATAACAATTTATCATCGCCGTCGAAATTGATCATAATTTTTTTGAATTGCTCGATGTGATTGTCAGGATCCTGCGTCTCATCGACCTTTTCTAGCTTTGAAATATCAAAGTGTTTTGGGAGGTTGCTTGCTAGAATTTCTAAGGACAAAGGAAAAGCTCCCCAATTATAACCCGTCCTATTGACATCAGCTTTTAAATTTTTATGGTTTGGAAAATAGAGTCCCTCATTGGACGGCATAGTGTACTGATGCTGCCACTCCGAATGCCACTGATCGACATTTTGGTTCCAGAAGGAAAATTTATTTGGTCATAACCCTGCTCATTAGCATGAGCGTAATAATTCTTTTCCCTTAGAGATTTTCTCTCCAAACTCCTTCCCCTCCGGTGTTTCACATGCCTTCGACCATATTTTTTTATTTCGATGACTCTTCCTTGGAGACGATTCTGGAAAACTGTAGCGAGAATAATCACTTGAATCCGAGGATTCTAAGTGACGCTTTCATTTCCTCCTCGAAGAACGTCGTTCATGACCTCTATATCTATCATCTCTGTTTTTAGGACGAAGGTCTGTTTCACGCTCTTCTTTTTCATTGTGAGGCTCTCTTCTCACATCGGAACGAAGATTTTCCTGAACAGTTTCTTTTTATGCCCTCAATTTTTCAATCTCCAATAGTAACTCATTCCTTCAAGTAAGCAGAACCGAGTCATCAAAGGTTTCTCCGACGCGCTGGCTACCATGCGCCTCATATTCCATATCATTCCGATAAGTATTCCACACAAGATTCTCCTCGCAGTCGTTAACAAAACCATCCCATTGCTCTTCCATGATTCTGCTCGGGATATGAACAATTTCTCAAAAGCGATTGTCGTCAAAACAATCTTCGCTTCCCACAGACGGCGCCACTGATGAATTAAGAATTTGCTTAAGGATAATTTTGTATAAAACAACTATTCGAGGGGCCAAATTGCTATTGAACTATCTTATAGAGATCTTTTAGAGAGAGAAAGTAATACACCGTCTAGAGAGAGAAAATAATATTATATTAATCAACCAACCTTATCAACTCGTGTGAGGTCTTTTTATAGTATAATGATGGACCCCACACGCCTTAATTCCCAATAATTACACATCTAGTCCCTATATTTTACCATTTATTCATAATGGATACTCTTATAATACATTTTTCCTATTCTTCCCTCATAAAAACTCTTCTTTCCAAATTTCCCCTGTGTCTTTTATTCTCCCTCATCAATAGTAACCAGAAGGTAATTTAAAAATAAAATTATAATTCAAAAGCTCCTAACATCTTCATTTATAATCACCATGTCTACCTCCGGTTCTTCAGGTGACTCGTGGTCTTCCATAACGACTGATAGAAGGTCCAATGGCACCACCAAACAGCCCAACCTCTGTATTGGATTTTTAATCTCGACTACTTCTCTACTGACTCTGGATTAGTTGAAGTGGTTGAATTGGTGGTTGACTCTCAGCCAATAGAGATTCCAGACTGGAAAAGAAAGATGGAGGACACATATGAGGAAAATGAGGAAGATATTGGTACATCAGAGGAGGCCCATCAGATGGAGATTGAGGATAAGGGAGATGTTGATGATGAGCGTGAATAAGAGTCTGAAGCAGAAGACTCCTCTAGTGATGAGTGATTGTTATTGCTTCTGTTTTTTTGGCATGCAAACTGAGAAACACTAAAAATGGTTGTATTTTTGTAGACAGGTTTAGTGCATGAAACCAGTTATGGCTATGTAATCTTTTTTTTGTATAAACTTTTGATTAGTGTAAAAGGTTTTTGAAGCATTGATTTTTTTTGCAAACAATTCTCAGTTCTCAATTACAATATTTATCATAAAAAAGAGTTGCAAACAACTCTTAGATAGATTTGCAAACAACTTTCAGATAATAGAGTTGCAAACAACACGCTGAAAATCGTTTCAACATAATTCACTTAATATGTTGCAAACAACTCGTTCTAGTTGTGCAGATAACTATGTCAGCATTTTAGTTGCAAAGAACTCCCAGAATAGTAATATACAAACAATTCATATTTTCTCGGTTGGAAAGACTCAGAGAAAGGACATACAAACAATTCGCAATGTGATTATAGTATACAAAAAATTCGCAATGTGTATTGTAAACAACTCTTTAATCAAATCGATCTTTAAACTCGAACCTTACAAGTCCTCATGTTATGACTTGATTTAGAACAACGACCACACCTCAACTGTTTGTTTTTTGTTGTTCTTTTAAACGGGATTCATTTTTCCTTAGGCCTTCTGGGGCGTTTTTTCATGTTGGGAATCAAAATCTCCATCTCTGACAAATCGTTAGAGCTTGATCCTTCTCCAAAATTGGTTATTACCGGTATGTTAAAAGAGTAACTTGACCTGTAATTCTTAACCGTGAAGAACGACTCTATTATAGTAAGAACATCTTGGTTGGTAGATTGTATTACCGCTAAAGCGCGAGGACATGGAAAACACTCTTGTTGCCATGCTCCACAATAATATTTGAAATCCAATAAATTAACAGCCGCTACAAGGTCTGAAAAGACTTTGAACAAGACTGCAGAATACTTACGTACTACCCAAGTTCGGTATTTCTCAACATTCTGCTTTAGTTTTTTTTCATACTCGGGGCATAAATTATTACTTTAACTTAACCTCTCTTGGTATCTTCGTGAAAATTGAGTCATAAAAAACTCTAATTCGGTCAATCAACTCAACAATGGATAGGCCGCAAGTTTTTTTTATCTGATTGTTTAAAGATTCGGCCGCAGTAGATCCATAGCCCCGTATCGTTTCCCTTTAACGTATGCTTGATCATACTTATCCGGAGGTAAATTTCCAATTTTTTTAATTCTCTTACCATATTCACATAGAAAATATGTTACTATATCATTAAAAAGATCTTGAGTGGGAGCATAAGCACATCAATGGAAGAAACATAGCATCCTAGACTTTTAGTCTTTGTTAGTGTGTTCTAGAGTTTTTCTCAAATTCTAAACAAGATTGCAATAACAGTAAGCATGAAAACAGTTTGGATACAAGACATAAACAAAATTAATTATACCATAATGATAGTCTAAGATAAATGTGATTTGGCGCTCCAACATATGAGGTTTCAAACAGCCCAAAACCACAACCAATTGTCAGAATCCCCAATGCTCACGATACCTATTGGAATGGGGAATACAACCTGAAATACATGACAAGCATGGTCAAAAGTTTCAATAAAGCATGGTCGATTACAGAACAACTCGCAAATGATTTATCATCTAAATCACACACAAATCATAATGTCCAATATGAGAGTTGTTTGTAACCTAGACTCTGAAGAGTTGTTTGAAACGATATACTAGTGATCTATAATATGGGGATTGTTTGCAACTTTATTATCTGAGAGTTGTTATAATTATAGTCTGTGAGTTGTTTGCAACTATTTTTCGAGAGTTGTTTGCAACTAAATATTGAGAGTTGTTGCAACACTATACTAGTGATCTATAGTATGGGAGTTGTATGCAACTTTATTATTTGAGAGTTATTACAACTATAATATGAGAGTTGTTTGCAATTTTTGAACAAACCTAATAATCCATCAAATTATAAGAGAAGTATGAAACTAACCGTTGTTTCTGTCATTTCCTACGACATAAAGCAATACACTCTTATACTTTTCGTATAAGTGGGTTCCATCGACATACAACATTGGACAACATGAATGGAAACCTTTAAGATATGAACCGAATGCTATAAAACAACGATTGAAGACATTTCCAGCTTATAAGTCCAACTAGCAGTCTGTGGTAATAATGTGGTGATTCAATTGTTTGAAGTACCCCCTTAACAAACCAAAAAAACTTGAACTATCTTTAAAAACTCCCTTCATTTCCTTCTCCAAAGCATTCTATGACAAACAGTAGGAGATGTCTAGACCGTAATCTTGTTTGATAGACGATTGTATTGTTTTAGTTGTCAACGAATGACATGTCCGGATAAAATTATGAATTTCCTCCGCAATTAGATTTGATGTCAAATTCATATGCCTCTTATATTTTTGGGTTAAAACAAGATTGCAAGTATGGTGCACAACATACCTCTTAATCGTCATTAATCTGGTGCCAAAAATCAATTGATGCATAAAGTCTTCATTTGCATACGTTTGTGAATTTATTTTCACAATAAGTAGTGATCTTGTTTGTTGTATTGTGCATGTATTTGAGAGAAAAACCATGCTCTAAAGCATATCGGCACAAATATAACCTTAGATCTGCAACCCATTCTTCGAAAGCTTGACTAACTTCTGTAATAGCATCAGCCCAACCAGTAGTAGCAAGTTGTTTTTTTCTCTGATCATAATTAACTAAACCATTACTACTCTCCCTGGTAGTAAGTTGATTATGAGAGGGTTCTCCCAAACTTATGCTAAGTTGTTTACGCTTTTGACCAGAACCCTTATCACCAGAACTTTTATAAAAAAATTGTTGTTCTATGAGAAAACTAACCAGTTTCAAACGCTCCAAATCAAGATATAATTTTAAACCAACAAAATCTTTCTCAGTATTAAAGAAATAATTCTTGTGATCATCGCATGAGTAAGTAATTAGGTAGTTACTTTTGACCAGCTCCTCATATGTGCTCTTCACGTAATCTTGGATACTTTGAAAGTTTTCGAACTCGATAAAAGGCACAATTGTAGTTTGGTGACCATGTTTTAAAATAAAAACTCATGATTTAGACATATCTTACCCTGTACTGAACAATTATAAAACAGTAACATGACAAGTTAGTAATAACAGACAATTCACACTACCACAAATGAACAACTCTCAGTACTCTAATTGAACAACTCGCAGATATCAAATGTTGTCAATGCAACTCCCAGTTTCTCAACATAATGTACACAACTCACAATAGTAATAGTACTATACAAAAAAACGTATTATTATGCAACACTCAGATCTATTTTAATCACTTATACAACTCTATTTTCCAAGAGTTGTTAGCAACTCTACAAGTTGAGAGTTGCTTCAACTCTATTATCTAAGAGTTGTCTGCAACTATATAATTTTGGAGTTGTTTACAACTCTATTTTATGAAAGTTGTTTGCAACTCTATTATCTAACAGTTGTTTTAACTCAATTATCTGAGAGTTATTTCAACTCTATAATCTAAGAGTTGTTCGTAAATCTATTAGTTGAGAGTTGTTTCAACTCTAGACTCTGAGAGTTGTTTGCAACTCTATTGTAACTCCCAGTTTCTCAACATAATGTACATAACTCGCATCCTCATTTAACACAATTCAGATCTTCTACACATAAGAACATTAAACAATTCACATGAATTCCCCAAACAACTCGCATCTCTGTAAAAAATGCTTGGACACCTAAAACTCATAGTCTATATAATATTTCACGTTCAATCAACATCCAATACACTAAAAATTAGTATATAACTAGTTAAACAACAGTTAAGTCTATAGATTAACATAATACCAAACAGTCGCTCGAACCCCCCCCGAGAAAACAGGCGATTAGATTTACTAACTCACAAACCAGTAGAATAACACATACCTCAACTCAGAAAATCAAGAAATAACCTCGTAATCAGTAGTTAAATACCATTAACAGGGACATGTACGATGGATAAAGCAGAGGTTGAAAAAACTTTATGAACGTACGATCAGTTCTGTATGTGGAAAACAGTACTTAGATGCATTTTATACAAATATTACATAAATATACAAACCTTAAACTAGTCGATCACCTGAAAAGTGTGAATTATTGGTGGTTCGTGGTGGCCGTAGGATTTGCTGGTTAAAAGAGGTTTCAAAATTTCAAATCTTCAAAAGCTAAAAAAGGAAAAAAAAATAAAAAATTATCCTTATATAATTGGTAGAAAATAGTGTGGGTATTAAGAAAATGTTGGATATTAAGTGTGAGTTAAATAGTTGAGAGGGATATTAGACAATAATAAAAAGACCTCGGAGTATTTGATATAAATATAATAGGTGAGTGTATATTTTAGGTGTAATTTTCCTGAACTATAGTTAAACCAATTACCAAATATCGCCCCCACAGACTATTTGCCTTTACATTTCGGTCAAAATCCAAGTCAATCACCAAATAGCATCATAAAGTTTTTACTCCAATAAATTGGTTCGTGGATGATTAGTGCACTATTAGTGAGAGATAAAAAGAATGAAGAATATTTGCAGTAGGCCGCAATATGCTTCTGACTCGACGGTCACCAATATCTCTCTCTGTCATCGACACTCTCGGTTTCAAATTCCTTCACTTTCCCGCCTCCCAAAGGAGGTCGATTGTCAATGTCTCTTCTCTTTTCAACCTCTTGAAGAACCCTAAACACCTTCAACTAATTCATTCCAGGTTCATCCTCCACGGCCTGCACCAAAACCCAACACTCGCCTCCAAGCTCATTGATTCCTACGCGAGTTTCGGTCTCCTCGATCTCTCTTTACAAGTTTTTAAATCTATCGCTAATCCAAATCCACTTCTCTGCAATGCAATCATTAGAAATTTGGTTGATTTTAGGGATTTCAAGAAAACTCTTCAAGTTTTTCGAGAAATGTGCTTGAATTCTATGCACCCGGATGAAGACAGTTATCCTTATATTTTGCAATCATGTGTTTGTTTATTGGATGTTGAAACTGGAAAAGGAGTTCACGGGAATGTAATTAAACTAGGGTTTGATTCGTTTTATTCGGTCTGTGATGCTTTGGTGGAGATGTACAGGGAATATGGTGAACTTGGGAGTGATCATGAAGTGACTGAGAAAATGCCTGTCGAGGCTTTTCGAAGTGGAAAAGCTAAAAAAAGTTTTCACTTTTTGGCTGACACGAGACTGGACAATATGGACACGGTTTCTAGTACGTGTATTAACTTGTTGGGGTCCAGTGTTGACATGAATTGCTTGAGAGTAGGAAAGATTGCTCATGCATTGATTGTTGTTAATGAATTAGCTGAGGATTTATCTGTTAGTACTGCATTGTTGTCTATGTACTTAAAACTCGGTAATTTGGAAGATGCTAGATTATTATTCGAAAAAATGCCTGAAATTGATTGTGCTGTGTGGAATATAATGATATTAGGGCATTCTCGACGAGGTTACCCTGAAGAATCCATTAAGATTCTAAGGTTGATGGTGAAATCAGGAGTTAGGCCTGATATATACACTGCAATTGCGGCTGTTTCGTCAGTTAGCCATTTAAAATGTGTTAAATTGGGAAAGCAAATCCATGCCCATGTGCTGAGGAACAATGTGGATTATCAAGTTTCAATTCATAATGCTCTTATTAACATGTATTGTGAATGCAACTCTTTGAGTTATGCTAGAAATATGTTTGATTTAGTAAAAGACAAGACTTTGGTCTCGTGGAGCTCGATGATTAAAGGGTATGTTACTAGTAATCAGTCGCTTGAAGCATTATCTCTATTTTCTAAGATGAGGTTAGATGGTTCTAAAGCAGATTTTGCATTGATTATTGATATCTTGCCTGCCTGCATGAATACCGGAGCATTTGAACAAGTAAAATACTTTCATGGCTATGCCCTTAAACTAGGCCTGAATTTGCTGTCCTCTGTTACCACTGCATTTCTCATTAGCTACGCGAAGTGTGGGTGCATAGACATGGCAAGAAAGCTTTTCGACGACGAGAAAGTCAGTGACAAAGATATAATCACATGGAACTCAATGATAAGTGCATATTCCAGACATGGAGATTGGTGTCAATGTTTTGAGTTGTACAACCAAATGAAGGAAGCAAACTTGAAACCGGATCGCGTAACGTTCCTCGGACTATTAACAGCTTGTGTTAATTCAGGTCTCGTCAAAGAAGGACGAGCATTTTTTAAAGAGATGAAGGAATTTTACGGTGTAGAACCTTTACCAGAGCATTACGCTTGCATGGTGGACTTATTAGGACGTGCAGGTCATATCGAAGAAGCTAGAGCACTTGTAAAAATCATGCCTTTTAAACCAGATGCTCAGGTTTGGGGGCCGTTATTGAGTGCCTGTAAGATGCATTCTTCAAATGGTGATGTCGCGGAGTCAGCCGCTAAGAAGCTTATAAGCATGGAACCGGGAAATGCAGGGAATTACGTGCTTCTTTCGAATATCTATGCTGCTGCAGGGAAGTGGGATGGAGTTGCGAAAATGAGAAGTTTTTTAAAAGACTCCGGATTGAAGAAAACACCTGGCAGTAGCTGGCTAGAGATTCAGGGACGGGTACACGAGTTTAGAGTTGCGGATCGATCTCATCCACGTGCGAATGAGATATATGGCTTGCTGAGAAATCTAGAGGTCGAAATCAAGGAGGTTAGAGACAGGAAGTCAAGAAAACTAGCTTAACAGCCGCTATGGTTTTCTGGAGGAGTTTCTTGATCAATCTTGTGTGTTGTGTAACGTTCTCTACCTCTGTACCGGAATAGCCATTGAACTCGTAACCAAAAGTTGAAGCAACAGCCTTCCATAAGCAAAAGCAATGGCCAATTTTGATATTCAATTTAAAAGGAAGGTTCCTGCAGGTAATGGTAATCTTGCTGTCCTTCCTTTTTCAGTCTAGTGAATGTAATTTGTCCATCTTTTACTGATTTCTACTTTATGATAGAGTTGAGCGTAGAAAGTAGAGAAATAAAACTTCTGTCTCTTTTTTTTAGGTACTGTTACATCTTGCGGATATCTAATTTTATGATAACTTGCGGTATTGGTGACTGTAACTTGTATCTTTTAGGTATAGTTTGACTTGATTTCTATGAGTTTATCAGTTAAAATTTAAACAGATTTAAATTCAAGCGTTCAGTTACCAACAAAATACCAATTCCTCCCCATATAAATATGCACCAGACATTCTATTGTATGCATTGCAATAATATAACACTACATTCACCTTTTATTGTATCAATGGTTTCAAAGGGTAAGGTTTTTATTTATTTACTTTTTGCAGCATGTTAAGCTTCTTGGCAGGTCCTGTCGCGTGACTCTCGTCCCTTGTACACCAAGGCAGCTGCTGTTAACAAACACAGAGAATGGATGAAGTTGCACGATCATGTTTGTAAAGGAAAAAGAGACGCGATTCAAAGATGGTAAAAAACTTAACCAATGCAGACACCCGAGGTACACTTTAGAACTCAACAAATTCTCATTTTGTGGTGATATATCTCCATTATCTTATTATTGTTTTACAATTTTATCCTTAAAAAGCAAAATTTAAATGAAGTCGAATTGTTAAAGTATATATATTGTCTTTTGTTCTTAAAGTTAAAAACATATATTATCTCATATTATCTTCATGTTAACTTAATGAGAGTATTTGTCTGTCACATCAGCTGATGTCACATATGCTTGTCCTCCTCGCATGTAGTCATGCCAATGATATATTACTTCATTTTTAGAAGAAAAATGAATTGAGTTTTGTTCTAATAAATGGTGCCTCATTTTAGCTCTATTTAATGTATTTAGACATTAAAAATAAAAAATTATGCGTAAAATGTAATTTTTAGAAACTAATCATATAAAACGTACCAGGCATTAGGTTTCAAAATTATTCTATGGAGCGACGAAACACAAAAAAAATAGTATTTTAAAGAATTTTCGAAGTTTTTCTTAATGAATAACCATTTTGTATAAAAGGTAAATCACTAGAATAAATAGAATTTTAAAACATTTTAAAAGTTTTTCTTATTATAATGATTTTATAATACTTAAAAAAATATGAAAATACAATTTTACGCAACAATTTTGACAGTTTTTTACTATTTTCAAAAATATAATATATTAAACAATATCACTAAAATAATAAATTTTAGCAAACAAAGTTTATAATTAATTTTCAGGTTTTTCTTTTTAAATTCACTTTACTCTGGTGTGTAGGGTTTGTTGGAATTCTCTATTGAGTTGGACCGTTACATGTTTTATCGATGTATCGGACTATCGTTAATTTTAGTCCAATAAAAGCAATCATAAAGAAAGGAACAACCTAGTAGATAAAATATGTATCTTGAAGGTAATTGTATAGATACCAGGTTTAATTCTGAATACTGTGAAGGATTGGATTCAGAAATAAACAACTTAAGCAAAACGTAAAGTTTTGGGGTAATACCGGGTTATAGTCCATAAGAGTGGCAATTTAATAAGGACCTTCATTAAGTAACTGTTTAGAAGTTACAGACAGTTAAAATAGAAGAACCGTTTTCTCACTTTAGTTCTATATAAGAATGAGTTTATCATTCTTAAAAGACACGATATTAAAATACAGAAAAAAGACCTTTAAGAAAAATAAATTGTTTTTATTTCAGAATCAATCATTGGGTTTTGGTTGTCATCTCTTAGAAGATCATAATCTAGCAAAGGATTCAAAGATCATCTGCTGCAAGTTCGGAATCTGAAGATCAAAGAATGGCTACATCCTGTAAGTATTTCTTCCACATTATTACAGGATGATTTAACTTCATGGTTCAATAAGTTAGATAATAAATCCGTAAAGTATTTCTTACAAGTGGTATGAGAGCCACCATGAAATCAAGTTCTTAAATTTTCAGATTATAAAATTATGATCTATGAAACTAAAAAATGTTTGTCCATCAACAAAGCATGTTTAGATTTTAGTTTCGGATTTTACAAAGAAAAAATTATAAATATACATTAAACAGGTTAAAAGTTACTTTATATATATATATTAAATCATATATATATATATATATATAATTAGTTACAACAAATATATATATATATATATATCTTTTGGTTATCGAAAATTGCGCAAGCTGTTAAAATGATTACAGTATAATTGCGCATGTAGTTAAAAATGTAAGTAAGATTACTTAGATTTAATGTAATTATATAATTTAAGTATGGAGTTATTAATAAAGTTAGGGTAAAAAACACTGTTAGTCCTCCATATTTACCACTTGTATCAACATAGTCCCTTGCGTTCGCTTCTGCATAAAACTCATCCCTTTCGTTTTAAAAATTTGCAAATATAGTCCCCTGCACATATAAACCATTTAAAAACTGACACGTGTCACTTAAATTCTAAGTTTTGTATCACTTTTGGTCCCCAAATCCCAAGTTTTGTATCACTTTTGGTCCCCAAATCCCAAGTTTTTTATCATTTTTGGTCCCCCAGAATATGCAGAGGGACTAATCGTGCAAATTTTTAAAATGAAGGGGATGAGTTTTATGCAGAAGTGAACGAAAAGGACTATGTTGATACAAGTGGTAAGCATAGGGGACTAACCGCGCTTTTTAGCCTAAAGTTACTGAAATACCATTAAGGTTAAAGAGACGTGCCTTACTAAGTTCAATATAATTATAAAATTGGAAAAGCTATCTCATTCTGTGCATTAACCCCTACCACATGCATTGAACGCTACTGTCGTTAGTTGTGGAAGAACGTGATTTAAATTACTCATATTAACTTAGTTGTGGAATAACGTGATTTAAATTACTCATATTAACGGTAAACTGTAAAAACGTGACGTGCAGTAGTTACGCAGAGACGGAATATATACATATAATGCGTAAGTGACGGCATGTAATGCGTAAGTTACGACTTACATTTTTATTAATATGTTGTACTAAAGTTGGAAACTACGTGTGTCGTTCAAATTGATAGAACTGCTTCTGCAGTTACGTTAATTGGATACTTATTCTAGTAAGCCGTTCTGTATAAATCTCATTTATATTAATATATATGTTAAAAAACATGCAAATAAAGTTATAATTGAATAATTACTGTTTCTTTATTTTCGATAGTCACGTACGACGTGGCAGTTAAAGAATACGTGAAAAGTGTCGCACGTGCATTGCTACTCCCGTTAATTGTGGAAGCGTTAAACGCAGTTAAAAAATACCGAAAAGTGCCGTACGTGCATTGCTACTCCTATTAGTTGGGGAAACGTTTAAGCGTGAATTTAGTTAACTCTTGTTAACTAACGGTAGAGGCGCGCAGTAGTTTTGCAGATGCACTAAAAATAAAATAGTCGTGCAGTAGTTATAACTCAAAAAACTTATTGCATATTAAGTACATATAATATTATTACATGTTATTATATATATATATATATATATATATATATATATATATATATATTAATTAAGTATTATATTATAGTATATAATTAAAGATATATTATAGTATAATAATTTAAGATATAAATTTAATTTTATTAAATTTATATATAGACTACAAAATAGTTTGGAAATTAAGTGAATAGGTAGTCGTATAGTTTTTTTCAAAATAATTAGTCTGTCTTAAGTTGTTCGAATTTGGTTAAATAATTAATGATCCAATATATCGCCAAAGTGATCCCCATTGGTGAATTAATTGTTTTAAAGTTTTGACAAGTCTATGATTGACAAGCAATGTTCGAAAATTCGAAACGGTGCCTCGAGGCGGTAGGCTCCTAAAAGGCAGAACGGTGCCTCGAGGCGTATGCCTCGAGGCGCATAAAACGTAAATTAAATAAATCTACTCATACTTGCACTATATATATATATATATATGCAGAGCGAAACAGAAACTATAGATACTTGCACTATATATAATATATAACATAGGTAAAATCTACTCATACTATACTGTATAGTATTACAGTTATATAGCTGACTTATACAGTTATATTACAGTTACATATATAATTGTAAAACTAAAGGCAAAGAAAGAACAGTATAAATCGTGAAATGAGAGAAACCAATCAATTTTTTTTGAAGAGCTTCTCAATATTTTGGAAAACAAGAGGAAATTTATGAAATGGTGAAGTAGAGTTTAGGGGATAGAAGAAGAAACAAAAGACATTGTATTTATAGATTCAGATTACAGATTAAAGGACAGTGAAAAGTGGAGAATCTCTAAATGTTACAGTTATTTTCGAGGCGTACGCTTTTACTGCCTCGAGGTGTTAGCCTGAAGGCGTACGCATTAACTAAAAAGGCGTACGCTCCATCTGCATCATTAAATGCGTACGCCTCGGTTCGGTTTATGACCGAACCGATTCAAGGCGCGCCTCAAGGCGTACGCCTCTAACGATTTTTAAAACACTGTTGACAAGTATGTAAATTTTAATCGGTCCAAATGAAGTTTAAGGTTTGACATAGTTAGTCTTAGACACGAGATAATTATTTGTGAATTGGTCATTAAGAAAATTGAACTAGGAAAATCGGCCCAAAGGAAGATTTTCTTACTTATGTCAATTAATAGGATCAACATTAATTATGCTCAAACTCATACATATACAAATTAATATGCTTGCCCAAATGTATCTTATTAATGTTGTAAGAGTCTGTTTTATTATACTATGTTTATTTGTTAAATACTATGGAGACTATATGTTAAGTGATGTTTTTGGCTATTTATTGTTTGTTATTTGTTATGTTAGCAAATCCGTATCTCTATAACCCGGAAGGAAAAAAGGCACCCATACTTAATGGGAGAAACTTTGAGCTGTGGAAAGAAGACATGTTGCTGCACTTGATGTGCCATGATTACAACTTAGCATTAAGGGTCGATGAACCTAAACTTCTTACTGTGGGAAAAGTCGAACATGATAAGTCTAGGGATCATGAAACAAGCAATTCCATTAACATTCCGAGGTGCAGTTCCACTTGAGATCACCAATGCGAAAATGTTACTCGAAGAGGTAGAGAAATGTTTTCCCAAGAATGATAAAGTAGAGATTAAGACGCTGCTTATTAAGCTAGCATCTATGAAATATCGTGGCAAATGGACTGTTCGTGAGCACATCTTGGAAATGTCAAACATCGCTTCCAAATTGAAAGCACTTAAGATTGACCTTCCGGAAGATGTTGTGGTAAGCTTTGCTTTTCACTCTTTCCCTCCTCAGTATAAGAACTTCGAAACTTCTTATAACTGTCAGCACGAGAAATGGACTCTCAACGAGCTCATCTCGCAGGAAGCGCACGAGGAGGAAAAGATGAAGCAAGAACATCCAGAAGTGCAAATGGTGAAAGCTCAGGTGAATAAGGGAATTAAGAGAAAGTATGAAAGTTCAGATACACATGCATTCGGTTCGGGACAAAAGAAACATAAGGGTACGTTTGGTAAATGGTGTTGTTTCCATTGTAAGAAACCGGGGCACTTTAAGAAAGAATATGAAAAATGGAGGGCTATGATGAAAGCCAAAGGTATTTTCACTTCTATGGTCTGTTCTCAGATCAATTTAGTTTCAGTGCCGATAAAATACTTGGTGGGTTGATACAACAACAACAACAACTCATGTTTGTATTTCTTTGTAGGGTATGATAAGAAGCCAAAGCCTGAGTGATGGTGAAACATCCATCTATACAGCTAATAGCAGTTCGTGTTTAGTTCATTCTATTTGTGATTTTCATTTGTTGCTTACCAGTGGACATTTTTTGTATTTAAAAAACGTTTTGTATGTACCTTCTTTTCGAAGGAACCTAATTTTTTTTCCGTTGTTGGACAAATTAAGTTATTCTTGTCTATTTGAAAATGAAAGTTTATGTCTTTATTTACATGGTAATGTTGTTTGGTCTGGAAAGTTAATAGCAAATGATAACTTGTTTTCGTTGAATGTATAAAAGGAAAACAGACCAAAGTGAAACAGACCGGATGCATGTGCATCTGAACTTTCATACTTTCTCTTAATTCCCTTATCCACCTGAGCTTTCACCATTTGCACTTCTGGATGTTCTTGCTTCATCTTTTCCTCCTCTTGCGCTGCCTGAGAGATGAGCTCGTTGAGAGTCCATTTCTCGCGCTGACAGTTATAAGAAGTTTCGAAGTTCTTATACTGAGGAGGGAAAGAGTGAAAAGCAAAACTTACCACAACATCTTCCAGAAGGTCAATCTTAAGTGCTTTCAATTTGGAAGCGATGTTTGACATTTCCAAGATGTGCTCACGAACAGTCCATTTGCCACGATATTTCATAGATGCTAGCTTAAAAAGCAGCATCTTAATCTCTACTTTATCATTCTTGGCAAAAAAATTCTCTACATCTTCGAGAAACATTTTCGCATTGGTGATCTCAGGTGGAACTGCACCTCGGAATGCTAATGGAATTGCTTGTTTCATGATCCCTAAACTTATCATGTTCGACTTTTCCCACGCCTTTGACTCTTTCTTCTCCGTAGGAGAACTGTCATCAGTCAGAGGTTTAAGTTCATCGACCCTTAATGCTAAGTCGTAATCATGGCACATCAAGTGCAGCAACATATCTTCTTTCCATAGCTCAAAGTTGCTCCCATTAAGTATGGGTGCCTTTTTTCCTTCCGGGTTATAGAGATACGAATTTTGCTAACATAACAAATAACAAACAATAAATAGCCAAAAAAAACATCACTTAACATATAATCTCCATAGTATTTAACAAATAAACATAACATAATAAAACATACTCTTACAACATCAATAAGATACCTTTGGGCAAGCATATTAATTTGTATATGTATGAGTTTGAGTATAATTAATGTTGATCTTACCAATTGACTTAATTAAGAATATCTTCCTTTGGGCCGATTTTCATAGTTCAATTTTCTTAATGACCAATTCACAAATAATTACCTCGTGTCTAAGATTAACTATGTCAAACATTAACCTTTCTTTGGGCCGATTAAAGTTTACGTACTTGTCAATCAAAGACTTGCCAAAACTCTAAAATAATCAATTCACCAACAGGGATCACTTTGGCAATATATTGGATCATTAATTATTTATCCAAGTTCACACAACTTAAAACATGCTTATTATTTTGAAAAATACTATACGACTTCCTATTCACTTAATGTCCAAACTATTTTGTAGTCTTCATCTTAACAGAATTAAATTTAGATCTTAAACTTATTACATTATAATATATACCTTTAATTATATATTATAATTTATTTTTTCGTACATATATAATATAATATTATTATATATTTATATATAATAATATTATATATAGTTAACGTGCAATAATGCAGATTGACGAATGGGCTGCAGTTAAATAACTACTGCTTTCTCTAACCGTCTAACATTTTACTTTATAAATTAAACTGCAATAAATGCATATATTGTGTAACTGCATGCATGGCTCTATACACGTACTTTTATTTAATAAAAACTACATTAGTGGCGGTTACTTTCGCACGTCTTAATAATAATAATAAAATACATTTATACCAAATCACATTACCATTTCTTTATACTTCACGTAAATAGTGGAAGTGGACCCACCATTTTCACTTTCTAAAACTTTCACATGGAGCAACCGTAAGCATTCGAAGATTATTAACTTAACTGCATAGCAGAATTCGCAGATGTCTGTTCTTTACTCCTATGACTCATTAAAAAAAATCGTACCAATACATCTAATATATATATATATATATATTATATAACTTTAACAATAATAATTTATATTACAGAAATCAAGACATTAACTTTTGCTTAGCCTTTATATAATAATGCAGTTTGGAACCACAATAAACTAAGTCTATAATTGTGCTGAAGTCTGTAACCGTAAGTTGCAAACTAAACATTTACACTTAATATCAAATTATGTGTAGTTTGATGAACAATTACTTATCTCCTGTTTGTATTTAACAAACAAATTTTCTTAATGGAATTACACAATAATTCACTACGATTTGCTATCCTTTTAAACTATCTTGATTATTTATAATTCCATAATCTGAAAATTTAAGAACTTAACTTCATGGTGGCTCTGATACCACTTGTTAGAAATTCATATTTTGGATTTCTAATATACTTATTGAACCATGAAGTTAAATCATTATGTAATAATGCGGAAGAAATACTTACAGGATGTAAACATTCTTTGATCTTCAGATTCCGAACTTGCAGCAAATGATCTTTGAATCCTTTGCTAGATTATGATCTTCTAAGAGATGGCAACCAAAACCCAATGATTGATTCTGAAGGAAAAACCAATCTGTTTTTATTAAAGGCTCTTTTTTCTCTCTGTATTTAATCTCGTGTCTTTTAACCATTCTTATATAGAATTTTAAGTGAGAAAAACGGTTCTCCTCTTTTAACCATTTGTAACTTGGGGACAGTTACTTAATGAAGACCGGTCCTTATTAAATTGCCACCCTTAGGGACCATAACCCGGTATTATTTTGTTTTACAAAATAACCCCAAAACTTTACGTTTTGCTTAAGTTGTTTATTTCCGAATCCAATCCTTCACAGTATTCAGAATTAAACCCTGTTATCTATGCAATTACCTCCATGATACATATTTTATCTACTAGGACGTCCTTTTATTTATGATAACTTTTATTGGACTAATATTAATTATAGTTCGAGACATCGATAAAACATGTTACTGTCCAACTTAATGGAGAAATTCCAATATTTTTTTCATTTTGAAATCTGGAAGAAATAAAAAATATGATGAAGGAAATAGTTTCACCCATTTAAAAATCATGAGCGAAGTTAAATTTATAAAACACAGATATCTGTCCCTCAAGATTATTGACATTCAGGTCGAGATTATTAAGTTGTTTCAAGTGACATAGAACATAAGGGTTGACCCTTGTAATTGGTTACGTGAAATCCCTGTAGATTTCCTAATCTCCCCAAATTCATTTGCTTCTAAGTTTAATGCCATCAGGCGGTAAGACTACCTATTTCTCTGGGTATCCGGTCTCTTATTTTGAAATTGCTCATATAAAGCTTTTGAAGAGAAGGAGAAATTCAATGGATTATAAGAGAAAGATATAGCCCGTAATTTCCTACATTTGGTTAAAAAAGAAATAAAACTTAATTATTGGGTTGAAGGGTCTAAAGAGAAATTGTTTTCTGAAGGTGTAACAGATTTCCTAATGTATACGGAGTGGCACCGAAAACCTGTTACTATTTAAGCTTAGGATATCGAGTTTAGAAGCATTGGAGATAGAGTGTAGTATTACACCACTAAGACGGTTTGCCCAGAGATACAGTTCCTCCAGATTTGGAATTCCAAAACCAAAAGTAGAAGGAAGAGTACCTATAAAATATAACACAAAAGCTAAATTTGACATAACAAAAAAACATGGATCAGTCAACCGTATACGAGTGATCAAAGACTTACCAGATAAACTATTATTCGACAATTCGAGTGTTATCAAATGCATAAAGAGAGTTGAGATTATACCTTCCATGTTGTTTTCTGCAATGTCTAATCCCTTGAGATTTGTCAAGTTTCCAAAAGTTCTCAGTACTCTCCCACTGAACTTGTTTGTGGACAAGACTAGGTTTTGAAGGCTGCTGCAGTTTCCAAAGCTCAAAGGAAGCTCTCCTTCTAACTCATTTGTGTAGAACGAAAGATATTTAAGATTTGGAAGAAAATCACACATATTACAATCTGTTGGATGCCAGATCAATTGTTTGAAGTGAGGCTATTTTATAGATGGATGAAGGTATGCTTCCAGAAATATTGTTTCGTTGTCTAGCGACCTCCTCCGGGGGGATATTTCCTTGTAATAAATTTTATCTCATATCCAAAACCTCTAATTTCGAAGCGTTGAATAAGGAGAGAGGGATGGTGCCTATGAAGTTATTAACATTCAATGTCAATACTTTAAGTTTTGGTAAGGTTCCTAACCATGTAGGAATATTACCAGATAAGTCATTGTTACCCAATCTAAAAGATCTTAGCTGTCGTAAACGAGAGAGCTCTATTGGAAGCTTCCCGCCAAAACTATTGTTGGAGAGATCAAGAGATGATAGAAATGAAAGGTTACCAATTTCTGGAGGGACATCTCCTGCAATGCCCATATTTGACATATTAAAACCCACCACTCTCTTGTGACGACTTCCACAAGAGACGCCATGATGTGCCTTTTAATTTCTACAGGAGTTGTTTCGTCGGTTGTTAAGTTGGTTACACCCTCGACAACCGAGCTAGCTTTGTAACCAAGAATCACCAGGAGGATTCGAATGAAATGCATTGTAATTTTCATATGCCTATATCACTGGTATGTAATTTTACGATCTTGAATTTTGTATGTTGTGTTTGCAAGAAGAGCCTACACTATGTAGTTATATATATAAGTATATTTCACCTAGAAATCGGGCAGCCAAAGTCGTTCTTTGCAATACAAGTGGGAGTGTGTCATTATTCTTTCAACTACAATGTTGAAAAAAATGCAAATGCAACGAATTTTAGGCAGAGAAGCTAGTCAAGGTCTTCTCTTCTAATCTTCATCTTCTATTCATGTTGAAGAGGGACAAGACCTCAATATTTAATGATTTTAGGGGAAGACATGAAAGACAAAGTTTTAACCGCCTTAGCTTCATCTTCCATTCATGTTGCAGGACAGGACCGCTGTTTAATCATTTTAGGACAAGATCACTTTTTTTTTCCAGACTATCTAGAAACCATAGACATGAGGGGCAAAAACAAAAAATAAAACACTTATGTTTTAGTTATAAATGGATTTAGACTGCCGAGTGAGTGACAAAAATATAAACTGATCATGGTGAGTCTGAATTTGAGTTCAAGTCACCTCTTTTCTAATCCTGTATAGGTCTGGGTTTTATTTAGTTCAGTAAACCTATGCTGGATTTTAATTTATGGGGTGCTACTATTAGAATTGCCGATTTCTAGAGACTCCCTCAACCAGCATGTTTAGCTCCTACTAACAATCATAATAGCTGACTGATAATGACTTTGTCAATCACAATAGATAGCTATAATTATAAAACACAGGTCAGATGTCAACATAAATCACATTTGTTGAAACAAAATTGAAATTAGTCATAGTAACTGTTCCAAAATTTGATTTTAGCTGAGACTAAAAACTGAATTGATACATATTTGTAAACAGATCAAAACAGTACTCTACAGTCTTGTAATCCTTCTGCTACTCAGATTATACCTCCTGCTCTGTGTTTGAAGTACTATTTCCCATCTTTGGTTTTCTCAATGCTGCAAAAACGAAACAAGAGATAAGGATTCAACTCCGAACCAATTCTGAATAATACACATCAATCGACATGCAAGGGAAAAATGCATTTGAGAAATTGTCAGGATGGAAAAGCCAATTCTCAAGGAACCAGCAAAGTAACAATAGGACTAGAAATAAGTAAAATTAACAAATATACTCACTTTTAAGGGATGAGCCAGCAAGACAAGTCAGCCTTGACCTTGTGTTAACTTCAGCTAATGGATTTGCCTTTTCTTTCACAGCCATGCGTACATCCCAAACACGAATTACACCATCAGATGATGCAGATGCCACTAAAAAGGGATCCTCCGCAGCACCTCCATTTTCATTTCTTGTCATCACAGCGATGCCTTTCACACGTGCAGAATGTGCATCCTCAATGCAGTATGCAACTTTGCCGCTATTTGTATCCCAAGCAGTGATATTTCGGTCCTCACCGCCAGAAAATAAAACTCCATCCTGTCAAAAGCACAAGTTAAGTTTAAGCATAAATATTAACAGATAATTGGCATAAAAACAAAACAGAAAGCTATTGCACATAATTGCATAATGGAAATAGAATACTGCATTACATTTCAAGGTTGGAGCTCCTTTAAACAACAAAGTGTTATGTAAGCACACAAGTTTTTCCAGTACAGTAAATGAATATGCAATAGCTTTACTTGTCCCTTAGGAACTCAATATGAACCATAACGAAAATAGAGATGCTCTCTTATCTTCCCTTAGAGGGATACTATCAGCTTACTTCTCATAGGCATGACCCAAAGTTCGGTTATAAAACCATTGAGATAAAAAACAAATCACTAGAAAAAAATATATTTGCAAACAGACATGCAAATTACTCAAAGTCTCTCACACCTATCTTGCATTCTAAAATCAGGTCCAACATAGAGGCAAAATAGTTATGATCAATGATCAGCAGATGGCAATTATTTTCTCTTATTTTTCTCAACCAAGTACAAAAACACAAAAGCATAAAACAAAAACAAGAAAAATAAAATAACGCTGTAAAACCGATTATTTGATATTGGACTCTAGTGCCATAACATTGTAAAACCGATCAATCACAAATATCAGTCTATTACCAAAAGTTGGCAAAATGAAGTTGCCAAACAGGGCACAACCAAATAGAGCACAAGTAGCATCATACCTCCAAAATCTTGACCACCAAAACAACACTCTAAAACCTAGCCTGAGGAAAACTGTACCAAACTAAGACATAAACAACCAAACTGTATTGAGTTAAGTTTAGCTATGTGGATAAATACAACAAGATTTAATCAGCTCAATCATTTATATTGTACAAATCCATACAAGAAATATTCCAGATATATCGAATTTACTTGATTGCTCTACAAACCTAAATAATCATTCAAAGAGCTATCATACAGTATCATCCACAAAGTATCCTAACCATTTTCAGTTCTCTCTAGGATGAACTATATGAGGTGAATAAAGGCCCTTATGAATTTTACATACAACCCTTTTCCAGGCAAACAAGACCACACTAGAATGATACAAGCGTAAACCAAACTTACCACTTTATAACATAATTTTCATTATTGCTCTCTAGAATGAAATATTTATCCAGACCAAGTAACATTAAGTTTTTTATGCTTTGTATTTATGCAAAGTGTAAGTGCAACAAAAAAGGGTATAAGACCCAAGTTTTTGATCAGTAGATTCTTTTACACTCTCCTGTTATTTACTTCATCAACAACCAAAATGACAAGTGAACTGCAAAGCTGTGAAACGAACGCGCCAAGACTTCTACACAGATGCTACCACTGCTTGGTGGCCTACGATAGAAGAGTAATAGGTATTGCCAACTCAAAAAGGAGCTAAATTGCTATGGGAGATAGATCATATAGCAAACCTCGTACAGATTTGCTTGTCACGACACTGTCTTCATGTCTCAAAAGCATAAAAAATTATTGAATTCTGTGTTTTCAGGTCATATATTGCAGAGCAACCAAACACCATTTGCCACTTTCCCTTATAATGTGTATTTAAAGGACCCAAATTATATACTTAACCATTCCCGGATCAGTAAAGGATTCAACTTTTGTTTTTAACCAAAGAGTTCATGAAGCAAAAGATTCTAGCAGCTATTAATACAACATGGAAGTATTCTATAAATCAAAGAAAGAACAAACCTCTCCGGGCACAGCACAAAGAACACGTTTTTTATTCTGATTCTCCAGTTCGAAGAGCAACTTGGCATCCTCTGCCTGGTGAACACCAATCTTTGATTCAGCAACCATAAAAAACTTCTCCCCACTCAAATCGAACTTCACCAAGGTCGCCTCGTATCCCAAACGACAACAAAAACTCCGTCTCCCTCTCACCAAATTCAACATCCCCAAGCAATTATCAGCCGACACCGTCAACGCGAGGTTCCCCGTCGGATGTATCGACAAGTCATTTATCCTCTTCTTATGCTGGGTAAAAGATTTTAGGAGAACGAATGGGTCGGCGTCATAGATGCATACTGTTCCGTCGGCGTCGGCGGAGATTAGATTACGAGGGAAGGACATAGACGGAGGCGTGAAGAAGGAAAGCGCAGTGATTGAAGCCGAATGGTTGAGGAGGGAGCCGAGGGAGGCGGAAGTGGAGAGGTCGTAGAGATGGATAGCATCGTCGGATCCCCCGGAAGCGGCGGCCGGTCCAGCGGAGGCGACGGTTGTGATGTGGGTGAGGTGGGAAGGGTAAGAGAAGAGAGGGGTTAGGGTTAGATTTTGGTTGTCGGGGTCGTGTTTTATTGGTTTGAGTTTATATCCCCAGATGAATCGCTCGTAGGAGCCGGCGACAAGGCTCATCGTGAAGGTGAAGAAGACAGTGCACTCGGGCTTCTATGGTTTTGTGCGAGCTAGGGTTTTAGGGTTCAAGCAGTGAAGAATTAATGTAATTGTGGGGAAAAAAAGGTTATATTCTCTCCATCAAAATAAAAATAAAAGAATTGGTAAACTTAAAGGCGTTTTTGTGAGCCCATTCTTTACCACTAGGATAGTAATGAGTCGGGTTTGGACGGGTTTGGATCGATTGGTTTGGGTCTGGTTTTTCTATTCGAATCCAAATCTGGTCCGATCTGATACGAGTTTAATATTTTCGAATTCGAGTCCGTTTCGTAATATTTTCGAATTCAAATCCGTTCCGTTTATGTTTGCGGGTCACTCTGACCCGATCAGTAAATATTGTTTTTATTATTTTTAAATTTGATTTATTTTTAATTTAAAACAAAAGTTTAATACATGAATTTTTAGGATTGAGAGTATATATAAACAAAGACTTAAAGAAATATATTTATAATTTATGGAATTATTTATGGAAAAAGAATACAATTAATAAATATATTATTAACTCTAAAAATAAAGTAATAAACATATAAATGTCAGTTTTCTAGTAATTAGTAAGCAAGCATATTTTATTAGTTATATTTTATAAATTTACAATTATTTTTTTATATATTTTATATTTTATATATATAGTTTATATTTACGGACCGGATTGGATTGGACAAATTAAAAATTCATACCCAATCCGACCCGTCGACGGATCACAATTCCTATATCCGTACCCGTCTCGTTAAATGTTCGGGATGAACAAAGCCCAACCGAATTAGACCGGCTTAAACCAAGATTACCACCCGTAATTACCGTTCTAGAGTTTGTTGGCGTTTATGTGATATATTTATGGGCTAGGCTAAATAAAGACCCCATTTTGGCTATAATGAGACCTCAAAATCAGAATTTTTTTTCTTGAATGTGAAATGTTCATTTTACCCTTCACTTATAAGACCAAGTTCGTAAGAAAAATACAATTTTCTTTTACTTCTCCCTTAAGCTTTCTCTCTCTAAAAAATCTAAAAACCCCAAAAAACCATGGATTTGAGTGATTGGAGTGAAGATTTCAGCTGCAATATCGATGATTTTGCGTCAGAGGAGGAGAAGCCGTTGACGAGCCATCTGGAAACCTAAGATGAGGGGATTTTCGTTTTTTTAGTTTCAGTGCGAATATAGCGCTAGTAGCGCTACATATTGGACGAACTGCGAACCCAGGATTCGCAGATTTGAATGAAAAATTGGCAAAATCGCGAACACGTTGTTCGCGAATATACCAAATGGACGAACAGTGTGTTCGCGATTTTTCCAACCATGCGAGCACACCGTTCGCAATTATACCGAGTAGACGAACAGCTAGTACGTGATTTTGTCAAATACACGCGTTTGGTGTTCGCAATTTGGCCAAATAGTCGTATTGGTTGTTCGCGATTTGACCAAAAAGTCGAACTCTTTGTTTGCGAATATGACCTGTTATGCAAATTAAACGATCGGTTACAATTAAGTATGTTTTCATATAATTGCATCAATCACATTTGTAGGGACCTGATCAACCGCCATGTTCGATGACCGATTACACGAAAGTGTTTAGTACAGACACCTTGTACACCAAAGCCGATTTGATCGATTGGGTCGAGTCCGAAAGCATAAAATTAGGATTCATTGTGCTACGTAGTAAAGACGACGACGGTAGCAAAAATATGAAAACTCCTAGGATATATTTTAGGTGCGAGAGGCACGGGGTTTACAAACCTAACCCCAAACCGGGATATGTTAAGAAGCGTCGAGAATGTTCATCGAAAAAATGCGGGTGTCCGTTCTATTTAATAGGGAGTCCGATCTTAGAGCTACCCGGTTATTGGAAATTGGTAGTGCTAAACGGAAAACACAACCACAAACCATTTTTGCACTTGGATGGTCATTCACGAGTCGCTAGACTAAAGTCGAAGAATAATTGTTCGTTCGTAGTCAAACAGAAGTCAGTACTCGACCAAGAGAGATATACCGCGGTTTGAAGATTATAGACCCGCAAAATGAATCAAGCATGCGCACGATATACAACATACGGCAAAAACATGATTTGGTTGATAAAGCGGGCAAGACCCAAATGCAATACTTGTTTTCTAAGTTAAAAGAACACGAGTACTATGTTTGGGAACGAACTTGTGAAGCAACAGACGAGATCCTCGAGTTGTTTTTTGCACACCCTAAAAGCATCGATTTCATGCGCACTTTTCCTCAAGTTTTTATAATGGATAGCATGTATAAGACTACAAGGTATAAGATGCCTTTATTTGAAATAGTTGGCCAAACTTCGACGAAGAAGACATTTTGTGTTGCTTTTGTTTTTTTGAGCTCCGAGAAACAAGAGAACTACACTTGGGGGTTGAGCGTTCTAAAGAAGGTGTTGACGAACAACAAGTGCGAATTACCTAACATTATCGTCACCGATAGGGAGTTGGCTTTAATGAATGATATCGATGATATATTTTTGGACGTAACTCATATGCTATGCAATTGGTATATTGGTAGGAACATCAAATCTTACGCTAAAAAAGTTTTACCGAATTCGGACATGGCCGAAGAGTTCGTCGAATAGTACCAAAGGATAGCCTATTCGACCGCGTTCGAAGATTATAACAAAAACCTTGTCGAATTGCATCCATTGGTTATCGAGTACGTTATGAAGCAATGGATTGAGGTCATAGACACAAGTTTCTCAATATTCACACGAACAAATTTAAACATTTAGGCAACCAAACTAGCAATCGGTGAGTTATATTTTCATCTCCACACAATATTATTTAATATCAAGTGTTAGAAATCTAATTTATTTTATCTCACGTTATAGGGCGGAGAGTGCTCACTCGAGCCTCGAGCGAGCAATTGGTAGTAGTCTATGCACGTTCGAGCAATTTTGGAAAAATGTTCATGCATTGCTTACCACTCAACACTCTAACATTTTCGAATCATTCGAACGTAGTAGGTATCGTCCAAGAAACTCAACTAGGGGGCCTAACAAAACCATCTACAAAGATGTCAAAGGTGAACTTTCATGTACGGTTATAGAATTAATAGAGACAAATCTCGCAACGATCTTGAAAATATGGTTCACTCCCGGAATGTGTGGGTGTGTTATTAGGACAACTCATAATTTACCATGTGCATGCGAATTAACTTTGATTTATAAAGAAGGAAGGGCGGTTAGAAAATATTAGTGTGATGTTTATTTGAGTACGTTAATGATCAAACCTAATTATGAGGTTGGTACCGAAGACGAGCTCACGAGAAAACTCTCCTTAATAGATAGCATCATCCGCGGTTACGGGCAACACGTCCAAGATCACGTCATAAATAGGATGATGCAAATCCTAGATCCCGCTAGAAGTCATGTTTTGGAACCTAAGGAGCCGGTTGTCACTAAATGTCAGAATAAAGTCGGCCGAGACAAATCAACTAAACGGGACCCATGCAAGTGGGAATACGATGGTAGTCTAGGCGCTAGCACTCCCGGTACGATAGGTAGCACGGCCGCCTCGGTAGCTAATAAAACATTTTTAGCGCCAAAAGATAAGGCGAAAGATAAAGCAAAAACTAAGGCTCAACCAAAGAAAGAGAAAGTGGCTCGATCAAAAAAATCATCGAAGGGCAAAGATTTTAGCGGCTACGAAAGTTGGTTTCCTAACTATTTTCATGACTACATTTCTAGCGTCGAAGACGTGTCTTCCGACGGTAATTGTGGATTCCAGGCCGTTGCTTTGACGGTATACGGTAAATCCGATTCATGGGACCAAATTAGAAGGGGTTTGATCGGCGAATTGCTAAATGAACGCGAGCTATGAGAGAGAGTGTTTGATGGTTCACAAGGTGTAGATAACCTAGTGAGAAGGTTGAATGTTTTTTAATTGTATGAGGCTGGTAGTCGGCATTAGATGACGTTACCCGATTTAGGCTTAGTGATAGCCATTAGATACCAATATATTGTATACCACCTTTCACTCCACCAATCATACACTTATCTACCTCTACGCGGTGTGCCTCATCGATCGTGTCCTAACATGGAAGTTGGTATAGGTTTTGTACACGGTAACCATTTCGTGAAAGTAAGTATACCAATGAATCTTTTAATATTACATATTATTTTGTGACCAAATATTTATCTTAGTTTTATTTGTGTATGTTGTGTTGAATGGGCCACTTCCGGAAAACTATCCTACTTGGTTTCCGTTTCGCACGGAAGAAGCCGTCACCGGTTGGGCAATACCGCTCGGCAAACGATTGAACAAATATAACCAAATCAAGCCCGCCCAAGCATCGACCGCACGCGAAGAGCCATCACGTGTCTTCGATTTGGCCAAAGACTCATGATTTGTTTATGCATTACGAACACTTTATTTTAACTTTCACCTCAGTTTGTAATCGACACTTCCACGATTTATTTATTTCGAAAATTCAATTTCATAACATTATTGTAAAATAAATAACCACCTTAAATTAAATTACCATTTGCACGTAAAAATTACCATTTTAGCAAAAGAAGGTGACAAAAAAATCAATTAATCGGCACAGTGGCATATTCGCGAACACGGCATGTTGCAAAATTACGCACGCCCAATGCTACAATTGCACGGAATTGCGAATGGGCAATGCGCAATTCTGCCCATTTACAGCCCCCTGCATTCGCGAATTTGGCCAATTACAGCATTCCTTGTTCCCAAAGACCTCTGTAAATTTTGTAATTTTCCTATTTTGTAACTTTCTTGAGTCCAAAACTCATTTTTTCACCAAAATTATACATTAGTCATTTGACTCGAATGATTCACAATTTGTGCAAAAAAAATCTTAAAATGGTAAAAAAACAACTTCAAAGTAGCTTAAAGTGGTCACAATTTTGACATTATCACATCTATTTAGTTATTGAGTCCAAAACCAATTTTTTTTACAAACATTATACATTAGTCATTTTGCTCGAATGATTCGAAATTTGTGCGTAAAAGAAAATATCTTAAAAATGGTCAAAAAAAATTCAAAGTAGCTTAAAGTGGTCACAATTTTGACATTGTCACATTTATTTATTTCTTGAGTCCAAAACCAATTTTTTTTACCAACATTAAGTCGTTTGGCTCGAATGATTCGAAATTTGTGGAAAAAAAACTTTAAAATGGTAAAAAAAAACAACTTCAAAGTAGCTTAAAGTGGTCACAATTTTGATATTTTCACATTTATTTAATTCTTGCGTCCATTTATTTTCACATGTAAGGATAAGGTAATCTGAATAGGCGACTAATGTTGTGACACATAATATATACAAAAATACACACATATCTATGATCATTATTACAACCCACGTGGTTTAGAAGTAGGGTCTTGTTATAGCTAAGGACAACACTGCATTCGAAAGGGTATGAATATCGCTATAAGGAGACCCTATCCAAATATTAAACGCCCACCAAAATTGACTCGCCCCTATAAAATAGGACATAAAATTTAGAAAAATACGACACTTGGCAAACATATAGCATTCATCAAAATGGAGTTTCTGATTCGGTTTATGTTTAAGTTTCTGATTCAGTTTATGTTTGAGTTTCCGTTTGAGTGTCTGATTCCGTTTATGTTTGAGTTTATGTTTGAGTTTCTGAATTGGTTTAAGTTTGAGTTTCTATTGGAGTTTGTGTTTCTAAAAATATTTGAGTCTGTGTTTCAGCTTATGTTTGGAAGTTTATGTTGCAGTTTGTGCACATTGATGCATAAAAACATAAAAACATAAAATAATCCTCATAATAAAATCAAATCAACGAAAGAAATAAATGAAGTAAAAAAAGATAGTAACAAACAATCGTCCTAGTAGTCATATAATACAAATCCGGTCAATCACTCACGCAGTACTGATGCGCCAAAAGCGAACACTCGTGCATCTCCTGACGCATCTCCTCCATACTCATCTCGTCCGCTCTCCAATATCCATCAATCACACGATCGCATATGCTATACAGTCGTGCCTGATATGTCATCGCACTCGGGGTCTTAGTCACATGTGAACCAGATGGACCAACCATACTAGGATCAAGCAGGGTGTACCATAGGTGGTCACGGATCCATACGTCGTACAAAGAGGTCGTATTCGGACAACCTATAGCATACGTGTCACCACGAATCCTCAGGTCAACAATGTGCGACCACCAGGCATTCCATGTAGCCTCATCCCACAAAAAGCGTGTGTTGACACGCCTCCTCCTGTCTGCTGATAAAACAGCCCGCAACGCCGGTGGTATATCCTGAATGTGCCCAAGATGTCGAGCGACCCACAGTGGATAGTACGCCTCAACTATGTCAAATGCCTTCAGCGTATGGTCAATCCAAGCCACATCGCAGAAAGGAAAATGATCGTGTATCGTGCGGTATGGCATGAACCAAACCTACACCGTAAGTTAATAATATTTAAACAACTTTAAGTAATAATAAATTAACTACTAATAAAAAAATGTAACAAATCATCGTAACTCATATGGTTCTCCTTCAACGAACCCAGTAGCTGTCGGATGTTGATACGAGTCTCATCATCCGCACGATACGGTGAAGGTACGTATCGACAAATAATAGGCATATAAAGCTTGTAGAGAGTGTTGATCGTAGTAAAAAAAGGGGGAAGTGATCGTATATCCACGTCTCCAACATGACAATAAAACCTGCAATCCCTAAAGTGGAATGCATGAAGGACTTTCCTAGATGATGATACAGCTGAGCTAGTATATACTAGCCCTAGTTGTATCTAACGGATGTCCTATAATGCTCTACAAACTGCAAGTAATCTAACGATATACTGTTCACCGTCTTGTTCACTAGAATACAACAACCCAACATGTGGAGCAAAAAACCCCTAGTGACACACTCTACGGTACCATCAAACATGGTATCATCCATAAAATGGAGCTGCATGTACTGCTCATGTGAAAACTGTAAACGAACAGATCTAGCATTACCCCCTGTTATGCCCTAGCTCAGTCCTAAGTACATCCTCGGGTATAGCTAATGCCTGGGAATACTATGCCAAACGCTGTCCATTACTAGGAAATGACTGAATCATAAAATCATCAATTGTGACCGATAAACTAGTAATAACGTGGACATCATCTAACGTCACCGTCATCAAAACTGAAGTGAAAACTGTTGGTCTCTGAATGCCACCTCTCAAGAAACGAATCTACCATGTGTACGTTGGTACTCCAACGCTCCAAGACATCGGTGAGGGGACCGAAGCAAGACATCATAACCTGACGTCTGACCCCGCCCTGCCAGTAAGATCACATGCACGATGGGTACCGTACATCGAGTAACAACGCGACGGCCGACGAGTCTACAGAAAACATCAATAACTTAGACATAATATAAAAGACCATACGCCATACTTTAAACCAATCATTACTTACGTCTTCTCCAAAGATGTTGTATGCCTCGCGCTGTGTGTAGTCTGGGTAAATAGCAGGCACATACGGATTCACCTTCCGAAATTGCCGATCCATCGTCCCAATTGTATGGGATATACTAGGGGCTGGAGTGGAAACACTAGGCCTACGCCTTACAGACCGTGACCGTGAAACAACCTCTTCATGCTCGCTATGACTGCCCGATCCTGAATTACGAACAGGTGTATGTTATGTGCGAGGCATGCTGAAATACAAGAAATAAAATCATTGTGAATAGGCAAGTAATTTTGGGAATAAAAACAAGAGAATGTGCCAAAACAGACAAATTCGTGAACTGAGCATGCACAATTTCAACAAAATTACGAACAGACAATTCACAATTTTGTTGAAATTGCGAATTGTTCGTTCGCAATTTCACCATCGCTGGTTGTGCAAAATCGCGAGCAACCAGTACGCGAGCCTGCACGGGTTGCAAACTGGCTGTTCGCGAACCGTGCAGGATCGCGTACGGGTTGCTCGCGATTTTGCACAAACAGCAACTCCAAACCCTACATTTCGAACTGACCCCAATCCCAAAAAACCCAACCAAATTCAACAAAAAGGGTACCAAAACGTTAATAATGAGTCGACTAACACGTATCTACAACTATTGTTTAAAAAAAACAACAACATATACATGAAAATCAGACTTTTGAGGCAGAACCTATAACTCCAAATATCACTAAAAATACCTAAGTAAATTGCATAAAAATTACATGAATAGGTATAGGATTCATACCTTAACATTTATGTAAGTTCGGATTTGAGAAATCTTGAGTTTTTTCTTGGCTGATTTTGAGAGGTTTTGGTGAAGAGAAGAGAGAAAATAATATTTTTGGCTGAAATACAATTTTTATATCAAAGGTAAATGGATCATTTTTGGGGTCTCATTATAGCCAAATGAGGTCTCATTATAAAAGGGTCTCAGGGCAAGGTTATATTGAGACCCCTTTTGGCTATAATAAGACCCCAAACTCAAAAAAAAATTATGTGAACGTGAATTGATCATTTTATCCCTAATATATAAAATCAAAGTTTTACCAAAAACCAATTTCCGATTTTTTTTTTTCAAAAATCTTAGCACTTTTAAACGAAAATATCCCTAAGATTATAGGAGAAGCTACCTCCCAAGGAAAGTAACAGTTAAATATCCGGACGACAAGCTTATCATTCTCCACAGAAGGCCCCAACAAACTGAACTGTTAGATATCTAGCTTTTTACAGTCGAGTCAGCTCCCATTCTTTCATGCAACAAGTGTTTGCAAAGAGATAACCTTGCAAAAGACAAATAGCTCCGTTATGTTTCTAGTATTGGTTATTCAAAAAGCCATTTTATTATAAATAATATGCAGATGCTTTACCAACTTTAGGATTTGCAAGAACATATTCCAATACTCTCGAATTCTTTTTTTTTTTTTTTCGTTCCTCTAGTTCCCATTCCTTCGTGCAACAATTCTGCTACTAGATTAGCGAAATCCCAACGTCCGATTTTGGACAAAATCGGACGTTGGGCATTGGTGAATCGCGGCCAGACAACTTCTTCCCCAAATTTTAAAAACGAAGAATCCTAATCTTTAAAAACTCAACCAAAATCAACAAACAACACACCAAAATGTCGACAATCAGTAGACTAACAATTATCTACAATTTACTTTCCAAAAAACAACATTTAGATGAAAATTCGATTTTTTTCAAAAAAACCTATAACTCTAAATATCACTAAAAATACCAAACTAAAGTGTATAAAAATACATCAATAAAGTATTGGAATCATACCTGAACGTGTTTGTGAGTTCAGATTTGAAAAATGTTGAGTTTTGTTTTTCCGATTTTGAGAGTTTGTTGTGGGGGAGAGGAGAGAAAATAGAAGTTTGGGCTGAAATCGAGCTTTTATATCAAGAGTAAATTGGTCTTTTTCGGGTCTCATTATAGCCAAAATAGGTCTCATTATAAATGGTCTCATTATAGCCAGAATGGGTCTCAAAATAACCTTGCCCATATTTATATTAACAAAATACATCAATATATTTGGGGCAAGGCTACATTGGGTTTTATTTGGATATAATGACCTATCAAAATCAATTTTTGTAATTGTATGTGAAATGATTATTTTATCCTTTTTATATAAAACCAATTTGTTAGCTAAAAATCATTTTTTTTTTATCTTTTTCTCCAATCAATTTTTTATTATCTAAAACTAACCTAAAACAAAAAAAACACCAAAAACCATGGATTTGAGTGATTTGAATGACGCTTTTAGTTGCAACATCGGAGGAGGAACTTTTGACGGACCATTTCGAAACCCAAGTCGAGATATTTTTTGAAACTTTTCTACTTTCAATGCGATTATCGCACTCATTGTGTCATAAAACGGACGAATTGCTAGCCCCGTATGCACGAAAATGCATGAATATGGGCTTGGTGTTCATGTAAAAATCTCGAGGAGGGACCTCTTGGTATTAAAAAGATCACACACTCAACGTGTGTGCGATTTTGCCAAAACCGCACACCGCCATGTTAAGCAATTTTTCTTAAATTGGTTGCATGTACTAATTTGTGCATGTCAAACAATTACATGTACTAATTTGGGCAATTTAAACATATTTGAATATAATTACTTAGAATTAATTACATTTTAATATAGTTTCACTTGTTTTGTAGGAACCAGAGCAACCGCCATGTTCAATGATCGATTATAAAAAAACTTTCACCAATAACTATTATACGAAATACGACTTGGTCTCATGGGTTGATTCCAAAAGCACCAAGTTAGGTTTATTTTGATTATGAATAAAGAAGATGATCACAGAATTTTCATTAAATTTGATTAAATCGTGAATATATATGTAGTATTTTAGTTTGTTATTTTTATTAAACACTAAATATATGTAATTTTTTTTATAGATGAGAATGAGTCTAAAATTTAAAAAATAATCATTAAAGACTAAATATATGTCTAACATTTTCATTAAAATTGAATCTCTTTGTTATTTTCATTATGAATATATCTATATCATTTTCACTAAAGAGTCACTACCTTTTCTTTTTATATGGGATATTTATTATATAATATTTATTTTCTATATTTTTTATTTAGTTTAAAATAGTCAAAGAAATATATTTCATGTTTATTATTTGATATTTTTTTAATTTTTAATTGTAGTTTAAAATAATCATTTGATATTTATTTTTTAATTTTTTTATTGTAGTTAAAATAATCAAATGAATATGTTGCATATTTATTATTTAAAATTTATTTTTTAAGTTTTTTTATTATAGTTCAAAAGACTCAAATAAATATATTACATATTTATTATGCGATATTTATTTTTCAAGTTTTTTATTTAGTTTAAGAGAGTATATATATATTGCAAATTTTTTAATATTTATATTATAGTTTAAGAGAGTCATATAAATATATTACATATTTATTATGTAGTGTTTACTTTCTATTTTTTCTAGTTTAAAGAGTGAAATAAATATATTTGATATTTATTATGTAATATTTATTTTCTAAGTTTTTTTATTCTACTTTAATATAGTTTAATAAATTTATTATATATATATATATATATATATTATTTAATTTGCTAAATCTTTTTATTCTATTTAAGTTATTAAAAGTATATTATCGTATTTATTATCTAATGTTTAATTTCTAAATCTTTTCATTGTAGTTTAAAATAGTCAAAGAATATATCAGATTTACTGAAATATAAGTGGTTTAAGGTTTTGATGTAGCACAGAATGTCCAAACAAAAGGTATTTAAATCGAATCTAATTATATAATATTTGATTTTATTTTATTTTAGAATATTTATTTTATTTCCTTGTATTATAATTTATGGTTTTGAGAAGCTCTTATATAAAGCCGCCTTAAGTTATTTTAAGTTTTTTGAATAATATATTTTTTATCTCTGAAAATTTCAATTATTGTTACCCTTATATTAGGGTTTCATCATGTTACTCTTGAATTAGGGTTTCATCTATCGTTGTTTCTTCTTCTACTTCCGCCGCGTCATCAGTTTGGTATCAGAGCCTCAGTTCCTGCTATGGGAAGCATGTTTCTAAAGCCTGACTATTCTGATTCAAGGTTTAAAGAAGAGAACAACACACATTGTCATGAAGATCGGGAAGATCGTTTGAGTATGAGGGGTATACCAACCGTTTCAATGATGATCGTATTGACCGGTTACTGAAGGAGTTTAAATTGGCTATCAATCATCGAATCAAGGTAAAAATTTCTTATCGAGATGCTGTCTCATGCTATGAAAAAGTTTTCAAAACCATCTTTTTTTTCATCAACTGGATATGGGGATGTTGTCTTCAGGCTATGAAAAGGTTTTCGAAATTATTATTTTTTTCATCAACCGGATGACTTCAATGTGACTTTGAATAAGGAACACTCTCGAGGATTTATCTTATTCCGATAAGGTCAACAATTATAATTCCCAATGTAACGATTGAATAAAATAAATTACGATTGAATAAAATAAATTAAATAATTGGGTTCTTGATGGTGATGGTGATGGTGCTGTGAATTCAAGGACGAATTCTTGTCATCCAGGAGAGGATGATGTAGCACCGAAAGTCCAAACAAAAGCCTTTTTAATTTTATTTTATTTTATTCAAATATCTTATGTATTTAAATCGAATATAATTATATTAAGATTTGATTTGATTTGATTTTAGAATATTTATTTTATTTCCTTGTATTATAATTTAGGGCTTTGAGAAGCTCTTATATAAATCCTCGTATGCCTTAAGTTATTTTAAGTTTTTGGAATAATATATTTTTTATCTCTGAAAATTTCAATTATTGTTACCCTTAGATTAGGGTTTCATCATGTTACTCTTGAATTATGGTTTCATCTATCGTTGTTTCTTCTTCTACTTCCGCAGCGTCATCAGGTTTTTTAACAAATATTAAGGAAAGTAATAATGACATTGAAAGAATTGAAGAAAATAAATTTGAGTGGTGGAGTTGATAACTTGTGCAGAAGGTTAAATATTTTATTGGTTAAAAGTGGAATATATGTAATCAATATTGCATTGAAAAATGAAAATGACTTATATTATGAAACAAAATTTTCTTCTAAAAAAACTTATATTATTAAATAGATGGAGTAATAAAGACAAAAAGAAAAAGAACGAGTTTAATTTTTACTCACATTATTCTTGTGAGCATATGACATTTAATTGGACAAGTAACAAAATAATAAATTTATAACTACATATTCATATTTAATTAAAAAAATTGAATTGGATAAGTAGAAATGACGCACAATATATGCCAATCGCGGACAATGTATACCCAATTTGGGCTAAATCGCACAATGTCTGTCCACAATAGTCAGATGCACGAACTCATAATGCGCGAATCCAGCTATTTTGGGCAGCCAGAATGCGCAAAAATGCACGATCCAAAAGACTTGATGGAAACAACAACCATAACCAGATTTCTAAATCCTTCAAACTCAACGAAAAGACATACCAAAACGTAGATAAACACCTAACTAAATATATACCTATAACTATCTTTCCAAACAATAACAAGAATTATCGGAAAATTAGAGTTTTTAATCCGAAACTAAAACTCTAAATATCACTAAAAATATCAAACTAAATTCTAAAATAATTAGACAAATAAGTAGACAATACATACCTTAATGTGTTTGCAACTTTGGATTTGAAAAATCTTGCGTTTTTGGATCGTTAGAGAAGAGAGAAAAGAGCGACAATTGTCTGAAAAAGGTTTTTATATCAAAGATATTTCAGTAAAAATTGGGGTCTCATTATATCCAAATGAGGTCTTATTATAATAAAGTCTCATTATAATAAAAATGGGTCTCAGTTTAGCTTTGCTTATACATTTTACTTTTAAGTTTTTTTAGTCAAAAGAAAATTATATTGAAAAAATAGACAAGAAATACAATATTGTCCAAAATTTGGCACTTTGGTGCAAAACCAAAACTTCTGATTCAAAGTGAAAATCAGAAATTCCTAAATCTTCCTTAAGCTTGTGAAACAATCATCTTTTTCACTCTTGAATAAAAACTCATCTCAAATATACAATCTACCTTAAACTTCTGATTTAGATCAAATTTCTCATGTCACTAACATTCAAGCTTGGATTAAAGGATGAATATGAAAAGCAATATGAAACTTCAAAGCTTTCTTCCAAGAGCGTTAAATTCTGAAGCTAGGTAGCCTGATTTAAAGAGACCAACCAACAGATTAGGTGTTTGAAGAAATTCTTGAAGACAACCTCCAGAGTTGACGAATAGGTTGAATATGTGACCTCCCGATTAGTATCTCCAGAAACATAGCTTGAATATCAGGTGATTTACTGAACATACAACTTAATACCAAAATACATGCTCACTAAAATTCTAGTCAGGAAAGTTCATGCTAACTAGAAATTCTTTAAAGAGTATGTTAGATATATACAAATGATAGAACTATATCAATTAGTGTCATTATTAATATAGCCAAACCCCATACTTTATTATAATGTAATGGCTAATAGCTGATTTGAAGATTGAAGATGAGTAAAATCCAATTTCATCTTACATTTCAGAGTCCATTTGGCAAGCCAATTGGCTACTTGGTTTTGGACTCTAAAAATGTGATTGATAATCTTAGATGAAGATATTAATTTTCTGCAGTAAGTAACCAGCGATTTGAGGTTCGAAGGGAACTTACCATTAGCTAGTAAATTAACAAGTATTAATGAGTCGGTTTTTATGTCAACCTCAATCCATCTATTTTTCTTGCAGATAAGAAGCCCATCTAGCAAGGCTCTTGATTCAACCATTAAGGGAGATAACTTACCCTAAAACTTACTTGATCCATGTACAATTTCTCCCATATTATTTCTAATTATAACAGCGCCACTGGATTCTCTGTTTCTAAGACAGGATCCATCAGTGTTCATCTTCAGTCTGCTAGAGATAGGGGCGATCCATTTAAGGTATGTAGGCTTTCTCCTCCTGTTAATGATTGATAATCACCATATTTCTATAGCAACATTAGTAACATTTGTACAATGCTTAGTTTTAAGTAGATTAGTACTATCTAAACTATTAATTATATATTTAACATGATTGATAGAGAACCAGGAAGAGTAGTGAGATCCTTTATACTTAGCTCTGTTACGATTCTGCCAAATAACCTAGAAAATAATATGAGGAATAACATGAGTAACATGGAATTTCTTATTTAAAAACCAAAACCAGTTTCTAATAATGTGAGTAACAGTCATAAATCTCTCAGTTTTGACTTTAAACAGATAAGCAAAGTACTTCTAAATGTTCCATGCAAAACTACAAAAAATGAATAAGTGGTTAGTGTCTTCACAATGATTACAAAATTGACATTTTGATGTTAGATTGAAATTTCTTTTTTGTAAGATTGCGTCTATAAGTATGTAGTTGTGAATAATTTGCTATAAAAGAAATGAACACTTCATGTGGGATACAACATTTAACATTTTTTTGAACATGTTTTATTGATTGTGATGATGTCTAATGTTGTTCCAAGTATCTTTGAGGCTGAACTTAACATCAAATGAGATCTTCCATATCACAATATCCTCTTTGTTGTTGTTGATACTAGTGTTCTTGGTAAGATTAAAGTTGTTTAGAGATAGAAAGCCTTGAAGTCTGTTGATATCCCAATTATTATACTTCCAAAATGTATTAACCTTAGTTGTTTGATACCAACTATTGTTTTCTTTGCCATTGAGGATGATAAAAGGAGAGTGTTCATGCCAATTGTCGAGCCAAAAATCCATCTCACTCTTACCTAGCAACCATCTTATATTTGGATGGATACCTGCTAATCTTTTCCAAGTTAAAGAACCACTGCTATTATAATAAGCCTTAAGAGGATGAGAGTCTTTACTATAAATAATATGCATGATATGAGCCCGATAACTTTTGTTTTCTGTAAAAGTAAACCAAATCTTTTGAGATAAAGTGTTCTGAATATCAGAACGTTTTCTGATGTTCAGCCCACCTTCATCAAAAGGTCTGCGCAATAAAGACCACTTAGACCAGTAAATGTTGTGATATATTGCATTGGACCCTCAAATAAATATACTAAAACTCTTTTCAAGTCTATTAATGATGCTGTTAGGAATACATCAATTTTGCATCCAGTAAATAGGTATAGTCATGAGAACAAAAGTAATGAGAATTAACTTGTCCCCGTATGAGAGATGTTTGCTTTCCCAATCTTGAATCTTGATGTTGATTTTGTCCGTGATAGATCTGTAGTTGCAAGCTTTGTTATTATTGTTTAGAGTAATGCCAAGATAATCTGTTGGTAGATGATCAACAGTAAAACCAATTTGTCCTATAAGAGTAACTAGTCTACTTTAATGAAATATATTGGAGACAATGATTTTGGTTGATTGTAGACTGTTAGTAAGACTTTGAACATTAGTTCGTCCATGGACTATTGATTTTAGTGATAGATAGTCCCTAGACTTCCAAAAGTTTGTCGGTAGTCCATTGACTATCCAGTTTGGATAAAGTTAGTCCCCATCATTTGTTGATTAACATAAAACTTCCACGTGGCGCCATACTTAACAGAAACTTATATCACCAATGGTCCCTCGACTGTAGGTTAAAGCTCAAATGTAGTCAAGGTTAAAGTCGAGGGATCATTGGTAATACACGTTTCTGTTAATGATGGTGCCCCGTGGAAGCTTAATATTAATCAAAAGATATGGGGGACTAACTTTATCTAAACCAGATATCCATAGACTACGACGGATTTTTGAAAGTCCATGGACTATCAATCATTAAAATCGATAGTCTAGGGATGAATTACTATTCAAAGCCATGTTAGTAAAGATGAGAATATCATTAACGAATGCTAAACATGGGATTAAAAAGTCAATCCTAGAAGCAAATTGCATGGTTTTGTTATAACTGAATAAACTTTGTAATCCCCCGATTAACACTTCTTCTCCAATAATGAAAAAGGCTTAGAGACAAGGGATTCACTTGTCTCATGCCTCTCTTAGTATTGAATAGCCGATGACATTTCCATTGATTAACATAGAAATATTTACTGATCTAATTAGCTTATAAATAAGGTTAACAAATTCTTGAGAAAACCCAAAGGTTAATAGAACTTTAGCTCTAAAAGAATGGGACATTTTATCAAATGCCTTGGATATATCTAGTTGAACCATAATTTTTCCAGATTCCAACTTCCTATTTAGATCATATACTAATTTCCTTGATATTAGAATGGTTTCATGTATAGATTTGTCTTTAACATAGCCTTCCTGAGTTTTAAATATAATTTTAGACAGAATGTTAGAGAGTCTATTGTTAATAATTTTAAACATAATAGTGTTAAGAATGGTACATAAGCTAATAGGTCTAAAATTATTCCAACTAGTAGGATTAATAGATATAAGAATTAGGCACAAACCTGTGGCCATAATACCTTTAGGAATATTATGACCTTGCAAGAATGTAGACATGGCTTGACATATATCATTTTTCTTATTTTCCAGCATGTCTTGAAGAAAGATATGTTGAAACCATCAACTCCTGTTACACTTGATGGATTCATGTTGCTGATAATCTCAAGAACTTCTTGTTCAGTTAGAGGCAACAAAAAAAGTATTATCTTCATTGGTGATAATATTAAGTATGTTGTTAAAGATATTATCCTGCATATTGTTAGTTTCTTCATCAGTGCTGGTATAAGTATGCTTAGTTAGAATGTTTTTAAAATAAGTTTCAGTCGATATTCCAATATCTTCAGAATCAAGTAACCAATTATCACCATCCTTAATACTTTTTATAGTATTTTTCCTTCTTTTTTTTGGAGACATAACTATGATAAGATTAGGTATTCATGTCACCGCCTACTAACTAGTTGCAATAACATTTTTGTTGCCAATAAGCTTCCTCCATTCTCAATGCTTAAAAAAAAAGACCATTAGCCTTAGCTAGATCAACCTTAGTTTCAGGTCATTAGTTGTTGTAATCTTTATCTTCAAGTTTGGCTTAAATCGTTGCTTCGTCCCTCGACTATCACGTTTTGTGTCATTTAGTCCCTCGACAAAAAAATCACGGTTGAGTGTCCCTCGTCTATCAAATATCTACAAATTCAGTTTCCACGTGTGGTTTTTGCTGTAATGCTGCCACATGTCACTATAGTTAAATGGTTTGCTTCCACAGATAGTCCTTCGACTTTTAATTCCATTTTTACCCTTCGAATTTAATATTTTTTAAATATATATTTTTATTTTTATTTTTTAGTTTTCCTCAAAACAGAGTATAGCAAAATTTGCTATACTCTGTTTTTTTTTCCGACTACTTTAGTTGGGTTGGTCCCTTATTAACATTGGATTGACATGTTGAAGTAAAATCAATTCTTTACGCAAGTCAGAATGAAGGCCAAATGAGCCTCGTGTGGCCAAAAAACACGACTAAAATTCACCACAAAACCTTATTCATGTCCAAAGAATATAACAACTTGTTAAAAGGAACTCAGTAGTACATACATAAAAACAAAGTAAAAACCGACTCCGGAAGGAGCATACCATCATTTATACCTATTACATACAAGATAATACAGTGATAACCTGAGAACTTTGTTTCTTAATAAAATTTAACAAGTAGAGAAAAAAGATATTACCGATCCAGATCAGGCAGACGGTGTTGGTTCAGATTCCTTAGGAGGTTTAGTCTCGGTCACAACAACCAATGCTGGTGCATCATTTGAGGAACCATTAGTAGCAGCAACATCTTTACTTGGCAAAGGAGTTGTACCTTTTTCTGCAGTGCCGTTAGTCGTTTTCACATTCTCTTTTCCAGTTTTGGCGGCGTCTTTGGCATCTTTAACTTGTGCAGGTGCAGGTGCAGGTGGTGGTGGTGGTTTCATGTGAGGTGGTAGTGTGTGTTTGAGCTTCACGAGTACTTGACGCATTATTGATAGGTCGGTGGGTTTACCTGGTTTTGGTCCTTGGATGACCGTAACTGAAGCAGCTTTCTTTTCTTGTTCTTTTTTGCCTCTTCTTTTCTCGATATTTGGAACTTCGTAAGGAATCAGTTCCGCAATTGCCTTCCAGTATTGTTTATCGGCTTCCTTGTGGAACTTCTCTTGATTTTCTAAGAACAACTGGTTCAAGACACACACAAACGTGTTTTGATATTAGATACAACATTGGGGCACCGAAGAAATCAGTTGTGATTAGAGCTGGCTAATGGACAATCTCGAGCATTTGCCGAAAACACATCAGTGAACTCAAACCATCTCCCACTGTATCTACAAATCATAGAATTCCAAGAAACTATGTCTTTAGCAGGCATTTCATTGAACACTTTCTCTGCATCAACAACGAACCTGAATTTCATCTACATAAAAGAAGGGAATTACAAACATAAACATCGCGATCCAACCCAACCTTAATTAAGCTCTCATGAACCTTATATCCTTTGTTCAAATCCAACAACCCAGCACACCCTTTAATCACATAAAGGTACGTGAAATTATCAGCACAAACTCTATTGGATACCATTGCGTAACCAATGCTCGAAAGCTTCACGATACAATCCATTATTAATAAGGGACCACCCAACTAAAGTAGTCGGAAAAAAACAGAGTATAGCAAATTTTGCTATACTCTGTTTTGAGGAAAACTAAAAAATAAAAATAAAAATAAATATTTAAAAAATATTTAAATTCGAAGGGTAAAAATGAAATTAAAAGTCGAAGGATTATCCGTGGAACGCAAACCATTAAACTATAGTGACACGCGGCAGCATTATAGCAAAAACCACGCGCGGGGATTGAATTTATAGATTTTTTATAGACGAGGGACCCTCAACCGTGATTTTTTTGTCGAGGGACTAAATGAAACAAAACGTGATAGTCGAGGGACGAAGCAGCGATTTAAGCCTTCAAGTTCCTAACTTCTTATTCAGTTACCTGCACCTTATAAAAAACATAGCCAAAGTAATTTTTATTCCAGTTCTTTAAACCCTTCTTAACTCTTCTTAGCTTGTGTTAGAAGATATAAAGAGGATAACCATTCATACTTTGATTCCAATTCCGATCAACAAAGGTAAGAAAGTTTTCATCAAAATTCAACATATTTAAAAACTTAAAGTTTTTTTGTTATATGAGTTATTGGTAGATATAGTAACATAGAGAGGGGCATGGTCAAAACAAGTTCTGGCCTTGCAAAGAGGTAAATGAGGCTTTTTTGTCCCTGAATTTTCAGAGATTTGATTCATGAAACTGTTACGTTTCATCCTTCTTCTAGCATCGTTTGACTTCTTGTTAAGAACTTCATGAAATCATGTAGCAGTATCTTTGGCTTTAAGAGTACGAGAATTAGAAACACTGCCAATATTTTTCTGATTAGGAGTAACATTCCCAGAAATAATATTTTTATACTCTTGAGAGTTGTTGTGATTGTATCATTTCTCTAATGTTTGAATTTCTTCAATTATTTCCTCTTCTGCAGGAGTTTTAGTTTCTTGATTGTGGGTTTCTTAAAAATTGTTACTTGTTGAAGTTTCTTTGTTTGTTTAGGATTGTCTTGAGGCTGATTGTTGATTATTTCTTGCTTTATTCTTTGATTTGCAACGATGACTATTGATTTAATATTTAGTTGAAAATCTTTGCCATTATTCTTTTATGTGGTTTAAAAATCCCTTATGGTATCTGCATTTTCCAATCTTGAAAGTTTTTTTTAGATCTTTCATGCACATTTCTTGACTATGACAGAGATAATAACAGTTTTTGCAGTATTTCGAAAGATTTTTGTAACTAATTGATAACCAACAGTCTTGATTATCCCCGAATCCAATCCAGATTATGTGTTGAATTTTCTTCGAAACATCTATTTCAATCAGAGCATAACAAGAATTATTATATGCCCTATTCTTGTCTGGAAAAACATTTTTATGAAGAACCCATATTGTATAAGCAATATCTGTCATTATGTTGATATTGTACAGATATTATGGGATTCTTTCTATTCTAGCTCAGAACAAAGTAATTGCGCTTTTATATTTTGTGTTGAATTCAGGAGTCCATCGTACTAATCTTATAGAAGCATCTCCAACGTCCTATTTTAAATCAAACTCAAGAAGGACATGCTTTGAATCCCACATGATGAGTTAATATTTCACCTTAGTAAATTGTTAAGAGAGAAATCTAGAGAGAGAAAGAGTTAGAGAGTTTTTAGAGAGAGAAAGTTCAAGTACAAATGAGTTATAGAGAAAAAGTGTTCAACCCCTTTATTAGAGTAGCCTTGCCCCTTTATATAAAGGAGCCAAGACTTACTCTTGAACTGAAATTTGTTACAAAAGAGGACTAATTGCTGTTTAGTCCTTAACAATTATACATAGTCACAAATACTCTCTAAAACTTGCATCAATTACAATTTAAGGACAAAACTTACATTATTTATAATTAAATCCTTAAATTTACATTATTTACAACTTAGTCCTCAAAATCCTACTTCCATATCAAAAGCCCCCTAGTTCTCATGTCAGTAAATGAATGAGAACTAAAATATCTTTGAATTCTTCCATATGTCATGTAAGCTGTTATAAAATAAACTCAAAGCAGTCATTCGAAGCGACCACTAGAAGCAACCATTTGAAACAATCAATCGAAGCGTTCATGAAGAGCAATCATTTGAAGCGTCAACTAGGAGCAATCATTCGAAGCGTGATAAAAACAAATACCAATTAAAAGTAGCGCAAAATCTGTTAACCTGTCAAAGACAAAAAATATATTCGAAACACTGGAAATAAAACAACGAGAAAATATCATCGAAATGCTATGGAAATAAAACCTCCTCGGATCCTTGTGAAAGTGAAACTTTCAAAAGTACTAATCAACTTTTATCAAAACAACATACAAAAGTAACCATTTCATATAACCGTTTAAATCCATCATAACTCTATAGCTTTTAGATCTATAGCTAGATATCTAGCCTGAAAGATATCGAGCATCTAATCATCCCGTTTTGTATTCTAACCTATTACCATCAAAGTCTTTCAAACTTCACACGTCTTCACTTATTTGTATAAATTCAATCATTATCCTCATTTTTTCATTCTCACCACACAAATCATTTCAGAGAAAATTCACAGCGCTTGGCTACCTTCATCAGAAAAAACCATACTTTCCAATCAACCTTCATCTTCTCCGATCAACCTTCATTTGGTTAATGAGAAAAAATCCTAAACCAAAAAATCCAATGCTAACATACCCAAGACACCAGAATCTCCAGAATCTGATAGCAACTTAGTCTTTAGATCGTACGACTACTTCTACATTACTCAAAGGGCGTAATAAGATATGGCTGAAAGATTAATCAATAGCCTTCCAATTGGAACAACCACAAAAAATTATTACGGTAATTTCGATCCAACCAAAGTTCATGCTCTTTCTCATTCTTCTACAATCGAAGAACGTTGTTCGTCCAAAGTCCTAGGTCTTAAAACTCCTCGAACCTCATCGTCTCATAATAACATTTCTCCTTTGATTAGTGAAGAATCTCATGTAAAGAAAAAATCAAATACTCCCTCTTCGAATCATTCTTCAATAACCAGAAAAAGAAGAACTTTTATGAGAAAGTGCAAGTACAAATGAGTTTTAAAGAAAAATGTTCAACCTCTTTATTAGAGTAGCTTTGCCTTTTATATAGAGGGGCCAAGACTTAGTCTTAAACTGAAATCTGTTAGAAAGAGGACTAATTACTGTTTAGTCCTTAACAATTATACGTAGTCACAAATACTCTCTAAATATTACATCAATTACAATTTAAGGACAAAACTTACATTACTTATAATTAAATCATTAAATTTACATTATTTACAACTTAGTCCTCAAAATCCTACTTCCATATTAGCACAGAAATATTATATTCTCCCATGAACTTTAAAGGAACTAAAAACTAGTTTAGATGAATTATTTTAGGTAAACCATTTGAGAATTTACCTATGAAAGTGTGTTTAGATGTCCGAGTTAATTGATCTTTAAAACATTTGTGAATAGTGTAAAAAAAATATCATTAGATTTCTCTATGACATTGTTAGGTTTAAAATCAGTTTGTATGATCTTCTTATTTACGTTGACTGTATCAATATAAGATTTCTTATTTTTTTCATTATCCTTTACAAGTTTCGATGATCTGTTCTTGGATTGAAGATCTGGGAAATCTTCGCCTTCAAATATAAAATTGTTATAGATTTCCATGAAGAAATACAACAGAATTAGTCTTGATGAAGCCTAGAAAAGGAGATAAAGAAGAGATGAATCCTTAAGCTTGAAGAATATGAAGATCATTAGATCTTCGTGGAGAGTTCTTGAAGGTAAGAAAGCTATTGTCTCCCCAAAATCATTTTACTTTTAAGTTAAATTAAACAGTTTTGTCCCACCATATTACTCATACAATATAATAATAAATATTGAAGTTTTTACCTTTTATGGTAATTTTGTAAATATTTATAATCAATATACAAATAAAGATCAAAATCATATATGTTTTTACTTATAAAAATAATTACAACCATTCATATATTTATATGAACAAAGTAAATCAATATATTTTATTCATTCATTTTCAAATTTAATAGAAAGTTTTTATATCTATCATTACACATTTTTACCGTAGTTTTAATTATCTTTTATATTTTCTTATAAAATACTTTTTACTACTCATTAACGAATTAATAACTCGAAAAACTTTTTATTAATTTTCATAGAGATTATATATATATATATATATATATATATATATATTTATTGTGAAATATAAAGCTCATAAGCATAATATGTCATTCTCCTCGAAAGAGGTGAACTATTCAGTATTTAAGATTTACACTACTTCTCTTTCTCTAGACATTCTCTAGCCATGCTTTCTCTCTTTATAGTATTATGGTGTTCAGGTCGAGCATATCTGGAACTCGTCAAACCAAAATAAATAAAACTTAAAGAGAAATAATATATTCGATGAAAGTGTTTAAAAATAAAATCATAATTGCTTACTAAACAAGAATAATATTTTTGTAGGAAATCTTAATATTTATTATAAAAAGTGTCATATGTAAGGATATCATAAACTAAAATATCTCATCAATATGGATTAATAGTATCGAAGTTGTTACAATTATAATTCAATTGTTTAAACGTAATCCATATTGAGTTATTGAACCGAAGGGTAATTACGAGAGCCTCATAAAAGATATTGTGTAGATACTATTTAGATTAAGGATGATCTAGATTAAGGTTCTCTCAATTTAAGGATATCATTATTGGTCCTTATGGGTCCAATAAGGTTATGATTCTTCAAGGGTAAGAGACCATCAGACTGTAGTAGTAAGTGACGAGTGTGTAAGGATAATAAAGATGAGGAGTATACATGTTCTAGTAAGAAAATAAAGTCAAAGCCATATTTTATTTAGACTAAGTGCATTCACAAGTCCTTGAGTATAAATAAAGATTAAAAATAAAAAACACATTGTATTTTTTTTCTCATCCATCATTTTTTATCACTCTCTCTTTCAACACTCTCTTTTTCAAAGTCTTAAACATTAGTTACTACGTTTTTTCAATCCATAAAGAGTGCATAATCATTACTCATTCAAGTGATTATTCAAATCCATTGCTCGTACTCCATGAGAAGCATCATGACCTTCAACATAAAATATTTTGTAATCTGCAAGACGAAGTGTCTTCTGCTATATGCATAACTACTAAATGATGTATGTATGTATGTATATATGTATGTATATATATATATATATGTATATATGCATGTATGTATTCATGTGTGTGTGCATGTATGTATGTATAAATATACATGTATATATATGCTTCTTAATACCCGAACCAAAAGCGTCTTATATATGTTTACTTCATTTAATTTTTAGGGTTTCAATCTTAAAACTCTACAACTGCATATTAAAATTTGAAAAGAACACACACACACACACATACATATATAAGTTTATTGAATTTCGATTATGGTTTAAAGACTATATAAAATCTTGATTTAGGTTTTGCTTTGTGTAATTGGTTTCAGGTTTAAGATTATTGATGAAGCATTACTAAAGGATACTTGCCCAAATTTTTAAAAATATCAACAATAAAACTTTAATTGAGTATAAAATGGGTTTCCTTGATTATAGAAATCGAGGGGCTATCGCAAATGGTTAGCTCAGCCTCGTGGCAGTAGTCTACAGGATCTACTTTGCGGTACTCAAATTCATTATCACTATGACAATTCCAAAAGTGTTGTCTTTGCAGTGCCCCTTGTTGCTCGTTATGGCAACATCCTTATGACTATAGGCTTCTCTTTGGTTTTTGTTTCTTATGTGTTTGGTTCCCTAGAACTCTTTTAGGCTATTGTAAACCGTTTTAATTTTTAATATGTTAGTTTCATTTAAATAAATAAGTATAGCCTTGCATGCCCATATATAATAACATGTCTATATGTTATGATAAATTTTTATGGGATATACAATCATGTTGGTCCAATACATGTGCATTAAGTAAGCATTAAGTATTGTGAATACATGGCATTCAAAATGTGGGATTGATGACACGAAAAATTGAGAATCAACTATATGATGTATTGGGTGATGTTCAACATACCCATATATTGTTTGTTTCAGGTTTGGAGTTTGAATGACATTTATCTTCTTTCAGATATTTGAGCTCTTGATGAAATACTAGACATTACTTTAGATATCCATGGTGCAATAAAAGCAATACAAAAAGGTCTTGTCTTAGCATGATTTGCACATGGACACTTCATATATTCTTATTGTATTCTAGGGAAGACTGATCATACCATCTGTGTGACCTCTATATGTGCAAACTTTACAAGAAAGAGGTTTGGATTTTCATTTCTAAAAAGAGACCATTGTTGTGTGTGTAGGTCGACCCACATAAAGACTATGCACACATTTTTCTAAGGGGGATCAAACCGTTACATGATATTGTTGTTGCGTTGACACGCCACATACTTATGCTACACTATTTTTCAATGTGGATTGGTCATGTAAAAATATGTCACATGACTCTAGACCACCCCACGTGAAGGTCTTAACAATTTTCATAATATGATCATGATTCAACACTGTCTTTCTCCAAGAGTTGATATCTAGAAATAATATACAACATATTGGCGTACAACATCTCCGCTAAGGATTATGACGTCTTAGTTTATATATATCCAAACTTAAAACTTGAAAAATTAATCCAGTATATATTATTTATGAGATAATTAAGAATACAAGTTGTATATTTGGTAATATATCCTCATTATTTAACATCAAACTTGTATTATAATTATATATATAACAATATTAAAAAAAAATCAATAGAACTTAAATATTATATTTTTTTTTATTAAAAATGTCTGAATATTTATAAAACTATATCATTGATAATCGTTGTCTCTTATTCTGAAATTTCATAATGAATAAGAGGGCTATAGTAAGCATGATGAAGTCCAACCTATAAGTCTAATAATAGTCTATAAACATTATTTACTGGTCCTTGTGCATGACAACCCAATAGGTGAATTCTAATGTTTAAACTTTTTGAGAGACTAACCTTATGTTTTATGTTGTGAATGATGGGAATAATGCCTTGACAGTGTACCGTGCTTGGCGGTACAATTTTGTGTCATTGACAGTTTTGTGTTGTGACAGTGTCATTGTTAGTCTTGTGGCATGATATCATTAGACCCATTATCTAGTAAGTTCTATAAATTCTATATAAATAAACTACTAGGACTACACAAAACACAATCTGAAATTCGTAACCCTTTTCTATCATAGTGAAACAATTTTCTCTGGCGGCGCCCGTAGACGTAGATAATTTTTTGAACCATGTTAAATCTTGTGTTCTTTTACTTTTTGTCCTTTATTCATGATTTGTTTTATTTGTGTTTTGTGTTTGAGCCATTTATGATAAATTGCATGGTGACTTATAACAAAATCGGTATTAGAACATTAAATGTGAAATTACAACAACCAAATACAAGATTGGGAAATTTGATGGGGGATCCATCTTTGTATTGTGGAAAATTAAACTAAAAGTTTCATTGGTACTGCAAGGGTGGTGGAAGTCTGTGGAGAATAAGTTACCAAAAGAGATGAAAGAAGAGGAAAAACAAGATCTTCAATAAAGGTCTTTGTGTTGGATTTAATGGGTGTGAAAGACAATGTTTTTCGCAAGATTAATGGTGAGAAGACTGTTTCATGCGCATGGAAGAAGTTAATAGATCTTTACTCAGAGAAATCAGTAGTGAACCGATTATACTTGAAGAAGTGTTTGTACGATTTCAGATTGAAAGAAGGTATGTCCATAGCTAAGCACTTAGATAATTTTAAATCAATTATAATAGAATCGGAGAACATAGGTATCAACATTGAGGATGAGGATCAAGCATTATTTTTAGTGAGATCATTACCAGCTCCTTATGAAAAATTCGTAGATACCATAATGTATGGTAATGATAAGTTATCGCTAGCTGATGTTAAAGGGGCGCTGAAATCAAAAGAGTTGAGACTGTTGCAGCTAGAAAATTATGTTGAAGGGGAAAGTCTTATGACTAGGGGAAGATCTAGAAGCAAAGTGAGTTCTTTAAGAAGGAAGAACTAGAGGTCCAAATCAAAGGTAAAGAACTCAAACTGTTATGAATACGATGAATAGGATCATTATAGAAGAGATTGTCCGAAACTGAATGATAAGAAGAGAGATCAAAAAGAAAATGCAACAAACATTGTTGAAGGTGTTAACGATTTTGACGACAGTGAAAATATTGGTACATGAGATGTATTGTCCGTGAGTTAAAACTGTGGGAAAAATTATTGGTTACTCGATACTGGCGCTACATATCACATGTGTTAGTTCAAGCAGTGGTTCGAAACTTACAAGCCAATGAAAGGAACTGTCTATTTAGGGAACAATCATTCATTACTTGTTGGTGGTATCAGTAATATCTGAATAAGAATGTTTGATGGGATGGTTAGAATCGTAACGTGCTGGCATGTTCATGGGTTGAAAAGAAACCTGATTTCTCTTGAGACAATAGACTCTCGAGGTTACAACTACCGTGTATAAGAGGGTGTAATCAAAGTGAAAAAAGGCTTAATGGTGTGCATGAAAGGTAGTTTGCACAAGGGGCATTACATTCTCCAAGGGAGTGTTGTTATGGGTGATGCTGCAGCAGCATCATCAGGGAGTAATAGCCAAAGTAGGAAAGATCAAAATAAGTTGTGGCATTGGCGTCTTGGTCACATGAGTGACATACGGAAAGAAAAAAAAGTAAATTATAATATCTTACCCATAAATTTAAAGAATGATCCATACGGAAAGATATTGTAGTTTAAGCATTAACATAATTGATTTTTTTTGTATCTCAAAATTATGAAATACTCTATTTGTAGTGAGAAAAAAAGTCAAGATAATTTTTTTAAATATAAAAATGGCATCAAAGCCGAAAGACCATATGTGCAACGCCCAAACCAAATATTTTGAAATCCAACGACTAAATAAAAAAAATAGGATAATCAAATGACTAATAAGCGATTTAAACCGATGTTTAAAGATTCGGTCTTTACAATATTGTGTTTGACAAATATGAATTGTGATTATTGATGTATAACCTAAATAAATATTAATATTAGCTTTTTGAGTATTTTGAATGGTATTTTTAAATTTGTTCTAAATAATATCAATGTGATGAGTAAAAATGATCATTTTTGTAAGAACTTCCTTTACAATATTTGGTCATATTTTTCATTATTTTCTATTTATATTTTTAAGGCTTTGAACAGTAGTTCGTGCTTGGACTATCGATTTTAGTGGCAGATAATACTTAGACTTTCAAAATTTCGATGACAATCCCTTGACTATCTAGTTTGGATAAAGTTAGTCCACATCATCAGTTGGTTAACATAAAACTGTCACGTGACATCATATTTAGTAGAAACTTGTATCACCAATGACCCATCGTATTTAGGTCGAACTTCAAATGTAGTCAAGGTAAAAGTAGAGAGACCATTGGTGATACAATTTTTCGTTGAATATGGTGCCACGCGGCAACTTTATAATAATCAACAGATCCAGAGGACTAACTTTATCCAAACTTGATACTTCAGGGACTACCAACTGACTTTTGCAAGTCTAGGGACTATCTGTCACTAAAATTGACAGTCTAGGAACGAATTACTAATCAAACCTCTTTTTTACTAGTCATTATAGTTTTAGGTATAAACCTTTTTCTCTTCATTTTTTTATAAATTAGGTAAAAAAATAATATGATACTTAACTACCTATAAAGCTTAAATATTTTAAAACTTCAAATCATTTTATTTGAAAATAGACAAAAATATATTATATACTTACAAAAACATAACAAAAAATAAATTATTTATGTAATTATTTTTTAATTATAAAATACTATCGTAGATAAAAAGAAGAGAAAAGTACCCATAAATACCTTCTCAACTATCAAATACCAAGATGGTACCCGTTTTTGGACTAGTTTCAAAAACTACCTAGAGCCATAATATGGACAATTATACCCTCTAGGGTATAAAAGGGGTTATTTTGTTGAAACACACTTTTTTTCACCTTCTAATCAGACTTTTAGGTTCCAATTCCCCCCACTTTCACATTTCCAAATTTGAGGAGAGAGAAACACGTTTTACGAGAGCGAAACCAAAAGACATTTTTGAAAGGAAACGTACCGGCGAACCACCACTGTCTCTGTCTCTGTTCCGATATTCTTGACACCCACCGGCGATCCACCGTTGACCAGTAAGCAGCGTCTCTGTCACTCCTCCGATAGTTCTGACATCCACCGGCGAACCACCGGCGACAACTAACCAGTGTATTCGTCTCCGTTCCGAAATTTCGGACACCTACCGGCGAACCACCACTGTCTCTGTCTCTGGTTCGAAATTTGGAACCACAACCGGCGAGCCTCCAACTGCAACGAAGTTTCCGTCGAACGGAACAGTCGCCTTCAAACCAAATCAGGTATCTGTTCGATTCGTATGCGTTGATGTGTAGGTTTTCCAACCCAATGATAGTCCATGCTGTATGATGTCTAATACTCCGGTAGAAACGTAAGGTTATTTGTTACTGTTGCTCGACCGGACTACGTTACGTGATAGTCGTATTGGTAGTGAGGATGGTGTTGTTGTAATCATTGTGAGGCTGATGTTTTAAGCATTGTCAGGCTGTTGTTTTAAGCATTGTGAGTTTGCGTAGGGTTGGTCCATGTCTAGCAATATGGGCTGTATTATCTATCAGTACAACTATCAGCATTATGAGGCTGATCGTTAACGTGTTAGATCGTGTATCAAAGATATAGGGATGCTGTTCCAAATGTTGTGAGTGTATCTAGGTATCGTCAAACATCTAGCAATGTATCTTGTATTATATATCAGGGTCTGATAGTAGTTTAACCATATAATGCAGTGGCTGCTTAGTATTATTGTTTTAGTTACCATGTAAATTACTAACTACCTTATTATGTGAATGTTGACAGGTTTAAAATGACGAAAACAGGAGTATTCTACCGCTCGGGATTGGTTGGCATAATCAATGTACTGAGACGGGATATAATCAAAGCTGAACACATCGAGGCTGCTCGCGGAACCCCTTTCTACACCTTCCTCAAAACCTCGTACGACTTGAGGAACGAGGTTCTGAAGCTTAAAAAGTTCCACCACTTGATCGAGGAGATCTGTGGTTTATACGACGTCAGATGGAAGGCTTTCAAGATTGGACAAAAGCATGTAAGGCTGACCAAGAAAGATGTAAAGGCGATCTTTGGCCTGAGACACGGTAACGAGGAGATGCCGATGAGCAAATCAGGTGGATTTATCGCTCGGTACGCCGATGGAGCCGAGTTAGATTCCATTTTGATGAAGAAATATTTTTTGAGTCCAAGGACGAGGAGAAGCGGGCCAACGAACGACAAATCAGTTTCCAACGCGTTAATAAAGGTAAATAGAGTATGTTTGAATGTAGTTGTTTTGTAGTTCATAGTGCAGGCTGTGCTGGTTGATGAAATGCAGGTACATTTTCACATCAGTATTCATAGATTGCTATAAATCGCAATCTATGAACACTAAGGTATCAGAGATATTGTAACATTAAAATAACTGAACATGCAGACCTTATTTATAAGATGTAAACATAGATAGAAAGGTTTAATAGACTAGATATCAGAGGGTACCAGCATAGATAACAATGTAGCCAGGGATAGATATCAGAGTATGTAACAAATGTAAGTAAAGATGTTAAATACGAAACAGAAAACAAAGCCTGATGTATGCAGATCTGGAAACTATCAATGTTGAATAGATTGGATATCAGAGGGTAGCAACATAGATAGCAATGTAAACATGGATAGATATCAGAGTATGTTTACAAACAACTATGGTATGTATGCAATCATATATCTAATATCTTATTAGTTGTGGATGCCTTTAATAGTTCTTTCTGTATTGTTGTTATGATTTTGGATGTTTTTTTAGGAAGCAATCGAGAAAGCAGTCAGCGAAGGAGGGGAGGATGAAGCGAGGGATGTGGCTCGGCTACTGATACTTTTCATATGCTCGACACTGTTCTTTTCAGTGTCGGGCGACGTAATCGGGTGGACAGCAATCTTCTACGTGGAGAATCTCGACAAGATAAACGACTATGACTGGTCTGGAGCCATCTTGGATAAGCTTCACAAATCGCTGGACAAATGTATTAAGGCCGGGCATCCTTCAAGAGTTATCGAATGCGTTGCTCTGCTTTTTGTAAGTATAGTGTGTTATGATCAGTATGTCTGTTAGGAAAATGTTTATTTCTCTTTTTTTAATGGTTAGTTATGTTCTGTGCAGCCGTTTCTTATGGAACATATTTCTATAAATGTCGACATACCAAGGCCAAACATAATACCTAGATGTTACAAGTGGTGGGGGCTAGAGGGTAAGGAGTCGACATTCGAAATGATCCAGATGGTCGGTGAGCTCAAGGACGACGAGGTATGTTGTGGTATAGTAGATATATCGTAGTAGTATAATAAATATATCAGTGATGATTATTATATTTTGTTGCTAAATGAATTATATACTGTATCTCCTAGGTTGTCGGCGGGGAGTTGGTGTTTACAGCATCGGAATGTTTTGTTTATGGAGTAAATGATTCGCGGAGACAGTGGGAAGGGGCTGGTGAACCAAGCAAAGTGAGGAGTAGGAAAAGAAAGAAATCTATTGCGACCAGAAGTTCAATAAGGAAGGTAGATGACGGAGCTGGTAGTAAGCAGAGAAGACGTTCGATGATTGAGGTTGAAGATGATGTTACGTTGGGGGAGTTCATTGTGGAGAGGAAGGCAACAGTTGGTAAAAACAAAGGGGAGAGGTTGAAGAACCGGAAAAAATGTAGGTCGAGTATGATTCCTAGTTTTGGAGTGCTGTCGCAGTCGGTGCTGCGTGACAGCAAAAAACTGAAAAAAGAAGCCGGTTGCGCCGGTTGAAAGTTGAGAACAAGAGGCTTAAAACATGCCTTGATGAAAGAAATGAAGAGGTTAGTGCTAGCAAGTTTTCTAAGTACTACTAACATCTGTATGTTTGTTAAAATGAAGTTGTCTATCAACGAAGTATTCTGTAACTATCATTGTTAAAAATAATGTAACAATTCCGTATGCTCGTTTGAATCAGGTTGAAAAGTTGAAGAAAGATTTGGAGGACCTTAAACAAAAGCTGGAGCTGGGAGGTGAAAGAATGGATGGTGAGGATCAACAACTGATGTTGACCTTGTCCATGCCATTTTGCCGCGTTGATGAGGATGCTACTGAAACCGTAGATGCACGCGTTGGTCAGAAGGTGGTTAAGGAAACACTGGTTTACAAAAGATCTCGGAGGCATGTAGTAGCTGAAACAGAAAAATCAACGGAAGAAGAGGGCTTTGATGGGGAGGATAAAACAGAAGAACAACAGGAGCTTGACAAAGCTAAGCAAAAAGAAAGGGACGAATCAGAGGAGGACAAAGAAGAAGTTCACGGAGGGGGTGTTCAATCCGATACACGTGTTGAACCAATGGAAGAAAGTACTACACAGAATGCTGTTGCTGTTGATGTGTCTAGGAAGCCGAAAGGGACTACAACAAGTGGTTGTGACGCTGGTAATGAGAAACGGGATGTGGAAGAAGAAATACCACCCCTAACTCATGCTGCCGGTGCGCAGAATGTAGTTTTGGTACCTGCACAGGGACCTGGAGTTGGAAACAACGAGGTTGAACAACAGCAGCTGACGGTGGACATAAATGATTTGTTGGACGGAGTATCCAACGAAGGAACGAAAACAATGGAACGACAGTTGGAGGAGTCGCCAAAAACCGTCGATGAAGGAAAGAATGCAGAGATAGGTGAGGACAAAGGACAAGATGACATAGAAGTAGCAACTACATTGTTGGAGATAACAGCAACCGAACTACAGGTTCCAAAACCTGTCTCTCACAATGTGGTAGAGACATTTGCTGAAGATGTAAGTGCATGTTAAATAGCTTAGTTGTATTTGAATATCATACATGATTGATAGTTAATCTCACAATTAATGATTTCAAATCGTATGTTTTTAGGAAGTCGAAACAGCGGAGCCTGAAGACACACGACACTCTAGCTTAGTTGTATTCACTGGCACTGGAACAGCAGCAAAGTGCGAACAACTATCGCAAGCTGTGTCTCCATTAAAGGTGATACAAATTTTCAACAGAGGAGATCAATCCGCAGAGAAGATTGAAAAAGTGTCACAGGTTGAGCCATCTTCGTACGCAACACCAGAACAACAGAAAGCAGCATCGAAGGGTCTTATTGTCCAGTCGATTACACCATTGGCTGACTATAGCTTTGTAGACTGCACCCAATCATTTTATGCTGAAGTTGACAAGGTTGTTGAAACTTCAAACGAGAAGAGACGTACACTCGAATCCATCGAGGAAGAACAAACGGACGTTGAGGTAAGTAGATATTTGGTATTCTCAATAAACATTTAAAAAGTAATGTTAACAGTTTACTATGCTGTTTTTTTTAGGTACCCATTGATGACATGCCTGGGTTCAACTTACTTACTCCGACGCAGGTTCAACAACAGCAAACTGAAGTTGTAGCTTGGCCGTTCCCGACAGATACAACCGAACTGATCGATGTAAGTGAGTACGAGAAAGTGCTGAAACTGAAACAGGTAGAACAACAAGAAGATCCAGAAGTGTGGTACTTGCCAACAACAGAGTTCTCGTACAGGCTTTCCGTAAGTGTGACAGAGATAATGGAACTGCCCAACGAAACTCAAGTGGACTTCAAGGTAAAAATCTATTAGGATGTATCTATCGTATTTTACTTGTTAGTCTAGCAACGTGTCTATATATGTCTATCAATATTAGATGAAGCATATATCATTGTGTCAACCAATAAACTGTTGGTTACTCAACTGACTTGGGATTGTAATTATGTTTTGATAGGTAATAGATGCTTGGATATATAAGCTGTTAAAGGATTCAGATTTCAAAGTCCCTGTGAAAGGGTTTGATAATAAGTATTCATTTCATGTCCCAGCCATTCAAATAACTGGGATTGCAACTGTAAGTTCCCAGGGGATTATTGGTTTTATATTAGGTACATCTACTTCCTGTATTAATGTCTTAAATTTACAGGGGACACTGGCTAAAAAGGGAGATATGTCTGTCATTGTGGACAATGTTTTTGAGACAATGAAACCATACACATATGTTGCATTCGCCCCCCCTATGTACTGTAAACACGGACGGCGTGAACCACTGGACACCACTGGTCATAGACATGGAGAATGGGGCTGCCAGAAGCTACAACCCAATGCTGCCGTGGAGCAAATTCATTCCCGATAAGACAAGAAACACAGCCGATGCTCTGGTAAGGAATCTAAATTCCAAGTAAACTATTTTGATTGCATATCTAGCTATTTCGAATATTATATCTAGCAAACAGTATAGTAATGCATATCAATGACTGCTACTGTATCTATCAATGCAGCTGGCCTATTGCATGAAGAAGAAATATATACCGCATGTTAAAGGTGGGTACAAAATTAAGACCATGTTAAACATCCCACAGCAAAAGAGGGGCAGCTACGACTGCGGTGTTTTCGTTTGCAAATACGTAGAAGACATCATTACAAATGTGTTTGTTGGACGGGAATATGGTGATGAAATGCCGACAGAAACAAGAGCTAAAATATTCAAACATTTCTTGAATGATCGTAACACAAACAAACGTTGGTAGTATGTAATTTATATTTTGGTACCCATTTGTATATTTCGCATAGATTAGCAATGGGTGAATTAAGCAATACCTCTATGATTTATGTTTGCAGACGAAAATTTACATGTAAACGCACTTTTTACTTGTTGCGGTCGACTGTGTAATAGTTATCAAAGGACAGTCTGTGTAACTTAATCTATCTGACAGAGCCTCCAAAGCTAGCAATCAGTAATACCTAAAATACCAGAGTATGTAATACAAACTATCAGACAGTCTTATTAAACCTCAAACTATGTAAACATATTTGTCAGACCAAATGTATATTGAAACGTATTTGTACTGACCGTTGTTTCCATCTCTAGCCACTGCTGAAAGCAACAGGCCACCATCTTTTCACAAAATCAACCTTAATAATGATCCGCTGTTCGAAAAATTACATGTAAACGCACTAGTTCACATCACTGTTACAACATTCAGTGTTGTGTCCTACTAATTTAGATATGTTGTTACCTTTCATAGTAGTTTTAAAGACGTTAGCAAAGTTTCCATATTAACTATCAGGCTTGAAGCAAACATCTATCAATGTATAATTTGTTAACTATCAGAAAAATAATCAGTTGGTGTATGTAGATGTATAAGAAATGGTTTTTTAAGCAGGTGTATACTAAATTAAATATGTAGGGCAAATATATTTATTAACTACCTTGGCATATACACCATTATTTGCATGAAACAATTTCATCTATGGGCATTATATATCTACTATTTTGTACATATAAGAGATGTAATAAAAAACTACCAATAATGCATATATAAGATGAACTATCAATGTTTACCAAATTGTTTATCTGGGGTTAATGAAGGATCTATCTAGGGTTAAGCAAGCAAATATCGTAGTGCGAAACATATCGTAATTTATATAAATTTTGGTTACGAACCATATAGTATAGTTTTAGATATCGTTCAGATAAAATAGATAGACCAAATAGTTTTTTAATTTTTAATATAATTTATCTACCATTGAAAATTACTCGTAAATATCATATAACAGGTTAGTGATGCACAAAATAAATATATATGGACTGCACAACATGGTTATTGGTAGATAAATGCAATTAATTTGTTGAAAGGACTTTTAACCACACACATTACTCATTAGAAGTTAATGTGATAAAACCATTGGTTAGATTAAACTTGATAAGACAATGGGTAGATGAAGTAGAATGATTACATTCATTTAATGTACGTGTGCTATTAAAGTTGTGAAAGAAAATATGGTTGCTTAATGGGACTCAGCATTGGGTACTGGGTTTTGCTATAAATAAAGGGTCATATGTCAACCTATTCCTCACAAACTCACCTGCAAAGAAAAAAAATTCCAGAACCTATACCCTAAGTTCAAACCACTGCTCCTCCTACCATGGCTCCTTCATCACCCTTCTCCCCACACCAGTCCGACGATGACGCGTGCTCCTCTGACCACTACGCATGTAACAAGGCATACAAGCGTACGACAACGTCGGAGTACTCCTCTGACGAAGAAGATGATTGGTCGGTCTGGTCTGAGGACCAAGAAGACCCTTATGGATCATGGGATTCTTGGTCCATGGACGACTGTTATCTTTCTGACGATGAAAAGCTGCCAAAAAGGAAAAGATGTAAGAGCAGCAGCAAGTGGGAAGAAGAAGACGACGATGAAGATGAAGAGGCAGACGACGAGGCCTCTGACGACGAAGAAGATGAAGAAGAAGAAGAAGAAGAAGAGGACGAGGGATCTGATGGAGACGACTCCGATTAGGTTAGAACATGGTGATGTAGTTTCATGGCACTTTAGGTTTATCTTTTGTTGTTTTTGGCTGTTTGTTTATGGTATTTTGGGACTGTTAGTGTGACCAACCCTGTGCAGTAGACTGTTTTTTTGACAGGGTTGGATGATTTATGGTTTATGGCACTTTGCGAATCTCTGTAGCATTGCATTCTTTTAATGTTAAAGTTTCGTTGCATTTTACCTTCTGTAGCTTAAACTGGTTAGATTTGGTACGACATGGTGCAGTTGAAAGTAGCAGTTTTACTTGCAGTTATTTCACAGAATCGCAATCTATGAAAACTAAGATATCAGAGTTATCGTAACATGAAAAGAACAAACAATGTAGCCCTAATGTATAAGATGTAAACATGGATAGCAAGGTTGAATGGAGTGTTCATCAGAGTATAATAGCATAGATAGCAATGTAAGTAAAATATCAGATGGATCTAAACCAAAATAGAAAACATATGTTGATTTATATGTTAGATGCAAAATCCAGAAACTATTAATGTTTAATATAGTGGATATCATAGGGAAGCAGCATAAATAGCAATGTATACATGGACAGATATCAGTGTCTGAAACGAACAGATATGGTACGTGTCAATTCTTTTAGGGGACTAAACATAAGTGGAGATACAAGAAGTGCTTATGTTTGAGATGAATATGGCATGAAAGATTTAAAGTACATGTATAACAAATGTAAGTGAAGCATCAGATGGATGTAAACCGAAACAAAAAACATACTTTTGATGTATCCGTCAGATGCAATATCTAGAATCTATCAATGTTAAACAGAGTCGCTATCATAGTATAACATCAAAGATAGCAATGTATACGTGAATAGATATCATAGGGGATAAGAAACAGAAATGGAACATGTAAATGTTAAAAGTGTACAAAACATAAGTCGAAAGATAAGGAGTGCTTATCTTTGATATGTGAAAGTGTTACAAAAAAGTAGGTTAATAATGTTTAGAACGGAGCATCACATGACCTCCTATTATGGCCCGATTTGAAACATCGACCACAACGGGACTGGCTGCTGGAAACTTCGCCTCTTGATGGAATACGCTTCTTCCTCGGACGACCGGGTCGTCTTTTAACGTTAGGGGGCAGCACCAAGGGCTCTCCATCACAATCTGCGCTACTGGATTCACCAAACTCTGTTATGGCCGGTATGTTAAATGAATAGCTGGACAGGTAATTTTGGGTAGTGAAAAACGGCTCAACCAACGTCATAGGATCCTCGTTTATAGATACAATTGCAGCCAACGCATGAGTGCACGGGAAACATTCTTGCTGCCAAGAGCCGCATGTGCATTTGAAATCCAGTATGTTGACCACCATGACTGGGTCCGATAAAACCTCAAAATAAGCGGCAGAAGACTTCCGAACTAACCATGTCCGACTGGATTGTGCATTCTCTTTGAACATCTTGTCAAACTCGGGGCACAAATGTGTGTTCCAACTTTGGCCTTATCCTAAACGTCGAGACATTTGAGTCATCAAGAGAGCTCTAATCCGGTCGATTAATTCGACTATAGGCAGATGGCACAACTTTTTAATCTGGCCATTGAACGACTCAACAGCGGTTGATGCCATCGCCCCATACCGTTTGCCTTTGACATATGCCTGAGCCCATTTTTCTGGGGCCAGATTCCTTACGAAGTTTTCAATACGCTTACCGCCTTGGCGCAAAAACTGACCATAACGTTCATTAAAAAGATCCACCGTAGGGGCATAAGCACAGCTCTTAAACATCACTAGCATATCTTGTTTGTAGACTCTGTTAGTGTGTTCAAGAGCTTTATTCAAGTTCTGGATAAGATGGAAGATGCAATAAGCGTGGTAGTCAGTAGGATAAAGAGTTGCGACAACGCTAATAATACCAGCATGGCGGTCTGAAATGAAAGTTATTTGGCGCCCTAACAGATGAGGTTTTAAATTTTCCAAAAACCAAAACCAGTTGTCCGAGTCTTCACTACCAAATATACCAAAAGCTACGGGGAAAAGACCTGCGGTGGAAAAAATGTTTGTTAAAAACAGAACGTACAGTAACAGAACGATGTTGAGGTCGACTGTGTAATAGTAAACAAAGAACAGTCCATGTAACCTAATCTATCAGACAGAGTCTCCCAAGCTAGCAATCAGTAATAACTAAAATACCAGAGTATGTAACCCAAACTATCAGACAGGCTTATTAAATCGCAAACTATGCAAACATATGTATCAGAATAAATGTATATTGAAACATGTACTGACCGTTGTTTCCATCTTTTTCCACTGCTGAAAGCAACACGCCACCATGCTTCCCTGTTAGGTGCGTTCCGTCAACGTACAGTAGAGGGCGGCACGAATGGAAACCCTGAAGACACGCCCCAAACGCTATAAAACAGCGACAGAAAACATTGCCAGGAGCCAAATCCAAATGACAGTCCGTAGTGATATCACGACTCTTTAGCCTCTTGAAGTATGGTTTAGCAATCCGAAAAAGGTATTGCTATCTCCAAATACAACGCGACGGGCCTTCTCCAACGCATTCCAAGATAGACGATATGAAACGTCTAAACCATAGTCTTGCTTGATGGTGGACTGTATAGTCTTAGCTGTTAAAGAATGGCTGTTCCGTAGAGAATCGTGAATTTCATCAGCAATCAAATCGGACGACAGATGCCTGCTTTTCTTCTTTGTGAATACGGGACTGCACGTGTGGGTACTGAAAAATCTTTTAATTGTCATCAAACCGGTCTTAGAATCGACAGAAGCGTAAAGCCTCCATTTGCAGCCATCCGAATCTTTGTTTACACAATAAACGGTGATCTTGTTAAAGGTATTGTGCATGTACCTAAACGCAAAACCGTTCTCTAATGCATAACGGGATAAGGATAACCGCAGACCTTGAGCACCGTCTTGAAATGACTGTCCAACACCGATGATAGCTTCTGCCCATCCCGCTGTAGCTAGATGTCTTTTTTTAGGGGTTGTAATGGCCAAACAGGTACTGCTTTCACCGCTGGTTCGTTGCATGTAAGAGGATTCTTCGAACAGTTGAACGGGTTGTTTACGTTTAATGGCGGAGCCTTTATCAGCAACATGTTCTTCGATAAGAAATGACACACTCTTCAAACGCTCAACATCGAGGTAACATTCCAACCCAATGAAATCGGTCTCCTTATTAAAAATACAATTATTCTGAGCACCGCAAGAGTACGTAATGCTGTAGTTTCCTCTAACAAGCCCTTGCCATGTTTGCTCAACGTACTGTTGGAATGACTCGAAGTTTTCAAATTCGGACAGCGGAACAATACATGTTTCCGTATCAAATTTGAAAATGCACACTCTTGGTTTAGACATTGTGTACCCTGAATTATAGGAGTTTTGGTTAGCTTGTTTAACGTTGGTGTAGAACAACTGAATGTGTTACTGATATTATAACATATATAGCAATATCCTGTAACTAACATATCAGCGTATATGCATCGTGGTATATTTTCAACACAAATAGCAAACTGTCATACCTAAACTATCAGGGTATATGGACTATTGGTCTGGTTTCCAACACATATATCAACCTATTATAGCTAACATATAAGGGTGTATGCAGCAAGAGGAAATGGTTTGAAACATATAGCAATATCACGCACCTAAACTATAAGGGTATATGGAGTCATGGTCTATTTATCAACACATATAGCAACATGTCATAACTAAGATATCAGGGTGTATGCTGTCAGGTTTAATCTACTCTCATATAATCTAACCTATCAGGGTCTATGCAGTGATCTAGCAACATCAAGCATACAATTGCAGGCGACAAATCGCAAAGTGTAACCATATAAATATCAGGGTTCAACCCAGAGGTGGAAAAATGAAATTACTCACCGGAATGTGATCAGAGCTGGTTTGGATGCTTTGAATTGAGCAGAAGCAGATGGTAATAAGTTTCCTGCAATTAACGTACATTATATGAGAGTCTAGAATCGATTTCGAAAATGGAAAACGATTTTGAAACAAAAAACTCAGCTCTGTTACTAACCTGAAAGATGTACCATTTTTGGCTACGATTTCGAAACTTAAATCAGTTGTTATGAAGCTGAGCTACGGTGGTCTAGGAGGCTGAGATACGGTTAGAAATCGGAGCCAGGAGGCTGAGACAGTTCAAAATCGGAGCTACGAGACTCTGTATGAAACTGACGACGTTAAACTTCAATTCTGAAACTCGCCGGTGATCGGAACACTCCGATAACGCGATTATATGGATCGCCGGTGGTTACGTAAGGTAAATGGTGGTTGAACAGTGTCGCCGGAGGTGGTGTGATCAGCCGTGGTTTTTTGAAATGAAGAGACGTTCTTGGAAAATGGGTTGTTTGTTAGGTTAGGAGAGAGGAGAGAGAAAGGGGGCTAATAAATTCAAAATTCAAAATTCAAAAGTAATTAAGAAGGTGCTGAAGCTAAAAGGGGCCCTTTTTTCACAAATCAACCTTATATACTAGGTTGAGGGTAATCTTGGTATTAAAAAAAGAAAAGGTATTAGAAGTGGATATGTTTAATGAGATGGGTATTAAGTGAGCATTAACCTATTTTTGGATACTAGGTTGTAATAGGTTTGGTTAAAAGGTACTTAGTGTGTCATTTCCCTAAAAAGAATTGAATATGTTTCAAAAAAATTCAAAGGTAATTCTTTTCCTAGTCAAAGTGTATGAGTAAAATATTGGAGATGTTTTTTAAAATTAAAAATAGAGGTAACTACCCATAAATACCTAGTCAACTATCAAATACCAAAATGGTACCCATTTTTAGACTAGTTTCATGAAATACCTAAAGCCATATTTTGGACAAAAATACCCTCTAGGGTATAAAAGTGGCTTTTTGGTTGAAACCCACTTATTTCACCTTCTAATCTGACTTTTGGGTTCCAATTCCCCCCACTTTCACATTTCTAAATTTGAGGAGAGAGAAACACGTAAAACGAGAGCAAACCCAAAAGACGATGCATTTCACTATTGGTTACATCGCTTCGAGCCTCCGAAGACGTTTCTCCGCCACCAACGACTGCTTCCTCTGTGGTTTTGGTCTGTTTGTTTTTCTTCTTTTTGTTCCTATTCTTCTTCTTATCATCATCCATTGCAACACTTGGATCGTTTGATTGGTCAACAAAGAATCAGATCCAAATGCAACAATTTGATCTCTTTATGAATTGACCCAAATGTATACAAACAAGAACAACGCAATGCGGAGAGTGTATGAAGATCAGTTTGACAACAATCTCTGATCTGGGCGAAATCGGTGACAATCAACAAGCTTGAGTTCGTAAAGATGCTAGTTTTTGCAGGAAATGAATACATAGACAACGACGCAACCGTAGACCGTAATCGTCGAACACCGTAACTGTCGAGCCGATTCCAATCATTCCATCTAACCGTCGAACACCGTCGACCATCTATTGCCTCCTACTCTGTCGAACACCGTCGAACATGTAAGTTTTTTCGCCCTCTGGCTGTCGAACACTGTCTGTCTATGAGCATTATGCTTCGATGTATTAGCATCGCCGGAGTACTGTTAATCAACCGGTAGTTAGAATGTATAAGCGTCTCCTTTCTCCGGCAAGATTTAGTCCTTTCGTTTACAGTGTTAGTCGATGGTGTTAACACAGTACCTGTAGTACGTACTGTTCATCCACCGGTAGTTAGACATGGGTCGATGTTAGTTGTTAGTGGTGTTGATAGTGTCGTCCGACGACATCGACAACAACTTGTTGATACCTGTCCTGGTTGAAATCGCAATGTGTAGCATTGTCTACCAGACTTACAGAGTTGAGGTTGGTCTTTGTTAGTATGCGTAGATGTTTTACTGATCTAGCAATGCAGTTTGGGCCGTATCTAGCAGTGTCTACGACTAATTTACTGTCAGCACTGCACGTTTAGCAATGTAGTAGATGAATTTTGTCACGTCTAGCACTGTTGCAATGCAGTGAGTTATACGTTGTTGTGGAATAATTTGGACTGGTGCTGTCTTCAAGTGTTATTACTAACTAGTTGGAAATGGGAATGTTTGCAGGTAAACATGACTAAAACATGAGTATTCTACAGGTCAGGGTTGGTAAGCATAATCAACCTACTAAGACGGGATATAATTACATCCGAACACATAAAGGCTGCCTGAGGAACACCGTTCGATACCTTCTTAAAAACATCGTTCGACGTAAGGAACGAGGTTCTGAAGCTGAAAAAGTTCCACTACTTGATCGAGGCGATTTGTAGTTTTTACGATGTGAGATGGAAGTCTTTCCAGATAGGACGTAAGCATGTAAGGCTGACGACGAAAGATCCTCCCTTTGTTGCATGAATAAATTTCACATCACTGTTACATTCTTCAATGCCGTATCTAGTATTTTCTATGTTTCGTATTTATCAGAGTAATATTAAAGTATCTCACATGTCTGTATTCGTATCTATCAGACGTTCACCTTAGTGTTAATCCACTATAAGTACTAGTATTTTATATATTTTATATCAATCAGAGTAATATTCAAGTATCTCACAATGTCTACATTCGTATCTATCAGACGTTTACTCAAGTATCTATCAGACTAGTATTCTCGTATCTAGCAATGTCTATGCGTCTTATCTATCAGACTTATAATCAAGTATCTAGCAATGTCTGTATTACATATCTATCAGACTTATTATCGAGTATCTATCAATGTCCATATGTCGTATATAGCAACTATAAAGTGTTATATCTAGCAATGTCTGTATTAAATATCTATCAGACTTATTATCGAGTATCTATCAATGTCCATATGTCATCCAGAGGATTCTGATTAGGTTTAAAGAAGTTCATGCAGTTTCCTTTCATTATATTTTTTGTTGTTGTTTGTAATGTTTTTTTATGCTTCGATGGACTTATAACTTTCACCAACCCTCTGAGAAGTTTGTTTTTCAGAGAGGGTTGGTGTATTTGGAAGATGTAATGTATTGACTGATGTTCTATTAATGTTATGGTTTTATTAGTATTTATGTAGTTTTATCTTAAATTTTTTGGTTAAGATTTGAATACTACAAGTTAACATTGATAGTAAGCAGTTGAGTGAAGCAGTTGTAATGGCAGTTTGGATTCACAATCGCAATTTAGTTATGACTAATCTATCAAAACTAAGTAAACTTTAAAATCGCAGAAAAAACTTGCTGTATCTAGCAATGTTGGATATGGCTGATATGAAATTCTAGTAACTGGAATGTAAATCAAACTTAACGCCTCATATAAATCAATGCCAATCGCAACCACAACACAACGTATCTAGCAATATCGATGTCATATATCTATCTTCAATATACCAGGTTATAGTAGTCGTGAATCGCAGCCTCTAGTAAATTCTAAGATGAAACACTAAGGGGAGAATCTAAAGTACCTACCAAACTAAATATAACTAAGCTATCAGATGGACGTGAACCTTAAAATCGCATACATAAATTAATGTATCTATCAGATGTATACTCCAGGATCTATCAATGTTATATATCGTGTCTATCAGACTATTGTTCACGTATCTAGCAATGTCAATATATCGTATCTATCAGATTTATACTCAAGTATCTATTAATGCAGATGTTCCGTATCTATCAGACTATAATTCATATATCTAGCAATGTCAATATATCGCATCTATCAGATTTATACTCAAGTATCTATTAATGCAGATGTTTCGTATCTATCAGACTATAATTCACATATCTAGCAATGTCTTGCAAATAGATAACGAGTATCTAGCGTTGTAATCTCAGCGTATCTATCAATTTAGACATTATAAACGATAAGAATCATCCAATCAAATAGACATGGTACATATCAATGTTAACAGTATACAAAAATATAAGTCGAAAGATAAGGAGTACTAATCTATGAAAATCAAAATGTTACTAAAAAACCGGGAACACAAGTTCAGAACAGAGCATCACATGACCTCCTATTATGCCCTGATTTGAAACAACGACCACAAAGGGACTGGTTGGTGGTAACCTCTCCTCTTGATGGGGTTAACACAGTACCTGCTAGATACAGCACTATAGGATCGCTGGTTGCATACTCTGGTGCTAGATAGCCTCTGCCGAAACTGTATATGTCCGCCTTACGTGTCAGATGCCCCGCTATTGCATACTCTGGTGTTAGATAGCCTCTGCCAAAACAAATGCATATTAACATATAGATAATTCATTAGGAACAGAAACGAAAGAATTAACTATGTGTATTATAAACTTGATTATTCTCAAGTAGAAGTTAAAATTGTAACTTAATTCTTTTGTAAACACTAAAAAGTCCATTGAAATAAGTTATAGTCATACCCTTCTACCAAAATTCAGGTAGAAGCAATTTGTGGAACTTTTAATAAACATAATAGCAGAATTCGCCGTAAACCCAAAATAAACCCACCAGAACTAACATTAATTCTCTAAGTGAGTAGGTTGATGTAATAACCTATAGATTTAAAACATGATTTTCTTCAACTACATTCCAAAACCTTCAGTCTTGATCTACCTGTTAGCCATGTCTTTTCTCTAAGATGCTCACATAAGATGAAGATCCAACTCAATGACTATTATCAGATTCATACAGCCAAGTCAAGAAACCTCAACTAAAACAACAGAGGGATAAGCCACGAAACTCAAATTAAGGACCCTCTAAGGAAAAACAACAAAGTAGAAATAATCGAAGAATCCAAACCCTTGCGGTTGATGGACAGAATTGTGATCTTTTCTAAGCTCTAATAACCAAGAAAGTGCAGTTCCCCAGAATCACAATTTCTTTACATCTCTGACTAATGATCCAAAACTCACAATTTCATTCACGTTTATAATTACGTACAAAAAGTATGATACGAACGATGCCCCAAAACTAACAGAAAAAACAATAAGGCTCTTGAGCTACGAAATCAAAACCCAATAACATACAACGCAAGAAATAACACAAGAAAATTCAGGTAGGTAATCTTACAAAAGCTTCAGAACAATAGGGTTCTATGAGTAATGATTAGTGATTCGTATAGTACCAGAAAAGCTTGAAACTTACATTGTTCCTGCAACTCGAGTGCTGTTATTCGAGCGAGGCGGTTATTCTCAAGGAACTCGAAGATCTGGAGCGAGGCTGTAATTACCAATAAGAGTTCGAGCGAAGCTGCTGCTGATGTCGGTTGCGTCGGCAAAGTCATTCCGGTGGTTTGGGGAGGTCGAAGGTGATCCTGGTGTTTTGGGAGGGTTAAGAGAGATGGTTAAGAGAGAGGGTTAAGAGAGAGAGTGTGGAGGCTGGTTCAAAATTCAAAATTGTTGATGGCTGAAAATACTCATTAATTCTCAAAATAAGGCTTATATACTAGGTTAAGGGTAGTTATGGTATTAAAAAAAATTAGGTCTTGAAAGAGAATTGTTTTATTGAGATGGGTATTAAGTGAGCATTAACCCATTTTTAGGTACTAGATACTAATATGTTTGGCCAATAGGTACTTAGGGTGTCATTTCCCTTAAAAATATCAAACCATAATTATTTTCTTCAAAAGAAAATTATAACTATTTTAGAATTCATGATGCATAATAAAAATAATCTATGAAAATCAACAAAAACAAATAAACTAATAAATACATGGTCGAAACCAACTAATATATGTTTAAAATGAATAAAATAATTATAACTAATAAATTTAGAAACACATATAAAAAATATATCACATTTCTTGATAAATGAATCATTTTGAATAAAAGAATCAAACAATCGCATAAATCAATATAAAAAAACTCAGGAAAAAACAAATCGGTAAAATCAGCTCAAATATTTTACTTTAATTTGGAAAAAAATAATATAAATGTTATTATCTTAAACAACAAAAATATTAGAATAAATACACAAATAAATGAATAAAAACCCATCTAGTTGATATATATATATATATATAATATATATATAATATTATAGATTATTTAAAAAAATCAAAATATAAGACAAACTTATTTAATGGTGATACCACAAAATTAAAAAAGAATCAAGAAAATGTAAAAAACTATTTTCGTTATTCAAGGAATCGCGATGACTATTTTTTCAAAAATCATCGATGCAACAAGATCTTAAAAAGCGTGGTATATTTAAAAAATAAAATAAAATTCCTATGTCAAACTATATAGATTCAATCGTTATGAAAGAAGTTTGAGACCTTAAAAATGAATGAATTTTATTTTTTGAAATATTGTTTCGTTCGAGTCATGGACATGATAAATCAAATGAAGAAGTATGAATAGACAATTGCAAATCAAAGAGTTGTTGAGAAAATCCTCAGTAGCTTTTTGAAAAAGTATGATTTTATTGTTACTTTCATAGAGAATATTAAAGATCTTAATACTTTGGGTGTCGAAGAATCGATAGGTTCTATTAAAATATTTGAACAAAGATTTAATTTACATTTAGAAAAACCAATTGAGATGGTTTTTGAACCCAAACTCAATGTTATCTAAAGAAATAACGAGAATAACTTAATTCGCAAACTTTTTCATGGTAGAGGAACCACAAAATAAAAAGGTTTCCATGAACGAGGTCGAGGAAGAATAATTGTTAATTTTACTGAGCAAAGCAATGAGGTGTTCAAAAAACCGTGATGTGAGACTTGTAAAAAAAGTGGTCATGACAAGCAAGGCTGCTATTCTGGAGATACACCAAAGTGTTTCAAATGCAAAAGGTACGATCATCTTCAAAAAGACTATAACCCTTAGGAAAATCAATAAACGGACTTTCTTAAAAAACACATGTTTTACGCATGTCAAGTAACCAAGGAATAAGAATATAACATGTGGTTTATTGATAGCGGATGTAGCAATCATATGGCCAACAATGAAAGCATATTCAAGGAAATTGTTTTCCCTTGAAATTTTGAAGTACAAACTAAGAATGATATATTAGTAGATGCAAAAAGAAAGAGAACAATCACCATAAAAAAAGAAAAAAAAATATGAATATATATTTAACACGTGTTGCTAGTTCTAGACTTAACATAAAATTTGCTAAGTGTTGGATAACTTTTAAAAACAAGGATGCATTGTTCATTTTGAAAATCTCTGTTGTGCAAAGTCATTGATCAAAGAAATAGTGAAGTTTAAAAACTAAATATGGAGAAAATATAACTTTTCCTCTTATTTTTTCCTATACATGTTTTTCTTTTAAAGCCAAGGTGGTCCTCGACGCTTGTCTATGGCATAGAAGAATTAAACACTTGAATTTTGAAATTTTAAGAAATCTTCATCAAAAGAACATAGTATACAGACTTCTGTCAATTCAATAATTAAAATAAGTATGTGAAGGATGTGTATTTGGAAAACATTCCTCATGTGCATTTCTAAAACAAAAGGCGTGGAGAGCTAATGCACAATTAAAATTAGTTCACACCGATGTATGCGGTCTAATTCCATCAGGATCTTAAGGTGGTAACAATTATTATACTTCATTTATGAATATCTTATAATGACATTGGTGCACTTATGAGGTGTTCTCAATTTTTCTTTAAACAACATGTGGAAAGGCAGAACAAATATTTCAATAAAGTATGAGAAATGACCCAGGTGACGAGTATAACTCGAACAAAATGAATTTTCTAAAATAAAGAATAGAACCATTGAGGATGTTTTATAATTAATGTTTCATAAGAAATAATTGCCGAGATTGTGCTACGATAAATCTTTTGCCATAACGATCTATCTGCTGAACCAATTTCCAACAAAGATAATATAAGATAAAACACCAATTAAAGCTTATAATGGAAAGAAACCTTCCATAAACATATTTTTTGGGTGCATCTCGTATTCTTATGTTCTGAACAAACTAAAGCACAAGCTCAAAAAGAGAGGTCAAAAGTGCATATTCATGGGTTATAACTCAACAAATAGACTCTTAATTTGAAGAAGAACGAGATGATGATTAACCAAGATATGATATTTGATGAAAATTCATCTTGGAATTGGAAACATAAAAAAGAACAAACACACTCATCTGGCGATGTGAGATCAAGCATCTTGGTACTATGCGATGAATCATCAGAAGAGGAAAAAAACTCGAAGAGCCTATATCTCTCATAAACATTCACAAATAAGTACTATGCGATGAATCATCAGAAGAGGAAAAAAACTCGAAGAGCCTATATCTCTCATAACTCGAAGAGCCTATAACTCGAAGAACCTATATCTCTCATAAACATTCATCAAGAAGATAAGGGATTCTTCATTTTCTAAAATAAGTATCCAAATACATGAAATAATTCATCTTATTATTTTTAGGAATCAAAATATATAAAAAAGACAAGGGATTCTTCATTTTCTAGAATAAGTATCCAAAATCTCTTCTAGATAAATTTTGAATGCAAGACTGAAAGGTGGAATGCACTTCATTACAGGTTCATAAAAATCTAAGAAAATAATATGAAAAAGGAAGTTTTATTTGTATACAAACTTGATAGGATACTTATTATACTTTACACTAACCAGACTTGGCATGATGTATGTAACACATCTGTTATTGAGGTCATGCATAAGTCGAGTGAAATTCATCTCGGAGCTGCAAAAGTACTCTTGATTTTGGTTTATGGTATGTGAATAATACTATATTAGAAATTATGAATTTCGAACAATAAGATAAAGTTTCTTAAATATTGTGATTGTGTTTGAGACACAACATATTACAACAAAAATAAGAAAGTAAAATATGTTTATAGAAGTATTTCCAAAGGACAAGAACCAGTACTTCAGAGAGTTGATGAAAAATTATTATAATAAATTAAAAGAAAGTATTTGAAATTGATTTTTTGGAAAGGAAATCTAAAATTCATGCATATCGAAGAGTCTAGGTTCAATGTATAAACATGTGTGCATTGTGGAATATGTAGGATCCTAGTGTTTAATATAGGAAATGAAATGGCTATGTAACAACTATACAAGGAAAATAAAGAAAAGAACTTTAATATTTAAAGTGCATCTTAAAAATAATGTTATTATTATATTTTTAGTTATAAAATGATAATTTAATTTGGATAATAAAAATATTTTATTTATAGAGCACTAAACATAAGAATATCACAAGACTATATATGATATTGGTTGAGCTCCAGTTATAAGGTTAACTACTGAAACCGGAAAAATAGATCCATGTGAAATTATTTATAGACTAATATGTTTACTCTTTTACTATGAGATTCTTGGTACGTTGACTAATAAATATATGTCTGATCAAACAAAATTCTTCTTGGGTGATGAATCATTATTTTGGTTTCCACGGACATATAGTTATCCTAATATAGTTATGTGGAGAGAGATAAAAGAAAAAAAAATTATCAGTAGAGATTGTATTAAAAAAATCATTTGAAACGTAATCTTTGACATAACCGAAATGATGATGCAAAAAATCATTGTTCTCCAAGTTTTTCGGGTTAGTTTGGTTCAGACACAAATCTAATAAAGTGAAGAATTTAACTAGGTCGGGGTGTAACAGAAATCTGAACCCTCAATCAAATATATTAATATATGACACGAGCTCACCAGCCTGAGGTGAAGCAAGATTCTCACCCGGACTACCCCAGCGGATACGAAACTAGCTCAAAACTTTAGGAACTGCAATATGACATTCTAATTTACTGACTCGCCCCCTCGCTATTGAGATCCAATCCCTTATCATATACGGATTTGAAATTTTTTATGACAAATGGATGGTTGGAGAGATCCTTCGAAACACCATTTACCTTCGTCAGATGCTTTACAACCCTATCTTTCAACGTAGCAGCACCAAGGGCAAACCAACCATTCAACTACAATGAATTCAAGAACAACGAAACATCCCAACTGACACGATCTTGAACAAACACAATTATCGTTATACCGAATAACGCTTCATTGCGAAGTTTGAAATTCCACCAATTAAAGAAAGATATTTTCAAGAGATATTTTCTTCTTAATCTTACAATCAACCGGTTGTCAAACTTATGATTTATCCTCCATCTCATACCCTTACTGGCTAAATATATCCTCCTAACATATCCAAGTTACTTGGAAAACGCTTCACGTGTCCACTCTTTTGCAAAATTCTAAAAAATTACCCCGCCATAATTTTCCATCGCTAAAAATTTTTTAGGATGATATATCAACATCCACCTTCAAATGTACTAATAGAAAAAGAGAAGCAAGTTCTCTTCACCTCTTCTTCCTCCGTTCGAGATATACCAGTTCCTAGACTTAGTCTATCGAGCAACACAAGAAACAAAGTAACGTCTTCATAATTTGGTAGAGTAGCGGATAAAACTACCATCTCTGGGTCATTTCATTAGACACTTTCAGGCACTACCCAAACAATCACATTTAAGATATAAGATTATTAAAATTTGGCATGTAACCACCCGGATAAAACTCGCAAGGGAGGAATACCCCCCGGGTCAAAATCGCAATCACGTGTATTAGATTTTTTAACATACCTTTTAATAGACAAACCTAAATCCAGGTTATAGATCTTCATCTGGTAATCGTCAATTTTAAGATCTTCGAAATTAGTAAACGCAATAGCGGTAGTTTCACCGAACATCTCTAAGAAATTTAACAACAAAACAGTTTAAACCTGAAGTAATTGTGTGACCTTCATATATCTCTTCTTGTTTTATATCCTCAAGGGATAAATTATCCTTTTTTGGAATTATAAAGAATATTAAGTTTCTTTCTTTGCTTCATTGTATCAAGAGATAGACCACGAATAACACCAGTAGAAAAAAATAGTATATTCATCTTCCTCTAGAATACCCGTTTTTTAGAGTCTTCATCATAAAAAACTCTCTCAGTTTCTAATTGAAAATCATAATTCTTATATACCGAAACACTACATTATTTTTCTTTTTATTCTTAATCCTAGATCTTTTTTTGAGTTAGAGAAAGAATTATCAACCAAATATCTAACAATTTCTTTAGTAGAAATTGAAACATAAGGTTTTTTTTTTATTGTTTACCTTATTGAAATAAGGAGAGATTTTTGTTTTGTGTTACCCAGTCGTCTTCGTCTTTGATACTGATTTCACTCTCATCGTCGTAGTCTGTCCAAGTTTTATCAGAAATATCACCCTGATAGTCATCCCCATACTCATCAAAGAGTAGATGAACGAATGTCAACAAACCCTCATTGTCACCAGCAACTACTTGATAGATCTCCTTCCCTTTTAGTTTTCCAAATTGTAATTATGTTTGTGGTTGGATTCTGTGAAAAAGGCTTTCGCCTTTAAATTTACGATTGGGGTTTGGAATCTGGTGGTGGTCGTCCTCTTCATATCTTCTGTCAATTTCGTTATTTGATGTCACAACGAATCATCTGCTCACCCATATGACCAAATCGGTTTTCCATCTTCTCCCGATCAACTGATTTTACGATTAGAGCAGTGGACTTCCCGCAAGCGGTTCTCTTAGGCGAAATATCTCCTTAACCCACGTAGTGTGAGCTCTTACACCAATTGATGGAGGCGGGTAGTCGAAACATAATTTACGGCTGCAAGGACTCAATAAGAGAAACGAAAACAGTAAATAAGAAAACCTAACCCTAGGTTAGAGAGAAAAAGAGACTAAGAGAAAATAATCTCAAATTTTATTCATTAAAGGCTGACAGAAAAATAGGGTATAAGATGTTTTATACAACAACTACCCAAAACCCTAATCCGAAAATAGGTAAATTACATAAATATCTTAAAATAAAATAGATATAAAAATAACAATTAAATATTTAAATAACGCTTAAATATGAAAAATGGATTTTGAAGGCTTTATCAATCGAATGTTGGTATCAAATTTTGTGACAAGTCATATTTTCGAAATCTGACGGGCTCCTCGAAATGTTCGAATTGAGTACGTATTTGACCCAATTCTTATACCTGAGCGAGATAACCAGTCTCTCTCCATTCTTAGCTACAACAATTATGATATCAAACTTTTGCTTTTTTCTACTTTGGAAACCTAAGCACAAGCATTGGTCTGAAGTGTTTAATTTGTCCATGGTATGATAAGTTCAATGTAGACTTAGGGTCTCACTATATTATGTTGGGAATTTGTGCATATTTCCGGATATGCTTTGAAGTCTCGTTATACAATTTCAAATTAAAATTATTTTGGTGATTCTCCCAAAACATTTCAACCCGGTCAAATGAGAGAGTTTATTTTGAAGTACAAGTATGAATCTTTTTGTTATTTATTGTTTTAACTGAACCATAGTTATTTATTCGAACAAAAATATTCAAGTTGTAAAAACAATTTTACGTCAAAAACGGTTATAATTTCAAATGATAAACCGGTTAAAAAAATTCAAATTCAAATTCGAATGAAATTTTTAAAATTCAAAATTTTAATGAATTATCATAATAGTCTTCTCGTTCAAAATAAAATGTAACCCCATCCAGACCCCGCCATTTAAACCCACAAATTGTAATATATTCTAACAAGTGTGCACTTCATACTCTTTCGTACTCTCCAACTTGCTCGATAATATATCATGACTACATTGGTTGACTAGTCAATCCAATTACACTCCAACATATTATTTTCTAGATATACTATCAAATGGTTATGGATACTAATAAAATATTTATTAGTTGTATCATTCGATTTTAAATTAAATGTTAGATCATTCGTTAACTATCTAAAACAAAAAGAGATTTATAAATTTTATGAGCTACAAAACCCATATATTTGACGACGCTTCCTATTTTTATAAAAAATGAACGATTATAAAAGATCGAATTATTTTTTCTTTTTAATTTATCTTTTATTTCAAACTTTCTCAAATAGAATTGTCGAATTATTTTCCTTTTTTAATTTATTTTTTATTTTTTATTTTAAACTCTCAGCTAAGTCTACTGTTATTTAATCAAAACTAACCTCCACCTCATCAATAGTTATTTGATTTTTTTAAAAACTTTTTTTCTTTTTAATATTTGGGACATATTCATAATATGAATATTTTTAATTATGCTGTTATTATTATATTTTTCGTGTTATAAAGATAAGGACTTAATTTGATGATAAGAATATTTTGTTGTAGAGCAACAGACAGAATAACATAAACGTCTTCATTTCGGTGGTGGTTGAGCTCCAGTAATCAGATCAACTACTGAAACCTGCAAAACAAATACGTCTTCATACGGTGTTGGTTGACCTCATCAATAGTTATTTGATTAAAGTTCTCTTTATATGGTGAAGCATTATTCTTGTTCTTATGTCACGAATTTAGTTTGGCGGCTTTATTATATTAAAAGGATTTATATTCGAGCCTGGCCGAGGTTTTCTAGTGTCATAACTGATATTTCTCGGTGATAAAATGGCCAGAATAACAATAGTGTCTTTGTTATTAAAGACTTCCTTATTTAAAAGATATTTTGCATGCAGTAGTGTTATTTTTATACATGGAAGTTAAAACAGCAGTAGATTAAACGTTTGTTGCTCTTGTATCCTTAAGAAACTTTTGTCTGATTTTTTCAAGTACGGATAAAACTTCTTTTATGTTGCCTCTTTCGCTGGGTGCATCCGAAGAGCAATTGCAAGCTAACTCCAAGACTGAAGATAAACAATTTACTTTGGCGGTAAAATGTCTTTCTCCTCTCTTTACCAAATTCTCATCCACGATCTTAACATTGTCATTGAGTACGGATTGTTTCACCCAATCTTTCAGGCTGAGTTCTCCCCCGAACATCTCATCTGTGGGTTTTGTTCTTGTAAATGTCTCCATAACTAAAATTCCATAGCTATACACATCACTTTCTACTGAAATAACTCCCATTGATCCGTACTCTGCAATTAAAGTATATAATTTTGTCAAAAAAAGAAAGAAAATCAGAGTAATAGCTGCAGTTTTAATTATAGAAAAAACCTTACCTGGAGCCATATAGCCAATAGTTGCCAGTGTAATGGTCTCTTCCATTGACCTTCCTTCTTCGAAAAGTTTTGAAATGCCAAAATCACTCAAGTGTGCAACCTTATCTTCATCCAGCAATACGTTGCTCGGCTTGAGATCACAATGTACCACGGGAGTTGAATACCCATGGTGGAGGTATTCAAGAGCTGCTGCTACGTCTATAATGATGTTCAACCTCTCTTTTATATCGAGAAAATAGTTGTGAGCATATAACCATTTATCAAGACTTCCCTTGGGCATGAATTCCAGCACCAAAGCTTTGAAGTCGACATCACAGCAGCTGCTAACAATCTTTACAAGATTCCGATGTCGAACATTTCGCAAAATTTCAGTTTCAACGTCAAAACTTTTAAACGCTGCCTCCACCTGCACATTGAAAACTTTTACCGCAACAATTGTCTCATCCGAAAGGACTCCTTTGTAGACAGATCCAAAAGCACCAACTCCAAGCAAATTGGTTTCATTAAACCCTTCCGTGGCACGGACTATTTCTAGGCGCGAAATTCTTCTCCATGCTACAAGATTTATCAAACTTTCTTGGTTTGGAAGACTAACCTTTTGTTTGCGATGTTTTATAAAGATTATAACACAAAGAGCCATCAAAGTCACTAACACGATTATTGGCAAAAATATTTTGAGAAAAAGCTGTGAAAAAGAGTTTTTGATTTTTTCAGTGCTTTTACATTGTTGTAGATGAAGTTTGAGTGGGCCACATAATGCGTAGTTTCCCATATAAGACTGAGCTGAAAAGTTCTCAAAAGAACCTCCGGTTGGAACCTCTCCTTCTAGTTTGTTGAAAGACACATTAAACTGCTTGAGGTGCTTCAATGCTTCTAAAGATTTAGGAATGGTTCCAGTCAGATTGTTACCCGAAAGATCTAAATATTGCAAATTTACCAAGCCTCCAAAAGATATCGGAATTTGATTTTGGAATCTGTTATTGGCTACCGACAGATTGGTTAGGCTTATTAAGTTCCCAATACTACTAGGTAGAATACCCGAGAGTTTATTTCTTGAAAGATATAACTCGATAAGAACCTTAAGATTTCCAACATCTGATGAGAGACTACCCGTTAGCAAGTTTGATGATAAGTCTACACTTAAGATATCATAAAGGCTCCAAAAAGTAGAAGGTATAGGGGAACTTAAGTTGTTGAAGCTCAAGTTAAGATGCCTCAGAGAAGTCAAATTCGTAAAGCACGTGGGTAAATGTCCTTGAAGATTATTAGCAGCTAGGTTCAAACGAAAAAGCTGTTTCAGGTGACATAGATCATAAGTGATGGATCCTTGTAATTGGTTACCTTCAATCCGCAATCCTTGAAGACTTTTCAATCCTTTAAATGCTGTTGGAATAAATCCTTCTAGTTCATTTCCACTTAGTATTAAGTCTATTAGGCTGGTGAGACTACTTATTTCTCTTGGTATTTGACCTCTTATTTTGCAATTACTCATATCAAGATATTCAAAAGATGTGGAGAAATTACCAATGGAAGTGGGAATCGTTCCACTGATCAGTGGATTAAAAGAAAGATCTAGACCTTGTAAATCTCGACAGTTAGTTAACGAAGAGAGAAAACTTAATTCCGAGGTCGAAGATTCCGAGGCAAAATCATTATAAGAAAGATAGAGCCTTCGGAGTTGTAACAAATTTCCTAATGTATGAGGAAGTGACCTGAAAACATGTTTCCCTTCAAGTCTATGACAGTGAGTCTGGAAGCATTGAAGACAGATTGTGGGATTACTCCATTAAAATTGTTTTCCCATAGAAGAAGTATCTCCAAATTGGGAATTCCAAAACCAAACTTAGAAGGAAGCATACCTGTAAGACACTAACAAGGTGAGTTTAAGTTGAAAAAATATATAAATTAGTCAACAATTAACACCCGAATAATTAAAGAATTTACCCGATAAACTATTACTATTCAAATTCAGCTCTATCAACGAAGACAGGTTAAAGATAGAATGTGGAATAGTCCCACTCAGTCCCATCTCACCAGCAGCAAACAACTCCAAACCCAAAATATTGCCTACTTCATTTGGTATTTCACCTGTCACAGCACAGATAATTTGTTTGTTTAGTGAAATAGATTGGAAAATCAAATTCTATACTTTATGATCTTTGCAAAATATACTTTACTAGTTCTATGATATATATCAATAATTCATATCAGTTATTAGTATAATAATTTGATATTTTAGATTATGCTTTTGGCTACTATTAAACTGTCAAGTCCCATAACTCCTCAAACTGATAACATTCAATGTTATCGAACAATTCACGGGTCAAAATTCGAGCCCGGAATCAAATAAATAAACGGATCAAGAAAGTTTGAGATGATACAGATGTCAAACCTTCCATGTTGTTTCTTCCGATGTATAATTCCATGAGATTTGTTAAATTTCCAAGTGTTTTCGGTATTATTCCTCTGAACTTGTTCACAGCCAATGATAGTATCTGAAGGCTGCTGCAGTTTCCTAAACTCAAAGGTAGCTCTCCTTCTAACTCATTTGCAGAAACGGAAAGGTATTTTAGATTTGAGAAAAAACCACACATATTATCTGGTAGCGTACCGGACAATCTATTATATGACAAATCTATTGTTTGTAGAGAGGACATTCTAAAGATGGATGAAGGTATACTTCCTGAAATACTGTTTTCTCTAATAATAAAGCTCTTAAGGTTGACCAATTTACCAACTTCCAAGGGGATGTTACCTCCTAACAAATTGAATCCCACATTCAACCTCTCCAAGTTTGACGAGTTAAATAGAGAGAGAGGGATGGTACCGGTGAAGTTGTTCGTTCCAAGACTCAAGATTTTAAGATTTGGTAAGGTCCCTAGCCATGTAGGAATACTGCCTGAGAAGTAGTTGCGCCGCAATATAATAGATTGTAGACGATGTAACTGAGAGAGCTCTCTTGGAAGCTTCCCCTGAAAACTATTGCTAGTGAGGTCGAGAGATGATAGAAATGATAGGTTCCCAATCTCTGGAGGGACTGCTCCCGCAATTCCCATATTTGACATATTCAAACCCACCACTCTCCCGTGACGACCTCCACAAGAGACGCCGGCCCATCCACAAACAGGAGTGGAGGTCGGCCAATTGGAATCGATAAGCAGGGCATTAGGATGAAACCTCATGAGATGGTTTTTAATTTGAACAAGGGTGGCTTCATCGGTTGTTAAGTTGGTCACACTCACACTGGTAACAACCAAATTAGCCCGGAAACAAAGAAGCACCGACAAGACTAGAATGAAATGCATTGTAATTTTAATATGCCTATATAATTGGAATGTAAGTTGAAAATCTTGTCTATTGTGTGTCTGCAAGAATCTACATTATGTAGATGTATTTCATGTAGGAATAGGGCAGTCATGACCTTTCTAACAAAACCAAACTGTGGGGACCTCTCTCATTTAACTCAACTAGAAAGTGGAAAAGTATGCAACCAAAGCTGAGGTAGAGAAGCAAGTCAAGGTATTCAGGTACCGGTCCAAATACTCTAATTAACAATTATCCATATTGATGACTCCATCAGTTTTATTAATTATTATTTAAGATCTATCCTCTCTCTCTAAATTTCAAATATTTTATACTTAATTATTTAATTATGTAAAACAAACTTTTTTAATAAATTAGGTATTTTTATTAAACTTTATTATTATTATTATTTTTATCGCTTTTTTAAAAAATTGGGATGTTTTTTTAAGGTTTATGATTATGGATTATTTGGAAAGAAACAAATGATTATCTGTTTCAGATGAGTTCTAATGAATTTTTGCGAGGAAGATAAAGTTTGTGTCCCGGATTGAGTGTTTAGCATCTCACATCTAGCAACTCCAGATGTGATGTCTAGGGTAAAATAGAAATGCTAGATGCGAGACTTAGGTTTTATAGTGTAAAATGAAAAATTGTAAATTCAAAACATAAATGTAAAATAGAAATGCTAGATGCGAGACTTAGGTTTTATAGTGTAAAATGAAAAATTGTAAATTCAAAACATAAATGTTAGATAATATATATGAGACAACACGATCTTAACACTAGTATGATATTGTCCGTTTTGGCACCTGAAGGCCCGCACGACTAGTATGATATTGTCCGTTTTGGCGCCCGATGGCCCGTACGGCTTTGGTTTTGGTCCATTTCCAAAATGCCTCATACTAGTTGAAATATGTTCTTATTTATAGACCACTGATCATTCCCATGTTTAACCGATGTGGGATGTGAGACTTTGGTCGCCACCGTAACAAATCTTCCTCTCAAACAAAGTACCACCTTAGCCTCCTCTCAATTGACTTTCATCCGCCCACTCTAATCAGGTTGGAAGACTACCTGACCATAGAGGCACTACGGATGTTACTGCGCACCTCCTATTAGACCACTCTGTCTTGTGTTCCTTAGTGTTACTCCCATCAAACTACACTGCTTGATGAGCCCAAGGCACTCCGAACTAGGATCTCTAGAGCAGATCACGTTGAGCTAGGCTTGTTGGTTCGTCATGTTCGGCATCTGAGAATTTTGTTCGGCATCTGAGAATTTTACCCACACCACCCACCACATCGTGTTCCGTTTGGGTCTGGCTCTGATACCATTTGTTGAGAATATGGGTACCGCATATACCATATTGGGAATATGACTTTGGTTTTGGTCTACTTCCAAAAGGCGTCATACTAGTTGAGATATGTTCTTACTTATATACAACTGATCCTTCCCGTGTTTAACCGATGTGGGATGTGGGACTTTGGTCGCCACCTTAACATATGCTAAATCTGAGACAAGTGTAAAATGAAAATGATAAATGTGAGACATAAAAGCTAGATGATATATGTGAGACCACATTTAATTGGGATTGTGAAAATAAATCAAAATATATTAAAAATATATATAATTCATTAGTATAATTTTATTCACATAGATTTTTTTTTCGAGTTAAGATTTAAAAGATATGGACTTTTAAAATTTTAAATAAAAATCAAAAGAGAAAGAATGTACACGTATTTAATGATTTTGTATAAAACAATATTTATTGTAAAAAAATATGATCCAAAAAGTTGTAAATTTATTATTATATAATGTTCTTAATTAATCAATTGTGTTTTTAGTTTTGATGATATTATCAATATTATTTCCTAACAAAAAATCTCATTGTTACAACAAAAAATGATAATATTTCGATAGTTTTTTATTTTATTTCGTATATTATTGAAAAAAACTTTATGAAAAATTGTTCTTGATATATTGGGTTTGTTCTTCGAAAATTTATAACAATTAGATAAGATTATGTTAGAAATATAATAAATATAAATATTATGGCCGTGTTGGAGCAATTATAAATAATACCAAATATTTTTCGTCCATTTTGGTGATGAATCGTGTAGGCCGAGATTTTTTTAATTATTCTCACCTGGTCATTAATCATTATCTTGTCTCGGCAGAGGCTGTGAAAGAGATATCTTATGAATTGCATGCACGAGCTCTGTCACTGGTCTGATGTTTAGATAATAATGAAATCATTGATTGTTTTTGCTTACATTGGCTATACTGAATTTGGTTAACAAGTAGCGGTGCAAGAAGATCCTTATACAATTCAATTGCGCGATACATATGCATTTGATCATTCTACAACGATCTATGTTATTACTATCGCACCTGATCGACGCTGATCCAAGCATACCTTACCGAGAGGCTGTTTTCAAAAGATAAAGCTGAAGCTCAAAATCGTAAGGTTTTGTTTGTCTGATATGTATGATTAGTTGATATGGTTTATAAATAAGGTCTCACCCGACCTCTTCTCTGATGCATTGGTCTTGACAAATCTGAATTTAGTATTTTTAAACTTGTAGATGACGAAAAAATGCACAATACGGCTACAAAACCCTGTACCTAATAGTCCTAACTATTGGATATTTTTTCTCAATATCAAGGTGAATGCTAAAGATTTAATCTAACGACGTGACACGCACCCAAAATTCTCTAACAATATCAAGCTATTTGTCATCCATATGAGGTTTATATTTTGCGCTATTTATTTTTACCAGTGTGGTCTAGATCTTGTAGGCCCTTTACCCAAAGCCTATGGAAGTTGACAATATATTCTTGTAGTTGTATATTGCATCTTCAAATAGATTGAGGTGATATCATTTTATTATATGTGAACAAAATAACCCATTAATTGTATTAAAGTTAAGATTTGATGTAGGTTTATCGTTTGAAAAGTAATTATAACTGAAAATGAGTTACAATTTAAGAACTTTCAGCTAGTTGTGTGCTACCATACTAGAGAAATAAAATAATATTTCTCTTCTCTCTATCATCCCATGAAAAATGAAAAGAGTGAGGTAAATAATTAAACCATCTTGGAAAGTACAAAGTGGTCCTCAAAGGTGCGGGTGTAAAATGGTCAGACATACATTCCATGAAAAATGAAAAGAGTGAGGTAAATAATTAAACCATCTTGGAAGGTACAAAGTGGTCCTCAAAGGTGCGGGTGTAAAATGGTCAGACATACTTGATGAAGTGTTATAGGAATGTTGTACTACGTTACGAGCTATAATTGCTAACTTTACGTTTTGCCTTGTCGGTAGGATATAGATGGTGGTCTCTATAGAAACTGTTATCTTATATTTTTTTCATTACAAACTATGACAAATATTTCAATGTTAAAGACCATCGCAGCATGCTAGATCTTATTGTGGAAAAATGAATCGAATCCCATGTTTACACACAATATTACCGGATGTTAATGCACAATATCTATGATTCTAATATCTTCTTTCGTGATTTTAGGTTGGTAGCCAGATTCTACGACAAGTGTTCTTACACACCAAGGATCGGGACCTCGGTAAATAAGACTTCCCATAATCACTGCCAAAGTCAAACCTCGTACTTAATGCTTTCTTGATGAAGATGGTCGGTCCCTATCTCGTCGTTGGAATATGTAAGATTTGTAATTGTATACCATTTAAATATCCTTGTGTATGACAAGTTTGGACTTGTAATTTATCTTTTCTTGTTTGACTATTTATCACGATTTGTACTTTTTCTAACTTTGTTAACACAAAAAAATGTTTTAACGAGACACATGTCCTTTGATAAAATATTATTTTATTATTTACACTTTTGTATGGAATGTACTTCATCAAAATTTGTTTAGAGCTTCCAAGCTACCACACTAAACCTCTTTTTTTCTTAATAACTTCATTAGGGTCGACCCATGTGTCATCAGAATGTTAACATTACTTATTTTTGTGTACACACATATGAACAAACCAAGCAACTTAAATTAAATTTACATCATCGTATATAACAACGTTCAACTTAACTCTGCATGAATGTTGTTCCCCAAACCAACTTAAAAGTGAAGAGGATAGCCAAACTCCTTACTTTAGTTGCAAAAATACATAATATATATAGTTGTACATTTGTATAACAATATCATTTAAACAAAATTAGATTCTCGACCCATGAGGTCCTTAAAATAATAATATTACTATTAATAAGTCCCACATGCTATTCACAACTTGGTCGAACTAAACTTAGCTTCATTTTTTACATTCACAAAGTTCAGCCATATGGGTCATAACTATTTTATCTTGTACTAAAATATGGAAATACGTTAAAACCAAAAATTATATAAAATAATACCTCGGTCGTACAAGGAAGTAAGTATTCCATATATTTAATATTGAACCATCAAATTAATATTTCAAATATTCAATGGCGAAAGATAAAGTACGTTTGAAGACTACCTATCAAATTACTTTTTAAGACTCACTAGTTTTTTTACAATTGCATCATCCAACTTGTATCTCATATTATCTTGTTGTTCAACAAGTTCAGTCTTGGCTACCAGACACTTTGATGAATGTACTTCCAAAATCTTCCAAGGTCCAGCTCAAGGTTCGTTATATAAATACTTAGTAACATGTTTTCTTTTAATTTTAGAACCGTCTTCATGGCTGCCTTGTACCTCACTTGTTATGTTTTATCCACCTCCAGTTTCATACTGTGTAGTTCGACCTCTAGTTGGTGTTAGTATTTTTTTATCAGTGGCTAATTATGCATCTCCTGAGTGTCTAACATTATATCACATGCATCATGCAAAATCTTCCATTGCATTGTAAGTTGTTAGGTCATATTGAGAAATGTTTAGCTTGGATGAGATTATAATTTGATATCTAAAACCTCCTAGCCATGTCATCCATGGAATTCACTTTTGGTCATACCTCTAACATGGTTTTGGCATTCTTCTCTTTTGTATATCAGACATCCTTTATGTGTTCACCAACTTTATGTAGCAAATTTATTAGATATGACAACTCGACCTTTTTATTCTTCCATGTACTTTATATCAATGCAAATGAGTTTAACATCAGATCCACGCACATATTCACGCATTGAAATTTTACGTGATCAATTAAAAATATATACTTACATCAATCTATAATTTGATATCGTGCATCTTGTCCTATCAACGACTGATTTGTATTTATATTTCAGGAATGCGCTGATGATACCATATGTGTAATCACCTCTGGGCTTTGAACAGTACATCGTCCCTCGACTATCGCGTTTGGTGGTAAATAGTCCCTTGACTTTCAAATGTCCGTTGACAGTCCGTGGACTATCGGGTTTGGATAAAGTTAGTCCACCAGATCCTCTAATCAATGAGAGACTGCCACCTATCACCATAGTCCCCGGATTTTTGTATCACCACTAGTCCCTTGAGTTTAGTTTTCCGTAATATTCTAGATTTTAGGTTTGACCTAAACTCAAGGGACTAGTGGTGATACAAAAATCTGGGGACTATGGTGACAGGTGGCAGCCTCTCATGGATCCGAGAATCTGGTGGACTAATTTTATCCAAACGCAATAGTCCAGGGACTGTCAACAGACATTTGAAAGTCAAGGGACTATCTGCCACCAAACGCGATAGTCGAGGGATGATTTACTGTTCAATGCCTCACCTCTGATATATCTTCATTTACGGGAGTTTGGGTGTTAGTTTGGCAAACCCATACAATCACCATTTATGTAATCACCAGCACCGAATGACCACAATTTCGGATCTCATCTCTTCAACAAGGTTTACCCAGATTAAACATCTCTCCTCAACCATAAACGAAATAGTTGGCTTGAACCTCTATGTAATAATGGAAGCAATTATTAGGAGAGGATATGTTTCAACATCATGATCTGGGTTGCCAAAAAGTTTAGAGAAGGCTAATGTCTCGTTATTGGTAGGCTAGTATCTTGTATGCATGAAGTTGTTTAGAGTTAATAAAGCTTGGTAGTATTTTTCTGAGATCTTATTGTAAATTCACCAAGAAATATGAACTTATATTTGTCTACCTCATGAAACTCGAGGTAGTAACATAGATACTCTCAACAATTAAATCCTTAACATAAACTACCTCACACCAATATCGCATACCAATATGTGTTTTTACGAAAGTAATATAGGAAAATAATAAGATAACTTCCTTCATAAATACCAATTTCTTGCATTCACGGATCACTACCTCCGTCGGTCATTTAATAGTTAATGGTGAAAAAGAAGTGTTTCATTTGCTTTTTTTAGTAAGGTAGGTCGGTCACCAGCTTATAAATGTTGGGCATGTACAAGTATTAGAAGGGTTTTTGCTGGGAAAATCTACAATCGTCAATGATGGGATTTTCTTAATCGTAAAAATGGTACTTTATATGCCAAAAGCTATCATTGAAGCCATTGACAGCCTCCAGCCATTCGGAAAAAAATGGCTCGGGAATATACTCGTAAGTCGAAAACTTAAATAGCACAAGATGTAGGCATAACTAAACCCCAAAATCAAATAAACAAATGAAAAATACTATTGCCCATGCGTTGGTCGGTATGTCATTTATCATTGTCAGCCATACTATCATGTTAGTATGTTAGTATGAATTATCAATTTTTCTCTCATATCCTCTAAATCAAGGTGTCCTATTAGAAGTACATCCCTTTAAGGATGAGATCTAAAATAGTATGACAAAAATTCATTTAAATGCGACATTTGAGAGGGTCCAAAATCTTTATATAGATATGTTTGGGTATCTCAAAAACTGGTCATGTATAAATCACCATTGTTGAGATATCTAATATCAATCCTATAAAGCTCAGGTTTACCTCAACAAACATCAGTTTGGCTTGCACACTCATGTTTACACCTAATTCAGTTCATCTCAAAGTGATCCTACACTAACTTCAAAATAATAAGAGGTATTTCTGAACATAAATTATCTTTGATGATTATGGTTGTTCGACCTCTCGTTATCAACATCACGTGATACTCATAAATTTACGCACTATATTTACAAAATAAAACTTAAAAAATGTAGAAAGCTTAGCTAAAAGAGAGAATAAGTAAGATTATTGAGGTTTTGACGATATTATGAGTCCAAGCTCAGTGGTGTTTATATACCAATATTTTTATCTCACACATCCACAAACAGAATCAGATGGTAGATTCACCTAAAACAACAATAGTCATGAACACATAAGCCATCATTAGTCATCATCACACCTTCTAGGCCGACATGTGTCGCGTTTGGATCATCACATGTGCACTTTAAATTTAAGGTCTGATTTGGTCATTTGTCAGCTTGAATGCTTTCTTTTATTGATTAGTTCCTCTCTTTTTTATCTCTCGCTTACCTTTTAATTCTTTGTTATTATTGAACTTGAAGGTCCCGGACTATTAGACGCACAAAATTTGCTACACAACCACCAAACAATATAATACAAAGATAAATAAAACTTATTTTTGTGTTTTTCCCTCGATAACGTTGAGCTTATTTCCTCTAAAAATATTTTTGGTCTACAAGGTTTGTAACCAGCGAATAATGGGGATAATATCAAAACTTAAAGAATGTACAAAGTTTGGCTATTATCAAAGCTTGGTGGTTTGCTTCTACAGTAGGTATGCTGGTTTGGCTCGGTGAGCGTCTAGCAACACCAAACAAGTTTGGCTCTACACATAAATTATCTTTGATGATTATGGTTGTTTGATCTCTCGTTATCAACATCATATGATACTGGCATAACTTACACACTATATTTACAAAATAAAACTTAAAAAAATGTAAAAAAACTTAGCTAAAAGAGAGAATAACTAAGATTATTGAGGTTTTGGGGATGCTATGAGTCCCAAGCTCCATGGTATTTATATACCAAGATTTTTATCTCACACATACACAAACATAATCAGATGGTGGATTTACCTCAAACAACAATAGTCATGAACACATAAGCCATCATTAGTCATCATCACACCTTCTAGGTCGACATGTGTCGCATTTGGATCATCACATGTGCATCTTAAGTTAAAGGTCTGATTCGGTCATTTGTCAGCTTGAATGCTTTCCTTTATTGATTAGTTCATCTCTTGCTTATCTCCTGCTTACCGTTTAATTCTTTTTAATTCTTGAACTTGAAGGTCCCGGACTATTAGACGCACAAAATTTGCTACACAACCACCAAACAATATGATACAAAGATAAATAAAACTTATTTTTGTGTTTTTTCCTTCGATAAAGTTGAGCTTATTTCCTCTAAAAACATTTTTGGTCTACAAGGCTTTTAACCAGCCAATGATGGGGATAATACCAAACTTAAAGAATGTACAAAGTTTGTCTATTATCGAAGCTTGGTGGTTTAGTTCTGCACTAATTCTACTAGTTTGGCTCGGTGAGCAACTAGCAAAACCAAACAAGTTTGGCTTAAATGAGCACTTGACAATACTAAACAAGTTTGGCTCAACATAACGCGATTATCAATAAACATGTTTGATTCGATTAAGAACCCAACAAATAAGATCAACAATGTATGTGAAAGTTTGGTTTGATTACACATTCATAAATTTAGCTTACTATCACGTTAAGCACTCCAAATTTTGTAATAGATCCAGTAGTTTAATTCAGTTTGGTCCATGAGTGGTGTTAAAGTCTAGTTGTCATTTATTAAGCTAGCAATGACTACAAAAGCTATTGAAAGAGCATAATATATATGTGGTACTTCAATCTAATCCTTATCTAGGTTAATAAATATATTTTCTCTCTCTCTCTCTCTCTCTCTCTCTCTCTATATATATATATATATAGCCAAAACTTCTACCCCCATACAATACTATAAAGGGAGTTAAACACCCATCAATAAGACATATTAGAAATTTCTAGCACTCAAGTTTTACACTCTCTTGAATAATTAACTTTTTTTTAATTACCCAACTCTCTTTTCCGTTTACTCTCTTGATCGGATAATTATATCACATAATGTCATCGTATTAGGTGGTCCACAATATAATTCTATAAAACTATCATTTTGTTGGGGGAACCAACACACTGTTTGGCCAAGACAAGAACTAGTATACGATTAAACGAACATATAAAAGAATTATCTAATTATATTGTGAAATACGAGAAACAAATAAAAGAAAATATAATAAAACCAAACACACAAGACAATATTTAACGTGGTTTATATTGTGAAAAAATCCTACATCCACGGGCAACATACAATCATTTTCTGAATAAGTACGTTACAAAAGACTCTCAAACACAAATGATTCAATCATTATTTATAACAAAAAATGAATTGATTTACGAAACCTTATCTTCAGTGTTTATCTCTCATCTCACTTATCTCTCAAAAGACTTAGAGCTATTCCATAAATTTAGAAAATATGTAGCTCGTGCAATTGTCAATCTACAGTTACACTCGCATCACGTTGCACATTACATAATAATATCTTCTTCGATTTATAGGTTTATTAGAAACCTTAATTTTTCATCAAACTCTCAAAATTAAATCTCATAAATCAACGGTTGAAATAACTCATACTCCACTAATATAAGAAACCTCATAAATAAAAATCATAACTAATATAAAAGACCTAACGAATATATGAAATCTAATTAATATATAAATACCAAAATAGAAGACCTGGAAAATGAAATGACCCATTGTCCAGCTCACTTCAGATCATACTTGGTTTTAATCAACTCGCTTTGGGAACCTACTTCGGTTCATCATATATTTGCTTTGAAACAATGGTCACCTGTCTTTGATATCTTGTCTCAGTCTTTAGGATCAACAGACATCTCTGCAACTAAGCCATGGATCAACCTTAAGAGAGTTTCAATAGTTCTTGCCTAATACATGTCACGACGATAGTTTCAACATTCATGTAGTCCTACGATAGTATCTTTGTTGATGAGTTACTTCTAGCCTATACGTAAAATCTTCCATATACGCTTGTAGTAACTCTAGTATCTGTTGTATTCAATGTTCTAATCTTTGAAGACCAACTCAATTGCATCACAAACCTATATGAGGACTTATCTAAAAATAGTGATTTAATCTTGGAGAATGACTTAACTGAAAAATAGTGAAACTTTTGATATTTTAAAAAGAACGAGGCATAACTCATATGATTTTTTTAATGAAAAAATTCATTAATTTTTATCACAAAATGTTACTATTATTCATTATTGAACGTTTAGTTGAATGAACTGTTTTTATAGATTTAATAGTATAAAAAATAGTTTTACTAATATAATTTTCAAAATAAACTAAAATATGTTTTGCCAAAAATTATATATTAAATTACTTTACACAACTATCATAATTTTTATAAATTAAAATACAAAACCTCCAAAAATTCTCTACTTTCGGTATCAGTTCTCTTTATTTTTAAAGACTTGAAATTAAAATAAACTCACATAAAATAAAATAACATAATATTAATCTTAGATTCTATTAACATTATATTTTTACTATATTTTGTATTTTTATTCAGTTATTTCAGAATCATCGTAATTTTTTCAAACAAATTGACTTTAAAAGACATGTTGGAAGTTTACATGGTTTGGTTTTATTTGGTTAAAAACATGCATGGTGAGTTTTTTCAAATTTAAAAAAAACATATGATTCTTCCAAATCATAGAAAATGATACTTAAATTTTACACAATCAAAATTATATGATGTCTAACGATGACCATAATCAATCGGAGATAAAATATATAAGGTTTTGAAATTATAAGATATAAAAACAACGAACACAATCATGATACTACTAAAACAATATACAAACTAATTATAAAAAAACTCAAATTATTCAAAATTTTAATGAAATTTATATTAATGTCATATGTGATGCATATAATTTTATAAGATTTCATACCATTTTATAAAATACAATTTTTATATATATAAGAGTCCTAAAATAAAAATATTCAAAGTAATTAATATGTTTATCATATTGAAGATGGAACTCATAGTGATGTGGTGACTCACCTATCATCGTATCAGGTCGGGCAAATGACAAGTTATGAAGTGCAAATGAATAATATGTTTATCATTCATTTTTAATTAGGTTTGGAATAAGATGTGCAAAGTTTATGTCGTGTGAGATCTTGATATTGTTTTTATTTTTTAATTTTATGAGTCTAAATATAGAATTGGTTATTCTTACCTCACTATTGCCAAAGGTATATGGAGATATATCAAGCTTGGTTGGAAGTTAATTGGCTAAAATAGTTTTTTTAATTTTATAACTAATTTCAGGTAATTTTATGTTTTAGGAAATTTTAGATCCAATGCTCATATATTTTATCCACTAAAGAGGAATATTATAAAACTGGAGATATTGATTATATTTAGACCGAGATTAAGCGCTCGAAAAGAGTTTTACCAAAATCAACCATGTTCAGAACAATAACAAATCATAATCACTATATTAGATCCATCAAAAACTTGATAGAGTCGGGAAAAAATCATGAAAGTTTCCTTTAAAAGGTTGCAAATGTAGCTGGAGCAGTTTCTTAAAGAGTTTTGAAATCGAACATAAATTATAGCACGATCTTTTGTGTTGCTGAATTCGATAACAAATTTTAGTCGTTGAAGTATATGCCTCTCATGGGATTATATTATTGCTCTTATTGGAAGAAAATGAAAATAAAATTGATTAAAAAATTAAAGATAAGATGGTATAATACATAAAAAATAAAATTTATTGAATTTTATATCATCGTACTACATATTAAAATTAGAGTTTTGTTGATTTTTCATATGGTTTATGTTTTGTCAGAATCTGTGTCTCACGTTACATGTTGTGTTTATCAAAAAATTCTTTTACGAAATCTTTCATGAAAGTGCAAATATTTTCTTCTTTTTTGTATTTTTTATTTATCTATTCTACGAGACCGAAAACTTATTTCAAAGCGTACGTGAACTTTATTATTTGTACATTTTATTATTCATTTTATCTCACAATATTATTAGAAGACTTCACAATTATTATTATGGTAGATCGTATCATTTTATTAACTGACCTTTATTCGTTTATTGGTTGAGTTTTTTACCAAGTTATAAGCATTTTTCATATGGAAGTAGATTATTCATTCACAACCTACAATGAGTTGGCATATATATTATTATATTTCTAATATACAACATACTATTAGTTGACCTTAGTGTTTTATTGCGTTACGAAAATGATTGTAATACTATTATACAAAACTAGATTGATTTTTCTTTGTTTATAGACATACCATTAAACTATTATTATTTTTATATGTATTTTAAAATATTTATTAACTTTTAAAAAAAGTATTAAAATTTTATATGATATAAAAAGATAATAAGAAAAAAATACACATTATCATTGCGAAGTTATAGTTTCGTATTATTGTTCATTCAGATGCCTTGCTAAAATTTTCATTCATCATCGAAGCAAATACAACTTATCATATTTTAAAAAAATACAATAAACATTTTGTGATTTAGAGATGTGGTGATGGTCAACCCTCCAAGTCAATATGTCCTTCTTTTACGAAATACTTTAAGATTTTTCATAACCAAACCTATTATCGTAAATGTTATACTTCTTATTCCCATATATCTCCAAAAACTTAGACAAGATAATAAATTAAAACCATGAAATAAAATGAATATGGTGTAAACTTTATATATTAGAAACACGTGATCTCTCTTTCAAAGAATATTTTAACCCATATATATAGGGTCTGCATCAATGGTCTACTAATTATTTAATTATACATATACACAATCACTAATTTACATGTGTCATCTGTATAACTTCCTAACAAACTTTCTTGATCACGTATCATGAAGTGACACATGAATAATGGTGCGTGTAAAAGGCTCTAACATGGCTTCAAATTATACCGTCATTATATTTTAAATATGACATTTCTTCATAGCTTTGAACTATACCCTCATCATAATTATGATTTATTACCTCGTCATAATACTAATTTACTCCATTGTTATTATTCTATCTTGTACCATCGTTATAGCTTGAGTTTGCACCATCGTCATTATTTTGAATTATCATTTTTTGAAAACCAAATTAAAAAAAATTCTAAATTTAACTTCATATTCTCATGAATATTCTTGGTTTTTCATAAAGTTACCTGAAACTAGAAGAAAATACACTAAGAGGAAAATCTCTAAAAAACCTACCCCTAAAGAAGAGATTATAGACTTAGATCCTGAAGAATTACCAGAGGATAAAGTTGAAAATTCTGACTTCTTACAAGAATTTTCCAACAACCATTCTAAGTGTTATAGGTACATGTCTAAGAAAGATCACTGAATGTTTACATTTGAATATGACATTCATGACTATATAACAATTCGTCGGCCCAAAGTTTGTGACTTACCCTATTATATCATAGAAGATGAATTATGTTTTTTCTTAGCTCATTTAAATGAGTCCATGACTACTTTTTCATCCATATATTACTAATTTCTTCAAACATGTTAGTATTATTCTCACCCAACTAACAACCAATGAATGATGTGTCCTAATTTGCATACTACTAAATTCAGTTCTAGCTGGATATTAGCATTCCCCTCCAATGTTTCTCATTTAGTGTGAAAATTAAAAATCAAAATTTCCTTTCTATTTTTTAACCATAAAAGAATCACTTCGGACTATCAATGTGCCTTCCTTAGACCACAACTGGAAAATCATATTTATTTATGTAACTGGACATTACGAATCTAGGAAAAACCTTGATGCATTTTGTCAAATAGAGATATGATTGATGCAAACAAGTAAGATATGGTATATGTTACTTAGTTGTATTACACAATTTACCAATTTACTTATCCTAATAATTGATTTTACTTATCTTGCAGATCTCGACAAGGTACTTGCACCTTTCAACAATTCTTTCACGATGAGAAACCTATGAAAATATTTTCCCTAACTGTCATACTCATCTTTCTTATGGATTTCTATTATCTCTTTATTGCAGAAAATTTCATCCAGGCCGGGCTGTGGCCGTTACCAGAACTTATCTTGACAACTGATGGGAAGCCCACAATATGCAAGACTAATGAACCCATCACTACAGAGAAGGCTTTAAGCATACTACGAAAATGCGTATAATCTTGAAATCTACAAGGAATTGGATTAAACATTTCAAAAACTAAAATAATAAAAGAAGGATAAAACAACAAAATTTTATCATATAAACCTTCTCTAAAGAAAAACACTACTTCAATTAGCTCAACCGCCACATCAAAAAATATTACACCGCTCAACAAATCTCAACATTGGTCATACTTGATGGTTCCAAATCTCAACCCTACTCGATACTAAACAAACCCTCCAAAAGAAGTAAAAAAACAAAATCAAGCCACGACAATGATATCCTTACTCCAAATTCCAAAATGACGATCCCAAGAATTCTAAAAATAATCCGTCTTCTTTGTATGGTCATACTTGATGGTTCCATAAATATCTAGATCCAATATCACTACCAGACAACATTGGAACAATATGAGAGAGATAAACATAGGATATAAAGATAGAAAATGCGAAAAGTAGTTATTGTATATTAATTGTTCACCCCCATTAATAGAATCTTTCTATATATAGTAAATGTAGAGGGCTGTGTTGTTTTACTCAAGTTCAGACTACAAAGCCTTTGATGAACGTTTTTTTGTTCGGGAAAAATATATAATTTAAGGTATTTCCCTCAAACTTTAACGTCTTCCAAGACTACCTGAGGCGTTAATGGTGTTGCTAGGGGCCTGCGATTGTTGGGTCTAACCGAGCTATTTGATAAGACTAAGTCCACTAGCCTCATAAAGGTAAAAATCATGTCGCAATACAACGCGTGTTGTCTGGCTACTTGAGGCTTGTCACTTATGTATTAAAAAAATGACTATTGATCTTTCAGAGGCACGATCTCTCCCACTTCCCTATAAATATAGACACTGGAATATGAGTTCCTCTATAAATAATTCTCATTGTCTCAAAAATCACTTTTAAATAATCTCTACAAAGCGAGAAAAACTCAGTTCTTGATAGTTTTAGAGAGATAAAATGCATAGTCTCTTTGGTATATGAAAAAGACGTTTGGTATCTACGGCTAGTTTACTATTTCTGATAGTGTAGACGAATACCAAGCGGCAGAAGTGATCGATAATTATCCAATGTAATCGTCTTATACCATCTCATATGGGGTCTTCAACCCTAACTAAAATCGATTTCTTAAAACCATGAGTCATTCCTTGTATTAACCTTATTGCTTCTACCCATGCTCACCCGTTCGATTCAAACCCTCAAATCGGTCAAAATCAACCCTCTGATCTTGAAAAAGCTTCCACCTCAAAAAAGCGTTACCATCCCGATCTCATAAAGTCGTTAGGAAGTTGTTCCCACTTTCGCTTTTTGCCATAGGAGACTCGAGCTCTGAATCGTCGCCCGATGCGATCGAGTATGTGAAAATAAATTCGAACACCTCTAGGGTTTTCACTAATCCTGACACTGCTACCACTGCTAAAGGTGTAGTACAACGCGGGTCATTTTAAAACAATGAGCAAACTCATACAAGTATCGATGTTGTTGTTACTGTTTCCCAACCCAGTGACGTAGCAATTCCTTTAGACATCCGACCTTAGGATGGAACCAATCGTATTACTACCAATACCTCCCTCAAGGAAAAATCTTGCAAGTATGACAAAAGCATTAAAATCTTGCAAGTCGGGAAAAATGCGGTAGAGGAGCAACGCGACGAAGCTGTTCGTGAGCTGGCTGCTTTTAAAACTTCAAGCCCAAAAGGTCAAAGCAAAGCTCTTGAAGATCACTGCACCTAACTAGCAAAGGAGAACAAGTTGACCTATAACAATTTTGTCGTGGGTTGCCTGAAGACCATGGAAAGCCAAGAAGCCAACGAAAATATCGCACTGGTTTTGGAGTTTCATAAAAGGTTTCAGACTTGGCACGTGGGTCTCTCTAGCTAGTAGCACTCGAGAAGGATCGCACCCAAGGAATTGTTTATAAGGACAATATTGAAGAAGGAGAAGAGGAAGCATTGTCAGCGGGGTCATATGAGGAAACATCCAGTTGTAGCTCTTCAGAAGATGAGCAGTAGGTTTTGGATTTTTAGCTCGAGTTTTTCCTGTTCCTAATTTTTTGTTTTGGGTTTCAGGCCGCTTGGGTCGTGTAATTTTGTGACAATGCCATTTTGTTTGGCCCTAATTTTTTTATATATTAATGTCTCTTTCTTCTTCTTTTTTATAACAAGTCTTAATATCTGATCGGAAGTGATCAGTTTCCAATATGAACATAAGCTTAATTAAATACTCGACTTGTTGACAAACCGAAGTTGAAAGACCCCACATGTCCAAATTTATTCAAAGTCGAATATTGACCAACCGAAGTTGGAAGATCCCACAGGTCCAAATTTATTTAACCCTCAAATGTTGACCAACCGAAGTTGAAACAAGTCCAAATTTATTTAAACCTCAAATATTGACCATCCAAAGTTCGAAAACCCCATATGTCCAAATTAAAAAAAATGGATGTTGACCAACCAAGGTTGGAAGACCCGATAGGTTCAAATTTGTTAAAAATCGAATATTTACCTTGAACCCTACATAACATCATAAAGTTAAACTTTATATTAATAAATCAGTTTTCACAGACAACTCATTAAAACCTTCATGCATCACCAGGGTAGGAAATAATGTGTCGCCGATTAATTTCATATACAAGATAAAACAAAGAAAAGTACAAGTGTTCATAAATATTCTAGATATAATTTGAGATGCTCGATATTCCACGGATGTCGAAAGACTCTATTTTCTTTATCCCTTAAACGGTACATCCTCGATTTTACTCTCTCGGTTGCCAGGTATGGACCTTATCAATTTGGACCCAACTTCCCAAGGCTCTTATCTTTGGTATGAAAAAAATACCTTTCTCAGAACCTTATCATCAACCTTAAACTCTCTCGGTCGGACTTTTGATGCATACATGCATCGCATCAAGGTCTGATAATGCAGTTTGTTTAATTGTGTTTAACTTCTCTTTTCTTTGATTAAATCAATAGGGATGCACCGACCCTTATCATTATCATCCTCAAAATAGTGTTCAAACCTGTAATATAGGAGCATAGTTTCAGAGGGAGTCACGTTGTCCATGCCATAAACCAACGTATAAGGTGATTCTTAAGTCGTAGTACAAGGAGTAGTTTGGTATGCTCATAACACCTCTTGCAAATAATTCGGACATTTATTGTCCTTTCCCTCCAAATTAATTTTGAGGTCATTAATGATAGTTATGTTAGTTACTTCGACCTGGTCGTTTCCTTGTGGGTGAAACAAAGCTGAAAAACATTGATGGATTTCTCAAGAAGAACATAAAGCTCTCATTTCTATATTGTCGTATTGCGGGCCATTATCCATGGTTAACCTCCTCAAGATACCAAAATAACAATAAATATTTGAACAGATAAACTTTATTACATATTTTTCCCTTGTCCCGGATAAAGGCTCGGCTTCGACCCATTTATAAAAATAGTCTACTATAACTACTATCATTTGTCTTCCACCGAGAGTTATTGGTAGTGATCCTACTAAATCGATCTCCCAAGATCAAACAGTAAACCTTCGGTAATCGACTCAAGATGAACGACGGGTGTATGACTCGAATTTGTGAACCGCTAACACATATTACATCTTTTGACCAAATATCTAACATTGACTACTATAGTAAGCCAATAAGATCCTGCCAATAAAACCCTTCTAGTCAAAACCTTAAACCCGTAATGAGCCGACCCTTCCCCATCATGGAGTTCAAAAAATACCATCTACGATGTATTGTTATTGAGGCAGAGTAACAAGGGTGTGGTTAAGGATTATTTTGTAAATTATTCCACCAAGGACCGCAAAACAATGGGCTTTTAACCATATTTTTTTCCATCACCTTATCCACGGTCAAAGTGGTGTTAGCCATAAATTCCCCTTTTTCATACCTCCAATATTTTTCAGTAATGGTTGATATATGACAGACTACCTTCGAGTAGAGGTTGATTATGAATTTTTTATTATCGGTGGACTTTTGTGTGTTAAAATCCATGGGTAGTCTCAGGTATTTCCTGGACCGGAATCCAAATATGCGCTTCTCCGGATTTAGTTTAAGATTTATCTTCTTCAAGCTATCAAATATTTCCTCAAGGTTTGCAAAATGTTCATCATCTCTGTCACTTTTCACTAAAATGTCATCAATGTACACTTTAACGTTACGCCTAATCTGCCCCTTAACAGGTTTGATTACCATCCTTTGATACGTTGCTCCCGTATTCTTCTAAGCAAAAGACATAACTTTATAATAATGCAAGCCTCTCTCTATTATAAATGAATTTTTATCCTGATATTTAAAACTAACCAGATCTGGTTATACCCCAGATACGCATGCATGAATGACAACAATTTGTTTCCCGATATGGAATACAACAACCGGTCAATCCGAGGAATCAAGAATGGGTCCTTAGGGCACGCCATGTTGAGATCGATAATGTCCATGCATATTATCCACTTGCCAGTTTTTCTTTTTTACCATGATGGTGTTGGTTGTCTATAAAGGGTATTGAGATTCACAGATGTGCCCCACTTTTGAAAATCTATCCACCTAGGTAATAATAACATCGACCTTCGCATGAGAAAAAGACCATCTTTTCTGAATAACCGGTCGGACATTTTACCAACTCGCAAGACTGTGACAAATTACACTCTCGGGAACCCCCGTCACATCCGTACTTCACCAAGGCAAAATATGTAATCTTTTAGATAAAAAAGAAGTCAATTTCTCCCGAAATCTTTTAGTTTTAAATCTCAATACTTTTCATACGAGAAAAGCGTTGTTCTCGCAGTTTTCATGAGAAACCAAAAATATGGAGGGCTCTATTAGATCGTTGAAAGGATCAGACCCCAATGTAGGCCTCGCTATTGGTGTCTTTTGGCTACTTTGCACAATCCTACTTTATTACCCATCACATACTTCAACATTGGTGGACCGTTGATGCCACTACATGCATTCGGGGCAACAAAAATCTACTGAAAATTGCATTGTACAAGGTTGGAGCATCTTTCACAATAAAAAGCATTAACAAATCCTTTTTAGAGGCCCCCGACTCAATTTTACCACTCCTTCGAATTCCCCTACCACTTATGTGGTCACTCTGGTAAAACCCACTATTGTCCTCCCGGGTCGGAGGATGACCAGAGGGTTCTTAAACTTCCCATAGGTTGTCATAAAAATGATATTGGCTGAACTGCACAATGTCAATTAACACTTTTGGGACTTCATCTTCTACGATCTCTGCCATATGCCACTGTATCTTCATTCGTTCCAGAAATTTCTCTCATATAATCGTCATCAAAACACAATATCGGGGATGAATTTCTATAGAGGTTAGGTGAAGAACCCGCTTCCAACTACATAGAAAAGCTTACAATATATCTTTTGCAGGATAAATTCGTTACCCTTGCCATGAAATCACCTTCAAAAATATTTAGTGACTCAAATATTTTACACAAACTGTTAACGTTTCCTCTACACTCGGGCAGTATCTCTTCTACGATATTGATTATGTTCCAATCATGCTTTGGATCCAAATATTCTAAAGCTATGTCAAAAGAGTCAATGCTCTCCGAAAGGACCAGGGTACTTTCTTGCTTCAACGCTATCACGACTTCTCTTCCCCCAGAATTATGTTGGGATTGCTTTTTGACAAAAGTTGTTAATTTCATGTTCTTTATCAACATTTATGTTTCTTTCTTTAACGCAATGCAAGCTTTCGTATCATGCTCAGCTTCATCGTGGTATTTATAATGCATGTTCCTACAATTTTCTCGAGGGATCTTAATAGGGAGCGGCTTCCAAAAATAGATATGATTCCTTGTTTTTCAAAGATATTTGACACACACTTAGTGAACTCAACAAAGTGAGTTAGTCTGGTCCATTTATTGGATATGGGTCTGACCGTTTCTTGCGGTTAAGGGTTTGATGCTCTTGGTTGGAACTGTTGGGTCGACGGGTAAGTCCTGATCGCTTGTGGTTTAGGGATTGGTGCATGAGCATGCTCGTATACCACAATCGAGGATTGTGCATTTTGTTATAACTGAGCTGCCAGCTCGGATGCTTGAGTTACCTCAACCAGGATCCACTTTTCGACCAGAGCTAAAAATACCCCAAATGTGAAGAATTGTTTCTTAGTGACGTTTCCTTTATGAGACCAAGCAACAAACCCAATCTGCATCATGTTAACACCACGATCTCTTCATATAATTCAAGATCGGTCTTAGTCTCCACGAAACGTCTAGTATAGTCCCTTAAACTTTCCATGACCCTCTGTTGAACAATCGATAATCTTACCCCATTGGCCTGGAAACTCCCGCTCCTCACAAACTGGTGTCTGAAGATGACCCAAAACATATCGAAACTTTGGATGCAATCTGGAAGTAATCGATTATACCACTTAGAGGCCCTATCATTGAATGTATATGAAAACGCTCGACCAAGTAACTTGTCATCATTATCAAAATTTATCATAAAGTTTTTTAATAATTCCAAATGATTGTCCATGTCCTTTGTTCCATCGTACTTTACTTGTCTAAAAATGTCAAAGTGCTTTGGTAAATATCCGGACATAATCGTATTAGAGAGCATAAATTACCTCTAGTTATATTCGGTCTTGAACGTATCGCCCTCCAAGTCCTTCCATGGGGGTCGCGTACAAACCTTCCTCAAATGAGTTTGTAAATTGCATGCTCCCCCTATACTCGAGGCTATGAATGCCCGATGGGAACCGATAGTTCTATCTCTATCCACCAAATCGGTTTTTTTATTTATATTGTTTATTTTCTTCTTTGAACCTTTAAATCGGTAAGACGTACGACGTTGGTCTCCTTTCTTTCTTAAATTCTTATTTTCCATTTTACCACATCAGTTTTCTCGGTCCAGGGATGAAAACTCATCTGAATCGTAAAACAAAGAATCACTGGATTCCTCTGAATCATATCGTCGTCTTGTTTTTCTTTCTTTCATTGACAAATAACAATCTCAATGCCCTATTTTCCCGTGACTGTAAGCCTGATTTCTATATTCATCATCATCTATATCCGGTAATCGTTCTCTTCAGATTTCCGACCTAACTCTTTTCTTACAAACGCTACTTGTTTTTTGGCATTCAGCCTCGTAATATTCTATATCAGTTGTTCTCTGGGTATTATCAAATTTGATCGATCTAACTACTCATGTGCGTAGTGGTCATTATAAGGCTATTATTCGACTTGTTTTTCTTCAAGTCGATGGTCAGCGGTATAGGACACGACTCTTACGCCTTCTAATCCCACGGCTAGTCCCTGTAGGGAATATGTGTTCATCTCTCTTAATAAACTTGTAATTTAGGAATAGTGATTTTGGAGAATATATCTTTGAGTATCACTCGTTTCCCACATACGAAACCAATGATGGATCTAGAAATATCTGGACCCAATGTCATTACCAGACAACCCTGGAACAATATATAAAGAGAGAAGCATAAGATATAGAGAAAGAAAATGCTAAAAAGTAGTCATTGTATATTAATTATTCAAACCCCCCCCCCCCCCCCCCTCATATGGGTGACCCAGTTTAATATATTACACCCCTTATTTACTCTAAATTTACTCGTATACTTATTATTACAAGAGAAATTCTCTTTATTTCTTACTTTATCCTTTTCTATTACAAACGTATACGGTAATACCAAAATACCCTTGAACTTCCCGACCTGTTTGGGCCCAAATTATTTACACCCTTATCAATACTAATGAAGAATCAAGAAAAGAAAAGACCGTTATAACGGACACAATCCCTCCCTTGACACAAAACCACACACAAATTACTAGGAACCATAAATCGAATTTTGCTTACACTGGGAATCTCAACACTTCTCAAGTATCATTCACACAACCAAACACTGGATCTCCAATTTATGTATCAGTCTATTACTTTCAACTTTTTTATTGCCCCAACATGGCTCAATATAACAATATGAATTATTCTGACATCCTCCGCAGATAATTTAAAATTTAACTAGAGGTTAGGATTTATTGCCAAATTATCATTTCGTTATATACATAATTATCTTATTTCATAGTTCTGAAAATATACTTATTATTCCCCAATTTTTTCATATTTATCAGAGTATTAACAATTCTATGACGCTTGCCTACATAACTATATCTCTTACTAATATTGATGACATCGTCCAAAATTTTCAACCTGAAAAAGTTGTAATTGACTTAATGAAGCAAAGAAGAGAATTAATTAGTTTTCTACAAGGATTGTCAAAAGATGTAATAAGCTCATGATGAGTTGCAAAAAGAAAAACTAATTGTTGAAAAATCTCTTACTATTTTTAAGGCTGAACGAGATGCTGCTAATGTCGAGAAAACAAAAATACTTACTCATAACATAGATATGATCTCTCAAACTACTACTCTCTTTAATCAGAATAAAAGTCTTGATGCTAAAATCAACTCTTTGACTAATCAAATATATGGTTTAAATCTGAAATCACCATACTTCAACGAAAGTTAAATGATTTTGAAAAAAATAAAGATATAAAATTTCAAAAGATGAAAGAAGATGTTGGTTATAGTATTTTCAAAATAATAAGTGAGAGAGAAGAAGATGCACTCACTGCAGCTGAAATTTTGATAAACGGGAGTAAAAAAAAAGATTATCTTATCAATTTTAACTGCAAATCCTACCATTTAACTGGGAGAAATATATAACTTCCTTCCCAAAAAAATATTTCCTTAATCGCCCCCACAAGAAACCAACTCCACAAGAACAAGATGAGAAAGAGACAAACAATGACGACCTTATCAAATATATTACTACAAAAAATACTCATGGAAAAGAAAATAATAAATGAACTACCACTGTTGTACTTGAGCCGAAGATCAACATAAGATAATTCCTCGAATGATGAAACTCTACCCACCGCAAGATCTTAACTTGTTAAAAATTTAAAACAACCAAAGTGATGAAGGGAAACCCAATATGAATATCATGTCGGCTTTAAATATAGTTTTGTTTTACACTATTTTCAAGACATGTGTTGTACTCTTTAACTTTTTACTCTATTTTTATGTGTTACCTAACTAACAACATTTTAAATTCCAATTTCATGGTGAGTGTTTTTTGTTTTCATATGCCACGTATTTTGAGAAAGCTTTTAAATACATCTAATAAAAATTGGATGTGTCTGTTGAACCAATGTCTAACAAAAATAACATAAAATAATATGCTAATTGAATTTTAAAATATAAGGAAACCTTTCATAAACCGTCTAAGATATTTTTTGGTGCATCTCTTATGCTCATGTTATGAAGAAAGTAAAGCACAAGTTCGAGAAGAGAGGTGTAGACTCTTTAACTTTGAAGAAGATTGAGATGTTGATTAACCAAGAAATGATCTTTGATGAAAAATCATTTTAGAAGTGGATACAAAAGCAAGAACAAGAACATTCATTTCTCGAGGTGAGCTCAAACACCTCGGTACCATGTGATGAATCACCTGACAAGGAAAAACAAAGAAATGAACTTCAAGAGCCAATGTATCCCATAAAAGTTCTAAAAGATTGAGATCAACATAAAGAGCATAATCATCAAGTTCAGCCGTGAAAAAATAACGAGTCTAAATGATATGTATGATCATTTCAATTTATATATTATTAAGCCAAACAAATATTTAACGAAACCATCAAGGAGAACGATTGGAAGAAACCAATAGAAGAAGAAATAAAAGTAGTTGAGAAACCAAAAGAGAATGACGTAATTAAAATAATGCGATATACAAAGTAAACTTCAATTCGGATGGGTCGATTCTCAAGAAGAAAGAAAGGTTGGTTGCTTAAGGTTATTCTCAACAACCCAAAGTTGACTTCGAAGAAAACTTATTCCAAGTAGCAAGGCAAGGCACAATTCGAGTTCTCATTTCACCGTCAGCTTAAAGAGCAGGTTATTATATGAATTGGATGTAAAATCAGCATTCCTGAATGACATCTTAAAAGAAGATGTGTATGTAGAGCAACCTTAAAAATTTGTGACACCATAATTAAAGAAAAAGGTGTGCCGACTGGAAAAAGAATTATAAGATCTCAAACAAGCATCCAAACACGATACAACGAGATTTATATTTACTTTAAAGGCTTCAAAATAAATAAGAACGATCCAAATTTGTATGTCAAGAAACAAGGTCTATCGGGAATTCTCGTTATCTCTCTTTATGTCGATGATACAGTGATCACTCGAACTAATGAAATAATAATCTCAGACTTTAAGATCAAGATTAAAAAACGATTTGAGATAAATGATTTTATGTTTTGGATTATATTTTAAGAATCAAAATATATCAAGAAGATGATGGATTTTTCATTTTTCAAAATAAGTATGTGAAATCTCTTCTTGATAAATTATAAATACAAGACTGAAATCTGATATGCAATCTACTATAGGTTCATAAAAATCTAAGCAAAAAATATAGAAACAACGAAGTGGATGCGTATTTGTATACAAGCTTGGAATCGAGGTTCATACACAAGCCGAGTGAAATTCATTTTGGAACTACAAAATGAGGTTTGAGGTACATCAAAGGTATGCAAAGAATACCATGGTAGAAAAGATGAAATTTAACAACGAGATAAAGTTACTTGTTATGACGATGATTGGGCCAGATGTGTCGATGACATGAAAAAACACTTGGACCATGTTTTGACTATTGGTTCATGTGTTGTTGTGTGGTCTTCAAAGATACAAAAACTGGTAGCACAATCATCTAAAGAGACAAAATATGTATAAATAAAGTGAATCTTAAAAGATGTTGAAGAAAAGCAAAAAGAAGCCATCCCGATCATGCATGACAAAAAATATACAACAACCATAACAAAAAACCAAATTCATCACAGTCGTACAAGATACATTACAACCAAACATCACTTCATCAAAACATTACAAAAAAAGGTAAGACCGGAAAGAAATATTACAACAAAAATATAAAACAATTCATAAAAAATCATCCAAAAAAATAAAAACTAGTACTTTAAAAAGTTGATGAACACTGTTACAATAAAAAATAAAATATTAAAATTAATTTCTCGAAAAGGTAATCTAAGAGTTCAACCTTTGGAAAAATCTACGTTGAATGTATAAACCTGTGTACACTGTGCTAATATTTAATGTAGGAACTTAATGGTCTATGTGACAATTATACATTGTTAGATATTTTAGTGTAATTGGATCGACCAATCGACCAATTTAATCATGATACATTGTCGAACAAGTCCTAAAGTGCGGAGTGAACACTTGTTAGATTATATCATGATTAACAGGGATTTAAGGGGTGCATCCCCTTGCGGGGTCCAAAGAATTTTATATCGGCTATTGTTGAAATTCAACAGAATTTTAAAATTTGAAATTTGAACGTTTTATTCAAATTTAAAATTTGAATCGTTTTTAATAAAATCCCGTTGATATTATATACCCCTAACTACCCTAACCGCCAAACCTATCTTGTTGGTCGAATTGCTTAATGTATGATTTTGGTTGTAAAAACAAAACAGTTTTATAGATCATTCTCCCTGTTAAAACAAAGATCGCTGACTTTATCCAGTCGAGAATTGTTGGAGAACCCCAAAAATATTTCAATTAGAAATTGTTTTACAAGACTTCAGTGAATTATCCGGAAATCTTCAAACATTGTTTTCAAGAAATAATTAAAATATTCAGTTCTTGTGTATGAAGATCGAGATTACGAACGAAGGAGAACCAGCAAAGGAGATGTCAAGTAAATTCGCTAAATTGGACAAGTTGGAATGACATGATTTCAGACGATGGCAGAAAAATATGCATTTTCTGTTAACTACTCTCAAGGTTGTGTTTGTCCTGAGTACCCCATAGCTGGAGATCACTGAGAATGAAATGCTGGAACAAACAAGGAGACGCAGCAAGTGGGAGAATGATGACTACATTTGTCGAGACTACATATTAAACGGTATGTTTTATACTTTTTTTGATGTATACCAAAATTTCGAATCTGCCAAAGAGTTATGGGATTCTACTGAATTGAAATACATGGTTGAAGATGCTTCTAGTAGGAAGTTCCTGGTTAGTAATTTCATTAATTACAAAATGGTTTACTCTAGACCTAAGATGGAACAGTATAATGAACTACTACAAATTTTGGGTCAATTTTTCCAACATGATATGAAAATAGACGAATGGATTTCAATGTTTTATGTTATTGAAAAATTGCCTCCTTCGTGGAAGGATTTGAAATACACTTTAAAACACAACAAGGAATAAATGACTTTAGTCGAACTTGGTAGTAACTTTAAGATTGAAGAGTCTCTAAGGGATCAAGATAAAATAAGTAATCCTAAGGGTAACAACTAAGTGGGAAACTTATCTGTAAATATGGCTGAAAGAAACAGATTCTTTAAGAATGTAAATACAAATAAGGGGAATAAACGAAAGTTTAAAAGTAACAACAAAAACAACATTTTTTCCAGCAAAAATCCTTAAATGGCATGCTGGAAATGTGGCAAACCTGGTCACTTTAGGAGGGATTATCGAGTTGGAAAAGGCGAAAACAATGTTGATCCAATTGGGAACAATGCTGGTCCAAATGGAAATAATGCTGGTTCAAGTGGATCTAAGGATCCTGAAAAGCAACAAGGTCAGATTTTATTTTAGAATTTTAATTCGGGTCAGAATTATATATCTCTAATATCTGAAGCATTTTATGTGCAGGATGATGATGTTGCTTGGTGGATTGATTCGGGAGCAACAAGTCATGTATGAAAAGATCTTCGATCATTCAATAATTTTCAATCGATTGAAGATGGATCTTCACTTAAGATGGGAAATGTTGTTATCGAACCAATTAAAGGACTAGGAAATGTTAAATTATTATTTACTTCTGGAAAATACATATTATTAAACAATGTATTGTATGTTCATGAGATTCGAAAGAATCTTTTGTCTGGTATTGTTTTAAACAATTGTGGTTTCAAACAAGTGTATGAAAGTAGCAAATATGTATTATCAAAACATGGTGTATTTATGGGATTCTGATATTTGTGTAATAGTATGTTTATGTTAAATATTAATATTTCGTTCCAAAATGATTATGTTTGTATGGCTTCTACTAGTATGTGTAAAAATTTGAATAAAACCGAATTATGACATGCTAGATTAGGACATGTTCATTATGGAACAATAAAAAACATATCGAAAATGAGCCTTATTCCTCATGTTGATGCAAACAATAAAAAATGTAAAACTTTTATGTTAACTAAGATAACTAGAAAACCTTTCAATAATGTTAACCGAGTTTCCAAGCTATGTGATTTCCATGCTACACCTTCGTTAAGAAATAAAAAGTATGTTATTACTTTTATTGATGATGCATCTAGATATTGCTACATTTATTTGTTGCATGCTAAAAATGAAGCTCTTGATAAGTTTAAAATATATAAGATAGAAGTAGAGCTACATAAGCATGATTTGATTAAACATCTACGTACGAATAGAAGAGGTGAATGTTACTGATCCTATATATTTTCAATCTATTGGTATAATTCATCAAACCACAGCTCCTTATACACCACAACAAAATGGTATAGTTGAAGGAATAATATAACTTTGAAAGAGATGGTTAATTTTATGTTGTCCTATTCGGGTTTGAGTGAAGGATTTTAGGGTGAGGCTATATTAACAGCCTGTAATTTATTAAATCGTATTCCTACTAAAAGGAATAAGATGACCCCATATGAGCTTTGGTTTAAGAAGCCTCCAACACTGAATTATTTGAGATTTTGGGGCTGTAGAGCAGTTGTAAGACTCACTGAACCCAAAAGGAAATTTTTTGTTAAAAGAGGTATAAATTGTATTTTTATTGGATATGCTGAGCATTTCGTTGCATATAGGTTCCATGTGCTAGAATCTAATGACTATATGTCGGTGAATACTGTTATCGAGTCAAGAGATGCAATATCTGATGAAGAAAGATTTACTTTTATACCTAGATCTAGAGATAATATTCAAAACTCTTTGAATAAGAACTCAATTCAAACTGAAAATATATCAAGTGGTACTATTTTTGTACCTGAACCTTCTGAACCAAAGAGAAGTATTAGAGCTAGAAAAGCTAAGTCATTCAGATATGATTTTCAACTTTATTTAGTTAAAGGGTCAAGAGATAAGATTGACTACCAATATCAATATTGTTTTGTTATTGAAGATGATCCGAGGACTTTTAGTGATGCTATGGCGTCAAGGGATGCTACATTTTGGAAAGAAGTTATCCAAGATGAGATAAAGTCTATCATGCATAATAATACATGAGAATTAGCTGATTTACCTCATGGTTGCAAATCATTTGAAAGTAGATAGATCTTTAAACGCAAAATTAAAGTAGATGGTAATATTGAAAGGTGTAAAGCTAGATTGGTTATCGAGGGATTCAGACAAAGAGAATGAATTGACTTATTTGATACTTATGCTCCAGTTGCTAGGATCTCCACTACTAGATTGTTGATTGCACTTGCATTTGTATACAATCTTGTAATTTATCAAATGGATGTACAAAGTGCATTCTTGAATGGTAATTTGGATGAAGAGATTTATATGAAACAATCAGAAGGGTTTGTCATGTCTGGTTGTGAAAACAAAATATGCAAGTTGAAAAAATATTTGTATGGTTTGAAACAAACACCAAAAGATTGCCATACCAAATTTGATAATGTGATATTCTCTAATTAAAAAGTATATAAGTGTGTTTATAGCAAATTTGGTAATTCTGATAATAGACTTTACAATTTAAAATTTCACATAAAAAGTAATGTTATTATACTTTTAATTATAAAATAATAATTTAATTTGGATAATAAAAATATTTTATTTGTGGAGAACCACGCAAAATAAGTCTACATATGATATGATTGAGCTCCAGTAATCAGATAATAATTTGGATAATAAGAGTATTTTATTTGTGGAAAAGGAGACAAAATAAGTCTACATATGATATGATATGATTGAGCTCCAGTAGGTCCTACTGAAACCGACCAAATAAATCTACGTGAAATTAATTATAGATTAATACGTCTGCTCTTTATTTATGTGGGGAGATATAAAAGGAAGAAAAGCAGTAATCGGTGGAGATTCTGTAAGGAAATAAATAAATGTAATGTGATATTGAAATATAATTTTTGATGGGACTGAAACAAACATTATTATTTTCCAAGTGATTAGTTACGATCGGATACAAATTTAACAAATTGAAAATTTTAAATAATGTTAGGTATTTAAGTGTAATTGGATCGACTAGTCGACCAATTTAATCATGATAAATTATCAAACAAGTCGCAGAGGGTAGAGTGCACGCTTGTTAGATTATATCATGATTAACATGGTGAAGGGGCGTAGCCCCTTGCGGGGTTTAAATAGTAGAGTCTTTGCGGGATCATTTTTATTTTGCTTAAATCGGCTATTGTTGCAAGTAAACAAAATTTTGAAATTGGAAATTTAACCATTTTATTCAAATTTCAAATTTGAAGCCGTTTTATTACAAATCCCGTTTAAAGACCTTAACTACCATAACTGCCAAATTGGTTGAATTGATAAAAGATGAGTTCTGTTGAAAAAGGATATTTACATCAATTCATACTCTTTGTTCAAATAGAATATCTCTCATTTTATCCAATTGAAATTTTTGGAGAACCCCAAAAATATTTCAATAAGAAATTGTAAACAAGACTTCAGAGATTATCAGGAATCAAAACACTGTTTTCTACAAATTATTGAAATATTCTGGTCTTGTTGATGAAGATAGAGATGACGAACGGAGGAGAATCAGCGAAGGAGATGACAAGTAAATTTGCTAAACTTGACAAGTTTGAAGGACATGATTTCAGACGCTGGCAGAAAAAGATGCATTTTCTGTTGACGACCCTCAAGGTTGTGTATGTCCTGAGTACCCCATGTCCCGAGATCATGAGGAATGAAACACTTGAACAAACAAGGAGGCGCAGCAAGTGAGAGAATGATGACTACATTTTTCGTGGCCACATATTAAACGGTATGTCTGATACTTTGTTTGATGTATACCAAAATGTCGAATCTGCAAAAGAGTTATGGGATTCTATTGAATCGAAATACATGGCAGAAGATGCTTGTTGTAGGAAGTTCCTGGTTAGTAATTTCATAAATTACAAAATGGTTGAATCTAGACATGTAATGGAACAGTATAATGAACTACTAAGAATTCTGGATCAATTCGTTAAACACAATATGAAAATGGACGATTGTATTTCGATGTCTTCTGTTATTGACAAATTTCCTCCTTCATGGAAGGATTTTAAACACACACTGAAACACACCAAAGAAGAAATGACTTTAGTCGAACTTGGTAGTCATTTTAAGATTGAAGAGTCTCTAAGGGCTCAAGATGAAATAAGTAATCATAAAGGTAAAAACCAAGTGGGAAACTTATCTGTAAATATAGCTGAAAGCAGCAGATTCTTTAAGAATGGAAATACAGATAAGGGGAATAAACGAAAGTTTAAAAGTAACAACAAAAACAACAAATTTTCCAGCAAAAAGCCTAAAATAGCATGCTGGAAATGTGGCAAACCTGGTCACTTTATGAGGGATTGTCGAGTTGGAAAAGTAAAAAATAATGTTGGTCCATGTGGGAACAATGCTGGTTCAAGTGGAAACATTGCTAGTTCAAGTGGATTTAAGGATCCTGAAAAGCAACAAGATCAGAATTTAATTAAGAGTATAAGTTATTTAGTCCTAACAGTTAAATAGTTGTTTGCTTAAATGCTTCAATAATTAAATAAATAATTTATAATTTAACCTTAGAGTGCAAACTACTAACGCAATTAAAACAGTATTAGAATGATTCAATGTTTGAGAGTATATGGAAATAAGACTTCTAGAGACTCTAGAACCCAAAGAACTTGTTTCTTAACTTGATGAATATAATCCAACAAAAATAGAGTATAAGTTATATAGTCTCAACAGTTAAATATTTGTTGTCTATATGCTTCAACAGTTAAATAAATACTTTATAATTTTCCTTAGAGTGAAAAATACTAACGCAATGAATACAGTTTTAGTTTGAGAGTATATGAAAATGGTACTTGTAGTGACTCCATAACCCAAATAACTTCTTTCTTATTTTTGTTGCATTGTAAGTTGATGAATACAATCCAATAAAAATAAGAGTTGGAGTTATTTTGACTCAATGCTTAAATATTTGTTTGTCTAAATGCTTCAACAATTAAATAAATACTTTATAATTTTACCTTAGAGTGAAAAGTACTAACGCAATGAATACAATTTTAGAATGATTCAATGTTTGTGAGTATATGGAAATAATAATTCTAGAGACTCTAGAACCCAAAGAACTTGTTTCTTAACTTGATGAACATAAACCAACAAAAATAAGAGTATAAGTTATATAGTCTCAACAGTTAAATATCTGTTGTCTATATGCTTCAACAGTCAAATAAATACTTTATAATTTTCCTTAGAGTGAAAAATATTAACGCAATGTATACAGTTTTAGTTTGATTCAATGTTTGAGAGTATATGAAAACGGTACTTGTAGTGACTCCAGAACCCAAATAACTTCATTCTTATTTTTGTTGGATTGTAAGTTGATGAATACAATCCAACAAAAATAAGAGTTGAAGTTATTTTGACTCAAAATTTTTAAATATTTGTTTGTTTAAATGCTTCAACGATTAAATAAATACTTTATAAGTTTACCTTAGAGTGAAGAGTACGAATGCAATGAATACAGTTTTAGTTTGATTCAATGTTTGAGAGTATATGAAAATGACCCTCCACAACCCAAAGAACTCCTTTTTTAATTTTATGAATACTATCCAACAAAAATAAGAGTACAAGTTATTTAGTCTCAATAGTTAAATATTTGTTTCTTAAATGCTTCAAAAGTTAAATAAATACTTTATAATTTTACCTTAGAATGAAAAGCACTAAAACACTGAATACAATTAAAGAATGATTCAATGTTTGAGAGTATATGAAAATAGTACTTCTAGAAACTCTAGACCCAAGTAAAACTTTTCTAATATTATGCATAGAATCCAACGAAAGTAATAATATAAATTATTTAGTCTCAAGTGTTAAAATATTTGTTTGTTTAAATGCTTCAAACGTTAAATAAATACTTTATAGTTTTATCTTAAAGTTAAAAGTCCTAACACAATGACTACAATTTAAGAATGATACAATATTTGAGAGTATATCGAAATGTTACTTCTAAAGACTCCCAAATCCAAAGAACTTCGTTCCTAATTTGATTAATAAAATCCAACGAAATTAAGAGTATATGTTATTTAGTCTTAAAAGATAAATATTTGTTTGTCTAAATGCTCCATCAGTTAAATAAATACTTTATAAGTTACCTTAGAGTGAAAAATACTAACGCAATGAATACAATTAAAGAATTATTCAATGTTTAACAGTATATGACCATGGTACTTCTAGAGACTCCATAACCCAAAGAACTCCTTTCATAGTTTGATGAATAGAATCTAACAAAAATAAGGATATAATTTAATTTGTCCCAACATTTAAATATTTGTTTGTTTTAAATACTTCAAAAGTTAAATAAATATTTTATAATTTTACTTTAGAGTGAAAAGTACTAACGCAATGAGTACAGTTTTCGAATGATTCAATGTTTGAGAGTATATGAAGATGATACTTCTAGAGACTCAAGAACCCAAAGAACTCATTTCTTAATTTGATGAATACGATCCAACAAAAGTAAGAGTACAAGTTATTTAATCTAAACAGTTAAACATTCGTTGTTTAAATGCTTCAACAGTTAAATAAATACTTTATAATTTTATCTTAGAATGAAAAGTACTAACGGAGTGAATACAATTAAATAATGATTCAATGTTTGAGAGTATATAGAAATGGTACTTCTAGAGACTGAGAACCCAAAGAATTCATTTCCTAATTTGATGAATATAATACAAGAAAAATAAGAGTATAAGTTATTTAGTCCTAACAGTTAAATATTTATTTGTCTAAATGCTTCAACAGATAAATAAATACTTTATAATTTTATCTTAGAGTGAAAAGTACTAATGCAATAAATACAGTTTTAAAATGATTCAATGTTTGAGAGTATATGAAAAATAGTACTTCTAAAGACTTTAGAACCCAAAGAACTCATTTTTTAATTTGATTAATACAATCCAACAAAAAAAGAGTAAAACTTATTTAGTCTCAACAATTAAGTTAAATATTTGTCTTTTAAATGCTTCAACACTTAAATAAGCACTTAATAATTTTACCTTATAGTGAAAAGTACTAACGCAATGTATACAGTTTTAGAATGATTCAAGGTTTGAGAGTATATGAAAATAGTACTTCACGAGACTCCATAACCCAAAGAACCCCTTTCTTAATTTGATGAATACATTCAAACATAAATAAGAGTATAAGTTATTTAGTCTCAACATGTAAATATTTGTTGCCTAAATGCTTTAATAGTTAAATAAATTCTTTCTAATTTTACCTCAAAGTGAAAAGTATTAACAAGGACTACCAACGGAAAGTAATTTGCTAGTGAAATTGATTAAGTTTCTATTTGATTAAATACTATATCTTTGAGATGGTAAAAATGTACATTAAAATAGTAGAGGGAAAATTTAGTAAAATTGTCAGAACGAAGATTGATACTTTAAATAATAAGAGAAATGAAGCCCAACAAGTTTTAAATGTAATTTAGGAACGAATAGACTGCGTTTTCTTACTATGATAATCCAAGTATAATATTACTCATTTGAGACGGGAATTGCTATAATTTATGATAGGATGAGAAATAAAGTAAATTATCGGATATTGCGGGTAACGTTTGCATATATCAATCAAAGAATCAAGAGGTAATATTGTTATTATTATAATAAACATGGACATTCTACTGGATATTGTTTCCAGTTAAAATATAGGATTCAAAAGTTTGTTGAATTTATTTAAGTTAGAAAAGTTATTAAAACAGAAAGAAATGATAAATGTAATGGTCCAAAGCAACACAAGCATGAGAAACAACAAACACTTCGTACAATTTTGGGGAAATATATGTTATCTATAGCAACGCATTCTTCAAGGGAAATATATAGGAAATATTTGGAATTTCACATGATTGATGAATCATCTATGAATCTATACATGAATCCAGCTTTGACGTTGCCATTCGCAAACAAATACTTGAGAGAATTGGTAACACCGCATGAATATGCTTTGCTGATGGTGTTAGAAATTGATGGAGTAAATGTGAGAATAATAATGGTCAATATTGGTAGCTCAGCTAATATTTTTATAACTAATGATATGGTATGACGATTGGCATAGTGCAGTACAAAAATATCGATATATATATATAGTGAGTTTTACATAACAATAAACTAATTGTGCTCTGGAAGTTAATTTTGCAGTGATTGCTAGAAATGATGAACAAAAAAATAAGATGACTACTTTTATTTATGGTTATAGATTATCCAAGTTCTTATAATGAAATATTTGGACGTATCTAATTATATAAGATTGAGTCTTTGGCACCATCATAACATTAACGTGTGAAATATTTTGTAACATGAAAAATTGGATTTATAAGAGGCAGTCAAAGGACACACAGGGATTTTAATTCTTTGTTTTTAGATCCTGAGAATATGTTCCTATAAAATTTACAGAATACGTCAGCAGATGCAGCAATGATTGAAAGTGTTGAACCATTGATAAAATTTAAAGAATGGGAGATAGAGTATCCCAAGAAGATTTGAATTTAATATAATCAATAAAAGAAATTGAGAAGTTGTTGTTTGAAGATGGAAAAATAGTGAAAATTATTTGTCTTTTAGATGAAAATTTGAAAAGAGAGTTCCCAGGTTGTGTTAAAACAAATATCAATATTTTTTTGCTTGTTGATAAGGTCGTAACCATTGGGTAAGGCTTGCTCCTGGGGTTTGGCGAAGTAAGACCAAACCAAGGGTGAATTCTCAACCAACCAGTAATAGAAGTCAGGAAAGTAATGGTCAACTGTTGTAAGCTGAGCTGTAAGCAAAGCAAGACAAGAAGTTTCTTGAGCGGAAAAAGGGACATCTCGGGGCTGGTCGTCGACAAATAAACAACTACTACAAATGCGCCCTTTCAATATGGGTCACTAATGAACGTGTACTGTAACGTATCAAGTAGTGGATCGTGTATTAAATTCCACTAAAGCACATTTAAATAAAAAATTTATGTAATTAATAATGGAGAGAGTAGATAAATATATATTTGCTACAAACTAGTATAAATATAACTAAAAAGAATAATAAGAGGGGACACTCGACTTGATTACAATTTTCTTTCCAGATTAAAAGAGTATCACTACGGCTTATATTTGTGAGAAATTTCGGGTAAAAAATTTAGCTCCGTTTTTGCAACTTATTATTGGTGTGGTTTATTTTTGTCTGAGGGTAAGATTGTAATTTTTGTTTAGAGTTTTGTGGAGTTTTGAAAGTATTTAATGTTTGGGTAGAAAGTAGAGGGAGAATTGAGCTGCCTCGTTGTATTTAATTTTCATTACCATCATTTAATGTTGGTGGTTGTATTTATACCCTCACATTTGGGTCACATGGGCTTTCGGGTCGTGTTTAATGGACTCGGGTCGAGTTTAAAGACCCATTAGTTCTAAGTAAGTAAATATGCAGTTTAGTCAAAAAGTGATTAGGTTTTAAGTACTTTAATTCTGTTTGGATAGTTCAATGGGTGATGGTGTCCGAACTGCCTCTATCCGGTAAGGTGGACATTGTCCGAATTGATCCTGTCAGGTTCCCATAAAAAGTGGTGACAGAATCCGGACTCATCAATTATGTCACAAAAAGCACATAAATCTCAAACTTTCCAATGGTGGTAACTAGGTCCGGAACTGAAAGAGAGGCTTTAAAAGTGAACCTTCCTGGTGGAAATGAGGCAATTCTCCTTGGTGCACCAGGAAACTTGTTTGTTATCATGAACGACCAAGAAACCAACTCAGTGTTTAACCTCGTGAACCAATTTCCTGATACCATAAACGGTTTTCTTAATGGTAGTGCCCCCGGCACGCTGACCTCAACACCATTGATGCCCACGCAGTCAAGGAATTCACTCTCGTACATGGAAAAAGTTCCACAAACCAAGGTATCTAGTTACTCCTTATATTTTTCACCTTCTGTAATTGCAAATCAATGACCTAAAGTAGGATCAACTTAAGGCACTTCAGCTCTAAGAGGACAAGGATTATGATGCCAAGGCCACGCTGGCCAAGATAACTGATGTATTGTAGATGTTAACAGAGAGGATGCTAAACAATGATAAAGTTAAGCACATACCACCCCAGGAGGCTAGCAAATTGATTCACGTTGATAGGGAAATTTTTTTTGAAGAGAACAATGAAATAAAAGAAGAGAGTGACGGTAAGAAAAAGCAATCTAAGAGCCATGAGCATGGAAATATATCAGATGGGGATGCCATGAAGTGGGCCAAACGGCCTAAATAAATGGATGGGGTGCAATATTGTCTAGTGCAAACCAATATGCCCAGCTACATCCTCAAGGAATATCCCCTTGTCAGCAAAATTTAGAAACACACCTTGTGTGAAAGTTCGACCGTTACTGGATGGAGCCTATGACGTAATGTGAGACCCAGAACGTCACCTAGAGCAATTCAGAAACATGATAATGGCGTTCAACCCTAACGGCGCCATGATGTGTCGAGCGCTCTCCATGACTCTCAAAGGTAACGCTATGTATTAGTTTCATGGATTGCCAAAGAGGTTGATTGGTGATTTCGCAGGTTATGAAGTACCTTCAAAGACCATTTTATTGGTAACAAGGCGCCTACGAATAAGAGAAATTTGATCATAGATTTATACAAGTGGAGAGGGGAGTCTCTAAGGAGCTATATCAAGAGCTTTTTCCATTTCATGAATGCTCTACTGGACTTGGAACAACCTGTGGTAGCGGCATCTCTTAAGAGAGCGCTTGACGGAAAGGCCCCATGTACACGGATCTGGTTAGAGTTTTGGTGAAGAATAAGGGAGATATTCTTGCGCGGTTTGACCAGTTCATCAGGGTCGACGATGCAAAAAAATGAGATTCCTCATACCCCTCTAATTCTAAGCCGCATGAATCAAATACACTGTCGACCGATCGGAGGTGAAGTGACGACAGCGGTGTGGCGAGAGTACAAGAGCCCCATTAAGTAGATCGAAGGCTTCATATTACGACAACTCGGTGCAGAAGTTCACACCCCTCAAAGAATGATAGTAGGTACTACTAATGATGAATCAGTTGTGAACTTGGTTAGGAACTCAAATCTTAACATCCTCGCTGCTAGAGGGGGCGGGAGGAGGTTGATAACATATCCAAATTCAAGCAGATGAACTTGGTATGACCTTCTACATTAGCGAAGCTAAGATGGCCAGTTGCATGAGCCATTGTTTATGATTTCTGAAACCATGATATTGTTGCGCATTCTAGCATAACCGATAATATTAGGACTATATCGGTCAATGAGAGAGTTAAGGAAGAACCAAGGGTCATACCAGAGGGAGGTGAAGTGCCCTGTGCCGAAAACACCCTTGTAAAGTTTTGCAACGAGGGACCTCATATTAATTATCTTTCTTCACCCGAGAGGCATTTATGTTATATATTTCCGCTAATTACCCAGATACGCCAAATTGAGGAAATATAATCACGCAAAATGGACCAAAATATTTAAGGACGGTCGCCTCATTCTAAACTTTGAGGTCAAGAATCCCAAGGTCACCCTCAGAAAATGGCACATTAACGTTAGAACATGCAAATTTTGAACCAATGATTTTCAATTTGGGTCCTAACCAAAGAAATCTACGAAAAAACGAGACTTCCTTAATAGTATGAACATGAAGAATAAAAATAGAAGACCAATATACTTGACCTGCAAACAAAACGGATTTGATAAGCTAAAGCTTGCCATCATGTGATAGGTGTCTAGAGGTCCATGAATTAATCGGACTAGTAATTTTATCGAAAAGAGGTCTACAATCATGGTATGATAATTGAGAACTGATGAGAAGAACACCTATGTAGCGTACATGAAAGGTGCTTTCCTCAAAACCTAGGGAGATGGTGACTGAATCTCGTGTATGGTCAATAATTCTCGAGAGGAATATTTAACTTTTGTTACGATTAAGACGGAAACCCAAGAGTTCTACGAATTCCTCGATACTGACTTTTATGAGGTTACTGGAGTTGAGGTTGGCACAAAAAAAATATAAGTCTTCGGGAAGTAGATGTTAATGATTTTAAGCTTTTGGCACTTCTAATATAATCAAATGAAGTTTAAAGGCTTTTATTCTTAAGAAGACAAGATAGTACTTGCATGATAATGACGAAGATGAAGGACGAGATAGGGTCCCTTTGTCTCAGACCTTTTCTGTTGTCAAAGGAGCCACATGAATTTCTGTTGATGTTGATAGAAAAAGATAGAGAATAAATACATTGGATAATCTAGCCAATCATACGAGTGAGAAATTCTATGACGTAGAGACCCTCAAGAAGGAGGCGCCAACGAACATTATCAAAGGCCTTCACAAGATTGATTTTGAGAGATAACCATGAACTCATGGGCCTTTCCTGTTGGTATAATATCCATGAAACAACTCTTGAGAAAGAAATTTGTTTTCGGATATACTGCAACGTGGGATAAAAGTCGATTGAGAGGGTCGATGAGAGAGGGGAGGAAATCCTTAATCCTATTGGTTAGGATTTTAGAGACAAAATTGTAAACAACATTGCAGCAAGCAATGGTCTTATAGTCAAAGAGAGATGAGGGGTTATCCGAGTTTGGAATAAGAGAAATGAGAGTCTTATTTGATTACGGATCCATACTGCTATAACAAAATAAGTGATGAACCTCTTTAAAAAGGTGAAGGCTGATGGTAGACCATGAGATCTTAGAAAAACGAGTGTTATATCCATCACGGCCAGAAGCCTTGTTGTTATCGGTAGTGAATAACACACTTTTAATCTGTAGTTTGGGATGAGGGGTTGACACCAAGTAGGTAGGTGAAATGGTCGACGAAGACGTCAAAGACACTCTTAGGATTGGAAACAATATTAATACGTGGATCAGATATAGAAATGACTTATTTCTTGATTATACGAGACTTAATAATGTTATGGAAGAACTTGGAGTTATGATCCCTTAAATTGAGCCAAGTCTAACGGGATTTCTACTTAAAGAATAATTCATCTACACGACTGAAAAAACCCCAATTTTAATAAACGGTGATTTCAGCCCTGATCAGAGCGGGGTTAAGGGGTTCCAGAGTAAGGGCTTATTAGGCTTGGATAATGATAGATTGGCTCGTGTTTGCATGATCATTGATGTTACTAAATTCACTATTGTTAAGGCATGAAAGATAACTCTGGAGGCATTTGAGCTTAGAAGGGATAATGAACATAATGCAGCTATCCATGGGAAGGTTCTAATTATCATTCATGATGGGTAGGTATTTAGGGTGAGTTTTACACATAGTAAAATATCTGAAAGGTTTCTTCATATGATAACAATGGGTGTTAAAGAAGATGGTGATATGGGTGTAATCAGATGTGGGAGGGTAGTCGCAGTGGGCAAAAAAATTAGGAAACGATCATCACGTTAACTATTTAGGAGGACCCTATCAATTCTCGAGAAGATTGGTCATTAAACTGATCGTTAAACCAAAAGGAATGGAAACCAGAGGCTCATACTTAATTGAGATTACTATTATAAGTATAACTATTAAATTTATAAATGGAAAAAGCCCAGAGGCCCGAATTTCTCGCTCGATCCTCTGGCTTACATATGCCTTCAAATTCGCTAAGAGCGATCCACAAAATATTCTGGCGACGAAAGGATGTGGAGAAAATATCATGAAATAGAGAGGCATAATCAGAGGTTTCATTGAAGCCATATATTGCGGATGGAGAGAATGAGGTGTTGGTCGAGATATATGTAATGGTAAAATTTATAATTTGAGTAGAGATATAATCAATGGGAATTCTAAAAACACTTAGATTCTAAGCCAACCAAATTTTACTTGAGGGGTGCATGCTATGGTTGGTTTTAAAGTTCCCGAATAAGCATAAAATATAAAATATTATCTACTTTGTTTTCACGAACTTTAGTTTTTAATAAACGAATATAGTTATGCAATTAGAAAAAACATATTTAGTCACATTTCTTTTGCGGACATGGTCATTAAGACCATGAACATTTCATAAAACATTAATTATAATTTAATAATCATTAAAATCCAAGTTAAATTAACTACTAAAAATGTATCTTAGGACAAAGATAAAATAGTTTCATAAAAAGTTACAGTATCCAAAGTTGCGGTATCCAAGCTGATATTTTTTATCCTAGTCTTCCATTAATCGATTCGATGAAATAAAAATTAAATAGAACTGGCTCAAAGGTCCGTAAATCCCGCGCATAGACTTAAAGCATCCCCAACAGACTAGGTACAAGAGACTAGATATTAAATTTACCGATTATGTAAAAAAAAAATCTTTCCAACAGATAGTCTAAAAGGTTATCTATATTTACTAGCTTAAATTGTGGTAGGTAAATTTGTAGTTGCAGTTACAAAATATGTATAATTTTTATTTTTTTCTTCCACGTGTAAAACAAAATAACTACCTTCAATATAAATGGTCTATTGTATTATTTTGTAATCCAAAATTTTAGATTACCAAAATTTAATGTAAATCTACCAAATTTATACCTTAGCTTTTTAGTTCTTGGGATTCTCTTAGAATATAGCTTATAAAGGTAGAAAATTGATAAATAGTTGTAAGGGAAATGTTATTTCCTCCATCAGTTTTTTTTTTTATTTTCTCCATATTATAGTCAAGTTTTTTGTTATTTTATTTCTTTTTAAGGAAATTTGAATCATACCTTTATTTAAATACATACTTCTGAGTCGTTGATCTGAAACTTTTTTTTTCTCTCGCCCATACTTGTGTTAGATATTTTAGTGTAATTGGATCGACTAGTCGACCAATTTAATCATTATACATTATTAAACAAGTCATAAAGTGCAGAGTGCACGCTTGTTAGATTATATCATGATTAAAAGGGTCAAGGGACGGAGCCCCTTGCGGGATCAAGAGGCAGAGCCTCTAGCAAGGTTTAAGGGACAGAGCCCTTGGCTGGGGTCAACAGAATTTCAAATTGGAAATTTGAACGTTTTATTCAAATTTCAAATTTTCAACCTTTTTCAAAATTGGAAATTTGAACGTTTTATTCAAATTTCAACTTTTCAGCCGTTTTATTACAAATCTCGTTTAAAGATCTTAACTACCATAACTGTCAAACTGATCCAAATTGGTCGAATCGATTAAAGATGCTTTGTTGAAAGATGACATTACATTAATTCATACTCTATGTTCAAATAGAATATCTCTGATTCTATCCAATTGAAATTTTTGGAGAACCCCAAAAATATTTTAATAAGAAATTGTTTACAAGACTTCAGAGATTATCCAAAATAAACACATTGTTTTCTACAAATTATTGAAATATTCTGGTCTTGTTGATGAATATAAAGATGACGAACGGAGAAGAATCAACGAAGGAGATGACAAGGAAATTCGCTAAACTTGACAAGTTCGAAGGACATGATTTCAGGCGCTGGCAGAAAAAGATGCATTTTATGTTGACTACCCTCAAGGTTGTGTGTGTCTTGAGTACCCCCTGCCCCGAGATCATGGAGAATGAAACGTTGGAACAAAAAAAGAGGCGCAGCAAGTGGGAGAATGATGACCACATTTGTCGCATGCTAAAAATGAAGCTCTTGATAAGTTTAATATATACAAGGAAGAAGTAGAGCTACATAAGAATGATTTTATTAAAAATCTGCGTACGGATAGAGGTGGTGAATATTATGATCCAATATATTTTAAGTCTACAGGTATAATTCATCGAACCACGGCTCCTTATACACCACAACAAAATGGTATAACTGAGAGGAAGAATAGGACTTTGAAAGAAATAGTCAATTCCATGTTGTCCTATTCGGGTTTGAGTGAAGGATTCTGGGTGAGGCTATGTTAACAGCCTGTTATTTATTGAATCATATTCCTACTAAAATGAATAAGATAACCATGTATGAGCTTTAGTTTAAGAAGCCTCCAACACTGAATTATCTGAGAGTTTGGCGTTGTAGAGCAGTTGTAAGACTCACTGAACCCAAAATGAAAACATTTGGGTGAAAGAGGTATAGATTTTATCTTCGTTGGGTATGATGAGCATTACATTGCATATAGGTTCTATGTGTTAGAATCCAATAACTATGTGTCGGTGAACATATTTATCGAGCCAAGAGATGCAATTTTTGATGAAGAGAGATTTACTTATATACCTGGACCTAGACATTTTATTCAAAACTCTTTGAATAAGAACTCAAATGGAATTAAAAATATATCAAGTGGTACCAATTGTGTACCTGAACCTTCTGGACCAAGGAGAAGTACTAGAGCCAGAAAGGTTAGGTTGTTCAGATCTGATTTTCAAATTTATTTAGTTGAAGGGTTAAGAAATAAGATTTACTATCAATATCAATATTTTTTGTTATTGAAGATGATCCAAAGACTTTTAGTAATGCTATGACATCAAGGGATGCTGCATTCTAGAAAGAAGCTATCCAAGACGAGATAGAGTCTATCATGCATAATAATACATGAGAATTGGCTAGTTTACCTCTTGGGTGAAAATCATTAGGAAAAAGATGGATCTTTTAACGAAAAATGAAATTATATTGTACAATTGAAAGGTATAAAGCTACATTGGTTATCCAGGGATTTAGACAAAGAGAAGGAATTGACTTCTTCGATACTTATGCTCTGGTTGCTAGGATTTCCACCATTAGATTGTTGATTGCACTTGCATCTGTATACAATCTTGTAATTCATCAAATGGATGTTAAAACTACATTTTGAATGGTGATTTGGATGAGGATAATTATATGAAACAACCAGAAGGGTTTGTCATGTCTGGTTGTGAAAATAAGGTATGCAAGTTGAAAAAATAAAATCTTTGTATGGTTTGAAACAAGCACCAAAGGATTGACATTAAAAATTTGATAATGTGATATTGTCTAATGGATTTATTCTTAACCAAGCAGACAAGTGTGTATATACTAAATTTAATAATTCTGGTAAATGAGTTATGATTTGTCTATATGTGAATAATATGTTGATTTTTGATCTGACCAAAATCAGGTTGATGAAATGAATAAATTCTTATCAACTAATTTTGAGATGAAGGATTTGGGTGAAGCTGAAATGATTCTTGGTATAAGAATCAAGCGAAAGAACAATAGTATATCGATTTTTGAATCTCACTATATTGAGAAGATATTAAATAAATTTAATTTTAAAAACTGTTCTCCGACAAACACACCTATAGATCCTAGTCTTAAGCTACTATCGAATAAAGGTATTGATATATCTCAAATTGAATACTCAAGAGCCATCAGGTGTCTTATGTATGCCATGACTAGCACTATGCCGGATATTGCCTTTGTTATTGGAAAACTTAGTAGGTATACTAGCAATCCTAGTTCGCATCATTGGCAAGCTTTAAATCGATTATTCTAGTATTTGAAAGGAACCATAAATTACGGTTTAACTTATACTGGATTTCCTTCTGTACTTGAAGGATATTCAAACGCGAGTTACATTTCCAATATGGAAGATCATTCTTCCACAAGTGGATGGGTATTTCTACTTTGGGGAGGTGCTATCTCTTGGGCATCTAAGAAACAAACTTGTATTACTGATTCAACAATGGAATCCGAGTTTGTGGCTTTAGCAGCAGCGAGTAAAGAAGCTGAGTGGCTAAACAATTTAATGTATGCAATTCCGTTGTGGCCCAAACCGATATCACCTATATCTATGAGATGTGATAGTGAAGTTGCCTTGGCTAATGTCTATAGAGAAGTTTAAAAAGGCAGGTCTAGACACTTAGGTGTTAGACACAGTATGATTCGTGAGCGCATCACGCATGATGTTATTTCAGTAGATTTTGTAAGAACTCAATATAATTTAGCCAATCATTTAACCAAAGGGTTAAGTAGAGATCTTGTGCACAAATCAGCTATAGAGATAGGATTAAAGTCCATTTGAAATCTCTCATGTTGAGATATCCAATTCTCATCTAATATGACATTAGGTGCTGAATTCAATATGGAAAGATTAACATCTAGAGATTGGAACACATTTGTATATCATCCCAAGGTATGTGTTCAGACCTGCAAGTTATGAAGGTTGAAGATTATTTCTTAATAGTTCTTTTGGAAAATTGCATATGTAGGAGCAAGAGGAAAAGAACTACCTATTTGAGCATGAAGTTTAGCCGCTTCAAGAAGCTAGGACTTGGCTTTGATATGCTTAAGAAGGAAAATGACATAAGGCTAGTAAAAATAGTGTCAAGTAAGAACAGGTGAGTATGTAAATTTATGTGTATAGTATTTTCATGTATTCATTGTGAATTAGTAAAGGTTCAATCCTTAGTGATACCTTGATATTCGAATATACTAATGTGAAATTCAATCGTTACGATATTTCATTTATGCATAAATTTGTTAATTGTTGTGATTGTGTTTAGTAGATCATGAATTACACTAAAATGGGGGAAGATTGTTAGATATTTTAGTGTAATTGGATCGACTAGTGGACCAATTTAATCATGATACGTTATCAAACAAGTCGTAGAGTGAGGAATGCACGCTTGTTAAATTATATCACGATTAACATGGTCAAGGGGCGGAGCCCCTTGCGGGGTCCAAGGGGCAGAGCCCCTGGCTGGGTTCAATATAATTTCAAATTGGAAATTTGAACGTTTTATTCAAATTTCAAATTTTCAGCCGTTTTATTACAAATCCCGTTTAAAGACTTTAACTACCCTAACTGCCGAACTGATCCAAATTGGTCGAATTGATTAAATATGGGTTCTGTTGAAAGATGACATTACCTTAATTCATACTCTCTGTTCAAATAGAATATCTCTGATTTTATCCAATTGAAACTTTTGGAGAACCCCAAAAATATTTCAATAAGAAATTGTTTACAAGACTTGAGAGATGATCCGAAATCAAAACATTGTTTTCTACAACTTGCTCTTAAAGCTGCTTTCAATCCCTAACTCACTCTAACAATTAGTTTTTGGTAATCGGGTTTAGATCAATTGACAAAATCGAATGTTCATAGTCTTAAACCTCAATCTTTTCTTAATCGACAAATTTAGATATGTGAATTAGTGAAAAAAAACAGATTTGATTCTTGAGTTTACAAATTGTGTATTTTCATTTGTTGTTTTAATTTGAGTTCTTCAAATTTATAGTTTTAAATGTTAATTGTTTTAGAAAATAATGTGAAGTAAAGTTGTGTATTTGAAGCTAGGTTTCGAGCATGGAAAAAATAAAATTATTCAATTCAATGATATCAAAATATAAATTTAAAATTAAATTATAGGTAATATTGTAAAAGTATGTTTTGAATTCTATTTTTATATTTTAAAAATATTTTAGACGTAGGTAATAGAAAAAAATTACGAAGAAATAACTATACCCTAATTGTAAAACAGCAAATAAATAACAAAAATTAATATAAATTAACAATACTTAAATCAAGTAAAATATTTAATATAATATAAATTACTTGAAAAGAGCCATTAAGATCTGAAGGGTTATTCTGATAACTTTTCAATATTGTGAAAGAGTTTTGGTGGAGGCCGCTAGTATGACTGTTGGCAGAAACAGAAACGTGGGAACCAATGCAGCCCTTCAGGAGAGAGGAGAGCCGACCGGGGGTAGCCTCACACGGCGACCAAACAACAGACAAAATCTGTAGAATTTAAAAGAGATGGGAGAGGAAGAATTTTTTATTGAAGTTTTTGTTGATGATATTAATTTTGATACATTGTATATCTTATATTTATATTAGGATATTATTCTGTTTTAATGACAGAATAATATTTTTGACTAATATAATATTTTCTCTGAGAAATCAAATTCTAAAAGAATATTATGAATAATATTTTTACATCAAAAATATATTATCCAAATCTTTGAGCAATATATTAATTAATTAATTAACTTAATTAATTAATTAATATATTTCTAGCTTAATTTAATTTTGGTTCCAACAATGCCTCTCTTAAATTAAGCTTTCGAATAACTTTAAAACTTTTCGCATTCCCATTCCGTTTGAAGATCGTTCTTTTAAGACTCGTGTAGTTGATGAGTTTGTGAAGATATGGTCCATCTGATCAAATATTTTTTTCTCCCTGTTCCGGTCGCCTCCGATCTTCTACAGTCTTTTCCGGCCTATTCCAGTTACCTCCGATCATCTACGGTCTTTTCCGGTCACCTCCGATCTTCTACGGTCTTTTCCGGTCTTTCCCGGTCACCTCCAATCATCCACGGTTATCGATCTTCTACGGTCTTTTCTGGTCAGTTCCGGTGACCTCCAATCACGGTCTTTTCCCGGTAACTTCTGATCCTCGATGGGTTTTTTCATATTCTTCTTATTCTTCTTTACCCAATTTTTCTTAATCTTTTTTTTGTTTTCTTCTTCCATCTTTTTTTTTCTTCTTCTTTTTCTTTGGCAAAAAACATATTTTTCTCCGAAGAACAACACTGCAGACAAGGTTTTTTTTGGGCGGACAATGCTCTTATTCTTCTTTTCTCAGGCGGACAGCAAATTTTTTTTTCTTTTTCTCCTTTCTCCAGCGAATACAGCCAGCGGACAACGCTCTTCGTCTTTTTTCTTTTCTCAGTTCTCTCTTTTATCGCTGTTTTTCTCACTGTTTTTTTTCTATTCCAGCGGACAACAAAAACACAATATTTTTTTTTCTCCGGCGGACAGCAAATCGCTGTCCGCCGAGAAAACGAAATACTCTTCTTTTGCCTCCTTGGCTCTGATACCAATTGTAGATAATAAAAGAGATGGGAGAAGAAGAATTTTTTTATTTAATCTTTTGTTGATGATATTAATTTTGATACATCGTATATCCTATATTTATATTAGGATATTATTCTGTTTTAATGACAGAATAATATTTTTGACTAATATAATATTTTCTCTAAAATAGAGAAATCAAATACTAAAAGAATATTATGAATAATATTTTTACATCAAAAATATATTATCCAAATCTTTGAGCAATATATTAATTAATTAATTAACTTAATTAATTAATTAATATATTTCTAGTTTAATTTAATTTTGGTTCCAACAAAATCTACTCGATAATCGTCGACCGACGATTATCCATAATGCAGTTCCAGCGCCGTAACCCCATATGCACTGTCGGAGTCCACTGTTCAGTTATAGTCGGCAACCGAGTCCAATATCAGTCGAAGTCGGCGCCGGAGTCGTTCCGTAGAGGCCATCAACACTGGCTTTGCTCACAGACAACAGAGACTCCGAGACCAGCCTTCTAGCATAGTCCAAGATAACGGAAAACATGGCACCATCTGTATAGCATGGCGGGACGGAGGAGGCCCAAAGTGAATCGCATAGAGCCAGGGGTAGAGTCGGTGGAGGGAAACTGAATTCGAAGTCAGTAGTAGGATGAAAAACTGTATGGAAGTTTGATTCAGGTTGCACAAATATCTGATGAGGAGGGGCGTCGTGGCTCCCGAGGAAACTGGGCTTGCCGTCGTCTCACTCAACTTGGCCTGTCTCGCCTGAAACGGCTTCAGCCTCTGGAATAGTTTGGATAACCGTTGGTGTTTCTGCTTCTATAAATCTATAACCCTGAAGTATAACCTGCATCACAGATGATAAAACTCGAAGAAGGGTGGGGTTCTGGCCGAGATAGACTCACCAAAAAAACAAGGATTGGTAGGGAATCGAGAAACATCAGTGTGGAGTAGAGGGTAGAAACAAAAGAGGGAGTGGAGGGTAGAAACAAAAGAGAGGACATACTTCAAGCTTGCGAAGGCAATAATAACAGAAGAAAAAATAACAGTGGCATATAGTATGTCCATAAAGCCAAGGCTAAAAAGCACCCGTAGTCCCTCATGTTTACCACTTGTATCAACTTGGTCCCCTTCCTTCAATCATGCATAGAACTCATGCTCATCCTTTCTTTAATTTGCATTTTTAGTCCCCCCACATGTGAAGCCTGTGAGCTTGACACGTGGCACTAGTTTTTTGTTGCAAGAATGGTCCCCCAACTTTTTTTTCCAAAATTGTCCCTTCTCATTCCATATGAGCGTCCTTGTCAGCTTCCACGTCACCTTCTCTCTCCCCTCTCTTTCTCTCTTCTTTCTCTCTTTTTTCTCTCTTTTCTCTCTCTTTCCCTTCTCTTTCTTTCATCGTCCCCGTCTACTGAACCCGAGCTTCTCTTTCTCTCTCCCCTCTCTTTCCCTTTTCTCTCTCTTTCCCTTCTCTTTCTTTCATCATCCCCGCAATCCGAAAATCAACAGAAACCCAAACCCGAAACCCAAACCCGCTGTATCCTCTTTCAGAATATAAATCATTAAGTGGTTTTGTGTTCCTTAGACCATACCAAGCAACCCAATAATAAAACATTACTACATATCTCTTACATTTTTCACATGTCTTTTTTTGTTTCCAAATACCTGGGAAAAGAATGTTTTCACACTTTCCTTCAATTTTTGTTCTCTATTCTTACAGGTGAAAAACATTACCCAATCTAAGTGAATCCAAAAAAAAACACACATGGGTATTTTTAGTACAATCTTGAGTGCTTTTGGTTTCGGATTCGGGACTACGATCGGGATCGTGATTGGTTACTACATTTTCATATACGCTCTACCAACTGATTGCCAGGTAATTTTGACAATATAATACAACTTTTGTTGGGATTTTAATTTCATTTTTTTGTCTGATTGTGCATTGTTTTGATGATCCAACAATTTTGCACTGTAATAAAAAAAAATCCAGGATCCTGAGATTCGACCTTTGATCGAGCAAGATGATGCAACAATTCAACGTATACTTCCGGAAATACCCCTTTGGATTAAAAATCCAGATTTTGATCGTGTACGTTTTGGTTTCGATGTATTCAATTGTTGTAGGTTAAGTTTGTATACGGCCTGGATTTTCTATGCGTCCGTGTGGCCGTAGGTTAAGTTTTGTATACGGCCCAATGCTATCACTCTAACCAGTGCTCTATCCGCTTGTGCTAGAATTGGAGCACTGGTGTGCGGTAAAGAGATCCATGCCCATGCACTACGGACTGGGCTAGAGGTAGATTGTTTTCTACCGAATGCAGTTTTGGATTTATATGTAAGATGCGGAGGGATGCGTTCTGCATGGAATCAGTTCAGTTTGCATAGAAAAGATGTAACTGCATGGAATATTTTATTAACACGGTTTGCTGAGCGTGGTCGGGGTTCATCGGCTGTAAAGTTATTTAACGAAATGATTGAATCTAAGGTAAAACCAGATGAAATAAAATTTATTACGTTACTACGTGCTTGTAGCAAATTCAAAATGTTGAGCTCAGCATATTTTAAAAAGTGATAGTAAAAATGTTGGCTACTACATTCTACTGTGTAATTTCTATGCTGATTGTGGCTGTTGGGACGAGGTTGCAAAAGTAAGAAATATGATGAAAGAGAGTTATTAATTATTAAAAAAAGAGAAGGGAAAGAGAGAGAAAAGAGAAGGTTGATTTTCGGATTGCGGGGATAATGAAAGAAAGAGAAGGGAAAGAGAGAGAAAAGGGAAAGAGAGGGGAGAGAGAAAGAGAAGCTAGGGTTCAGTAGACGGGGACGATGAAAGAAAGAGAAGGGAAAGAGAGAGAAAAGAGAGAAAAAAGAGAGAAAGAGAGGGGAGAGAGAAGGTGACGTGGAAGCTGACAAGTACGCTCATATGGAATAAGAAGGGACAATTTTGGAAAAAAAGTTGGGGGACCATTCTTGCAACAAAAACTAGTGCCACGTGTCAAGCTCACAGGCTTCACATGTGCGGGGGGACTAAAAATGCAAATTAAAAAAAGGATGAGCATGAGTTCTATGCATGATTGAAGGAAGGGGACCAAGTTGATACAAGTGGTAAACATGAGGGACTACGGGTGCTTTTTAGCCTAAAGCCAATAAAGGCTGGAGATGTTATGATGACAGTAATAAACATGTCAATCAAATCATAGATGATTAAAAACCAAAACAAGTGAAAGAGTAGTCATTGAAGTGTAAAAAGCCTTTCAGCTTTTGTTGTGGAAATAAAAAAAAGTGCAGGTTTTGGAAATGTCTTTATAAATTCTATGAAACGGTATTCTCTCGCCTTAGTCAAGCATAAATGCTTGTGAGGGGGAGATTGCAAGTGGAAGTAATGAAATCATTGAAAATTTTTGATTTTTATTGTCAGAAAATAATACTCCTCATATTTTCCTATGACGACCAACCAGATTGTTTTGTATAATTTATATCAGGATCATAAAGAAGAATCCCTTCCTCTCTAAAGTGCCAAATATATTTATTATCATCCGCTGAACATTTGTGAGCAATATTTGAATCCTTTGCATCAAATGCCCTGAAACTAATTACATAACCATCTTTCTTTTTGCATTGTCCCAATCCTCAAAACATTGTGGTTTGCCAAATATATTATTTTAAATTGGAAATCTTGTTTTTCATCGCGATTTAGTGTTCCATCACGGAGACCGTCGTCTTTTGGTTTACAGTATATTATAGTTTTGTTTTCGGGACTCACTGATTATATAAACATGAATGTTTGAACCTATAAATTTCCTCTCAAATGGTTTTTTTTGTAAAAAATGTTACATATAAAACAATATAAGTAGTTATCAAGAAGATAAAATATAGAGATACCACACGAAAAAATAAATAACTATTTTTTTTTAAGCAAATAAACCTTTTATTACTAAATTGAAATGAAATTACAAATTGAAGACATCATTTGGATGATTTACAATTGGAGGGACTAAAATAGAAAACTAAAATTTAAAATTTATCAAGGCGCGAAGCTTTCCCTCCATGAATAGAAAGAATTCAGTAGCATCTTTCCCTTCCAAATTTTCTTCCATCTAAAGCTTTACGATCCATTTCCAGACACAGCTTCGACCAAAAGAAAAAACACAATTTCGCTAACAGTCCGACCATCAGAGCCAGCAGCATCATGAAATGTAACCCAGACTTAAACTTTCAAGAAGAACAAGGGTTCTTATTGTATTAGGAGCATTAGAGTTGTTGAAGTTAAGATTGGCCTTGTTGGTGAGAGCTTGCTTTGCAATCCAATCCGCACATTGGTTTTGGATTCGAGGGATGAAACGAATGTTCATTTTAGAGTGAATCAGACTTCTACAAGTATTCATGGAGGACTCGAGATACCAGGCCTCATTTCTGTTAGCTATAAGGTTAACCAGCACCAAGCTGTCTGTTTCAATGTCTACCTCAGTCCAAAGCTTTTGCTTACAAACAATCAAACCCTCAAGTAGAGCACTTATTTCAGCAAAGAGAGGGTTGAGCTTGCCCAGAAGAGATCCGGATTCAAGGACAATATCACCATCTGAGTTTCTAAAGAGAACACCACTACTTGCTTCACCAAATGAATTACACGCACCATCAACATTAAGCTTCATTCTGTCAGGATTAGGAGCCATCCATCTAAGGTATGTTGGAGCTTTCTTTCTGGTATATATTGATTTGCAACCTAGGATAGAAGCAGCATGATAAGCATCAAACCATAACTTGTTGAGGATCATATCAGACGTGTCCATACTGTTAATAATGTAAATGACTCTATCAATTGATGTTTTAACAGAATCAATAGAACCCTTGTATTTAGATAGATTTCTATTTCTCCAAATGATCCAACAGATTATTTGAGGAATGATGTGAGTAATATGTCTTTTCTTATTAGTGAACCAGAACCAAGATCTGATGACATGGGAAAGTACCATAAACCTACCAATCTTTACTTTAAAAATACAGCTGACATAGTTCCAAATTTTCCAAGCATAACAGCAGCTAACAAAGAGGTGATTCTGGTCTTCGCTGTTGTTACAAAATTGACATTTCGAGGCCATTTGTATATGCCTTCTCATTAGGGTGCTGTCTATAGAAATATAACCTTTTAAAAGCCTCCAACAAAGAAAATAAATTTTTTTGGGAATAGAAGGGCTCCAGATCTTTTGATATAGCCAGACTTAGTATTGATTTATCTAATGCTTTCCCAAGTAGTATTAGTATTAAAGTCTTGATTAGGTGACAGCTTCCAAATGTAACTATCAGGTAAATCAGGGTTAAGACTATACTTAGAAATATGATTGATTCTGTCAGAAGAAAGCATGTTATTTAGCGTACTAAAATCCCAGTTATTGTTTTTCCAAAATATTTTAACACTAGCATTAATAAACCAGTTAATTGAGTTAGAGTCACTTATCAAAGGAGGAAGGTCATGCCAATCTTCCAACCAGAAATCCATGCTGCCATTCCCAAGCTTCCATTTTATACTTTTCTCAGCATCATGTCTAATAGCAGTAATCCTCTTCCAAACAGTAGAATCAGTGTCTTTGCATTTGGCTTTAATTGCATGAGATTCTGAGCAGTATTTGTTGTGCATTAAAGCAGCCCAAAGGCAGTTGTTCTTCCTACAAATGAACCACAATTTGTAAGAAAAAGCTAGTTGAATATCATTTAAGTTTTTTATATTTAAACCTCCCTCAGCATAAGGTTTACAAAGATTATTCCAAGAGGTCCAATGAATTGCCTTGTCATTGTAGTTGGACCTCCATAAAAATCTATTGAAACAGTTTTCAATTTTCTTAATTATAATTAGGGACTAAGGTACTATGCATCCAATATAACAAGATAGGTATTAAGACACAGTTGATTAAAGTCATTCTGCCCGCAAAAGATAAGTTGTTAGTATCCCAATCAGCAATATTATCATAGATCTTATTAGTTAGAGAGGTGAAATTTTTCCCTTTGTTATTCCTTGCAATAGTAATCCCAAGGTAGTTGAAAGGGAGAGTATCACTGTTGTATCCAGAGATTAGATTGATAGTGCTTTGGTTGGCTTTGTTTGAGACAATGAGCTTTGTTTTCCCCTTGTTTATAGACTGACCAGAAACCTGTTGATACTTGTCTAGGAAGTTGCTTAAGGCAACAATGGAGGAAGGCTTGCAATTGGTGAAGACCAGTATGTCATCTGCGAAAGCCAAACAAGGCACCAGGTAATTTGATCTAGAGGCATAATGAAGATTTTTATTGTTATTGTAAAGGTTGTACAAACCACGCAGTAGAACTTCTTCAGCAAGGATGAAAAGGCTTGGAGACAAAGGGTCTCCTTGTCTTAATCCTTGCTTCTGGTGGAAGTAACAATGACAGCACCATTTATTAGAATAGATATGTGAACATTAGTAATCATACTCTTAAATAGAGAAACACTTATCATTAAACCCAAAACAAGTAAGCACTTTAAGAATGAACACATGAGACATCCTGTCGAAGGCTTTGGACATGTCTAGCTGAATCAAAACATTGCCAGCACTTGGCTTTTTGTTGATGTCATGAATTATGTCTTTTGTGATTAGAATTTTATCATGTATGAGCCTTCCTTTTACAAAATCCCCCTGCATCTTAGAAACAATGTTAGGTAATATAAAGGCCAGCCTAGAGTTAATTAAGGTAGATAAGATTCTGTTAAACATTAAACAAAGACTAATGGGTCTAAAATTGTTCCAAGTAGTAGGATTAGGACATTTAGGGATCAAGCAAATTCCAGTAGCATAAACACCATCGGGGAAAGGATTTCCTTCAAGGAAATAGTTTATAGCCTTACAAAGGTCATCACATATAATAGTCCAATAAGATTTAAAGAAATAAATGTTGAACCCGTCAAGCCCAGCAGCACTATCATTGTTCATGTTGTTGATAACCTTCCGAATTTCATCATTGTTTGTTTGCCTGAGCATGGAATCATTGTGACCATACGAAACCAGATTAGGAATGTTGCTGAAAATGTTATCATGCATTAAAAGAACTTCCTCATCCATGTTAGTGTAAGACTTAGAAGCTAAGACATTTTTAAAGAAAGTTTCAGCAGATTTGGCAATGTCATTTGGATTGTGCAGCCAGACTCCATCATCCTTGATGCTTTTAATAGTATTACGACTTCTTTTCTTCTTGACAAAAGCATGGTAGAGCTTGGTATTTCCATCTCCATTTTTAATCCAGCTATTGTAGCACTTCTGGAGCCAGTAGCTTTCTTCATTTCTAAGAGCTTTGATATACATGCTATTGGCTCTAGAAAGATTATCTTTAGAAGTCATATTGTTGTTTTCCAAGTGTCTGGTTTCCATGTTCTTAACAACATCAGCAGTCTCCTTGAATTTGTTGAATATGTTGCCAAAAGTCTTGACATTCCACTTCTTGAGGCAGCATTTGAGCCTCCTTAACTTATACCAGAAGACCAGGCATTAAGGAATTTAAAGCTATTCTTTTTATTAACATTTAGAGAATTGTTATAGTTTGAATGAATAAGCAAATGAGCATGGTCAGAACACGTTCTGACCATGTGGATAACCTGGACATCATTGAAGGTAGCACTCCAATTTTCATTTATCATGGATCTGTCAAGCCTCTTCCCTCTTGTATTTCTATTCCAAGTGTATCTAGAGCCTACAAATCCAGCATATTCCAAGTTACAATGCCTAATAGCATCATTGAAATCATTGGTGCTAGCATAGTCATAAGTAATACAACCAACTTGATCTTCAGAACAAGTTATAGCATTAAAATCACCAGCTATCATCCATGGAATATCAGTAGAAGCAATAGACATCATTTGAGCCCGAAGATCCTTTCTAAGCAGACGTTGACTCTTAGCATAGACAGTAGAAAAATTAAATTTGTTCTCATAGCCAGGATAAGTAACCATCATGTGCAAAAGTTGATCATGGTCTTTTATAACATTAATCTCCACATCTTCACACCAAAGATTCCAAATCTTGTTGGAGCAGTTGGCAGCAAACTTTTTAAACCCCAACCTAGCAGAAACACTCTCAATCTTGTCATAATCAGCCATTGGTTCTTGAATTGATAAAATCTTTATTTTGTGACCTTTGACAAATGAGAGAAGCCTTCTTAATGTAGGCTTATTGTTAACTCCTCTAGCATTCCAACTAGATATCCTGATCATTATCAGACATGGATTTTGGTTTTGGTTGTTCTCCTTTTCTATTAAGAGAATTGACAGTGAACTTTTTTTATTTTCTTCTTTTCATTGCAGATTTCATCTTGCTGGTAAGGATGGATTCAAAAGCATTAGGAGATCTAGGAGACACATTATTACTGCCAAGGTTTTCATAGAGAGGCGATTCAGTATTATCATCAGCCTGCATATTACTTTGAGCGCAATCTTGGTCCAGTTTTTGAAGGGCTTCAATAACCTCCATGCTATTACTGTCTTCCTCAAGAGTTTTGTTCTTTTGTTCATTTAAATTAACTGTAACATCCTGTATTTATTCTCTAGTGACTATCGATTTCAGTTTTCTTCTATAGACTTTACTGAAAGTTTGTATGTTACTAGACACATTTTGAGATGTTCTTGCTTCTTGATCAGTCTTTTCTTTAACATTTTGAGACTTTGCAATTACAGGAATAACATTATCTTTAGCACTTTCATAAGATTCAACTTTCTTTTCTTGATGAACCGCCTTTTCATTCTTAGAGCAATCTTCTCCCTTATGACCAATATGATAGCATACATCACAATATGCTGGAAGATTTTTGTAACTAACGTTGATCCAACATCCGTCATTAGACCCGAATCCTATCCATAGTTTATATACCAAATCTCTGGAGATATCCAATTCTACCTGAGCGAAGCACGCATTCATGGCAGCCTTGTTACCATGAGGGACAATGATTTTGTATGGAACTCCAATAGACGAGGCTAGATCTTTGATAATGTTGGCATTGAACATGAACTCTAGGACTCTTTCAAATCGAACCCACACCATTGTGCTTGGATTTTCGTAGCGCTTGTTAAAGTCCGGGCTCCATCTCAGAAGTCACATGGTTTTTCCTTCAATATTCCACACGCTCTTGTTCCATATTGTGCTTACATCCTCAGGAAGTTGAAATTCAATAAAGACATGTCTTGAATCATAACTGGTGAATGTATAGGCACTTTTGAACTTAAAGAGAATTGATCAAGAACGGATTTTTTTGGTATTCCATCACTGAATTTTCCTATCAATGTAATGGAAGATTGCTGAAGAAGAAACTCTTTAGTTTCTTTAGAGTATTGTATGGAACAATGATCAGTAGTTTGTTTGATGAATTCTGGCTTAAAATTCATTGATTCCGCATTCAAATTTTTCCTAACATCATCAACATATGATTTTTTCTTGATGTTTTTGGTGTTGATTTGTTGAAGAGAAGGGAATTCTTCACAATCTTTAAGCAAATTCACAGGTGAATTCATGGTAAGTAACCAAGAATTCAAAAAGGCAAGAAGAAAGAGGCTCAGGAGATTAGGGTTTTCCGTTTCTTGGAGAGAAAGTCATTCATATTTTTTCAAAGCTTTCAAATAACTTACGCCTTGAGTTTCTTTGACGTTATTATTATGTGTGACTCGTGTTTTTGACAAAAACAACTAATGATATTGATCGTGTCCTAAAAACAACTAGTGTCTACTGATTTAATCGAGATTAGTTGTTGAAAAGGTTGGAAAATGTCCAAAACCTTTATTTAATAGAAGATGATTCCCAATATTATATGAAATTTAATTTATGATATCCAATAAGATCGTTATTTATATTTTGTATCTATTAATTATGAAAATACTATAATATTTTTAGGTAATGATGCACTTAACTCCTGACTAAAAATGAGTGATTTTTTCGGAAGTTTGTATTTTATATTTTATTGAAAAAAATAATATTGTGTTAAATGTTTTATAAGATGAATCACACAAATAACGTGAAGTATATGTTTTCAGAATTTTTTTCAAAACGGTTAAAAAAATAAATTAATATTGTTAAAAATATAATAACGTTAAAATATATTATTGCTAATATGATATTATTTTTAAATTTATTCGAAAATATTACAGTAAAATATTAATACTGTTAAAACTTTTAATATTGTTAAAAACCCAAGTCAAGATTAATGGGACAAATTTTAATATTCGTATTAATTTCTACTTATCATGTCTCATTGTGACAAAAAAAAATGCTCCAAATTCAAAGAAAGAGAAGAAAGTGGTGGCTGTCGAACTAGGATCAGAGGAAATTGAGAAAGTGAGCTGACTCTAAGCTCATTTAGGTGTCGGGTCCTGGTTTAGTTTCGGGTCGCATTTTGGATCGGATGTTAGCCCATGAAAATATGTGTATGACTCTTAATTTCTCGGTCAATCTTGTTAAAGGCCCAACTAGAATCTGTTACTTAATTACTAAATATAACATTAAGTTTTCAATATAAAAACGTGTAACATATTACATTAAAAATAAATATTTCTAATTTTTGAATCTGTTGTCTTCTATCTTTCTCTAACTTAGTATCAGAGCAGTTCCTTCAATGGCAGACTCTCCATCCTTTAGCTCCGGCTCAGCTTATCAAGTTTCATCTCCATTGGATAATCTGCTAACCAACAAAAATACGCAGATGAATCAGATAAGTACCTTTAATATTCTAAGACTTGACAGACACAACTTCTTGTTATGGAAGACTATGGTATTACCCATAATAAGCGGCAATAAGCTGGGAGGGTTTATCTATGGTGATAAACCTTGTCCTCCCAAGCTGTTGAGAAAATTAAAAATGTTGAATACAATAACTGGATAGTAAATGACCAGTTATTGTAGGGAAGACTCTATAGTACTATGAGCCCTGAGGTTGCATCCCAAGTAATGGAGGAAGAGACCTCCAAAGGACTGTGGGATGATATACCTTTATTACCATTTCTTGAATTAAAGTTATAGTTGTTGCTATCAGAAGACCTAGATTATGTCTTATTAGCTGAGGAAAAATTAACATTTGCCAAGGAAAACTGCACATTGTTTAGTTGATCCAGTCTGTTCTCACAAGTCAAGAGAGTAGCTTGAAGGTATAGCCAATTTTTTACCTCTTTGTATGCTAGGTGCACAAAAGTAGGAGTGTATTCTGTGTCCAGGCCATCTAACACCTGAGACACCAGATCATCCAGTGACACATGAGAACCTGCTAGAGCTAGGTTGTCTGATATATGCTTCATCCTAGCAAGATAATCCTCCATTGAGGAATTACCCTTCCTGATTCTCTGAAATTCTGCCTTAAAAAAGGTCACTCTAGGTCTTCTAACTATTCTATCAACAACGGAGAGAGAAGCTCTTATAGGGATAGAGGAGGCAGGTTCAACTCTAACAATAAGCCTATTTGATCAGATATATTGGAAATATGGCCATGGAGGTGCATATTGCTATTTAAGGGATGGTCCTATTGTCATAGGATAGTTACCAACTGATCAGAACAAGGTTGCTCAAGATCAGAGTACCTTGATTGTTTCTCAACAGTCTGAAGGTGGAGATGAGGTCTGGTATGTTGACAGTGGTTCTAGTCACCATGTCACCAATTCAGCTAAGATGATTTCTCAGAAATTAGAGTACTCAAGTACTAAGTTAGTGGTTGTAAGTAATGGTAGTAAGCTCAGAATTAAACATTTAGGTGAAACTACTATCCCTACTAAAATTAATCAACAAATTCAGCTAAATAACATCTTACATGTCCCTCAAATTAGTAAAAACCTTCTATATTTTTCTCAATTCACTTTACATAACAATATATTTCTCGAATTTCATGCATCTAATTGTTTTGTGAAAGACAAGATCACAGGGAGGACTCTTCTTTCTTGAAATATTGAGAAAGGGTTCCATCAGTTGGAAGACTCATCTGACTTTTGCAATTCTAAGGCTGATGTCCTAAGGTGTTATCCTAGTGTGTCAAATGTTTATGTATTAGCTTGTTCTTCTAAGTCTCTAAAGAAAGGGTGGCATCGGAAGTTAGGCCATCCTTCCATAATAATTATTTCTCTTGTTATGAAACTTTGTAATCTTATTGTTGGTTCTGCTAATAAAAAAGTATTTTGTGATGAATGCCGGGTAGGAAAGTCACATTCTCTCCCTTATTCTAGGTCTCTTTCTCAATCGACAAATGTTTTAGATTTAGTATATTATGACTTGTGGGGGCCTGCTCCTGTTGTTTCTAAGAATGGATTCAGGTTTTATATTTTATTTATGGATGATTTTTCTAGATTTACATGGTTGTACCCTCTAAGGCATAAAAGTGAGGCTCTACAGGCTTTCGAAGAATTTAAGCTTATAGTGGAAAATCAATTTGAAAGAAAGATTAAGTGTTTTCAGTCAGATGGGGGTGGTGAGTTTAATACCTTTCTCTCATTGGCAAAGGAGTGAGGAATCCAACTCAGGACATCTGGTCCTTACTCTTCTGCTCAGAATGGGAAAGCAGAGGGAAAGCACAGACATGTCGCTGAGATTGGTTTGACTCTCCTAGCTCAATCTAACCTCCCTTTTCAGCTATTCGCCTCATGCTTTTCACACAACAGTATATCTAATCAATAGATTTCCTACCATTATTCTCCACGACAAATCTCCCTTTGAGAAATTTTTTAACACTCAATCTGATTATGGATTTCTAAGGTTGTTTGGTTGTTCTTATTTTCCTTGTCTCAGGTCGTATCAGACCAATAAATTTGAATATCACTCTACTAAATGTGTCTTTCGAAGTTATAGTTTGTGCATAAAACGTAAAAGTGCTTAAGTTCTAATGAGATGGTCTATGTGTCTACAAATATTATCTTTAATGAAGATGAATGCCCTTGTTTCTCTGGTTTTCTAGGTTCAAAGGGTCATGTCTCTAAATTTGTGTCTCTATGGTTACCTAGATTTCCTAATGTCAAGTGTTCAGATGAGACTTCTAACCTACAGCAGACTCTTCCGACAATCCTGCCTAGTTCTCTGGTAATTTGTCCTACCAACAACACTTCACATCTACCAAATCAAAAATCACATATACAAACATACCAGCTAGCCTTAGGTCTTCGCAGCAAGACCCTGATAGTCCAACAGTATTCCCTGCCAGAAATATAGCCTTGTTGTCTCCACAACCTATTACACAATCATCCAGTACACCTAATTTTATGATTGAACTACCCTTTGATAATCCCGATATCCAACCCCCCCCCCCTTTCAACTGATCTCAATACCCATTCTATGATTACAAGGGCCAAAGATAGTTCAAACCTAAATTCGTTTACACCGGTCATATATTGTGCTTATGAGTGCTACTCGAGAACCTGTTAAATTCTCTAAGGCTATCATTATTCCTTAGTGGTCCCAAGCTATGAAGACTGGATATGATACCTTAATAGAAAACCATACGTGGTCCCTGGTTCCATACACAGATGGCATGAGCCTGGTGGGCTGCAAATGGGTTTATAAATTGAAGTTCCTAATGGGTCTATTCAAATGAGCAAAGCTAGACTTGTGGCTAAAGTATTTTATCAACAGCCTGACATTGACTTCACAGAAACCTTTAGCCCTGTTATCAAGGCTTCTACAATAAGATTTGTCCTTACACTGTTTGTATCTAGGGACTGGACCATAAGGAAACTTGATATAAATAATGCATTTCTAAATGGTGATTTAAAAGAACAGGTATTTATGGAGTAGCCTTAAGTCTTTGTGGATGTTGGTCTTCCTAATAATGTCTGTAACCTGCATAAAGCCATGTATGGCTTAAAAGAAGCACATGGAGCCTGGTATTCCAAGCTCAAGGGTACATTGCTCTTGTGCTGCTTTCAAAACTCAAGAGAAGATTGCTCTATGTTCTTCTTAATGACTAAAGAGGTATCCATCATCCTGTTGGTTTATATGGACGATATAATAGTCACTAGTAATAGATCCTTCTACTTGGCTAAGTTCATACAAAGACTTCACTCTGAGTTTGCACTCAAAGATATGGGTTGTCTCAAATGTTTTATGGGCATGGAGGTATACCAGGATGACTCTGCTTTATAATTGACTCAAACAAAGTACATTACTGACTTACTTGTTAAGTAAGGGCTTTCCAGTGCTAATTCTTGCTTTACTCCAATGCGAGTTAGTCCTGCTGTGTCCAAGCTTGATGGGGTACAGAAATGTGTTAGGCTCGTTACTATACATACTCCACACTAGACCTGACATCGCCTTTGCTGTCAATAAAATGAGCCAATGTCAACAATCTCCTATAACTACACATTTACAAATCGTAAGACAAATTCTGAGGTACTTATCTGGGACAATGTCGTTAGGTCTCCATATTAAACCTGATTATGCTCATCAGCTCACTAGATTTACTAATGCGGACTCGGCTGGTTCTGTGGATGACCCTTGCTCAGTGGGAGACTACTGTGTGTTTCTCGGTGACTCACTGGTCTCTTGGTCTTCTAAGAAACAAGGAGTGGTCTCTCGATCCAAGACTGAATCTGAGTACCGGTCTCTTGTAAATCTTTCATCCGAATTGATTTGGCTCTGTTCTGTCTTGGATGAAATCGACATTCTTCTTCATCGAGCTCCCGTTATCTGGTGTGATAACCTTGGAGCAAGTTATTTGGCATAAAATCCTGTGTTTCACGCCCGGACCAAACATGACGAGCTTGATCTTCATTTCATTCGGGATCAGGTGGTCCAAGGGTCTCTGGACATTCGTTATGTCATGACACATGACCAAGTAGTTGATCTTCTCACCAAACCCCTATCTCAATCCCGATGCTTCTTCTTACGAGACAAACTTGGCTTCGGCGTTCCTCCTCTTCGGTTGAGGGGGGAAGTCAGAGAAAGAAAAGAAAAGAAGAGGTGGCTGTCGAACTAGGGTTAGAGAGAATTGGGATAGTGAGCTAAGTCTAAGCTCATTTATATGTCGGGTCTTGGTTTAGTTTCGGGTCGCATTTTAGACCAGATGTCAGCCAATAAAAATGTGTGTATGACTCCTAATATCTGGGTTCATCTTGTTAAAGGTCCAACTAGAATCTGTTATTTAATTACTAACAAAATGTAACAATAAGTTGTTATACCAACAACTTACATTTTCAGTATAAAAACGTGTATCACATATTATATTAAAAATAAGAAATATTTCTGATTTTTAAATATATCGTCTTCTATATTTCTCTATCTCAAGACACAAAAAGACGATACGATCGGATTGGTCTTAAAACAAGCATCCAAGTTAAGATTTTTTCTCTAACTTGCAAGACACAAAAAAGCCGATACGATCGGATTGGTCTTAAAGCAAGCGTCCAAGTTAGTTAAGACTTTACTATGGCCTATACATGTATTGTTCCTTTTATTTTATCTTCGCCGCTTAGACAACGCCACATAATAATAGAGTTATATACATTTTCATTACATAAAATATGTTATTTTTCAATAGTAGATGGATTACCGTTTCCTTTTACAAGTGATCAACCCAGTTTCTTCTCACTATTAATGCTAGCAAATTAAGTACATTTACTTGCAAGTAGACGATTGAATGGAATATTACGTTAAAGTTTATCACAAAGAATCAGAAATTGCATTAGGTAAACATTCTCACGTAGTCTAATAGTCTTAAAGAAAGAATCTTTCTTACTCCAATAGTTTTAAGTTTTTCCATAATATAATTTGCTTCCTCCCTTGTGATACTTTGCTATATGCTTTTTGGACGAGTTCTTTGGCTTTCTTCAGTCCAAACAAGTGAAGGCCCTAACTCCTCCCATAACTTTGATCTTCGAGACAACATTAAACTCTCTAACTTTATACCAAAGAATGTTTTCTCCTCTTCTTCAATATTTACAGGTGCAGAGTCCAATCTTGGACATAACAATGCTGTTAGTCGATATTGGCTGCAATTTGGAAAAACTTCCATCCCAGCCTATTAGAACAGAAAACCATATTTTAGATATTTAAAAGCAAAAAAACAACGTTGATAAGTATAATGGTTAATATCTCAACTTTAATCTCCAGCTTATTATAACTTAGTTGAAAAGTTTAGTAAATCTTACTTGTCTCCCTATTGTCATGATTACAAACATGTTTACTTACCGACTTGGAGGTTGCATGTAACGGAAAACCCTTTGTTATGCCATTACTTGCTCCTATAGGGAAACAGTATAACAACATACTATCAACTATATTGACAAGATTTGTATAATAACAAAATAAAAAACTAATCAACAATCTCATTGCGAAATCAAGTGTATTGCAAAAATTAGTCCTCTAATCTGTAAATAAATACATTTAACCCATCAGCTCCAATTGATAGAAACCTAATAAAAAAACAAAACTTGATTACATGCTGAAATTTGGTCGTTACATAGGCGTTTTGAATTGACGACCACAGAAATCAAAATCACAAAACCAATTATAAATAGAATAATACGGAGAGCTCTCGAGTCCACACGTGGTTTAAAATGGCGCGAAACAAATCCTATAACACAAATCGATTGCAAAAAAAGCAACAATATATAGAGAGAATGAATAAATTAATATTTTAGTATGTTTTTCTTGGTTGATTAAAAAAACACTCAATCAAGAAAACTACATAAACGTAAGTGATTTTGTCTTCGCGCTACTGCAAATTTCAGAAGAAAAAAACCATTTAATAAGAAACGACTAGACAAAAGATAGACCGAAAGGAAAGACGAACGAGTAGGGTGAATGTTTTAGAGCTAATTTTGAATTATAATAGGTTTATGTTTCACCGGCTAAGCAATTAAAGGAAACTTTTGTTTTAGAGTAGGTAGATTGAAACTTATTTTAGTATAAACAAATAAATGATATTTGAAATCAGATTTATGAGTAAATATCATTCTTTTGATGTATACGTTTGTTGGATTAAAACTATAATTTTATAGGTTTAAAACAAGTAGATTTATATTTGAATATATTAATAATTTCTGAGAATAAACATTCCTAAAAAAAATTAAAAATAATAAATAAATTGACTTTCAAGGTTAAGAGCCTGAACTTAAAAAGATTTTTAAAAAAATTTATTTGAAAAATAATTAATTACTTGAAATAATGTTACAAAAATATCAGTTAAAAATACATTAACTATCCTCTATTCAATTTTTTGAATTAACAACTAAAATGTTCAATTTTATAAAATAAAATATTTCTTCCAAATAATGGAGAAATATTTCTCAGACTAATTATATTATTTTTTTATAAATAATTATTTATATCTGTATAAAAAATATTTATCGAAAAAAATTATGATATTTTATAATATATAAGAAAAATACAATACATAAAAATATTAAAACTTTATTTTTGACAAAACATTTTATGCAAAAAGCCTCTTCTCTAAAATTTAATTTCAAGGCCAAAATTTTGATGGTTTGTCGGGTTATTTCAGTAGAGGTAAACACGAGGAATTAATAATTCCAATACAAAATTTAAAGCATTTTTGAAACATTATTGACATAGACATACGATGAGGATTTTGTGTTCTTTAATATTTAACGTTTTGAGTCTTTATTGAATGCCAATATTATCTTCATCATCCTTACAAAGTATTTCCCCTCTTATGTCGTGGACTACAGGCCAATTGTTTGCTGCAACACGGTTTATAAGATCATTTCTAACATCATGACCAACATGATGAAACACTTTTTTCTTTATCTCATAGAAAAATCTCAATCAACTTTTCTTGATGGTTGTAACATTACAGATAACATTCTTCTCCCTCAAAAGCTCATGAGAGGTTATTTAACTGATTATAAAGGCCTAAAGGTCACACTTCAAATCGATTTGATAAAAACTTTCGACAACTTTCGACAACACCTAATTCTCGATGTTATTGCGGCCATGAAATTCTCAGACCATTTGATCACTTGGATTATTCAATGTATATGCATCTCTTTAAATAACAATAACATAAATGAAGATTTATACAAAAAATCCAATTGTAGAAAGGTTCTTAGACAATAAGATCATTTGTCCTCCTTCTTTTTTGTTTTGGCCATGCAAATGTTTTTTAGTATCTTAACGGAGAAAAGCAATTATTTAAAATTTAAATTTTACTAGAAGTGTCAAAAGCTCAAGATTTTCTACATTTGCTTCGCAAATGATCTGATAATTTCATGAATGGTGACATTAACTCCCTTAACCTTAACAAGAACGTTCTCAATGACTTTTTTTGTCTCTCATGCCTTAAAATTGACTTAAAAGAGTCACAACTTCTTATATGGGGTTAAATTTCTCTAATATTTGAGTTGATCAATATCAAAGATTTTAATGTTGGTTCGTTCTCGATAAATATTTTGGAGTACAACTTCTCTTGGTTCGTTATTCTCATTTCGATTGTCTCCCCCTTATGGACAAGATTATTTCCCATATTAGATCTTGGACTCCCAAACACCTTTCATATGCGAGAAGGCTCCAACTCATTAAATTTTTTCTCTTTGCAGGGAAGTGTACTAGTCTTCTATCTTCATCCTCCTTCCAAAAGTTTTTGAATAAATTTCACAATCTCTCATTTGTTGCCTTTGTTCCGGCCATGAGATGAAGGTTTCAGGTGTAAATATAGTTTGGTTACTATGTAATAATTCCCTTGATTGATGATGAACTTGAGATTATAGATCTAAAAACTTGGAATCATATGACTATGATCAAACAACTTTGGTCAATAATTTGTAGTAGCATTGATTCAATTTGGTGCAATTGGATTAAAAGCAAAAAAACATATATAATTTAAAACTTGATAACTCTGTCTCCTGAGCTTGGCGGAAGATTCTTCGTCTCAGGCCTATAGAATGCAAGATGTATAAACTGGTGATTGGTAATGGAATATCAACCTCATTTTTGTTTCACATTTGAATTCTTCATACTTCTCTTGCTAATCAATATTGTTTGAGTATCATCCGTGATTCGCGTCTAGATGTCAATGTTAAGATGTCTGACACCATTGTAAATGGCTGATGGTGTTAGTCTATTAACATTAGGTTGGGTAGTGTTAGCAATCACTACAATCTAATGGAGATTAACAATATCATCCAATCGCTCAATAGTACTAAGTTTAACAACGTACACTCTTGGACCCCTAAGGGTCGAAAGATGGATTTCACCGTTTATAATACTTTTTATGCGATCCACCCACCTTCTCCTTGTTCGGTTGGGTGGATTTGGTTTGGAATAAACATAATATATTATATTATGATTTTATTCTCTGGTTTGTCATTCAGGGTAAGTTATCGATCCGAGATAAACTCATAAATTGAGGTTTGAATGTCTACCATGTATGTGTTCTTTATCCTCTGATGTTGTCATGTCCTTGATGATAGTGTTTTCACTAATAAAATTTGAGAGGCGACAATATTTAAGCTCGTCTTCCCTTACTGGTCATGATTGGCCTACTTGGTCTTTAGATGCAACTAATTGGCCTCCTTCACATCATTCCACCTATGGTGCACTTAGTTTTGGGGGTATTATCTAGCATGTCTCGCGGGAGAGGAACTCAAATATTTGGTTTCCCTTCCACCCCTACCTCTATAACATCTTATTGTATATTTGCTAACATTCGGTTTAGATTTCTTGGCACCAAAGTTATATAGCTTGTTTGATCTTCAATTTCTTAAACATCTCTAATTTAGGATTGTTTGTACTCTACATATTTTTTTATTTTGGATCATAGCTAACGGAGTGTAACCTGATGCACTTTTAGATTCCCAACTTAACGTTATTTTTAATATTTTTAGATCATTTTGAATTATACTAGTTGACATTCTTGATGTTGGCTTTCGGATCTCTTTGAATCAAATATATTTTTTTTCTTTTACTATTGTGCCACTTTTTAGGTCCAAATTATTTGGGCTATAAAACTTTTCTTTATTGCTTTCTCTAGTTTTGGATTCATGTCATTTATTCAAGATATAACCCTAAGTATTTGTAAATTTTTTAATTATTTATTTAATTATATATATATATATATATATATATATATATATATATATATATATATATATATATATATTCGGATTAATATTTAATAAATATCAAAATCATAGCTAAAATATAATGAATGATAAAATATAAAACATAGACATATTAAAACATAAGCACAAAGAAAACCATTTTCTTTATAAAAAAAGGCTGTTAGAAATAAATCTATCAAATGACAATCAAGATTGTGAACTAGAATGTTAGAGGGTTGGGAAATAAGCTCACCATGAGGAGGCTCAAATCTTTAAAAGGGGCTAAAAACCTTGCTCTTATGGTAATACAAGAGCCATTAATTAATTGTGAAAAAATTAGAAAAGTGGCTAAAACATTGGGTTATAGTCCGTTCTTTGGTAATATTAACAATAAGATTTGGCTATTTTGGAGGGATGATTTCAAGGTTGAAGTGTTGTCCAATGAAGACCAGGTTCTACATGTTGATGTTAGTCACAACTCTCTTAACAAAACTTTCAGGTTGTCTGTGGTGTATGCTACACTTATGATGGATTTGTGGAACTCTTTGAGGAATGTAAATGATGATGAAACTGAATGGATAATGTTTGGGGATTTCAACACTACTTTAAACGCTGATGAGAAACTCTCATGCACAAGAACTTGTCTGAAAAATATGGATGATTTTGGCAATGTCATTTTTTATTGTAACCTAACTGATGGGACTACTCTGGCAGTAAATATACATGGTCTAATGGAAGTAAATGGAAGAGGTTGGACCGGGTTCTTTACAATAGTCAGTAGCTTAGGTACTTTGACAACATAAGAGTGGCACATCTGTCAAAAACATGCTCTGATCATTCAACTATATCAATCACCATATCAACTAACCTAAACACTTTCAAACCTGCATTCAAGTTCTTAAATATGTGGGTGCAACACCCTGGATTCATTAAGGTTTTTGAAGAAAGTTGGTCAGAGTACATGCCTGGTAATCCAATTCAGAGATTCTGGCACAAGCTGAAAAGACTAAAGGGGGCTCTTAAGGCTTGGAACTATAGTGAGTTTGGGAATGTTATTTATTCAATAAAGCAGGTGGAGGAGGAAATCAGTTTTAAGGAGCGAAAGTATCAGGCTACCAGAACTACTGAAGACAAAGTACTCCTAGAATAAGCTAAGAATAATCATCTTAATCTCCTTGCTGGAGATGAGAGCTTCTAGGATTAGAAAATGCATACATTATGGTTGAAAGATAGTGACAGAAACATAAAATTATTTCATAACCTGGTGAAGAAAAAAGCAAAGAGAATTAGGATTCACACGATTTGGGATGAGGAGCATTGGTTGGAGAATCAAGATGAAATATATGAATCTATTATTTCCTATTTCAAAAACTCATTAACTAAACCAGCTATATCTAATGATCAAAGTATGTCTTTTGACAATATCCCTAATGTGGTTTCTGATTGTGATAACCGAATACTTACTGTTATTCCTTCTGATGAAGAGATTCATAAGGTTGTCAACGGTCTGCACTCCAATAAAGCAGCTGGCCCTGATGGATTCAATGGCAGATTCTATAAAGAATGGTGGACAATTATAAATGATGATCTTTGTGAGGCTGTTAATGAAATATTCAATGGTACCAGAATCCCCTTAGGTGTTCAAGAATTTGTGATCTATTTAATTACCAAAGTGAATTCACCTAAAAACCCAGAGAGAGTTTCGTCTTATTAGTTTAACAACTGTTCTCAACAGAATCTATTCTAAAGTTATTAACAACAGGTTAAGTTTTATCTTACCTAATTTGATTTTTGAGGAGCATGGCGCCTTTGTGAGGGACAGAAGTATACACGAGAATATCATAATGGAAAAAGAGATGTGTTATGATATAAATTACAAAACAAAAGGTATAAATCTGATTTTGAAGTTGGATATGGAGAAAGTATTTGATAGGTTTTCTCACAAGTTTACTCAGAATGTACTTAAGGCATTTGGCTCCAATCCTCTTTTCATTGAGCTGGTTAGTAACAATATTACAAACAATCATTTCTCTATAATTATCAATGGAGTTACTATGGGTTTTTTCAAGTCTTATCAGGGTATGAGACAAGGGGATCCCCTATTCCCCAGTCTCTTCATACTTGTTGAGGAATTCCTTATTCGAGGTTTAAAAATGATAAATGATACTGCTAGTTCAATTAGATATAAGACTAGAGGGTGCCACATACCGTGTCTGGCTTTTGTAGATGATCTCACTATATTTTGAAATGAGTCAGATAATTCAGTCTCCAAGATTACTGACTTACTGGCCAACTATCAAGTCATCTTTGGGCAGCTGGTCAACAAAAGGAAATCAAAGTTATTCACAACTTCAAAAATGTCTAACACTAGGGTAAAAAAAAGTAAAAAAAATTACTAGTATTAAGCATAGTTCAATGTCTTTTAGGTATCTCGGTATAATGATAAGTAACAAACCCAAGATAAGCCATTTTGATAATCTTGTTTCAAATATTAAAGAAAAGATCATTGAGTGGGATGGTAGTATTTTATCATTCGGTGGCAGACTGATACTAATACAATCTGTGCTTTCATTATACCCTTTATACTACATTCAAAACACAATTCTACCTAAAACTGTTATAAAAAGAATTGAAGTCTTATACAACAAGTTCCTTTGGGGTAATAAGACTGAATCTAAAGCAGTGAACTGGTCTTCTTGGAGCAAGATAAATAAGCTTTATGAAGAGGGTGGAATTAGTGTAAAAAAGTTGGATCATCTACAGGACATATACTTATACAAGTTGTGGTTTAACCAGAGAGTAAACAAGTCTCGTGGGCTAGGTTGATGATTTATATCTACTGTAAATGGTATCATCCTGTTGCAGCTCATATCCCTAGAAGGATGTCTAGAGTTTGGGCCAGGATTTCTGGAATTCGGGACAGTGCTGAGAGGTATATATTCTGGATACCTGGTAATGGTGGAATCGATTTCTGTCTTGACGGATGGTGCACTAAAAATCCATTCATCTCATTTAATGAACAAGAAGATAGAACCTGGTATTTGCATACTAAAGTCAACAGTTTCTGGGTTAATGAAAGGTAGGATATTGAAAGGTTGAAGACTACTGTCACCATTCCTATCCTATCTAAGATTCTCAAAACCAAGCTTAATACCAATCCTGATGAAATTAAATGGGCATTATCTATTGATGGGAAATTTAATACAAAAATTACATGGGAAACTACAAGGAAGAGAGGCAATGTTTCAAACCTTTTCAAGAAATGTTGGAACCCGATGACTCCAAAAAAGTGATCTTTTTTTTCTCTGGAGAGCTTTGATGAATTCGTTTACTGCTGATAAAATCTCCAGAAAAGAAATATACATCTTGCCTCAAAGTGTCAGTTTTGTGAGAGTGAGAAAAATTCAAAACACGTTATGGTTTCCTGCAATCAAGCCCAGACTGTGTGGAACCACTAAAACATCATATTTGGAATATCTGTCTCAAGAGATATATCCCTTCCTCACCTTATACGTCCCTGGTTCTGGTCCTCAACTAAAACCTGCACTGTAAGAACGATTCTGCCAGCAATTATCACGTGGACAATATGGAAATCTCGAAACTATAAGAAAATGCAGGCTACTGGGTTCTTTACTACTTCCCTGATTGAGCAAATAATCAGAATGTTAAATGGCATGTTTAGTGCGAATTTGCTTAAAAGAAAACACTGGGGAAAATATATTAGAGTAGCTAGTCAGCTGGGGTGTCATTTTGACAGAAAGACAATGCCAATATCTTTGAAATGGAAATGTCCGAAGCTTAACCAATTCAAGTTGAACACAGATGAGTCCTCTTTGCTTTCTGGTGAAGCTGAGGGGGGGGGGGTATCGTAAGGAATCACAACAGAGACATCATCAGAGGCTTTGGCAGGTTGTATGGGAAGTGTACAGCTGTTGTAGCAGAGCATTGATGGACGAGCTTGCTATTTGCAGAGAATTGAACATCAACAATCTTGATATTGAAGTCGATTCAACTATTTTGATAAAGCTGATTGGTAGTGGTAGAACTCTATGGTATCTGGATCCTATTATAGGCGATTGTCGTAAGCTTATAACCTCAAATATGACGCTAAGATATGTCTTTAGATAGCAGAACAAAGCTGTCGATTGGGTCGCGAAGAAAGCGGTTCAAATGAAGGAGAGTGTTGACTTCAATCAAACTTCAGCGCCAAATGAGTTAAGAGCAATAGTTCTCCTTGAAAGTATGAGAATTTGGTACATCAGAGAGGTTGACTAAGGTTCCTTGAAGCTTCTTTTGGGAAAGCTGAAGAAATCAAGGGGAAGAAGATGAAGATAAGTTGAAGAAATCAAGGGGAAGAAGATGAAAATGGTGGCTCTGTTCTAGGTTTGATGTTAGACTCTGTTTGGTGTTTGTAATTCACTTAACGGTGAATATTTTAGTAGCGGGAGTTTTTACCTCCACTAGGTTTTTTCAAATTCATACTTGTAATTCAAACTTTGTTTTAATAAAATCCATGTTTAGTAAAAAAACCATTTTCTTAAAAATAGAATGTTTATGTTTCTGAGCTCTAATTTTTAAAAATATATGATTATTTTTATATAGACATGAAGTAATTACTGAATGTAAGCTCAAAATTAACTTACCTTTAAATAAAAATAATTTCAGATTACTTTTGAAGAAATTCAGCTCTGTGTTCGGTTGTTCTACTGAAAATTGGTACCACCGGAAAGAGTGTTAACAAAACCATAGAGGGCAAGGCTAAATTGAGACCCTATTTGGCTATAATGAGACCCCATTTGGCTATAATGAGACCCCCAAAAAGACCCATTTACCCCTGATATAAAAACCTTCTTTTCAGCCCTTTTCTCTATTTTCTCTCTTCTTCTCTCTTCTCTCTCCCAAAATCACTCAAAATCTCGAAAATAAAAACGCAAGATTTCTCGAAACCGACATTACAAACAGCTTAAGGTACGAATCCTTTACATATTCATGTAATTTTTAAGCATTTTACTTTAGTATTTTTAGTGATATTTAGAGTTTAGGGTTCTTGATAAAAAAGTCCGATTTTCATGTATATGTAGTTGTTTTTTTGGAAAAATAGTTGTAGATTCGTGTTAGTCCATGCATTAGGAACGTTTTGGTACCTTGGTTTTCGAATTTGGGTTGGTTTTTACAGGTTTGGGTTGAATCTAGATCTAGGGTTTCGAAGGGCTGCTGGGTTTGCAAATTCGCAAACAGGCACTTCGCAACCCGTGCAAAATCACGAAGTGCCTGTTCGCAATTTCACCTTCCCATGGAAGTGCAAAATTGCGAACACAGTGTTCGCGATTTCACCAAAATTGCGGACACTATGTTCGCAATTAACCAAAATTGTTTAATTTTGGTTGTTTTGTCAAATTGTGTATTTTTTCCCCAAATTTATTAATATTTTTATTTTTTGTATTTCAGCATGCCTCGCAGACAGTATACACCTGTTCGACATTCAGGCTCGAGCGATGATAGCGAGCACGAGGAGCGTGTATCACGGTCACGGTCCGTTAGGCGTAGGCCTAGCGCTTCTACTCCGACCCCTGTTTTATCCCCTGCGTTTGGGACGCTGGACCAGCTATTTAGGAGGGTGAATCCGCATGTGCCTAGTCTATATCCAGAGTACACACAGCACAAGGCCTACCACGTCTTTGCAGGAGAGGTAAGTAATGACGTGTTTTAAAGTACTGCATATGTTCTTTTGTATTATTTCTAAGTTCTTTATGTTTTATGTAGGCTCGTCGGCACTCGCGGTGCTACTCTATGTACGGTACCCACCGTGCATGGGGTCTTGCTGGGCAGAACAGGGTCAGAGAGCAGGTTATGATGTCTTGTTTCGGTCCCCTCACCGATGTGTTGGAGCGTTGGAGTACCAACGTTCATCTTGTAGATGCTTTTCTGGAGAGGTGGCATTCGGAGACGAATAGCTTTCACTTCAGTTTTGGTGAGATGACGGTGACGTTAGACGACGTCCACGTCATTACTGGTCTCCCGGTGATAGGTGATGATTTCGTTGTTCAGACATTTCCTAGTGATGGACAACGTTTGGCTTGGTATTCTAGTGCATTAGGGATAGATCAGGATGCACTTAGGTATGAGTTAGGGCATAACAGGGGGGGTAATGGTAGATCTGTTCGTTTACAGTTTTTACGTGAGCAGTACATGCAGCCCTGTTATAAGGATGATACCATGTCTGATGGTGATGTAAAGTGTGTCACTAGGGGTTATCTACTGCACATGCTGGGTTGTTGTGTTCTGGTGAACAAGACGGGGAACGGTATATCTTTAGATTACCTCCAGTTTGTAGAGCATTATAGGGCGTCTGTTAGATATAACTGGGGACAGCATATACTAGCTCAGCTGTACCACCACCTAGGAAAGTCGTCGCTGCACACGACTTTAGGGATTGCGGGTTGTATTGCCTTGTTGGAGACGTGGATATACGATCACTTCTATAGCCTTGTGCCTACAATCAACACTCTCTACGAGTGTTGTATGCCGACTATGTACCGATATGTACCGACACCGTTTCGTGCGGATGATGAGACTCGCATCAACATCCGACAGGGACTGGTTTCGTTGACGGAGAACCATGTGAGTTACAATGATTTGTTATATTTGTTTCCATAGCGTTAATTTATTATTACTTATATTTTTTTAAAGATTATTAACTAACATATGACAGGTTTGGTTCATGCCTTACGAGACGCATCGTGCTCATTTCCCTTTTCAGCGTGTGGTTTGGATTGACCACACGCTGAAGGCGTTCGACATAGTTGAGGCGTACTATCCGCTTCGGGTGGCTCGACAGCTAGGGCACGTTCAGGACATACCACCGGCGTTGCGGACTGTTTTACCAGCAGATAGGAGGAGGCGTGTCAACACGCGCTTCTTGTGGGATGAGGCCACGTGGATATGCTGGGAGTCACACGTTGTTGACCAGAGGATTTGCGGTGACACATACGCTATAAGCGGTCATGGCATGACCTCTTTGTACGATGTATGGATCAGTGACCACCTATGGTACGTTCTGTTTGATCCTAGTATTCTCGGTCCATCTGCTTCACATGTTCCAGAGACCCCTAGTGCGATGACATATCAGGCACGACTGTATCACCTTTCCGATCGTGTGGCTGATGTTGATTCTAGAGCGGACGCGATGAGTATGGAGGACTTGCGTCGGAAGATACACGAGTGTTCGCTTTTGGGGATCTGGTACCGCCATGCCGATTGAGTGCATTTGTATTATATGACTACCAGGACGATTGTTTGGTACTACCTTATTTTTTTTACTTTAGTTGTTGCTTTCGTTGATATGGTTGTATGTAATTGCTTTTGGTTCTTTAGTTATTGCTTTTGTTTGGATAAAATCTTTTGTTTTACTTAAGTTGTTGCTTTCGCTTATATGATGTGTATCTTAAAAACAACAACACTTAAAACAATAACACCTAAATTTCTCGCATAATTAGAAATACATAAGCAAATAAATTACACATTAATCAAAAGCATTGCGTAATTAGAAATACATAAGCAAATAAATTAAAGCAAACGGTAGATAAACTAACCCTCAGTTAGCATTGCACACTTAGTTCTATGGAGTCGGATAGTTTATTCCATACTCATCTGAATCACTACTTCCTTCGGGAGTTGAATACGTTTCAACGGCGCTCGCTATTGCGTCGGCTATTTGTTGCTCCTCCGACTGTGTCGCGTATGACACCATCTCCTGCGTAATTGTACTTTGCAATCTCATGTCGAATACCTTTCGAACTTTGGTTCGGACTTCTCAAGGATGTGACTCGATAAGTATAGTCATTGTTTTAAGGTAAGCTAACCTATCGAACACTTCTTCGCGTCTGCGTGGTCGGGGCATCATACATCCTGGGCAGGAAGCCTCCCTACCGTGGTTGAAGAACATTCTACACAAGACCGCATCGATGAAGCCAGGAATCTCCTCTTGCATCGTACCTCTCACGAAGTCAAATGCGTTTAGGAGGCTTGCATCTTCGTGCACGTTCCAGCCTGAATCACCCATGGTTATAACTTAAATGTTTATTTTTATAGTCATATTATAGTATTTATAGACTCGAACTGGGTGGTTCAGCTCGAAAATTGTTAGCGGGGAATGTTGTTTTTGTTACCGCGTAAATCTCTTTTAAGCGGGAAACCTTCACTTCATTCACTCCATATGTTTCCATACAGTATTATAATATTCAGATGATTATTATATGTTTTGCATTTTTTATGTAGTCTTGTTATTATGTTTTTATGTTCGTACCTTGTGCTGTTATTATGAATACTTGCAATTAAATTGCTGAAACTCAAATTTTTTTATAAAGTCAAACATATGCTCAAACATCAACTACTCTTTAAATGTAATCACATTGAAGTCCATCATCATAATAAATTAACTAATATATGGATAACAAATCCATCATCATAAATTAACGTTTTATTTAATTTGTTTTTTTATATATTATTTTAAAACAAAAATAAATTAGGTTAAAACCCATTAACAACCATCAAAATTTAATTTTTATACCATATATTTAAGTAAAAGCATTAATAATTAAATTAATATTAGATCCTGCCACCAATAAACTTAGTAAAAGAATTTAAATTTTAATTTAATTTTAATTTTTATCCATTTGATCCTGTCACCAATAAACTTAAGTGCCAGATGTTGTCCCTCCAAAACCGAGAAGGCAACCACTACTACTTCTACTACACCGATATAATTAGTAGTTGAAAAGACTTGAATCTACTTCTATTACCATTTAACTCTGACCACCACAACCACCCACAAACATATGCTCAAACATGAACGGAATCAGACATAAACGGAATCAGAAACTCAAACACAAACTCAAACATTAACGGAATCAGAAACTCAGACACAAACTCAAACATAAAATAAAACACAGGCTAAAACATAGTCTGCAACTTCCTTTATTCTTTCGCATCTCGCTAGTCATGCATTTCCTCTAGCCAGATGTCGATAATGTCATCGCGGACGGAATCCAGCTGGTCCTGTGTTAAGTAATCCGTGACTTTACAGTTGAACCGCTTACATGCAACACGACGTTCCAACTCGGTGAGGCCAGAAACTGGATGTTAGCGGGATGTGACTAGGACTGACCACTTACATTTCACCTCATCAACACACCTTGAAATTCTAGGCGGCTGTACACCATCCCTTCCATATAGGAAGTACATCTTGCATTGCAACGCCTCCCAGTACTTTCTACCCCCCTCTATCATGGTCTCATTACCAACTTTAGCTGATGCCATCATCAGATATTGATCTTCCAACTCAGTCCATGGACACATTTTTTGCAATTGGTATATTGGCTATTATTTGTTTTGCCTAAAATTACGTCTTTCTGTACCACTTTTATGGTTAAGATAACGTTATCCAAGTTGACCTATCGATAAACGACACTTGTAAGATAAGGATAACGCAATCCAAACTGACGAATGAGTATGCGACACCTAATATTTACAAAAGTACAATAACGTTGCAGTGCAATAATAGTAGGGGTCTCATTATAACAAACTTCCATCACCAGGTTTTTCGCTATAACGAGACACCTAAAAAAGTTGCCGCCAAAAACACCTGCTTTTAATGCAGTTCCCGCCCAAACAACCACGAGTATATAAATAGACGCCAAGCACTCCTCGAACATAAATAGTTTAACCAATGGAGTTTACCCCTAATGAAGATTACCATTTGCTCGAGGCAGTGAAACTTGCCCACCGAGAGTTGGGAGAAGATAGTAGCGACGCGTTTTTCGAGCTGGTCTTGTGTAATATGTACTACAGCTACGGCCGTTTAGGAACTGAAGGTTTTGTTGTGCGTAACTGTGACCAAATCAAGGAGAGGTACATTTTTTGCAAACCAATGGATCGTTTGTTGTTTCTAACCATTTAAAATAAAGCAAGAAGCAGCTGCCATCTGGAACATGACTGTGGTAGACTACATCACGAAGGATATGGTAGCGTATCTTGAGAATAGGATTACTGAGAGGGAAGAGGGGATTGAGTCTGACGACAACTTGGGATACGACTTCGACGATTGAGCATTGTGCTATGTTTTTAATAGTTTGCATCTGGTAGTGTCTGTATTGTCTGTTTGTTTAAGTTAATGCTATAACTTGTTAAAGTTTTCATTACCTTGTTTTTTAGACATTATTTGGTACCCACAACTTCAAACAACAACTAATAAAAAAATCACAACTTAAATTAACAACCAGTAATACGAAAATCACAACTTCAAACAACAAATGATAAGAAAAATGACAACTTCAAACAACAACCAGTAATACGAAAATCACAACTTCAAACAACAAATTATAAGAAAAATGACAACTTCAAACAACAACTAGTAATACGTAACATTACATAAGTGGAAGGCTTAGTCGTATCTAAGTTTGTATTCCACATCATCCACTCCACCCCTTGCAATAATTTTGTCCTCTAGAAATGCTACCATATCCCTTGTGATGTAGTCTATCAAGGTTAGGTTCCAAACGGCGGCTGCTTCTCGCTTAATAAGTGATGGCAAGAAACACAAATTTTGTATTGGCTTGCAAAAATTGTATCTGCTTTTGATCTGCTCACGAGTACGCACGACGATACCTCTTGTACATAAACGGCCGTAGTTTATATACATCGTACATAGGACACGCTTGAAAAACTGATCGCTGGTATCTTCCCCCAGTATCTCGCGTGCAATCTTCACAACTCGAAGCATGTGGTAGTCTTCATCTGTCGTAAACTCCATATGTAAACGTTAACGAGTTTTATATTTTCGTGAGTGCTACAGGTTGCGAAAGTGTTGTATTTTTGTAGAATTTATGTCCTGTTTTATAGGGGGCGAGTCAATTTTGGTGGGCGTTTAATATTTGGATAAGGTCTCATTATAGCGAAATTCATACTATTTCGAATGCAATGTTGTCTTTGGCTATAATGAGACCCTGATTTAAACCACGTGAGTTGTAATAATTATCTTCGATATGTGTGTATTTTTGTATATATTATGTATCACGACATTAGTCGCTCATCCAGATTACGTTATCCTTACATGTCTGACAACACTATCCTACTTTTAAGTAGTTTTTTGGATGTTTATAAAATCTTAATCTTTCCTACAAATTTCGAATCATTTCTCTGAAAATGATACTTCAAATCACAACTAATACTGATACTATCTTATATATTTCCATGTGTCGGTTCATATATGATACTTCAAATCACAACTAATAATAATGGTTTTAAAAAACCTTTCGGACTAAAAAAGTAAATAAACGTGAAAATGTAAAAAATATGACCATTTTAGGCCACTTTGAAGTAGTTTTTTCTACTTTTTTGAGTTTTTTTTATTTCCACAAAATTCGAATCATTTGGGCCAAATGACTAAGCTAAATAAATATTTGGTCACAAAAATAATATTTAAAATTGAAACACACATTTGTATACTTACTTTGACGAAATGGTTACCGTGAACGAAACCTATACCAACTTCCAAGTTAGGACACGATCGAGGAGGCACACCGCGTAGAGGTAAATAAGTGTACGATTGGTGGAGTGAAATGTGGTATACGATACATTGGTATCTAGTGGCTATCACTAACCTTAAATCGGGTAACGTCATCCAATGCCTAGTACCGGCACCATACAATTCGAAAACGTTCAACCTTCTCACTAGGTTATCTACACCTTGTGAACCATCAAACACTCTCTCCCATAGCTCACGTTCATTTTGCAATTCGCCGATCAAATCCCGTCTAACTTGGTCCCATGAATCGGATTTACCGTATACCGTCAAAGCAACGGCCCGGAATCCGCAATTACCGTCGGGAGAGACATCTTCGCGCTAGAAATGTAGTCATGCAAATAGTTAGGAAACCAACTCTCGTACCCGCTAAAATCTTGGCCCTTTGATGATTTTTTCGGTCGAGGCACTTTATCTTTCTTCGGTTGAGCCTTGGTTTTCGCTTTTTCTTTCGTCTTGGCTTTTGGCGCTAGAAATGTTATATTACCTACCGAGGCGGCCGTGCTACCAATCGTGCCGGGAGTACTAGCGCCTAGACTACCATCGTATTCCCACTCGCTAGGGTCCCGTTGAGTTGATTTGTCTCGACCGGCTTTTTTCCTACCCTTAGTAACAACCGGCTCCTTAGGTTCCAAAACATGACTTCTAGCGGGATCTAGGATTTGCATCATCATATTTATAATGTGGTCTTAGATGTGTTGCCCGTAACCGCGGATGGTGCTATCTATTAAGGAGAGTTTTCTAGTGAGTTCGTCTTCGGTATCAAACTCCTCATTAGGTTTGATCCTTAACGTACTCCAATAGACATCACACTCATCTTTTCTAACCGGCCTTCCTTCTTTATAAATCAAAGCTAATTCGCATGCACATGGTAAATTATGAGTTGTCCTAATAACACACCCACACATTCCGGGTGTGAACCATATTTTCAAGGCCGTTGCGAGATTTGTCTCTATTAATTCTATAGCTTGAGATGAAAGCTCACCTTTGACATCCTTGTACATGGTTCTGTCAGGACCCCAGTTGAGTTTCTTGGACGATACCTACTACGCTCGAATGACTCAAAAATGTTAGAGTGTTGAGCGGTTAGCAATGCGTGAACATGTTTCCAAAATTGTTCGAACGTGCATAGACTACTACAATTTGCCCACTTGAGGCTAGAGTGAGCACTCTCCGCCCTATAACATGAAATAAAATACATTATATTTCTAACACTTTATATTAAAAATTATTGTGTGGATATGGAAATATAACTCACCGATTGGTAGTTTGGTTGCCAAAATGTTTAAATTTGTTCGTGTGAATATTGAGGAATTTGTGTCCATATTCGTCAATCCATTGCTTCATAACGTAGTCGATAGCCAATGGACAAAATGCGTACGTGTGGTGCATATCGGCAAGGTTTTTGTTATAATCTTCGAGCGTGGCCGAATAGGCTACCCTTTGGTAATATTCCCCGAACTCTTCGGCCATGTCCGAATTCGGTAAAACTTTTTTAGCGTAAGATGTGACGTTCTTACCAATATGCCAAGTGCATAGCATATGAGTTGTGTCCGGAAATATATCATGGATAGCATTCATTAAAGCCAACTCCCTATCAGTGACGATAATGTTAGGTAATGCGCACTTGTTGTTCGTCAACACCTTCTTTAGAACACTCAATCCCCAAGTGTAGTTCTCTTGTTTCTCGGAGCTCAAAAAAACAAAAGCAACACAAAATGTCTTCTTCGTCAAAGTTTGGCCCACTATTTCAAGTAAAGGCATCTTATACCTTGTAGTCTTGTACGTGCTATCCATTATAAGAACTTGAGGAAAAGTGCGCATGAAATCGATGCTTTTAGCGTGTGCAAAAAACAACTCGAGGATCTCGTCCGTTGCTTCACAACTTCGCTCCCAAACATAGTACTCGTGTTCTTTTAACTTAGCAAACAAGTATTGCATTTGGGTTTTGCCCGCTTTATCAACCAAATCATGTTTTTGCCGCATGTTGTATATCGTGCGCATGCTTGATACATTTTGCGGGTCTTTAATCTTCAAACCGCGATATATCTCTCTCGGTCGAGAACCGACTTCTATTTGACTACGAACGAACAATTGTTCTTCGACTTTTAGTCTAGCGGCTCGTGAGTGACCATCCAAGTGCAAAAATGGTTCGTGGTTGTGTTTCCCGTTTAGCACTACCACTTTCCAATAACCCGGTAGCTCTGAGATCGGACTCCCTCTTAAATAGAACGGACACCCGCATTTTTTCGATGAACATTCTCGGCGCTTCTTAACATACCCCGATTTGGGGTTAGGTTTGTAAACCCCGTGCCTCTCGCACCTAAAATATATCCTAAGAGTTTTCATGCTTTTGCTACCGTCGTCGTTTTTACTCCGGACCAAAATGAATCCTAGTTTTATGCTTTCGGACTCGACCCAATCAACCAAATCGGTTTTGGTGTAAAAAGTGTCCGTACTAAACACTTTCGTGTAATCGGCCATCGAACATGGCGGTAGATCGGGTTCCTACATATGTCATTGATGCAATTATATGAGAACATATTTAAATCTAGATGATCGTTTAATTTCCAAAACAGATCATTTTCGCGAACAACAAATTCGATATTTCAGCCAAATCGCGAGTAGTGCACTCGTTTATTTGGAGAAATCGCGAAGTAGGAATTCGAAAATCAGGCAAAATTGCGAACGGTCCGTTCGTCCATCACGATTTTCGAATTCCTACTTCGCTGTTCATCCATTATATAGCGGTGGTACCGCTATATTCGCACAGACTTGAAAATTTTCGGAAAATACTATATTTTGGGTTTCCAAGTGGTCCGTCAACGGCTCTTCTTCCTCCGATGCGAAATCATCAAGGTTGCAAAAGTAGGAAAATACTATATTTTGGGTTTTGGTTAGAAACTTGGACTTATAAATAAAGGGCAAAACAAACATTTCACATTGAAGAAAAAAAATTCTGAATTTGGAGTCTGGTTATAGCCAAATGGGGTCTAATTATAGTCTTGCCCAACCATAGAACCAAAAGTATAGTGTTCTTCGCCTCACCTTTTCCGTGAGTCTTGTCGCCGACAACCCAAACCTAACTCTAACCCCTCTTTTCGTACCCTTTCCACTTCTCCTGCTGGACCGACCGCCGCTTCCGGAGGATCCGACGATGCTATCCCACTATACGACCTCTCCACCTCCCCCTCCCCCTCCATGGGCTCCCTCCTCAACCACTTCCTTCAATATCTATTCTCCGCCGCCTCCGACGGTACGGTATGCATCTATGACGCCGACCTTTCGTTCTCCTTAAGTCTTTCATCCGACGGGGAACCTCACGTTGACCGTTTCGGCTGATAATTGCTTGGGGATGTTGATTTTGTGGGAGGGAGTCAGAGTCTTTTTTGTCCTTTGGGGATGTTGAATTTGGCGACTTTGGTGAAGTTCGATTTAAGTGGGGAGAATTATTTAATTGTTGCGGAATCAAAGATTGGCAGAAGATGCCAAGTTGCTCTTCAAATTGGAGAATCAGAATAGAAAGTGTGTTCTTTGATTAGTTAATTAGATTGGGATACTATTAAGGTTCTACACAAATTGCTGCTAAAAACAAATGGAAAGGGCCATATTTTGTTACTCTACAAAACATGACTATAAAACTTACTAAATCATGAAATATTTTTGTAGATGCTTTTAAGACATTAAGAGAGTGGCTTGTCCAGCAAGCTATATGAGATTGTACTTTTCAGCATATCAAATCTTATATTGTTTATTATAGGATAATGTTGTATCATAGAGTGTTTGAATGATTAGTTAGGTTTGTACAGCAATCAAGAAAAGTCGATATATCGGTAATATTTCTTAATTGTAATTCATAAACTGATCGGTCGGATTAAATCCTGTTGTATTTTCCATATAGCTAAACTGAAATCACTTCAGAAGGTTAGTTATTTATGTCCTAGTTTGTAAGGTTTTGCTACGGCTAGAGCGCTTTGTGTTTGGCTCTTAGGATTTAGTGTTTGGCTCTTAGGATTTAAGAGGCTCTAATGCTACTTGTCCTCTATTTGACAACTTCATTTTGCCAATCTATAGTAATAGACTTATAGTCTGTCTTAGTTTTTATTATCCGGTTTACAATTTTTTGGCATTAAAGTCCAATATTGAATAATAGTTTTATTATATTTGGACATAGAGTTTTGTATTTGTGTTAAATCTGGATCTTCTGTCGGTAAGGATGAGAACTGTAGTGTGATTCATAAGTATAGATCATAATTATTTTGCCTCTTATGTTGGACCTGGTTTTAGAATGCAAGAAGTGCGTGAGAGACACTTCAAGTTATTTGATGTCGGTTTGCATATATTTTTTTTTACAGTGATTACGTTTTTCTTATCGGTTGGATTTATAATTGAATTTTAGTAAGTGAGTTGATACAATCTTTCCAAGGAAAGACAAGCGAGTATCTCTTATTCCAACATTGTTCATATTGAGTTTTTATGGGATAAGTAAGACTATTGCATCTTGATTTACTGTACTGGAAAAACTTTTGTGCTTAGCTAAGAGCACCAGTCGCTAAGAGCTTAGTCATGACTGGTGCTAATTTGTGCTAATCTGTATTGTTTGGTTTTGCCAGATTATTGAGCTTATTTACATAGCACTTTATTGTTTATAGGAGGTCTAACCTTCAAGCTTTAGAGGAGTATTCTTTTAGTATTATACCATTATGTGCTATAGTTTTTTGTTTTGTTTTACGGAAATGATTTGTTAATATTTATTTAAACTTGTGCTTTTGACAGAATGGAGTTCTATTTGCTGGCGTTGAGGACTGAAATATTACTGCTTGGGATACAAATAGCGGAAAAGTATCATGCTCTGCATTGAGGATGGACATTCTGCACGTGTGAAAGGTTTTGTCGTGGTTACAAGAAAGGACAATGGAGGTGCTGTTGAGGATCCTATTGAGTGTCATCTGCATCACCCGAAGGTGTTTGGGATGTACGTTTGACCAAGGCTGACTTGTCTTGCCGCTTATCCCTTGAATGTGAGTATCTTTACTAATTTTGGGCATTTTTTCATGTTTTCCGTATAAGTGTCGAACTAATTTTGATCTATAGTGAGTATACTTGTGACTTTTTTCTATGAGCGTCTGGATAACTGATTGACTTCGAATGTGTTTGAAAAATTGTAGAACCTTTCATATTTTATTGTTCTTGTTAAGAAGTAGGACTATCTGCGGATTTTATATCCCATGGTTTTTTTTTTCTTTTCATTTTTTTTTGGTTTTATTCATTCATTCTGCTGGTTCCTTAAGAATTAGAGATGTGACATGTTATCTTTTATTTAGCTTTTTCAGCAAAACCACAAATGGGAAAGAGTATTTCAAAGACAGCAAGAGGGATGATGAAGTAGCAGAAGGGTCACAAGACTATAATATTGTTTTCATCTCTTTATAAATGTGTATCCAGTCAGTTAGTCTGACCTAAAATCAAGTTTTGAACAATTGTGATTTACGTCAATGTTCTATTTTGATCAAGGCTTGAGTCAGCCAATCAGCTGCTAAACACGTAGGTTGAGCTAGCCTCTAGAAATCAGCAATTCTGATACTGGCACCTCATAAATTACAATCCAGCAAAAAGGTTGCCTGAACTAAAACCTAGACACATAAAGAGGATTAGAAGAGGTGACTTGAATTCAAATTCAGGCGTATCCATGTTCAGTTTGTTTTTTCTGTCTCTTGTGGAGGCATTTTAATAGTTTTTTGCTATGGTTTTTTGATAGTATGGAAAAAAAAATCTAAAACTGATACCCAAAATATGCTAAACCTTGTATTTCTAAGGTGGTTGTAAAGAGGAAGACTGACATCATTTCTTGCCCTACCAAATTTTTTTCTAACTCTTCTCACTCTAAATACAAAAGATTAAACATCGTAGGTCTTGTCCTGTTAAGACATTGATAAGGAAGGGAAGACCTTGACTTGCTTTTATACCTCAGCTTTAGTTGCATACTTAGCTACATTGTATTTGCCTATTTGGACCTTGTGATGAGTAGAAAGGGAAGACCTTGACTGGCTTCTCTGCCTCAGCTTTACTTGCATACTTATCTACATCGTATTTGCGTACAGCTTTAGTTGCATACTTATCAACATTGTATATGCGTATTGGACATTTACTTGTGATGAGTAGAAAGGGAAGACCTTGACTTGCTTCTCTACCTCAGCTTTGGTTGCATGATTTGGTTGTATTGGAAAGACCTTGACTGCACTATTCCCGTATGATATACATCTATAACTATATAATGAAGGTTCTTGCAGACACAATATATAACATTCTAAACTTACACTCCACTGATATTAAACACATCAAAATTACAATGCATTTCATTCAAGCTTTTTTTGTGCTTCTTTGTTTCCAAGCTAGTTTAGTTGTTAACAGTCTGACCAACTTAACAACCGACGAAACTACCCTCCTTGAAATTAAAAACCATATTATGAATTTTCACCCTAATGCCCTGCTTCTGGACTCCAATTGGCCGACCTCCACTCCTGTTTGTGGATGGGCCGGCGTCTCTTGTGGGGGTCGTCACGGGAGAGTGGTGGGTTTGAATATGTCAAATATGGGAATTGCGGGAGCGGTCCCTCCAGAGATTGGGAACCTATCATTTCTATCATATCTCGACCTCACCAACAATAGTTTTCAGGGGAAGCTTCCAAGAGAGCTCTCTCAGTTACATCGTCTACAATCTATTATATTGCGGCGCAACTACTTCTCAGGCAATATTCCTACATGGCTAGGGACCTTACCAAATCTTAAAAACTTGAGTCTTGGAACGAACAACTTCACTGGTACCATCCCTCTCTCTCTGTTTAACTCGTCAAACTTGGAGAGGTTGAATGTGGGACTCAATTTGTTAGGAGGTAACATCCCCTTGGAAGTTGGTAAATTGGTGAACCTAAAGAGCTTTAATATTAGAGAAAACAGTATTTCAGGAAGTATACCTTCATCCATCTTTAAAATGTCCTCTCTACAAACAATAGATTTGTCATACAACAGAGTATCTGGTACACTACCAGATAATATGTGTGATGTTTTTCAAAATCTAGAATACCTTTCCTTTTCTGCAAATGAGTTAGAAGGTCCGCTTCCTTTGAGTTTAGGAAACTGCACAAGTCTTCGGCAACTATACTTAGATAACAACAATTTCAGTGGGAGCATTCCAAAGACAGTTGGAAACTTAACAAATCTAAAGATATTAAACCTTGCAGAAAACAACATGGAAGGTATCATCTCAACAATTTTAATTCATTTACTTATTACAAATCTTAAAATTTACAAGCTCTATTCATTATTTGTTTAGAAGGATTTACTTAATTTACACATTTTGCAAACATCATAGACTATGGAATTCGGGTTTCCTATTTATTGGACTAAATAAATAAAATCTGTTTTGTTACAGGTGAAATACCAAACGAGATTACTAATCTTTTTAGATTAGAGACGTTTTTTGCTAGAAGCATGGGATTGAGCGGCACCATTCCACCTTCTATTTTCTAGATATCTACACTTCAAATACTATCATTAGCCAATAACAAGTTCAGCGGGAGAATTCCGAGGACTCTTGGAAACTTAACAAATCTAAATATGTTAGACCTTTCAGACAACAATATGGAAGGTTTGACACCCTATTTCTCATTTTTCTAATTCACTTTTTTCATATCTTTTTTATTTGTTATAAATAAAGACTGGAAAGAAAAATCTCAGTACAATCCTGGTACATATACACGGTGGTTATCGGTTCCGATTTAATTTTCTCAGATCAAATTTCGAATCTTGAATTGTTGGATAACACATTATTGGATCGATTTTGAATAGATTTTATTAGACCAGTTCCGGATAAATATAAATTTAAAGTATTAAATTATTATATACTAATAACTTAAATAAGTTACTGATTTTTTTTCCAAAATTAAATGTTAGGTACTATTTTATGCATATTTTGTCATCGTGCATCATCTCGCCTCCTTTTATGCATTTATTCTGTATATAACACTGAAAAAGGTTTTATCTAGATTTCAATAATAACAAGCAGATAACCAATAGAACAATACTTAAAGATGGAAATTTTAAAACTTGACATGTCGTTTTTTCCATGCATATTCTGATAGCTGTCTGTATGTCTGCTAAAAGTCGATTTTGTTACAGGTGAAATACCAAATGAGATTACTAATCTTCTGGGATTAGAGACATTTTATGTTCGAAGCATGGGTTTGAGCGGCACCATTCCACTTTCTATTTTCAAAATGCCCTCCCTACAAAACGTTGATCTGGCATACAATAGATTATCTGGTACAATACCTAGAGAAATAGGTAATCTTACTGGCCTCCGAATATTAGCACTAGATGGAAATGAACTGGAGGGAACACTTTGGAGATTTGCATTCACTGTTTCACCTAACAAATTACCAGACTCGCTTCCGTTTCTACCATTAACGGGAATCTTCACAGCTTCCAAAAACAACTTTACGGGAACCATACCTTCATGGATGTGTAAGTTGAGTTTTTCCGTGCTCGATATGTCAGACAACAATCTGAATGGTACAATACCAAAATGTTTGGTTGATTCAAGCTCTTTCATGCGAGTGTTAGATTTGCGAAACAACTATTTAGGTGGAAATATATCTGAGATATTTATCAATATTTCAAGTAGCATAGAAACTCTTGAGCTTGGCAATAATCAATTTGTAGGAGAAGTTCCACGCTCTCTGATTAACTGTACAAATCTAAAGGTTCTAAATCTTGGTGGGAATCGGATCAACGATATATTTCCTTTATGGTTGAGAAATATTCCCAACTTGGAGATTCTTATCTTGCGATCAAACAAATTTCACGGCCCTATCTCGAGTGCTCAAGATCTTTTCGGTTTCTCTAAACTTCGTATTATTGACATCTCTTGGAACAATTTCAGTGGCACATTACCATCTAATTACTTCACAACTTGGTCCGCAATGCAATTGATCCATCATGAACCGCAAATTTATATGGATGATGCCTATAGTTATTATCATGATTCGGTTGTTCTGATGAATAAAGGAATTCAATTAACTTACGAACATGTTCTGACAATCTTAACGGCCATTGATTTTTCTAATAACAGATTTGTAGGACCACTTCCAGAATCCATCAGTACCTTAAAGGCACTAAAGATACTGAACTTGTCGAGAAACGCATTCACAAGCCAAATTCCAGCATCATTGGTTAACTTGACTGAACTGGAGTCCTTGGACTTTTCTCACAACAAACTTTCCGGAGAAATACCTCAACAATTGAAAAGTCTTTCAGAACTTGCGAGAATAGACTTTTCATACAACCAACTCAGAGGTGAGATACCGCAAGGTGCACAGTTTGGAACACAATCAAATTCATCTTTCATAGGAAATGAAGGATTGTGCGGTATACCATTGTCGAAATGTTTAAGTGGTGATGCACCAGTTATTCAAGGAAACGATGAATCAGATGAATATGAGTTTAGCTGGATTGCAGCAGCCATTGGCTGGGGACCTGGAATTGTATTGGGAGTGGTCATGGGACATATCTTAACTCCGTGGAAGCATGAATGGATCCAGAAGTTCATTAATGGAGTCAGACGAAGGATAGTGTCTTAAAATCATCTTTTACTCTTGTGTAGATATTCTTTGTAATACGAAGAGATGTTGTTGTAAGGATTATAAACCTTTATATGTCTGGATGAAATTTAAAAGAGAACTCGTTACACTACATATTACTTAAAGTCACGTTGGCATTTTCTGATTTAGCTCATGTTTTTCTATAATGATTATTGTTTTAGTGGCTAAATTTTTTTATTTAACTTTTTGTTTTTTAAGCTCTTAACCAATATACTTTATATTCTTTTAAATGAGTATATAAAAAAGGTATCGCTTTTTTTTTTCTCATAAAAATAATTTTTTTTATAAAAATAATTTCATCTTTGCAAAATTTAAAATTTAAAATTTCACTTTAAATTTTTTATCTGAATATTAGTGAGATAGATTTTAATAATTGTCGGATGATGTAGTTAATTGAATATTGATGTTCATCTTAATAATGAGATAGGATTGTAAGAAGAACATTTTTATATGAATAATATTAATTTTGAGATAATAACATTAACAGAAGAAGTTTTTTTTTTTTTAAATTTTGTTATTTATTTTAGTTTTTTTAGTTTTGTTTTATGATTTTTTGACTTGAAATAAAAATAATTAAGATGGGGAGATGACAATTTGAATTTTGGGAAATGTCACACTAAGTAACTTCTAACCAAACTTATTATCATGTAATACTCCAACTATTTTCTATGTATACAAAACATCAATCTCACCAAACTAATTCATTTTCAATACTCATTTTTTAGATCATCCCTTATTTACCCTTAAAATTTGGCTCACTCTATTTTTCAATCAAAATTCAAATTTTGAATTCGTATTAGTAGAACCTACCATACTATTTTAAAATATATTAACGGAGGTCATAAACCTCTCTAGTATTTCATACCTTCCGATAACTGAAAACATTAGCAATCGCGAATTCATTAATGTATGTAGCCATATAGACAGACCTATCAACCAATTATCTTTTGAACTACTCAATTGGACTCCAAAAACCTATTTACATATTGCATGTATTTTTTCAGTTGCTTTTGGTATTTTCGGTGGTGAAGATTCCGATAACTGGCTATGATTTATGGAACGTCTTAAACCTTATTTGTTAAACCGTCAAATCACTTATATTTCTGGAAAACACTATGGTATTATTAATTTTATTTCTGTTGTTTATCCAAACTGCTTTTATTTTTACTATATATATATATATATATCATCTCCATAATAATTTGAGGTATGCTCTTGAATGCACTAACCAAGAGTTTAAAAAGAAGATGTTAAAGAGATTTAAAAGTTTTGCTTATGCTCCCACAATTGAACTTTTTCATCAGAGACTTTCCAAGTTTTTAAGTAGAGGTGGTAAAAATATTAAGAAATTCGTCGAGAATTTACCTCCCAAAAAGTACGTTCAGCCATTCGTCATTGGGAAACATTATGGGGCAATTGCATCATATGCTGCCGAATCCTTTAACAATCAGATTAAAAAAACTTTGCAATCTACCAATTGTTGAAATGATAGACAAGATTAGAGTAATGCTAATGAATCAGATTTCTAGACATTATTCTAAGGGGCTCAGCTGGAACAGTTATTTATGCCCCGAATATGACAAACAGTTCAAGGAGAATGTTATAGCCGGTCGAACGTGGGTGGTATCTAAGTCTTCTGCATGGTCATTTGAAGTTTATTCTGAACCAGTTATGGTTGTCAACATGCTTGATTTTAAGTGTTCATGTGGTTCATGGCAGCAAGAGTGTTTTCCATGTCCTCACTCATTGACGGCAATAACATCGGTTAACGAAGATCCTATAACGTTGATAGAACCATTCTACACTGTTGGTAATTATAGGTTCACTTATTCTTTTAGCATACTGCAATAACCGACTTCGGTGAAAGGTCATCCTCTAACGAATGTGAAGGACCGGTTGTTCTACCTCTTAACGTTATAAGATGAGTTGGAAGGCCAAGGAAAAAGACGATTTCATCTAGAGGAGAAGTATCATCGAGCCAGTTGTGTTGCGGCCGTTGTTTTAAATTTGGACACAACCGAAGGACATGTGGTATCCCACTATGGGCTTGCTATCGGAACTATTTGTGTATCATCCGATTTATTCAGTATGTATTAACGGGATTCTCTTTGTCTTGTATCTCCCTCCCTATACAATATTTTTAACTTAAATTTAGTTGAAACAGACATTCCAATTTTGGGAATCCTTGAGGTCAATCTTTCTTTCTCATTTACTTATACATTACTTTTATTTCACACGCGCGAGTTGTGTGACTACTGTTTTCGCACACGTGAGTTGTATGGACCTATATGAGTACACATGAGTCCCATCACGCGATTGCCAGTAGCTAACCTTTTCTTCAGACCCTCCCCCATTTTCCCCAATTTTAAATTTTTCATATCGATCACAATATAGCAGATGCGATTTATGTTAAAATCGATTAGTTCCATACACGCGAGTTGTATGGAACTATATGAGTACACGCGAGTCTCATCACGTGATTGCCAGTAGCTAACCTCCACAACGACGCGATTGTGTAAAACATTTTCTTCAGACCCCCCTTTCTCCAGTTCTTAATTTTTTATATCAATCACAACATAGTAGACGCAATTTATATCAAAATCGATTAGTTCATCATTGCGATTGGTTAAGTCCATTTCTACGCGAATGCTATCAAATCATTTACAAACATTACTAGAATTGACGCGATTTATAAAGATTGGACTTACACTACTTAAACAGACCCTTTTACACAATTGGAACATAATTTAGTTGAAACAAACATTCCAATTTTGGGCATCCTTGAGGTGAAGCTTCCTTTCTCATTTACTTAGACATTACTTTTATTTCACCAACGTGAGTTGTGTGACTTTATTGTTTTTTAACACGCAAGTTATGTGGACCTATATGAGTACACGCGAGTCCCATCACGCGATTGCCAGTAGTTAACCTCCACAACGACGCGATTGTGTAAAACCTTTTCTTCAGCCCCCCCCCCCCCCCCTTCTCCAGTTCTTATTTTTTCATATCGGTCATAACATAGCAGACAATATTTATGTCAAAATCGAGTAATTCGTCATTACGATTGGTTAAGTCCATTTCTACGCGATTGCTACCAACTCATTTACAAGCATTAGTAGAATTGACATGATTTGTTAGATTGGATAAGCAATACTTAAACAGACCCTTTTACGCGATTGGAACATAAATCGAATGAGCATAAGACTCTTCAAAACACTACAACTGGAACTAGTTAGATAACGATAACATAACAAATTTAACAAACAAGAGACCTGATTGCACAATTGAACCTACTACTTCCCAGATATTAAACCCTAACCAAAAACCACTACATATTACAGGATTCACCAATTCTAATTCCAAAAAATGAAAACACAAACAAACAACTACATACTGACTAATTATCAGAAGAGTTCTCCTCATTTTCATCCTCCTCTTCATCCTTAGAATCTTCCTCTGACTCATCCTCAGACTATTCCTCATTACACAATGCGATTTGTGTGAAAATCAAGTATCGTATATGCCGCGAGTTAGGGGTCACACATTTTTCACTTATTAAATAACTCTCTTCTTACTTCACGCGAGTTAGCGTTAATGGATAAACACCATCGCGTTTGTGAAAGAAATTCATTCAGTCCATCATTTGAAGCATTACGCGACTCATTACACAATGCAATTTGTGTGAAAATCAAGTATCCTATACCCCGCGAGTTAGGGGTCACACATTTTTAACTTACTAAATAACTCTCTTCTTACTTCATGTGAGTTAGCCTTATTAATGGCTACACGCTGTCACGATTGTGAAAGCCATTCATTCAGTCCACCGTTTAAAGTGTTACGCGACTCATTAGTGAAATAAAAGTATTCCCTAACACGATCTAGATGAAAATATATCACTGCTATTACATCTATTTTAAAGACAATTACACAACCATTTTTTTTAAATGAGCATTACATTATTAAATTTAAGAATATTCTAGACTGAAATCAACAACCCCGGTTTCTATCAACCAGTGAGAAATTGGAAATCGCATATTCTCTCTCAACAATCGCTTTCTTTAAGTACATAATCATATCTCTTGATATCACATCATTAAGTTCCCACTTTCATAAGTCTGCTTCCTTTTCGCACAATGCGAGACACAGGTGAAACACACGTAACAAAGGTTTAGATTTTAGTTTGTTGTACCTCGAAGCGACTTCTTCTCGGCTGCGAACATGAGGTTCGAAAAATCCAAGCCTCCCATAGTCAAAGTATATCCTGCACAACACTTCATCGAAAAAATATTTGTCGTGTCATCGGTAATTATTGTCTTAACGTACTTCACCGCTTGAAGCAAGTGTTGGTCTTCATCCACGCACCAACTCATACTCGAAATTATTTCTAATGTGTAAATTGTTTTCATTTAGAATAAAAGTAGAAGTCTGGAGGTTTATATAAAGGGGAAAAACTAGGTGGCTAAGTTGGGCGGGTCATAATTATTTGGTGTAAGTTTTGGTGGGCTAGTAGCAATCACTCCCAAAAAATAGGCGGGACTTTAACTATACAAATTGAACCAGAGTTATCATGCGATTTGCATGATAACTAGAACGCGTGATACACACATAACTTAATAATACGATTTGCGTCTTTCAGTCCCCATATACCGTGTGGTTTACTCTTGCATTTTAAAATCCCATGTTTACTGTTATATTAATGCGTTTTACGTTATCAATATCCATATGACATGCGATTTAGTTATTTGATTATGATTAGTGATCTACAAGGATACAAATGGATAAAATTGTTGGATACAATAATTATACTAAGTTACCTTAAGAAAACAACATTATCCTAACAATAAAATGACACCCCATAACCCATCAATTACATACGAAGATGTCCTTCGAGTACTGTACTAAATTAAAACAAACAATCACGCATCCAACACCCTCATATTAGTATTTTTATCATTTATGAAATGATAAAACATTTCTTCACGTTCTTGAACGGGCATTTGTATGCTACATTCTTTGGGTATAAACCCGTGCTGGATAATATCTTTAACATACTGACAAACAAAGAGTCCGCAGTCAAGTGAATCTTTTTCTTGCTGCAGAATATCTCTAACAGCTTTAAATTTGTATCCATTCTTCACACGTGGTATGTATTTTTTCTTCATACAATAGTTCAGCTGCTCAGATAGAAAAATGATGAGGTTATTATTTTTAAATAACATGTAAAACCTTTTGCTAGTTGTAATCGTTAAGCAACTTCACGCGATTTTTGCAGATAATGAACCATTAACAGTTTATACCAGAAATGCATTATGTATACATCTCGTGAAATTTAATGTTGCAAATCACATTACATCAGCACGCGAGCTCCATGCATACAACACGATTCTGATACACTACAAACGCGATTCACGAGCAATGACCTAGAGAATCCTGCGACAGGAACACGCGATTCTTTCATGCACCTGCAAAAAATGAACATACGACATCATGCAATACAGTTCGTACTACTTACCAATGCTTCGCCTATTTTTCTAGTGTCATCTGGAGTGAATTTGCTAAGAGGGAACAAGGGATTGTAGTTTTTGGCCAACCCATTCTCCATGTCTATTACCAACAACGTCCAGTGGTTAGTTCTATTCTCATTTATGTGGCATACCGGAATGAATGCGATAAATGCATCCTCCCTCATGTTTTCAAAAATTCTGTCAACAACGTGTGAAATATATTCTTTAAATGCTAGTCATTTTTGTAATAAAACCCGCGTACAACAAATCAACTTTGGCTCACTTTTAATGGTTGTTTAATAATTATATACTAACTGTTACGATTCTAGAATTCTGAACAGCGTTGTATTTACAAATGTACTTGTCATCAAACCCTTTGAAAGGTAGTTTCCAGTTTGATTCTTTAAGCAGCTTATATATCCAGGTATCAATGATCTACAACACGACGAATTCAGAGCTATATCAAACTAGTTGTCAATTTTTTGTGAGTTATATCAAGAATCTAAATATTACCTTGAAATCTAACTCCCCTTCGTATGGTAAGGCCATTACCTCAGTCACACTAACACTTAGCCGATATATAATCTGTGTCTGATAAATACCATACTTCTGAGTCGATTTGATCTTCGTCTCTTTTTATTTTAAGCACCTTGTGGTATTGAGTAACGACTATTAACTTTGTTGTTGCTGTTTGAATTCCCAAGGTTGGTAAATAGCTTCTCCCTGTTATGTTTGTGTAAGTAAATCCCAATTTGGATAAACGTTATCTAGTAACTGTAAAAGGACAAAAAATATGTTACATAACAATCAAAATGTGACAACTAGGTATATGTTTATTAGTATAATTACCCAATTACCATTAGAAGTGCCTCTTCTAATACACTTTTAGATGAACTGCTACCAACAAACTTTCCTCCACTCGAGTGAATAGCCGTCGACTTATCAACTTCGTCAAAAAATGATTGGGCACATTGAACAAATCCATCATCTAGGGTTGGAAGATCAAAATATTCCGCTTCCCCTTCTCTTGTTGGTTGTACCTTTTCAACTTTTCCAGGCTGTGTTAGTACTTCAACCTTTGTTTTGTGTTGTACTTTCAACTTGGGTTTTAACTCTTTTGGTGATTTGAGAACAACTTCGATTTCCATTACGCGCTCAGTCTTTGGTTGTTGTTTATTATGTCCTTGTGTGCACTAATGTAGCCCTTATTCTAATCTTGCTTTTTGGACATTACATACCTGTCACAATTTAATACATATTTTCAGTGTATTGGTCTTCCCAATTATAGTTTTAACCAATTATAGTTAGCACACCATGAAAATGTTTATCAATTTAAAAGTATTGTAACCAAATTCCCTAATTATGTGTGTTGGGGTTTCTTTCACTAATCACGCATTGTGTTTAATAAATATAACACGTACGCGATTTAACTTAATTTTATTATACTTGCACGATTTGTGTTTAACCTCTCACGCGAGACACCTTATTTTATTATAGACGTGTTTGTGATATAAATAACATGTGATTATCATTTTAATAAAGACAATATAAAAGGTACTAGATAACGTGTTTTGGTTGAATAAACATAACGCGATATAGGACTAACAGACTCAACAACCTTAAGCATGAACAATGCGATGTAGGATGAATATCAAATCTTGAATTTGCAACCTCATAACAATATAGTTATAACATAAACTTCGAAATAGTTATAAGTAAAAAAACATCCCCTACTGTGATAAAACAACCAGCAAACCTCCTATTCAAAATCCAAAATATACAAAAAACAGCTTCACCAAATTAAACAAACCACCCTGAATGACTTCTTAAAAACAAAGCATATCACATAAAATACTCATAAAGTTGAATCTTAATATTTTAAGATCCACTTACATCTTCATGTCCTTGCTCCCCGCGCTTGGGTACGTTGCTACTATCATCTCCCCGAGTATATTCAGTTCCATCCCACTTGTTACCTCCCCAACATGTCGAATTGCCAAACCAACCTCCGTATTTTTGCAAGCAACCTCACCACATTATACATCCTCTCCACCCTCTACGCGATTTTCATTTTCTATCAAATTATTTCCTTCTTCCATAACCTCTTTAGTACTCCATTTTCTATTTTTTTGCTCAATGTTGCGTCTATTTGGTTTTGCATTACTAACTCTCCTGTTGTTATAGCTACCACAACAGCTGGTTCTAGTTGTAGGGGTGTTGGTTCAACATCTGCTGCCATAATTTCATGCTTCTCCACCCCAGCTACGTCAACAGGAATTTGCACCTCAGCCTCTGATGCTATTACACCCACACCCACATCTGCCCCATATGTTGTTACTTCATCCTCTTTTCCACATTTATGTTCCCTTTTCATCTGGTACACCACTTCTAAAATTGGCCGACACAAGCATACAATTGTCAACACCTAAAACATACAAAGATTTTTCATTTTCCTTCCCCTCACCAGATGTCTTTATAACATCGTTTGGTCCATCATCAGCTCCATCATCATTCTTCTGATACACTGTTTCATCTCCATCTTCGGCCCCATCGTCTGTGTCTTCTTTATGGTCCTCAGGTATAGAAACCTGTACAACGTTTTCTTCTTTCTCATCTTTTTTACCTTCGGCCTTAACCTTTTTGAAACCATGTTTTCTTGAAACATAAAATATGGTTTTAGGAACCTCATTTACTTTTATTGGGACCTCTACTACTTTCTCTGGTGACTCTTCTTCTACTAAATAGAAAAGCATTCCACAAACTTTCTCAAATGATTCATTAACCCCCTCATCTTCATCAGCTTGATCAGCTTGTTCTTGAAGCTTCAAAGTCAAAGATGCAACCTTGCCTTTGGAGTTCTTCAATCTGTGGAAAAATAAACAAGTATAATATTAGCAACTGAGTTCATGTTCATTATAATGACAACATTTTAAGTAACTTACTTGTCTATTCTTTCGTGTCAGAGAAATCTTAAGTCGTTTATTTTCTACCGAGTATCTGTACTTGCCACTGCTTCTCCTCTTAATATCTTCCATCGTCTTAAATAAAATATTACAAGTGCTTGGCTTGTAAACTTTCATCTTCTTCATCCGAATGCTAGAACTGCCTTTTCTACGGATTCCACAGTAAAAGTGTTCTGTTGTTTTAACTGCCCTTTATCCGACGTATGTTTACGCTGATCCAACCACCCCCATAGTGGTTGACCGTAGTCCTCATCTACGCCCCCGTAATCCATTGTTTGAGATGTCTCCCTAATTTCCATTTCATTTGTCTCACCCTCTATACAAAACTTCAACCGCTTCCCACTTCTTCCGCTCATTATTTTTTTTCGTTTGTTTAACAACTTTCTACGCCTCTGCTGTAAACTATCACAACCTCTACTAATCTCTCCCGACCCAAAGGCCATTTCTTCAGCCTCAGTTATTTTTTATCTCTCCTTCAAAGATCTACAACAACCAACCCGATTTTAAAACAAACAGTCAATAGTTACTTAGTTAAACATCATCAAATGATTCATTTACAGATTAAGTAATCCATAACGCGAGTCACCAACAATATAATTAACATGATGTGATTCATTTTGTAACAACTTATAAGTTGTACGATTGATTTATATATCACCATGCGATTCTCATCATATACACACTTAACTTACGCGATGTATTACTACAATATCACGCGTATTTACTTATTTCTTACCAGATAGTCCCATAAAGTCATGACTACACGAGTCGTCTCTAATATATCACGCGAGATTGTACGGGGAGTATTTACAGTGCCATGCCAACAATCCATCAGCACAATCCCTTAAAACGAAACAAAAATATGGATTACCTCATCATGAGTGAGCTTCCGCAACCTTTTGATCATCACCATGGTTGATTTCTTGCACTCCAGCCCCCATCATTTGTAGCACCTAGGAATCATGTTGGGCCTTACGAAAGCTTCCCATAACGTGGTGTGCTCCATTATGAAGGGTTGCAAAAAAAATCCCAGTCACATCACTTTTAATCCAAAACAAAATGCACGATTACCAACCTCATACTCACCAATAAAATTGCTATGCAGCCGATGACGTGATCGGGTTCTCCTTTCTCCAAACAATTCACCATCGACTTGGTAAGTTTCTCAACAATTTCCCCAAACCAATCATAGTCATTAATTTTGACCATGTTTTCTACGTAGAAGACCATTGTCCACCCCATGATATCTCCGGATACAAAGTATAAGAGGGTAGAGCAAATGAAGAGTATCAAAAGCTTCGCAATGTCAATTACTGATTCTTCCCCCCGTCCCATCATTTGTTTCTTTTTCTATGGCTTCCTATAACAAAACAGATAGTGGTTAGTTGACTGGATATTGTCAAACAACCTCTCTTTCATAAACTGTTATTTCTACCTTGATCATCGCATTTGAAACAGTTTTTTGGTTTGTCGGTCCACTTTTCCTAGCCCTTGGCCGCAAGAAATATTTTTGCATGAGTGGAGACTCATTCTCTGCACCATCAACAAATATCCCAGTGAATGCCCCTGCTTTGTTCATAGGCATTTCCTCTGTTCCATGTTTTTAAGACCAAAAATAGATTTAACATCTTTGGTTGTCAGTTTAACCTCATCGACCCTATTCAAAAACACCCTTTCTTCACAGAATATCTCTTCACAATCTCCTTTATAACCTTGTCAAACTTATTCTTCGGCAAATCTTCGTTTCGTAGCATGAAAGAAGCTTTCAGCAAGGTATAGAATGGTGTGTTCTTCATAGCTTCAATATGCTCCTCAGCCACTATGTTTTTCTGCAGCAAATTCAGTATGCTGACTAAACAAGACCTGTAGAAAGTAATTTTTGTAGAAAGTAATTTTGCCCATACCTGAACCTGAAATTACAAAAGAACAGTTTGGTTAGATTTTTTTAATACAAATCGTGATTTGAGTTCTAAATTATTACGCAGACGTGATTTACCTAACATGTTTCTTAACATGGCGATTGACATCATATAGCTTACGCGAGATATAATATAAACTTCAGAAACTACTATATTTCTTACACCTTATTTCTTACGTGAGATACAACCTACACTTCTTACACGATTTACAGACTAACCTAACTTAATCGATATTTTCTCTACTTACTAAACAACAACTCACATATAGTTAAAACTATAACACACACGCTGTATACAGACCAATACACACGTGAGATACTTATTAACACTACTACAAAATAACTCTCCAAACGCATTGTCACACTGAAGAAGACGCGATATACCATATACATATGCTGCAGTTCCTAGATTTCACTTTCAAACAGGCATGCACGTAAAGGAAAACACAGAACCAAACAATGCATTCAACTACACTGAAGCCTATCATAAACAACCCAGCAACTAAATCGACATTTTATCTCGCCTAAAAACACCCCAAAACCAAACATACACAAGTCAGATCCTTCTTAGAACAACTAAACTGTTTACTGGTCGGTTAATGGTTCTACCTGACTTTCCCTTTAAACAGAAACAGAGACAAACCGGTTGGTAATTCGAACAACCAGTAAAAATATATTCTTAAGCAACATATGTAACAAGTATCGACGTACCTTCAAACTACTTTAAACTGATACCCACTATTCAGGCGTTCACCGCCAACGGTGGTACCACGTTGAAAACAAGAGATGAAGCGACCCTCAACACTGGATTACAATCCCAAGACTTCTACCCTCACCGGAGTTTGAACAACAACAACCACACCTACACCAGACTTGTTTTAGGGTTTCTAGAAAATTTGTGTCTGTCTCTTTCTTTCGTCTTTTGGCTTTCTAAGACTTAATGAGATTTGAGGGGAAAGTTAAAATTAAAATAATAAAAAGTAACTCTAAACCTATTTTCTCTCTCATATAACTTTAGGGTTATTTTGGTCACAAATTGAATCTTAGGTATTAATGAATAATATCTAATATTTGGATACTGAAACGGGATATCAAACTTGAAAAGGTATCTTCTGATATTTTTCTTTTAAATTTTATCCGGTTCGAACCAGATTTTATACTATCCGAACATAAACCGGTCTCTTTAAATAAATTTAGAAATGGCTGGACAGGATTGAGGTTAATAATTCGTCTGATCCGGTCCTATCCAAAACAAAAAAATAAATAAAAATAATATAAGATATCATAAAGTCGTATTGTAGTTTGGTTTGTTTAAATGGCTATGATTAGAGGTGTCTAATGGTTCAGGAACCATGGTTTAAAGCTGACAACCTGCTTAAGAACTGGCGGTCTACCTGCGAAACTGGCCCATTAGGACTGCAACCCGCCGAGACCGCAACCCGCCGAGACCGCAACCCGCCGAGACCGCAACCCGCCGAGACCGCATAAGGAGCAACCCGCCGAGACCGCAACCCGCCGAGACCGCAACCCGCCGAGACCGCAACCCGCCGAGACCGCAACCCGCCGAGACTGCGAAACCACGGTTTATTTGTAAAAAACCGGTGGTTTATTGGTAAATATTATGCTGATTTTATTTATTTTATATCCAAAATGTTATATTTAAAAAATATTGAGATTGAATATTATTATAGAATTATTATTACATTTTTGTTAATATTAATTTGTTTTGGTTATTAATATTTTAAGTGTTGTAATTATTATATAGTCTAAAATTTTAAATATTACTTATGTTATTATCATATTTTGAATATTATTATTATTATGTTTTTATATCTAATACAAAGCAAAACTATATCTTATCATGTTAAAATATTACAAATTCTACGGTTATAATTTTAATATTACATTTTGATTACTATTGTGATTTGGTTTTAAATTTTACAAGTGTTTGATATTATTTTTTAAACCAAAATTAGATCTTATGAAGTTATAAGTATTTCATAATACATTTGTTGTTGTTATAATAAAAGGTAAAGTCATTTTTGGATAATACATTTGTTGTTGTTATAATAAAATATAAGTCATTTTATGCAATAAAATACTAATAATAAAATCACAATTTAGACTAATAACAAGATATAACAACTAAATTTAGACTAATAACAAGATAGAACAACTAAATTTAGACTAATAACAACTAAGAAACAATTTGCGGAAAAACAAAAATCAAACAATTTCGAAAGTAGGAGTAGAATAAGTAAAATAACTAATTGTAGTTTTCTAGAACTTATCGAACAAATAGATAGATTTAGAGAGAAGTAGAGAGTTGTTTGAGAGGTGTGAGTATTGGTGTTGGGGTCTCCTCTACTTATAGGGGAGACCCAAAAAAAAAAAACGGAAAAAACAAAAAAAAAAAAATCGCCCGGACCATCCGGATGGGCGTCCGGATGGTCCGGACACATGATCCGGGGCATCCGGACAGTTTCGCCCGGACGCCCGGACAGACAATTCGGACCATCCGGACGCCCATCCGGATGGTCCGATTGGAACCGGGGCATCCGGACGATCGTCCGGATGCCCCGGTTCAACCAACGGCTAGTTGGTTTGAACTAGCCGTTGGATAAACCGGGGCATCCGGACGATCATCCGGATGCCCCGGTTCAACCAACGGCTAGTTCAAACGAACTAGCCGTTGGCAACGGCCAAAAGCGGACCATCCGCACGCGTGGCCGGATGGTCCGCTTGATGACGTCATGCTGACGTCATCAAACGGCTAGTAGAAAAAAAAAAAAAAAACACAAAATTACCCTATAAATACACCCTACATCCTCCTATATTTTTCACTACAAATCTCTCCCTCTCCACTACAAATCTATCCCCTCTCTCTACTACACTTCTCTAAATTTTTTTTATATTTTTCAAACTCTATTTAAATTACAAGTAATTTATGTTTATGCATATAAACTTCTAATATTGAATAGTTCGAAAATACAATAAACTATATAATTCATCTAACCATAAACACTTCAAGCTTGAAAGAATCTAAAGAATCACCTAATAATTTAAAATTTTAATACAATTATATGTCTAATAGGTATATATTATTTAATAGTAATATATTATTCAAACGTATCAAAATCAAATTACAATTATTTTTTTAAAATATAATTGATGATTATAAAATTTCGATTAAAATGATAACATATTTAAATTAAAATACATGAAATAGAATAATTAACTCAATTATTGAAATTAGATTCAATTAACACTTACAAATTAATTTTAAATAACATTATAATATATTCTGATAAACGGTTCTTAAATGGTTAAATGGTTTGGCTGATGGTTTGAACTGGTAAACGGCTCTTAAATGGTTCGTCTGGTGGTTTGAACTGGCGGTTTAACTGTGAAACTGGCCCATTACGACTGCAACCCGCCGAGACCGCAACCCGCCGAGACCGCATAAGGAGCAACCCGCCGAGACCGCAACCCGCCGAGACCGCAACCCGCCGAGACCGCAACCCGCCGAGACCGCAACCCGCCGAGACTGCAACCCGTGGTTCAGACTTAAACGGTGCGGGTTGGTGCTGGTTCAAACCGTTTGACACCTCTAGCTATGATAGATGTATGAACAGTAATGGGGTAAGTATTAGTACTTGTGTTTCTACTGATTGGCCCAGATTAAGTTATAGCATATTTTTATAACCGTATTATGTTTTTGATGTTATTGCCAAATTTATGGTTGTCGTCAGTGGTTCGGGCTTTGACTGGACCGGACCAGAACGTTAACTTTATAAATTCTGATGAGGTGGTATTTTTAAGTTTTTTGGTTATGTTTTTTCGAATTGGATTTTGATTCTGTTTTTTTGGAACCGGACCGGTTTGGTTTGATTTAATTCGGTTTCGGTTCAATTTGGTCCGAGTTCAATTCAGTTTTTTAGTTTGGTTTCGTTTTTGTTCGATCTAGTTTCAGTTCGGTCAGCTATTGGTCCAGTTCTTAAAATAATTAAATTAAATTATAATTTGATTTTTATTTTTTTTATTTAAATAAATAATATAAAAGTTAATATATTATTTTTATAAAAAAATTGACAACTAACTGTTAGTTTTTGCAATATAATGTATAAATGAATAATGAATAATTAATAATTAAAAAATAATCGGTTCTAATGATTTTATTCCTTATCTGTTTATCGATTTTTTCGTATATTGATTTTATCGATTTACAAATTTTATCGGCTCGGTTCTAAATTGGTTGTACCGATTTATCGATTCAACATTTTTTATCGGTTTTAGTTTTTGAAATAGAACCACAGAACAAACCGTTAAAGTTTGATGTGATTTCCGATTTGGTTCTTATTAGTTTGGTCCGGTTTTGTTCTCTGTTGCCCAGAATAGTTGAGCTGTTGTAAAAGCAATCTAGAAGTTACTATGCTTTTGGCTTTCTTATATTTTATCTTTGCATCAAAATAATATATATATAAATAAATAAAAATATGTACATAAGATAATATAGTTGTATCAAGTATGAAATAAATTATAAATATTAAAATTAATGTTCGTAGACTTTACATGAATGGATGAATTAGTTTGAAAATGTTAGGCTTAAAATGGATTGGATATATAAATTCAAGTAAAAAATGGTCTCGAATAGGTCGAACCGAACCCAATCCGCAAATAACTAAATTGCAATTAATTAATATCTAGTTATTAAAAAAGCGAAAAGTATATAAATCTAGAAATCATTTTAGGAATAACATATTGGCCAACCTAACAAAAGCCGGATCTTGCATGACTATATCCTATACCTAATTCATAGGCCTCTCATCATTGTTTTTTTATTTTTTTTATTTTAAACTCTCAAAACCTCTCAACAACCCTAAACCACCCGAAATTAAAGCAGCTTCTTTCAACAATCTGAATTCACAACAAGACAGATTTATATCATATAACCATCATACTCTCTTTTTTCGATTTTGTTGTCTATATGTTGTATAGTAGGTTTTATATTATGTTTTAAACACTTGGATTTTGGCATGATTATCGTTGTTAGTATGTTAAATTAATCGCGTGGGGTCATTTGTTAGATACATATATGTATTTTGGATTTGATTTTGAGAAGAATGATGCACTAATTAGGGATCTAGGGTTTCAGTGTTCGACAAGTGTTCATCGTACGACATATGCAACGAGATCAGTGTTAATCGCATATGTCGTGCGAACATGATAGTTAAGTGTCGCATATGACAGATTAGACTAGGGTCGCATGCAACTGGCCTTACCTAGATTTGCATGCGACACAAGTACCCATAATTAATTTTTTGTGCAAAATGTTATAGAACTGGTTGATTCTTTATGTCATCTACATGTTTGTATTTTTGTAATTACATTAACTTTTTACAATTAAATGTACAATTTGTTTCATTAGAATTTTGTTTTATTACATGCTGTTGGTATTTGTTTCTATTTGTTTCATTGTTGGTATTTTTTATCAAGGATGGTTTGTACTAAAACAACTACTAAGAAGCAACATGCTCATGAGACGGCCCCCATATACAACTGCAGAGGGAGTCTCATCGGGAACTCGTACGAAACGATACTTGCATCGTGGTGGTACAACGGATGATACCAGCCATCACGTTGGTTGGATTGCGGCTGGCAGCAGCGATGCAAGTTCATCTTCATAGATAGCATATGAGATGGAGACGGGGTTCGATGATGTCTTGCCCCACGTCTCTGGTCTTTATCCCGATTACGCCCTATACGAGGCGTACGGTGTATACCACAGAGATGTAAATTTTTTTGTGATAAACAATTTTTTGTTTAGTTTTAACTTAACTTAATCTTAATAAAAAAAATAGATTTACAGTTTTTGTGTTTGATATATATTACAGGCGAGAGTCAACTTACGTAGTTTCTCGATGAATGACAGTCTCCGTAAATGGGACTTGATGCATTAGACTCAGCTACGTGCAAATGTTATGGAGATAATTTTTTGCCCCCTTATCTACGCATTATCCCGTTGGTATACCAACGTCCACCCGATGGAGGTCTTTTTAAAGCGCTAGCATGAGGACATATCTTCATTTCACTTCTCATTCAGCGAGATGACTTTCACTCTCAATGAAGTCCACGCCATCATCGGCTTGCCGATTAGAGATATGGCTTTTGACGACATCCACGTCATCACCGGCTTACCGATCTCAGGTATGTCTTTCGATGTTCAGTCTTTTGAGGATGAAGTAGAGAGGTACATGTGCTAGTATGCTTGGTGTATCAACTTATGGATCGGTACAATTTGGTTCATATGGTCTTGGCTCACCTTTACTACTCCCTCAGTCAGGGGTCTATGAATAGTACAAGTGGTATATGCGGGTTTACTGGACTGTTAGAGAATTGGATCTTTGATCGTTTTAGGTCGTTCAGTGCTCCCTTGTAAAATGGGTACACTTTAGCGTCACCAAATATATGCCCTTACACGCCACAAAAAGTTTGTTCTTCGCAGGTGGTTCGCTCAGAATTGAGGCACACACTATAGATGTCAACCGTACTAGATCTATGTTGTATTATTTTAGTTTAATGTTAAATTATATTATCATATATTTTCTCTTAATAAACATAATACTTGTATTATTTATGATGCTAACTATATTTTGTCTTTCAGATGATTTTCTTTCGTATGTTTATCACGAGATGTGCATCCGTTCTATACGGTCAGTTAGTTTGAGCTTACGCTCAACTCGTTTGACATGGTCATGCCTTATTATGGTGTAAGATTGTACATACCCGATTACCATGTTTGTGTTAGGAAGACCCTGTGCTATATAGTGTGAAACCCGGCTTCGTTAGGTGATAATACGTATGTTGGTGGAGGGCCTCCAGTGCATACTTAAGGATGCGTTGATCCCAAAGGATATGACAAGGTCGCCGAGTTTAAGCCATGTTTAGCCACAATTCCGTATGAGGAGTTGTTAGACGTTACAAGTGAGCTGGTTAGTATTGCCGAAAGATGTAAACATCGTTGACTTGTGTGTTTGTATCTGGATGTTTTATGTTTGTCACTATATTTTCATGACTTGTATCGGTATATTTTATGTTCGTCATTATGTTTTCATGACTTGTAACTACATGTTTACGTCGTATGTTTTAACACTTTTGATGTAATTTTACAAGTTTATTAAGTAAGTTATTATTATGACAAATAGTCGTAAACTAACATAATCGTAAACTAACCAAACAATCGTAAACTAACATAATCGTAAAGTAACCAAAAAAGCAATTCATGTTTTAAACCTGGTCGCATGAAACATGAGACCCAATTGTCTAGGCATCCTACATAATGTGCAATAACAGGGACGGATCCAGGACCAAAATTTAGGGTATGCCGAAAAAATATTATGGAAAAAAATCGATAAAAGATAAATATCTATATATCGCATATTAAAAATATGTAAATATTTCGATTATAACTCAAAATGAAAATATACGTAAATGAATTCTCCTCTTACTCATACCTTGAAAGCATTTGATAATATCTAATCATCAAAGTAGAAAATATTCATTGAGAAAAAATATTTATACAATAATTTGATTAAATACATTTAAGACATTAATTTGTTTAAAAAGAATGAGTACAATAATTTTCTAGTATTTGATATCTAGTAAGATTTGAACTCATGACCTCTAGTATTTTAGAAAAGATCTTTACCACTACACTAAATTTATTTCATTGATTTAGGGTTGTCCCGGGCATACCCATATCCTTCTAAATCCGCCCCTGATTATAACAATCTCTCTCTTTAATTAAACATGCAAAAAAAAAAAATTAAAGTTGTTGCATGTGTGATTAGAATTTGTATTTTCGGATGTTGTATGCGAGAACAACATCTATGCCTGACTTTCCATGCAAACATTTATACTTATGGTCGCACACTTTGTGTGAATTGTAATAATTAAAAGAAAGAAAATTTCGATTGATCAATAATGTTGAAAATGTCGCATTTTAGAATAACAACAACAAAACATAGTACAATAAAAACTTAGAGCTAGAAGTCGAAGTGGTATCTCATGTTGTCTTCATCAGGTGAGTATTTCGCCATTGCATCCTATTTTTTTTGTAAACTTATCCTCGAGATATGCTACCATATCTTTAGTAATGATATATATATATATATATATATATATATATATTTCATGTTCCACACTTCATCAACTTCTTTATTTATTTTGTAAGACATGTAGAACAAACGCTGTAGTGGTTCAAATTTAAAATGATTGTACCTGTCTTTGACTTCATCACGACTGCGCGGTGGAGGATTTGGAACTCTGAATCGGCCATAATCAAAATACGTTCTACAAACCACTCAATCGAAAAAAGCATCAGTGGTATCATTATACACTGTTAAGATAAAAAACTTCACAGAGTGAAGCAAGTAATAGTCTTCGTCTACATTAAACTTCATGTCTAAAAACCCTGATGTTTTTTTATGTTCAATAATGTTTGGTGGATGAACTATTAAGGCATGATGCGGGTCAATTTTAAAGGAAAATCTAATTTGGTGGGAATTAAGTTTTGGAGGGAATCTATGTTTTGCGAGATTAATATTTGGTGGGAATCAAATGGGAATCATTATTAAAGCTGCAAATAAAAAACGTAAACATTCGCTCTAAATTAAAAAGTACAAGAATACAAAAACTAATAAACATAAAATCCATAAGTTAATAAACATAAAATTCATAAGTTAAAGTCACGCACACAAATGGTGGTTGGACTGGTACCTCATACAACGAATAACAATATGTTAAGAATACCTGATATTTAATCAATTAGGCAATGGTAACGAAATTTTGCAGCATGTTCGTATAGATCGCGCGATAAAATTATATGGTGGTCGCATAAAGAAATGTGATGACAAAGGTCTGGGCGCATGAAGGATTGCGAAACCTGGGTTCTGACTGTGCGATGTATGCGAAAATCATGAAGTTCATCGTATATTGCGTGCGATTATTATGGAAACATAAACTAAATTTGAAATCGTTACCTTCATTAGATACACATTCTGTTCGCTCACCAAGTCATCCAAAGAGACGCTCATTCTCTTGTCTTCCATAAGTATTCATTTGTTTGTTTTTTGTGGTAGTTTTTTTGTGTTTGGGTAGTAGAATGTTAGTGTAAATGTAGTAAAATGTTATTGTTTATAATACAATTTTGTGAAGTTTCTGATTTTGGGTTAATTTGTGAGCTAATGGTATTGTTGTTAAGAAGTAATAACATCGTGTTAAGAAGAATAGACCGCAAAAAATTAGGAAATTGTTTTAGTTAAAATTATATTTTAAAAAAAGTTATATAAAATATTTTTTAAGATAATGTTAGTTAAAATTATTTTTAGAAGATGCAAGTTATAAATATGTAAAATTTTTAAAAAAATATTAATTTTAATTTAAAAATGTTTTCCAATTTGAATTCACATTTCCTTTTTCATTTAAATTCTGTTTTGGAAACTTGTTCTTAAACGTAAAATTTAAGTTCAAACCTTTATGTTATAAGCTGTTTTATAGTTTTGTTTTAGGAAAAAGAGGGAGATGAAGTTTACTGGAGCAAAGATAGCCTGGAATAAACTCAGCGTGTCCAAAGATGAGGGCGGCCTTGGAATCCCAGACTTAAAAATCTGGAATCAGGCGGCTGCCCTGAAGCTCCTCTGGTCCATCCTCACAAGGAACAAAAACTCTCTTTGGACTCAATGGACTCTATCGGAAAAAAATTAAATCAAACTGTTTTTGGTCTCCCCCCCTCCCTTCATCAGCAAGCTGGAGTTGGAAGAAAATCTTGAACCTTAGAAGCAAAGCGGCAAATCTCTATCGGGCAATTATTGGAAATAGAGTCCACACCTCCATTTGGCATGACCCTTGGTTATTCCCCACATCTCTAGTCAATCGTTTTGGCTCTCAAATTTAGAATCTCTCCCACCTCCGAAACCTAAAGATAGTGAAAGACATTAGCACTAATGGGGCTTGGTCCTGGCCCCCTCATGCCAGATCCCCCAACCGCCATCTCTGAACCACCTGCGATAAATCTCCTCAACCCTAAATGACCTCCCCCATGCCTCCTCGGACCCTGATACCTTCATCTGGATCTCGAATAATTCCAAACTTGATTTCACTATCAGCAGCACTTATTCAGCTCTTAAGCCCCCAAATGCCAAGGTCCGATGGGCCTCCCTTGTCTGGAATAAATTCTCTATTTCCAGACATTCCTTCATTAGCTGACTAGCTATCCTAAACAAGTTCTCCACCCGAGACAAAATTATATCTTGGGGCCTTGACTGCCCCGCCGCCTGTGTCCTCTGTAATAGTGCCCCCGAAACCCTGGATCATCTCCTCATCATCTCCCCTATTCTTCCACCATTTGGGAAGCCCTAGCCCAAAAGATCCTCCTTCCTCCTCCGCTGTCATCATGGAATCAATGGTACGAGACTGCAAGCTCCTGGGCTCCCTCTGATAAGTGCCGTCGACTGCACTGGAACTCTGCTTTCTGCGCTACAGTATACTACATCTGGAAAGAAAGGAACAACATGATTTACAACGACAAGCTTTCCTGCTTCACTAGCACCTTCCATCTGGTCCTCTCCGACATTCGCTACCGTTTGAAAGGAACGAAATACCCATACCTAGGCTAATCACTATGTATTTCTAGTTTTTGTTCTATCTTACTTATACCATCTGGTCCTTGAAATCTTGTAAAGGGTGCTCCACCCCTTGAACTTTTGTACCTTTTATTTAATTTAATTTACAAGCTTTTTATACCCAAAAAAACACATGTATGTTATAAGTTGTTTTATAGTTTTGTTTTAGGAAAAAGAGGTTGTTTTGTAGTTTTGTTTTAGGAAAAAGTTAAACTCTCAACGTTTCTTTTCAAATGAATTATGTCCAGTGATAAAAAATTAAGTAATAAAAAAATTATATTTTTTAACCGTTAAAATTGCAACAGAATTTTATTTATTTCCATTATTAAACTTAGTTACGAAGGTTAAACTTTTAATAAAAATATGAGCATGAAATTTATTTTTAATGATTAAAATTTTATAGCTATTTGATTTATTTTTTATTTTTTCATATAAAAAAACTAAAATATTAATGTTTTTTTGATACAACGATATTATACGAATCTATTCACCAACTATACTTTCATCCAATACTCAAACTATCGTCTATATTTATCAAAGATTCATCTCACTAAATTAACTCACATTCAATATCCAATATTTTTTTAATATCCTCTACCAACTATATAAGACTTTTTTTAAGAGGAGTGGTTTTTCATCCAGTTAGGTATTTTAAACAATTGAATGTGTAAACAGCGCCTCCATCTAGCCATACCCTAAAATGGTTCTTTCTCTTGCAACCTTCTCCAACTCGTCCTATTCGAGATCATTATTGTTCTCTCTAGAGAGTAATTTTTCTATCTTCCATTCTTTCGTTTTCATTTTGCAATTTTTTTAGTCTTTTGAAGAATCTAAATTGATGGGTATTTAGGTTGATCAGAGTTATATTTTGTATTGGTAAAGGTTTAGGAATTGGGTTTTTGGTTTTGTTTTATTCCTTAGTTTATTTCTAAAGATTTATTCATTAAGCTTTTGATTATTTGAGCTTGGAGAAAATGTTGAAAAAATGGAAGTAGATTTGGGTTCAAGAAAGCCAGATCTCTGATGAAGTTCTTAAAATTGTGTATCAAGTATAAGTGTTTGTATGCCGAACTGAATCTATGATTTAGAAGCCTTCGGCCTCTCTATACTTTTATCATATTATGTAAGGTTTTAAATTACACTAATACTCTAAATTTCCTTTTATCCGTGAAGTTCTACTAGTTTTTATTCTTTGATTAATTTTGTTATTATGACAAGTTTTATGTGTTAAAAAGTTAGAGTGGGCGTTTTACCACCCATAATGTAGGACTTATCAGTATGCTAGACTTATTTGAGTGAATTCTTAAACATATGAGTTTCTCCTTGTTGCTCTACGGCTAGGATGGTGAACTGGAAGACAGATCTATTTTCTCCTGGTTTTTTTGTTACCTTATTATCATTGTTATTGGATGCTCTGCAACAATGGTATTTACTATCTTGTTACCGATTTGTGAGTAAAATATGCTAGGAGATTGCGATTTATGTGTAATATAGGGCATGAGATTGCGATTTATGTGTAAACTAGGTCGTGAGATTTTTGTATATAATAGATCATTCGATTTGGGTGTAAAATATATCATTATATGTATGTGTAAAATACCATGCTAGATATATCTTGCATTTGATATTTGCGAGTAAACTATACCATGCTAGATTGGTCTTGCGATTTGTAAGTAAAATATGTTTTGCTGGATTGGTCCTGCATTTAATGTTTGCGAGTAAACTATACCATGCTAGATTGGTCTTGTGACTTTTTACTAAAATAGTTCATGCTAGATTGATCTTGCATTTGATATTTATGAGTAAACTATATCATGCTAGATTGGTTTTGCAATTTGTGAGTAAAATAGGTCATGCTAGATTGGTCTTTGCATTTGAGATTTGTGAGTAAAATATGCGATGCTAGATTGGTATTGCGATTTGTGAGTGAAATATATTATGCTAGATTGGTCTTGCTTTTGAGATTTGTGAGTAAAATATGTGATGCTAGATTGAATTTGCAATTTATGCGTAAAATTGGTCATGCTAGATTGGTATTGCGATTAGTGAGTAAAATATGTCATGCTAGATTGAACTTGCATTTGAGATTTATGAGTGAAATAGGTGATGCTAGATTGGTCTTGCGATTTGTAAGTGAAATAGGTCATGCTAGATTGGTTTTGCATTTGAGATTTGTGAGTAAAATAGGTCAGGAGATTGTGATTTATGTGTAATATAGGTCATTATATTACAATTTATATGTAAAATAGGTCATGAGGTTTATGTATAAAATAAATCATGAGATTTAGGTGTAAAATAGGTCATGCTAGATTGGTCTTGCATTTGGGATTTGTGAGTAAACTATACCATGCTCGATTGATCTTGCGATTTGTGAGTAAAATAGGTCTTGCTAGATTGGTCTTGCAATTGAGATCTGTGAGTAAACTATACCATGCTAGATTAGTTTTGCGATTTGTGAGTAAAATAAGTTTTCCTATATTGGTCTCGCATTTGAGATTTGTGAGTAAACTATACCATGCTCGATTGATCTTGCGATTTGTGAGTAAAATAGGTCTTGCTAGATTGGTCTTGCAATTGAGATCTGTGAGTAAACTATACCATGCTAGATTAGTTTTGCGATTTGTGCAAGGTTGAGATTCTACATTCTCTATATCTTTTTACTTTCATTATATTGTACATTTACTTTTCGTAACTACGGGAACAATTTTTTTGTCTAGTTTCTTAAATTAGTCCTTAAGTTCGAGTTGAACTTTAGTTCTACCCTAACGGTAGTCTTGTTCTCGTGCAAAACAGGGAAAGTGTGTATGTGTTCCCCTTCATATGTGACGATCAACATCCTTGATCATCTAAGGCTCGTTCTACATGTTTCCTGGTTGGGCAACCACACACGTATCAAACCTAAAGGCTGCAGTATTTAAATGGAAAGGACAATGAGTTTTATCATAAATAAAGTTAAACAAAGACAAGTGAGAAAGATATGCTGCATATAGAGTATATAAACAACAGACTGGATGTGAAGTACAGTGCCAACCTTCTCAATTCCAAAGTTAGATACTTGTTGAGCAACATTTTCTAGTGCCAACTCAACTAAAGATGCATTATGGTGGTAATCAACAAAAGCATCAGACTGGGGCATAAGTGGGTTTGACGTTGGCCTTTCAACATCCTGCAATACAACATAATCATTGGTGAGCGTATCCCGAAAGAAATCCGAATCTAAAGTAGGAAGTGAAGTAGCTTTACGTCATTTTCTCTTAACTTTTTCACATCTTTCTTTCGAGATTCCAACCAATTATCAATGAGGCAGTCAACAACATTGTCTACGAACCAATCTTGGAGGCATTGCACCATTAGTATTCGACTAAAGGACTGAAAGGTACATTTATCAAAAGATGTCAAATATAGACCAAAAACTTTCATTTATCTTTGAGAGAGATAACAATCACATTGGACGTTGTGGCCCACGTGATATGTCTATTAACGAGGGAACGACTTGTCAACCTCAACAATAACAAAGACCGCAATGTACGAGCTGTAGTAGTTTTGATGTTGATTGATATATTTTATCCATTACCCAGAATGGAGATTCATTTTTGCAAATGGAGTGGGTTCATGGTAGCTGAACCATCATTTCTTTGGCGGATTCACTCATGATAAAGGTATATTTTAGAATATAAGTATATATTATTTTTTTATCTATCTAATTCTTTTCACCGAGAAGGCTAGGATGACAATAAAGACCTATTGGTTGTATAATCTTAAAGAAATAGATGTAATGGATCAATATGTATAAGAAATTTATTTTTTGCAGATTTTTATAGTGTGATACATTTCACCTCCAATCACGGTACGAAGAAGATGAACGACTTCAATTCATTGATCAAGTGTTAGATATATGATTATGTCTAAGTTTTTCAACCGGAGCATTACCATGATTATCAAGTAAATATTTATCATATGTGCATGTGAGGAATTTTTTACCATTGTGGGAGAGAAGTTTACTCGTAGAAGAAGGTTTTATCATGCATACAATGGAGTGAGACTATAAAAAATTGATTCCTAAAAAAATGGTATGTTTTATCATTAGTTATGGTCGAGGAATAGCCAATGGTTGAACCGGTACACGACGCACAAAGCTAGCTTGCATGCGGGGTAGAAGTGGGTGGTCTTTAAGTACAATAGATGATTTTCAAATATAACGGTCGAACAAAATCGTACTCCATTATAGAACACGATCATGATATGGGATGAGTATCTAGAAGATTTTTTATTCTAATTAATTTACGAAAGATATTTACGATTTTTGGATTTGTGTTTTAGTTTTTGTTTTTATACATATGTTTTGGATTTTAAAGATATTTTAGCAGATTTTTTATTTTAATATTATTTATTCTTTTCATTTTACACACCAACAAAATAAAAACAATGTTTTAAATATATTAAGTTAGTATATGAATAAAAAACAATTTAAAGTAGATAAGGGAATGTATGCTAGGAAAGTTTGGTTATATTTAGTTTGCATATGATTTTGACACTCGATCAAAATAATATATTTTAGTTATCTTAATGCAACTGGATTCTACCGATACAGTCAAAATCAATTGTACTTGGTTATACATTTTATGATCTAATTTCGACCGGGTGAAATTAGTTTACATTTTTAATCCAAATTTAAATTAATTTAAACTTATTTATCAAATAGGTTATCAAAGTTGTTTTGTTTCTTGAATATATATATTTAAAATAATGTAATTAATAAAAATAGCAATTGATGAGGTTAATTTTCTACTGAGGGTAATTTTGTCAAATGTTTTAAAGAGTTTTAGAGGTATTAAATGTTCGGGTGTTTTGTAGTGAGAGATTTAAGTTGTCTGGTTGTATTAAATGTTCATTACTCTCATTAATGAGAGTGATTGGATATTTATACCCTTAATTATGGACCCATGGGCTTTCGAGTCATATTGTGAAACCGGGTCGAGTTTAAAGACCCATTAGTTCTTAAGTAGATTAACACCTAGCTTAGTCAAAAGGTTTTTAGTGTATTAATACTTTTGTCCTGTGTGGATAGTTCAGTGGGCAGTTATTGTCCGAATTACCTCTGTCCAGTTTTATTAGTGTGCGATGGTGAATAAATCCGGACTCATCAGTAGCCCCTTTTTTAGACTTTGTCAAAGGTCTTTGGCAGGACTAAAAAACTAACTTAGTCAGTAACAACTTTTTCCGGATTGCTCATGTGTTTGGTTCAAGGTTTATCCAGACGGATTTATTCTTAGAATTCTAAGATTTTTTCTTTAGATCGTGGGACATGTGTTGCATTTTGATTTGTCCTACCAACCGTCTTCTTCCTAGAACGGCGCTCCCACTAAGCCTGAAAAGTAGCTCCTGCATTTAATGCTTCTTACGTCATCGCCGATTTCAATCATTACCTAAACCTTTTCGTTTTCTCTTAGGTATCAGTAAATTTTTGCCTTACTAATATATAAATTACTTTTTTTTACTGTTTCACCATCTTCACCACTCCACAATTTCTTTTCTTAGAGCCTTTCACTTTTTCTTCCAAAACCTCTCTTGGATAGTTTTATGTTCACAACGAGGAATGCTCTTGTGAAAGGTGGTTGGTTAAATCTTTCTGAACTAGAGAGAGCAAAAAAAGTCGAACGTGAGAGACGCATTGATGCTGGTCTTCCAGTCTCTCCAAGAAATAAGTCTGATACACCATCCTTAGAAGCTGATCAAGAATCGTCTTCTACCAAAAGCGCAAAACCTAAACGTTTATTCAAGTCAAACCTCTCGCCAATCACATCAGGCTCCTCGGTTCATGAGTCTCAACCATCTAACGTTCGCAGTATCAAGTGTCAGAAAGCCTTCTCCGTTTATCGCTATGGGATCTGATATTGAGAAATCCGCTCAGAAAACCAACCCTCGTCGGACAACACGCTTGGTAAAAGGCCAAGAAACTGGATCACAACCCAAGTCCTCCACAATGGAGGCATCTAAGTCAACAACCAAAGATAAAGTCTCCGGATCGGAGGTATCTATAAGAGCCCCAAGAGACAAAACCTCTGGATCAGAAGCAACTATAATATCTCCTCAAACAAAGTCCTCCAGAGCGGAGCCCCAACCGAACACCAGACCTCTAGAAGAAACTAGTGCTCTTCCATCTTCCACAATGATGGAAGAAGTAATGGAAGATAGCATTGAAGAGACCTCCTTCAAGACTGAAGCATCTGGACAGACTGAAGACGCTGCTTCTGATAAAAAAGAAAAGGGAAAGGTGGAAGTGGGAATGACTCATCCGGAGCTGCCGGAGAGCTTGGAGGGCAAGGTGGGACCTTATTTTTAGAAGGTCAATGTAAAGTATCTGTTGGCCATGCAGAACATTAATTATGTCTATACTCACACCTCTGAGCTGGGTCGGATCCAAACCAAGTGGGGGATCCCAGAATCAGTGAAAGTGAGAATACCAGTCACACCGGAAACTCCGATGGACTACAAGCTCAACGAAATCGTCGTTTATACTGAGCTATTCAACTGGGGGCTCAGATTCCCCTTGGATCCAGAAATTGTCAGTTATCCAAGCCAGCCGAGTCCTAATGCTTAGTATACTTTCCTTGCCTGCATAATGGCATCGAAGATTTCCGACATTCCTCTACCCAAGGAGCAGTTTGCTGCAGTGGCCATCCTGTGCAAAAACCATCACATCCCATTCTACCACTACAACATGGGAGACAACTTCAAGGTGGTGGATGACCTGTTGGAGTAAGAGAAAAACTGGAAGACCCAGTTCCTCTTCATCAGTGGGACGTGGGAGAATGGGAGAAATATTAAGGCCAATGTCAACCCCAGCATGCTCACCAGCAGGTGGAAGAGCATAAGTAAGTATTCGGTTTTACTTGTCTTTCTCTCTTTCTTATTTTTACCGAAATTCCACCCTTAAATCACCTACCTTCTTATGTCAGTATTGCCGAAGGAATTCACCGGCTACTTGGAGGAGGGGCAGGCCACATGTGCCAAGCTAAATGCATGGGCTGCTGAACGTTGGGGGAACGACTTCCACAACTGTTTTACCTCCGGCAACTTAGTGAGATCCTACTCGTGGAATACCACGGGTCGGAGAGATCTTACCTGGGAGGAACTGACTACACCACCTCCTCCCGCCGCCATACTTAAGAGAACAGAGGAGAAGGATGGCAAACTGGCCTTGCCCTCCAGAGCCAAAGCCCCAAGAAAAATGAAAGGGAAGGGCAAGAAAAAGAAGGCTGCAGCAGAGGCAGTTCGGGGTGCTGTAGAGGAGACTGATCCGGAGAATCATGGAGGGCACACCCAAGGAGAGATTGATGCTACTTTGCTTAAAGTAGTAGAGGATGAGACCATTAAGGAGGCAGGTGAGCCCCAAAATCCACCAAGGCCTCCTAAAAAGGACCGAAAATGGGAGCTAGCAGCAATGAGAGGACTGCTAAGAAGAAGAAGGTCACCTTGGGAGATGAAGTAGTCCTTCACCCATCGGAGTCTCTACCTTCGTCCGACCCAACTGATCCCACCTTGGCAGAGCAGATTCCCACCAATCTACACACCGGAGAGGGTATCAGAAGGGATATTGATGGAGTAGACATCAGTGGCCTCCAAAAAATTGGTCTCTATTTCAATGATTTTGAGAAAGACGACTTTGCTGGCCCCTACCTTCCTCCAAGCTCCTTCAATATGGTAACTTTCAATGGTAGGTCCTTCACTATCTCAGGGGAACTCGATGTGGTGACTCACTCTCTGTTGGGCCATATTCAGCAGTGCTCAACTTGGAAAGGCAAGTAAAAAATCAGCCTGCCCTCATCAACACCCTCTACACAGACAAAGAGAGTTTATCAACTGACCTCTTCAATGCCAACCAGAGTATCGAGGCATTGAAGAAGGAGCTTGAGGAGTTGAAGAAGGAAAAAAGAGATCTAGCAACCACGATGGTCAGTTTAGAGACAGCTAACACAGAGCTCTGAACCAAGTGCTCTGGTTTGGAAAACGGTCTTTCCACCTTGAAGGGAGATATGAAGACCAAGGATGATGTCATACGAACCTTGTCCGGTGACAAGACATCCCTTGAAGAGGCTGTGTCCAAGGTAACCAAGGAGAAAGAAGACTTGGTGAAAGAGCATGATCAGAAAATTCAGGCCCGCATCTGATGAGTCTGAATGTTGCTACCTCTCCGGACAGGGACAGTTCGGACTAAGATCACCAAACCAGACAGGGTAGTTCGAACACCTCATCCATTGGACTGTTCGAACAAAGACTAAAGTACATAAAAACCTAATCACTTCTTGACTAACCTGCCTGCTCTCCTATTAAGAGCTCATGGGTCCTTAAACTTGACCCGAGTCCATTAAACATGACCCAAAAGCCCATAAGGCCCAGATATAAGGGTCTAAATACCCAACCACCAACATTAAATGGGGATAATGAAAATTAAATACAACCACGCTGCTTAATTCTCCCTCTACTCTCTACTCAAACATTAAATACTTACAAACTTCCACAAAACTCAAAATAAAATTTACAATCTTACCCTCAGACGAAAATTAACCGCACCAAATTGGCGACCACAGTGGGAGAAGAAGGTGCCTGAATCGAGCATTCGAAACCAACAAGAAAAATCAGTCTGAATGAATCCGGACGCCCCGAAAGTACCACCAGCTTTGCTTGAAGTGGTGGGTGAAAACGATGAATACACTATCGAGGAGCGTGATAGATTAAAGGGCGAGATAGAAGCTCTGAGGGCAGAAAAGGCTAAGATAGGCATGAAAGAAAAGTCAAAAGCATGAGTTGCTCATCACACCGATAACCCTAGAGAGCATGAGCCTTCATAGACTCATGTGAGTACCAAAAAGACTCATGCCAACTCTATAAAATCTCACCGGTCTAAGCCAGTGGAGAGTTCTGACTCAGACTCAGAGTCTACTGATAGCTCCTCGGATGAGGAAGGAGTTGAAGAGTCCTTGTCCTCTAGCAGCGATGAGGGACGAACTAAAAAGAAGCAAAAGTTGATAAAAAAAATATTCAAGAAAAAGGGATAGACATGGGAAATTGAAGAAGAATATTGGTAAAGGGTCATCTCACAGCCGGAGGCATGTGACCGGATGCTGATGGATCATTTTGCCTTCCACGATGAACCAGGTATCTTTGCAACTCCCAATGAGGATACTGTGTTCAGTCGTGGCCGAAATTGGAGACAATCTCCATTATCTTCCAAAATTCTGTCCGGAAACCTCCCTAAGAGGTTTGATAGCACTAAAATGGAGAAGTAAGATGGCAGTACTGATCCGGACAACCATTTGGAGAAATTTAAAAACTTCATGATGAACTTTGATGATGACGAAGAGCTACTTTGTAGAGCATTTTCCCAATCCTTTACGGGGAGTGCTCTAAAATGGTATAACAGCCTACCACAAGGTTGCATCAAGAATTTTGATACCTTTTTGGTGGCCTTTCAAAGGCAGTTTGTTGGGAGTAAAGAGTTGAAGGGAAACGGGGACACAATAATCCATTATGCCCAAGAACCAAACGAGTCATTGAAAGAATACATAAGTCGTTTTGTAAACACCAAGAATGGGTTGGCTGATTGCTTCGAGAAAGTAGCAATAACATCCTTGAGACAGGGCTTAAACCCTGGGAATTTGGCTGATTCGGTGACCAGAAAGAAAGCCATGACTTGGGGAGGTTTGCTGAATCAGGTTGGAAAGCAGATCAACGTTGATGAAACAAAGCAAAATAGGGTGCACATGCAGGTGAGGTCTACCCCGGTTGCACCAAACCCCAATCAGAATCAGTCCGGGAACAAGGCAAAGGAGACCGGACAGGGGCATAGCAGGGCTAAAGCTCAATCTCAGCCAGCTGCACCTGCTCAGAGTCAACAATCCAGAAATAAGAGAGGGCCTTGGGTTCAACCGGAGTGGTTTGCAGAATTGAAAGAAAGTGTGGCCACCATTTATGATAAAACAAAGGAAGAGGTACACTATAGAAGACCAGCCGCACTGCAATCTTCTAGGGAACATCGTAATAACTCTTTCTGCTAGTACCATAATGATACTGGCCATACCACCGACGATTGTATAGCCTTGAAACAAGAAGTTCAGAACTTGATTGAAAGAGGAAAGCTGGGGGCATATATCAAAAGAAGAGGAGGTAGTAGGACTGACAATACTCACCGGCTTGGTCCAAGCAATGCTGCTCCGGAGGGAGCTATGGTTATAATCGAAAGATTTGATGTAGAATCAGAATACTTGGATCCTGATCCAACTCGAAATAGAGTGGGTGCCATTGAGGAATGTTCTAGAACTGTCTCCGGGCTCATTAAGTTTTTTGAGTCACTTACAATTTTCGGAGGGGATACTATGACAGCTCATACTGCTTCTTCGAGGAAGAGGCACGTTCATACTTTAGCTACCCAGCTAGAATGAGGCATGACCTCCTATCAATCACAAATTCCATTCCCCTTCATTGTTTTTTATGAAGATGACTTAAGAGATATAGCTGGCCCTCATAAAGATGTTGTCATAGGAGCATCCATTGGGGGCAATGACATAAGACGAATCTTGGTGGATACTGGAAGCTCAGCCAATATCCTCTTATTAACCACTTACAAGAAAATGAAAAATCTAGCTGTAATTCAGCGTTCGGACAGATCAATTGTAGGCTTTACTGGCAGCTAAGCAGATGTGATCGGGAAGTTTGAAGAGGAAGTTTTGTTGGGCAAGGGCCTTTTCAAGAAGATGGTCAGGATACTTTTTATTGTGGTAGATTGTCCCACTTGCTATAATGTTATTTTAGGGAGGTCTTGGCTCTCTAGGATGCATGCAGTGGCTTCGACAGTCCACCAATGTTTGAAATATGCTGTTCAAGGACAAGTGGGAGTTGCCCGAAGCAGTCAAAAGGTTGCAAGAGAATGTTATGCTACAGCCCTGGCTCCACGGACGCTGGGGGCAGTTTGTATCAACGAGGAATAGCAGTTTGAGGGGCTTTCTGGGGGTGAGGGTGAAATTGATGACCCCATAGAGACCCCTGGAGTATTGATACCAGTTGAAGAAGTTGAAACACATTCTTTAGAAGAAGGAAAAAGGGTTAAGATAGGGTCTAAAATGCCACCCGACCTGAAGAACAAGATGTTAAAGTTTTTGAAAGACCATCAGCATGTTTTTCCTTGGTGCAATGCTGATGTTACTGGGGTTCCAGCAGATATTATATCACATCACCTATCTGTCCGGAGAGACATAGCACCAGTGGTACAAAAGAGAAGGGCTTTTTCCGAGGAAAAGGCTGATGTTATTGTGCAAGAAGTTGACAGGCTCACAAAGATGGGGCATATCAAGGAGTCTCAATATCCTTTGTGGACTGCCAATCCGGTCTTGGTAAAAACGAAAAATGGCAAGTGGCGTATGTGCATTGACTTCACAGATCTCAATAGGGCATGCCCAAAAGATTTGTATCCAGTTCCCCGGATTAATCAACTAGTAGACTCCACCTCTGGGAATAAGCTGCTATCCTTTATGGATGCTTTCTCCGGGTACAATCAAATTCAAGTAGATCCGAAGGATCAGGAGCATACCATGTTTGTCACTGACAGGGTCTTCATTGCTATAAGGTGATGCCATTTGGGTTGAAAAATGTTGGGGCTACTTATCAGAGATTGGTGAACAAAGCCTTTGTTAATCAGATTGGAAGGAATATGGAAGTAGACAATTATGACATGATGGTGAAAAGTGTGGATGAGCAACTGCACTTATCTGATCTCCAAGAAACTTTTGCCAACTTGGTAAAAGTAAATTTGAAGCTAAATCCAGAAAAATGTGTGTTCGGAGTGCAATCCGGGAAGTTCCTAGGTTATATAATAAGTGAGCAAGGAATACAACCCGATCCGGACCAGCTTAATACTCTATTCCAAATGGAGCCTCCTCGGAATATTAAAGAAGTACAACGATTGACGGGGAGGTTAGCTGCTTTAAACCGATTTATCTCAAGGTCTTCAGACAGATGCGCCCCGTTTTTTCAAACTTTGAAGTGTGCAAAGGGATTTGACTAGACCTCACAGTGTGATGAGGCCTTCAATGAGATCAAGAAACATTTGTCCTCCCCCAAAACCTTATTTAAACCAGTTGATGGAGAGACCCTCTTCGTATATTTGGCAGTTTCAAGTTGTGCCATCAGTGCTGTGTTGGTGAGAGAGGTGGATAACTACCCCTATCCGGTATACGACATCAGCAAGAGCTTGATAGATGCAGAGAAACGCTATTTAAAGCTCGAAAAGTTGGCTTTAGCCTTGGTAATTGCTGCAAGAAAGATGAGGCCCTATTTTCAGGCTCATCCTATTGTAGTCCGGACGTCCTTTCCCTTGAAGAATGTCCTTCAAAAGGCAGACATTTCAAGTAGAATGACTAAATGGTCAGTGGAATTGGCCGACTTCGATATTGATTTTGCTCCTCGAACAGCAGTCAAAGCCCAAGCTGTGGCTGATTTTTTAGTCGAATTCCACTCTGATAGAGATTCAGAGCAGACTACTGAGATGAAGGACAAAAAGGTTTGGGTCGTCCGGACGGATGGTGGATCCAGTACTATGGGATGTGGTGCAGGGGTGTGCTTGACTTCTCCATATGGTGAAAAAATGTACCAGGCTATATGTTTTGATTTTAGGGCTTCCAACAATGAGTCCGAATACGAAGCAGCTATAGCTGGTTTAAAGTTAGCTTATAGTTGTGGTGCCAAGAGGGTCAAGCTGATGAGTGATTCCCAAATTCTTATTCATCCTGCACAAGGACAATCTGAGGCCAAAAAAGAACAGCTAGTGAAGTACTTACTTCTTCTTAAAAATGAGGCTCTTAAGTTCAAAAGTGTTGTTTATGAGCATATACCCCGGGCAGAGAATAAACTAGCAGATTCATTGGCAACCATAGCCTACACTGAGTCATATCCTTGGATCATGTTTTGGAGAGCCCTTCCATTCAACTTAATATGGGTAAAGAGGAATAAATTTTCGAAGTACAGATGAAGCAGCCTCAAGATTGGAGCTTTCCTCTCCTGCGGTACCTCTCCGGTGGCATCTTGCCTCCGGATAAATTACTAGCGAGAAAAATAAAACACAAGGCTCGTGGTTTTATCATACTAAGAAATGTTCTGTATAAAAAGTCTTATAGTAAACCTCTTCTGCGGTGATTGGGAGATGATGAGTCTCAAGTAGTCCTCTCCGAATTGCATGATAGTGAGGGATCAACTCACTGTGGATTCAGGGCTCTAACAAGGAGAGTTTTACTGGCCGGCTATTATTGGCCATCTATCATGCAGGATGCTAAAGAGCTGGTAAGAAGGTGTGATCCATGCCAAAGATATAGCAATGACATTCATGTCCCAGCCATCCCTTTAGAGTCAATTTATGAGCCTATACCTTTTGCTCGATGGGGGTTGGATTTAGTGGGCCCTCTTCCTATGGCGTCCGGAGGGCGCAGAACTGTAATTGTTGCTATAGATTACTTTTCGAAGTGGATTGAAGCAACTCCCCTGGCATGAACAACATCAAAAGCTGCCATAAAATTCTTTTATCCAACATCTGTTGTAGATTTGGTGTTCCACAAAAGATAACGACAGACAATGGGCCACAGTTTGACAATAGGGAAATGGAAAGTTTATATGCCTCAAGGGGTATACAACATTGTTTCTCTTCACCTTTCCACCCAGAAGAAAATGGTCAGGTTGAAGTGGCTAACAGAACTATACTGTCCGGTATAAAGAAGAATCTGGAAGGGGCTGCTGGGAAGTGGCCTAGCTATTTACAAGAGGTCTTGTGGGCCTACCGGACAACACCTGGGGCTGCAACACAGGAGTCACCCTTTGCTTTAGTCTATGGGATGGATGCAATAGCTCCCATAGAAGCAACTCTCCCATAATTTCGGGTTTACAACTTCTCCGAACGCGCTAACGAAGTGGCAATCAAAGGTCAGCTTGACCTAGTAGAGGAAAGACAAGTTAAAGCTCACCTTAGAGCTACACACTATCAGGGTTTGATGAGAAGCAGATTTGCTTCTAGAGTTAAAAGAAGAGATTTCCAGCCAGGGGACAAGGTATTGAGGAAAGTCTTCTTACACACTAAAGAGAAGCTGCTCGGCAAATTGGCCCCAACTTGGGAAGGAGCTTATATGGTCGTTGAAAGGCTTAAACCTGTAACATATTGGCTAGAAGACAAGGATGGAAGAATTTTGACCCACCCTTGGAATATTGAACATCTCCGGATGTACTTGGAGTAGCATCTCTGTAAATATTTACTTGTTTAAACATCTATGTAAATATTTGGGGGCATACTCTTTCCTACCCTGGTGGCACGGGGAGGTTTTAATGAGGTGTCCGGGCTTTTTAATGAAATTTGATGCCTTCTTAAAAAAATTCGAAGTGTTCTTACTTTGTTTTTTGTCACACCATCCGGATTGAAGTAAAAGAATGATGACCACTTAAACATTAGTCATCAGAGAATTTAAACACTCTCACTTTAGACTATTTATGAAATTACTAAGGGCTATTTAAACACTAGCCACCAAAATTGAAACAAACTATGAAAGGATGCGAGAATTGTGCAAAACAAGGATATTCATTGAAATAATTTAAGTGTCTTGGCCTTCCAAGGACTTTTAAATTGTCAAACAAAGCAAGGAATCTATCCGGTCAGATACCGGACACACTAACAAAAAGAGTGCCTTGGCCTTCCAAGGACTTTAGTTTAGATAACATGAAAAGTGAAAAAATAATTCATAAATTAAGACTGAGCCTTTGAAGATGGCTCAGCCTCATTAATCTTCTTCTTCCCCTTGGATCGTCTTTCTCTTAGAGAAGGCCCTCCCCGGTTTTTTCTTCTTCTTCTTCGGAGGAGGAAGCACTGGAATAATCATGGAAGTCTCCATCAGCCATGGTGTGGAAGGGAAGGTCTTTGTACTCTACGTGAAGCCACAAATCTCCCAGGTTCCTCTTCGGGAACTTCTCATGGAAGAGCAGGACCATGTCTGATCTCACCTTGGCATACATTTGCTCTTGAGTGTCGATCATGTTGTTGGCATAAGCGTCGATCTTGGCCTGGATTTTGGCCTCCTGCTCTCTTAGCAGATCAGCTTTCTCCTCTGCAGCCTTGGACACTGTGTTCTTAAGCGCAATCTTGTCACTTGTCAAGTTGTGGATAACTTGATCCTTGGCCTTGGTCTCCTCTTTTGAAGAGGTGAGATCTTTCTCTAATCCGGACAACTTCTCCCGGAGCTCCTTGATGGTGTCTTCTAGAGTGGCAACTTTTGTGGTCCACCCCTCTTGGCTCTTCTTCAGCTCTTCGTTTTCCCCTTTTAGAATGTCAGCATGTTGAGTGGCAGTAAGAAGGTCATCGAACAGCCTCTCCTTATCAAACTTGAGGTCTTTGATAATATCTGCCTGACTTCGAACTTGCTTCTCCAACATAAGCACCGGCTGAACACTACTTAATATAGAATGAGCTATAATGTCCCTTTCACTTGAAACAGTAAAAGTCTTACCATTAAAAGTGACGGTGTTTGAATTACTCGGAGGAAGGTAGGGCCCAGCAAAATCGTCTCTAGGGAGGTTGGCGAAATAGTCACCTATTCCATCGAGCCCGGTGATGTCAACCCCATCAATGCTAAGGTCTCCCCCTCCGACCTCGTCGGTTCGAAAATCACCAGGGATCTCCTCTGCTTATGTTGGATCAGTAGGATCAACATGGGGGAGAGGCTCCAGAGGCCGGAGAGAAATTTTATCACCCTTGGAGGTCTTCTTCTTCTTAGCCTCCCTGTCCTTGTCTTCAGCTCCCCGTTTTCGGTCTCTTTTGGGAGCCCTTGGGGGTTTTGGGGATTGACCTTCTTGTCTAACACTCTCCTGCTCTACCACTTCTAAGAGAGCAGCATCAATCTGGCTAGGGGCTGGCCCCTCCGGAAGTATTGAAACATCCTCCTCCACCTCAGCAGGGTTAGCTCCACCTACCACTTTCTTGCCCTTTTTCTTTTTTCCCTTCATCTTACTCGGAGCCCTTGCCCGGCCTGGCAAGTAAAGTGTCCCATCCGGTTCGTGTGTCCTCTTGAGCACTACATCCGGAGGGGGTTGAGTGGTGAGTTCTTCCCAGGTTAAATCCCTCCGGCCAGTAGTGTTCCAGAGGTGAGACCTTGCTAAGTTGCCTCCTGTGAAAGCATCGTGAAATCGATTTCCCCACTTTTCAGCAGTCCAAGTATTGATCTTGGTGCAAGTGGTCTGACCGGATTTTAAGTGGTCATTGAAGTCCTTGGGCAGTTCTGCTAAGAAAAAGACAAGGTCAATCAGTTTAAACAAATTTGATAAAAGAAGAGAGAAGAATATAAAGTAAGAGCCTTACGATCACTCCTCCATCTGCTGGTGAGGAGGCTTGGGTTGACTCCGGCCTTGATTTTCTTCTCGTTCTCCCAAGCACCACTGACGAACAGGAATTGAGTCCTCCAATTCCTCTCCGACTCTAGCAGATCATCCACTGCTTTATAATTATCACCCATGTTGAAGTGATAGAAGGGAATGTGGTGGTTTCTGCAGAGACTGGCCACAGCAGCAAACTCATCCATTGGTAGAGGAATCCCGGAGAGCCTAGATGCCATAATGCAGGCCATGAGGGTGTACCAAGCATTGGGACTCAGCTGTCTTGGTCAGAGCTTTATCAGATGAAAGTATCTGACAATCTCTGGATCCAAGGGAAATCTGAGCCCCCAGTTAAACAGCTCCGTGAAGATAACTATCTCGCTCAGCTTGCAATCCATGGGGGTTTCGGGGTTTATGGAGATTCTTATCTTCACATTCTCTGGAATTCCCCACTTCATACGCATCCGGCCTAACTCAGCTGTATGGATGAAAGCGTAGTTGATCTTTTGCAAGGCGAGAAGATATTTAACGTTGACCTTATGGAAACAAGGTCATACCCTTCCTTCAAGACACTCCGGCAGATCTGGATGCCTCAAGCATAAATTTTCCTTGCCTTTGTCCTTTTGGGCAGCAACAGCACCACTACTCTGTCCGGAAGGTTCAGACTCAAATTGAGCCTCTTCGATAGAGTCCTCCATTATTTCCTTCATGATTGAGGAAGGGTTTTTAGTGGTAGTGGTGAGAGGGAGGTTTAGGGTTGGCTCAGCTTGACTTCCGGACTGATAAACTCCAGTATTCTCTTGGTTCCTAGCCTCCGGTTGGGGCTCTGATGTAGATGTTTCTCTTCTGGGACTTGAGCCAGTGCCCTCCGGACCGGACAACCTGTCCTTGGGTGCTATAATGGGTACTTCTGACCCAGTACTACTGTCCTTGGCACCCGATTTCGAAGGGGTGCCCTTAGAAGCCTGCCCTTTGACCAGCCGGCCTTTTCTTCGATCAACTAGCTTGTGAGGAGAGGTTTCAGCATCTGACCTCATGGCTAAGAATGGGGAGGGTTTTTTAAAGCTGGTAACTGTTAAACCTGGTTCAACAACGGGCTCCGACTCTTGAACCGAAGAACCTGAGATGATAGGGGAAAGACTGGTTTGAAACAATCTCTTCGGTTTGACACCCTTTGTGGAGGAAGAACCCTGGTCTGACTCTGTGGCTGAGATTGCTGGTTTGTTGATGGGGGAAGTGAGTAAGCCTGCTGCAATGCGCCTTTCCCTTTCGACTTTTTGCGCTTTTTCTAATTCAGATAGATTGAGCCACCCGCCTTTGATCAGAGCGTTCCTATCCGTGAACATAAACAACCTAAGTAAGAATTTGTTTTTGAGAGAGAAAGCTTTGAAGATTTGTAGAGTGAAAATGAAAGTGATAGTAAAACATTAGAAAATTATCTCAATTTATAGTAAATCTCAAAAGGAAGTCTTGATTCCTAGGAGAATTCGAAAAGATTAGTAATGATTAAAAGGCGGCGCTGATGTCACCTTCATTAATGAAGAGGTTGCTTTTCGAAGAAGGTGGGTGCAAAATTCAAGGTGAAAAAACGGCTGAAGCAACCAACCAAAGAGCGACACGTGTCGCATGAACTCTGGCAGAAAACCGTTTAGATTCACAGAGCTTTTGCAGTCCGGATAAAGCCATAACACAATTCAAAAGACCTGTCCGGGTAAAACTGCCACTGGCATCGGACTGTTTTTCAGGTTTTTGACAAAGGTATTTGGACAAACACCTAAAAAAGGGGCTCCTGATGAGTCCGAATGTTGCTACCTCTCTGGACAGGGACAGTTTGGACTAAGATCACCAAACCGGACAGGGTAGTTCGAACACCTCATCCATTGGACTGTTCGAACAAAGACTAAAGTACATAAAAACCTAATCACTTCTTGACTAAGCTGCCTGCTCTCTTCTATTAAGAGCTCATGGGTCCTTGAACTTGACCCGGGTCCATTAAACATGACCCAAAAGCCCATAAGGCCCAGATATAAGGGTATAAATACCCAACCACCAACATTAAATGGGGGTAATGAAAATTAAATACAACCAGGCTGCTTAATTCTCCCTCTACTCTCTACTCAAACATTAAATACTTACAAACTTCCACAAAACTCAAAATAAAAGTTACAATCTTACCCTCAGACGAAAATTAACCGCACCAGCATCGATGCATACACCAACGAGGTGATAGATTCTTTAGAAAAAATGTATGCCGAAGTTAAGTCTGATATGGTTTTTCTTTTCCATCAAACGTTTCCGCAGAGAACGTTTGGTACCTTGTGGAAATATGCTGAATATGAAGATATCCCATGCCATACGATGGTGGATGGTGATAAGAAGAACTACTCTAATGGAATTGATGATACTACCGATGAGGAAGAAGGAACCAGAGAAAGTTTCAGTGGTGAACCCAAAGATCCCAAGAAAAAAAATGATGCAGGAACATCTGAAGGGAATAAGCCATACGGTTTTAACTATCTTCTCTTACTTGTTTTTCTCAATATTTGTGAAATACTACAGTCCATGGATGGCGAAGGCATTTTTGTAACTATGTCTGGTTGATCCTCTCTTTAAACTTAAAGTCCTTGGATGGCCAAGGCATATTTTATGAGTTTTAATATTATTATTATCCGTTTTACCTTGCTAAAGTTTTTTCTCTATTTCATACTTGCTTAATTTTAATGGCTGATGTTTAAAGAGCCCTTATTTGTTTTAAAAGTATTTAAGATGAGAGTGTTTAAAATCTCTGATGACATGTGTTTAATGGTCATCATTCAACCAATTTAATCCGATCTGCCAAAGATCCTTAGAAGACTTTAAAGAAATTAGAATCAAACCACTCTGAATATTTTAAGAAGACATCAAATTTTATTGAAAAACTCAGACACCTCATTAAAACCTCCCCCTGCCACCAGGGTAGGAAAGAGTGTGCCCCCTAATATTTACATGGACTTTAAACAAGTAAATATTTAAACAACTTTCACTCCAGATATAAGTGGAGGTGTTCAAAAATCCAGGGGTGCTTTAAGATTTTTCCATCTTTGTCTTGAAGCCTGTATGTTCCAGGCTTAATTTTTCCGGAGACCTTATAAGGCCCTTCCAAGTTTGGAGCTAGTTTGCCGAACTACCTCTCCTTAGTACGCAAGAAAACTTTTCTCAATACCGTGTCCCCTGGCCGAAAATCCCTTCTTTTGATTTTGGAAGCAAATCTACTCCTCATCAAGTCTTGGTAATGCGCGGTTCTAAGATGAGCCTTAACCCTTTTTTTCTTCTATTAAGTCCAGCTGACTTCTAATTGCCACCTCATTAGCCTGTTTAGAATAATTTTGGACTTTGTATGATGGAAAAGTTTCCTCTATATGAGCAATTGCATCCATCTCATATACCAAGGCGAAAGGAGACTCCTGTGTAGCAGCTCCAGGGGTAGTCCGGTACGCCCATAATAGTTCTTGCAAATAGTTTGGCCACTTCCCTGTAGCCCCTTCTAAAAAACATTTCAGACCGGACAGAATGGTCATGTTTGCCACTTCAACTTGACCATTTTCTTGTGGGTGGAAAGGAGAAGAGAAACAATTCTGAATGCCCCGAGAGGCACATAAATTATCCATATCCTTGTTATCGAATTGTGGCCTATTATCTGTGGTTATCTTTTGTGAAACTCCAAATATGCAACAAACGTTAGACATAATAAATTTTATAACAGCTGTGGAAGTAGTTCATGCCATGGGGGCTGCTTCAATCCACTTTGAGAAATAATCAATGGTTACAATAATAGTCATGCACCCTCCGGATGCCATTGGTAGAGGCCCTACTAAATCCAGCCCCCGACGAGCAAAAGGCACTGGGTCAGCAATCGATTCTAGAAGAATAATTGGGATATGAATTTCATTGCCATATCTTTGGCATGGGTCACATTTCTTCACCAACTCCTTGGCATGTGCCATTATGGATGGCCGATAGTATCCGACCAACAAAACCCTCCGGGATAAAGCTCTATAACCACAGTGTGCTGATCCTTCTCCATCATGTAGTTCAGATAGCACAATTTGGGACTCTTCAACTCCCAAACAACGTAGGAGAGGTCTACTAAACGACTTCTTATAAAGGACATCTCTTATGATTAAAAAACCACGAGCCCTATGTTTCACTTTCCTTGCCACAGCTTTCTCCGGAGGCAAAATGCCATCTTAGATGTACTGAAGAAGGGGATATCTCCAGTCTTTGGGTTGAACCACTTGTATACTTAAGCTTTCCTCTTCTTCTTTGCTCTGAATGAGTTGTATGGATAGACATTCTTGCACATGAATCCACGGGTAGGACTCAGAATATGCTATGGTTGCCAAAGAGTCTCCTAGTGTGTTCTCCGATCTAGGTATATGCTCATAGCTAACATTTTTTAAGTTAGCTGCCACTTCTTTAAGGATAAACAAGTACTTGATCAACTGTTTCTTTTTTGCCTCAAATTGACCTTGAGCATGATGGATAAGAAGCTGAGAATCACTCATTAACCTGACTCTTTTAGCCCCACACAGAAAAGCTAGTTTCAAACCAGCTATAACAACCTCATACTCGGACTCATTGTTAGAATCCCTAAAAGCAAAACATATAGCCTGGTATAACTTATTGACATACGGAGAGGTTAAACATATCCCAGCACCACAACCCATGGTACTTGATCCACCATCTGTCCGGACAACCCATACCTTCTTAGTTTTCTCATCTGAAGCTTGCTTAGTACTTCTGTCCGAATGGAACTCAACCAGGAAATCAGCAACAGATTGGGCTTTGATTGCAGTTCGAGGGGCGAAATCAATATCATAATCACCTAATATACTGACCATTTGGTCATCCTTCTTGATATGTTTGCCTTCTGAAGGACATTTTTCAAAGGAAAATACGTGTGGACAATAATAGAATGAGACTGAAAATACGGCCTCATTTTTCTGGCAGCAATTACCAAGGCTAATGCTAGTTTTTCAAGCTTTAAGTACCTTTTTTCAGCATCCATCAGACTCTTGCTGACGTAGTACATCGGATGAGGATAACTGTCCATCTCTCTTACCAGCACCGCACTTATAGGACATTCAGACACAGCTAGGTATATGTACAATGTTTCTCCATCAACAGGTTTGTAAAGGGTTTTGGGAGAAGATAAATGTTTTTTTATTTCATTAAACGCATGGTCACATTGTGGAGACCAGTTAAAGTAGTTAGCACCATTTAAAGTCTGGAAAAACGGGGAACACCTATCCGAAAACCTTGAGATAAAACGATTCAAAGAACCTTTGCACTTCTTTAATATTCCGAGGAGGATCCATTTTTAATAAGGCATAAGCTGGTTCAGGCTGTATCCTTTTCTCACTTATCACATACCCCAAAAACATTCCCGATTGCACCCCAAAGACACATTTTTCTGGATTTAATTTTAAATTAACCTTTGTCAAGTTGGCAAAAGTTTCTTGAAGATCTGCTAGGTGCAACTCGTCTTCCAAGCTTTTTACCATCATGTCATCAATATATACTTCCATATTTCTCCCAATCTGATCAACAAATGCTTTGTTCACCAACCTTTGATAGGTAGCCCCATAATTCTTCAACCCAAAAGGCATCACCTTGTAACAATAGAGGCCCCTATCTGTAACAAAAGTAGTGTGTTCCTGGTCCTTCAGATCCACCTGTATCTGGTTATAACCGGAGAAGGCATCCATGAAGGACAATAACTTGTTCCCAGATGTGGAGTCTACCAACTGATCTATCCGGGGGACTGGATAAAGATCTTTTGCGCAAGCCCTATTGAGGTTAGTAAAATCGATACACATACGTCATTTCCCGTTCTTTTTCTTTACTAACACTGGATTGGCTGTCCACAAAGGATATTGAGACTCCTTTATGTGCCCCATCTTGGTAAGTCGGTCAACCTCTTGAACTATGATATTATCTTTCTCCTTAGAGAAAGCTCTCCTCATTTGCACAACAAGTGCAACATCTCTTCGGATGGATAGTTGGTGTGATATAACATTCGCGGGTACTGCGGTTACATCAGCATGACACCAACCAAAAACATTTTGGTGGTTTGCCAAAAAGGACAACACTTTTTTCTTCAATTCTAGTGCCATCTTGGAGCCAACTTTAACATTTCTTCCTTCACCAGAGAGTGGGTTTCAACTTCTTCGATTGGTATCAAAACACTAGGGGTCTCTCTGGGGTCATAAATTTCAGCCTCACCCTCAGAGGGCCCAAAAAATGCTAATCTTCGTTTATCCGGACTGTCCCTAGAGTTTTAGGGGCAAGTGCAATTACATAACATTCTCTTGCTATTTGTTTGCTACTCCGGACAACTCCTACTTGTCCTTGAACTGCATACTTTAAACATTGGTGAACTGTTGAAGCCATAGCATGCATCCTGGAGAGCCAGGACATCACAAAGATCGCATTATAACACGTGGGGCAATCTACCACAACAAAAAGTACCCTTACCATCTTCTTGAAAGGGCCCTTGCCCAACAAAACCTCCTCCTCAAACTCTCTGATCACATCCGCAGAGCTTCCTGTGAAGCCTACAATGGACTTGTTCGAACGCTGAATCACTGTTGGATTCTTCATCTGTTTATAGGAACTTAAAAAGAGAATGTTCGTTGAGCTGCTAGTGTCAATCAAAATTTTCCTGATGTCATTACCTCCAATCGATGCTCATATCACCACAGTATCCTCATGAGGACCAACTATGTCCCTTAGGTCATCTTCATCAAAAACAATAAAGGGAAAGGGAATTTGGGACTGATAGGAGGACATGCCTCCCTCTAACTGAGTAGCTAGAGTGTGAACATGCCTCTTCCTTGAAGAAAGGGTCGGCGCAGTCATTGTGTCTCCCCCAAATATAGTGAGTGAATCAAAAAAACTTATGAGCCCAGACACTGTCTTTGTATGTTCTTTTATAACCCCCACTTTATTTCGGGTTGGATCAGAATCCAAATACTCTGATTCGACATCAAATCTTTCAATGATTACCATTGCCCCGTCCGGAGCTGATGTCCCTGCATTGTTCGTTGGGCCAGTTTGGTGAGCATTGTTAGGTCTGTTCCCACTTCTTCTCTTGACATAAGATCCCAATTTTCCTCTTTCAGTCAGATTCTGCACCTCTTGTTTCAAGCCGATGCAATCTTTGGTGTTCTGGCCAATATCATGATGATATTGGCAAAAACAAGTATTACGACTTTCCATAGGAGATTGAAGAGTTATCGGCTTCCTGAAATGTACCTCACATTTTGTTTTGTCATAGATGGTTGCCACATTTTCTTTCAATTCAGCAAACCACTCCGGTTGGACCCAAGGTCCACGTTTATTTCTAGACTGCTGGCTCTGAGCTGGAGCTGGGTGACATTGAGTCTGTTTGGCCCTGTTGGGCCCCTACCTGGCTTCTTTGGCCTTGTATCCGAACTGTTCTGGTTTGGTGCAGCTGAGGTAGACCTCACTTGCCTGTGCACCCTAGTCTTTTTTATTTCATCTACATTGATTTGCTTCCCCACCTGGTTTAGCAAATCACCCCAAGTCATGGCCTTTTTCTGGTTACCGAATTGGCCAGATTCCCACGGTTTAATCCTTGCCTCAAAGAAGCTATTGCTACTTGCTCAAAGTAATCAGCTAACCCATTCTTTGTGTTCACAAACCGGCTTATATAATCTTTTAGTGATTCGTTTGGTTCTTGGGCACAATGGATAATAGTATCTCCATTAACCTTTACTTCCTTACTCCCAATAAACTGCCTCCGGAAGGCCACCCAAAACGTGTCAAAGTTTCTGAGACAACCCTGTGGTAGGCTATTGTACCATTTCAAAGCACTCCCCGTAAAAGATTGAGAGAAGGCTCTACAAAGTAGTTTGTCATCATCATCAAAATTGATCATAAAATTTTTAAACTGTTCTAGATGATTGTCTGGATCCTTGCTCCCATTATACTTTTCCATCTTAGTACTGTCAAACCTCTTAGGAAGGTTTCTGGACAGTATCTTGGATAACAATGGGATTTGTCTTCAATTCCGGCCACGACTAAAGACAGTGTCTTCATTAGGTGTTACAAAAATACCTCGCTCATCATGGGAAACAAAGGGATCCATCAGCAGGTAATCCACATGCCTACGGCTATGGCTGTGGTTGTGAGACGACCCTTTTCCCATATCGCTCTTTAACCTCCCATGCATATCCCTATTTCTTGAATATTTTTTAACCAACTTTTTCTTCTTCTTGGATCTGCCCTCGACACCGCTGAATAACTTGGAATCCTCAAGTCCATCCTCATTCGAGGAGCTACGAGAGGACTCAGACTCTGAGCTCTCCACCGGCTTAGACCGGTGAGATTTCTTGAAACTGACATGGGTCTTTTATGTACTCAAGTGAGTCTTTGCTGATGGTTCATTCTCCCTTGGGTTGTCAGTATGGTGAATGGCTGACACTTTTGACTTTTCTTTTAAACCCATATTTGCCTTTTTAGCAGCTCTCAACGCTTCTATTTCAGCTTTCAACCTATCTCGCTCTTCGACTGTGTACTCATCGTTCTCACCCACCATTTCTATCAAAGGTGGTGGCACTGCTTGCTCGTCCGGATTCATCCGAACTGGTTTTTCTTGCTGGTTTTGAATGCTAGATTCATGAACCTTCTTCTCCCATTATGGTCGCCAATTTGATGAGGTTAATTTTATACTAAGGGTAATTTTGTCAAATGTTTTAAAGAGTTTCAGAGGTATTAAATGTTTGGGTGTTTTGTAGTGAGAAATTTAAGTTGTTTGGTTGTATTAAATGTATATTACCCTTATTAATGAAAGTGGTTGGGTATTTATACCCTTAATTATGGACCCATGGGGTTTCGGGTCAAATTGTGAAACCGGGTTGAGTTTAAACCCATTAGTTCTTAAGTAGATTAGCACCTAGCTTAGTCAAAAGGTGTTTAGTGTTCTAATACTTTTGTCCTGTCCGGATAGTTCAGTGGGCAGTTATTGTCCGAATTACCCCTGTTCGGTTTCTTAGTGAGGGGTGGTGAATGAATCCGGACTCATTAGCAATAATTAAGAAACATGGTTAGAAGTACAAAATATTTGAATTACACAAGTAAATAAATAAGAAACATAGCTAGAAATAGAAAAAATAAATCGAATTAGAAATAGAATATAAGTAAGTATTAAAAGATTAAGATGAAAATAATAATATAAGTGATAGGTATTGAATATTTGGAGGAAAAAACTTATGTTTATGAGGAATTATTATGAGAGATTTCAGATATAGTTGATTGCTCAAGCTTTATGAGAGAGAAAGTAACGAAGAATAAAAATGTGTCAAGTGTAAACTAGTATTATTTCCAAGATAAGTACACATATTTATAGATGAGGTAGTTACATGTAACAGAATTAGTTAGTCATATGGATACTTTACCCCACTTCACTATTTTATACATACATATTTCTTACAAATTATACATTTAGTCATTTACATTTACACTCTATACTAAATCTCTCTTTCAACTATAAATACTCAATTGAAGACATTTTTAGTAATTATTTCTTATAAGTATAAATTCTCCGTGCAAAGATAAAATGGAATGATTAATACAATCTCGAGTAATTTTGAAGACATAAAGTAATTCAAGCTATCTAGAAAGAGAATGAAGTTAAGAGTGGTCATAAATCAAAATGTCAATCACCTTTATTTCCAAATTCCCCCTACTATTTATAGGCATGGGTGGTTATAAGTAACATATTTAGTTACAAGTGATGATATTTACCCCACTTCTAAACTCAGTATAAACACATTTACAACAAATTGCAATCTCAGACCCCGATATGTACTTTATGTATTAAATCTATCTTTTAACTATAAAATACTCAAACTATAATACTTTTAATAATTTCTTTCGCTCCTTAATTATTCATATCCATATAAGTAGCCCTCATAGTCCTTACGAAGACTTCTAAGAAAGTTCTAAGTCTTATTATATACAAGCTCATTGCTTTAAAAACCCTAATTGGTTCCAATTTTGTAAGTTGTTCGGATAATTTGAACCGTATCTTTATCTTTCTTTGGCTCGGAAAATCGTGTATCCTCTTTGACTTTGCCTCGGAAAATCAAGTGTCCCCTCAAACATCTACCATTCTTCATTGGTGAAAAAAACCCAAATGGTTAGTTATCAAAATTCTAAAGAGGCTCAATTACTGTCCTCCTAGAACATAAAAGAATGTTATAGAAGTCTGCAGGTACACATGCCATTTGAGTCTCACACACTATATGTGTTAACCTACTTTAGACTAGGCAACCGTTATCTATCGATTCATATTTCACCTTATAAACGTCTATCGACCTTTCAACTTCCTCTTCTGAAATGCTCAATCCCATCTTTACTCTTTATTCTATAAATACTAGCTCAGTACTCATTTTTTCTATCACACATAAATTTTAAAGATACTACCGCCATCGTGTTCATCCTTCACTCATCTCATTCAACTTTTTCTGATTTTCATTTTTCACTACCTTTGGAAGTTTCTCAGAAAATCCTCCTAATCCAAAAGAGAGAAAAGTGCAATATCGCTTCGGTTTATGAAAAAACTAAAATTCAATAAAAATCTCATCTTCGGTATTTACGATTACTTCAACATTTATGATAGAACTGTCGAATATCGATTAGTGGGTTTGATCGACAACTCTCCGAAGCTATCCTCCCATACCACTTCGTACGAGACTTTCAACCCTGATCGGAATCGCTCTCGTAGAAACCAATATCCTTCTTATCTAGCCCCCAAAGCCTGCTCACAATGACCTCTTCGAATCACAAAATAAACATCTTCTCGAAACAATATATAAGCATATTCTCACAAGACTTAAACTCCTTGAATCAATCAAAAACAAATTCCTCGAATAAATTTCGGGAGCATCTTCTCAAAAAGCTAAATTCCTCAAAAATGTTGGTTAATAGCAATGGGGAATTCCGAAGAACTCGATACTTCACATAATGCCACTACATCACATCATACATCGAATAGAACACTTGTGACAAACAAAAAGTCACATGAGACGCTTTCACAAAAAATCAAACAAAGAGCTTCGAATATTCCCGAGAGCTCCCAAACCATACCTCTCACTGCTGCCCCCCTCACTTCAAGACGAAATCTTTGAGGAGAATCTGAATCAGACTCTATAACAGAAACTATTTCGGATACCTAAAATACATGAAGTACTCATCCCTCTAATTACGAGGGTGATGCTATAAAGAAACCAGCTTTGAAGAAGAAAAAGAAGATAATCAAAGAAATCATAACTCTTTCCGAGGATATTGTCACACATCTAAGTGTTAATCTTAAGGATGTACTTCATGAATACTTTATTGCACTCAATAAAGTGAAATGTGATTATTTCAACCAATCTGAGACCGAAATTCTCAAGAAGCAGTGGGGTATCCCTAATAATATACTCTTCGATTACCAGTGGTAGGAGAGACTCCATTTTTTGTAGAGAAAAAGAACTTGTTATTTACCCTGAGATTCTAAACTGGGGCCTTAAGTTTCTTTTGGACCGATTCGTGGTAGATTACTTCGAGATAATTGATCTTTGTCGGACGCAAGCAAGTCTGAACTTATGGTTTACTTTGCTATTGAGTATAATGGCATCAAGACTTGCCAAGATACCTTTACCAATAGAGTAACTCATCGCACAAACTAGTCTCTCAAAAAATCTCATTTTGAATTTATACTACCTTACCCTTAAAAATTCCTCGAAGCTTATTGACGATCTCCTCGAGGCTGATAAAATATGAAAATAAAAAATTTTCTTTATTTATTGTACTTGTGAGAATGGGAAGGAAATTTATACTGATAATCCTTCAAGGTTAAACCTCAAATAGAAGAGAATTAGTAACTAATATAACAATTTTTTTGTTTCAAACATAATTTTTCTTCAAATCTTTAAATCTCATGTTGTTCTTTATAGTAATTTCGAGGAGATACAAGATCCACAAAGCTGTTGCCAATGAGATATTTTCAAAACTAACTAAATGGACAGAAAGAGAATGGTCCAATTAATTTTACAAGGTATTCATGCCTCTTAATTTCGTCCAAATCCCCCTATGGAAGCTCTGCTCAAACTTTGTTTTTACCTACTAAAAAATTGATGGAACATTCGGGTGCAATAAATATTGTAAAGAGGTTGGCTGCTCTGATGCATGGATTACAATTTCATGTGCATTATGAGTCAAGTTTTTTGTCATATTATTGGTGGTGTGGTTTATTGTACGCTGAGGGTAATTTTGTCAAGTGTTTTGGAATGTTTTAAGAGTATTAAATGTTTGAGTGTTTTCTAGTGAGAGATTTAAGCTGCCTGGTTGTAATAAATGTTCATTACCCGTATTAATGAAAGTAGTTGAGGTATTTATACCCTTAATTATGGACTCATGGGCTTTCGGGTCAAGTTATGAAACTGAGTCAAGTTTAAGAACCCATTTACTTAATAAGTTGATTAGTTACTAGCTTAGTCAAAAGGTGTTTAGTTATTTAATACTTTTGTCCTGTCCGGATGATTTAGTGGGCACTTTATGTCCGAATTACCCCTGTCCAGATATCTCAGTAAGCAGTGGTGGATTTATCTCGACTCATCAATTGGTAAATTCTTGGTTGTCTATTTTGATGACATACTGATTTATAGCATTAACGATGAACTCCATTTATAGTATATGCAAGAGGTTTAAAGTTGTCTGAAGCGTAAAAACTTATATGGGGGTTGAACAAATATTTTTTCTCACAGAGTTTGTCTGCTTCCTAGGATATGTAGTATCAAAAGATGGACTGTCAGTTTTTAACTTTAAAATAGCAGGACCTCGTGACTGGTCACCACCGACATCTATCAATGAGGTCAAGTCATTTCATGGGTTGGTGTCGTTTTATTGACCATTTATTCATAACTTTATCATCATTATGGAATTTATTACCGATTATATGAAATAGAAGGATTTTAGTTGGACTCTAGAGGAAGTAGCGCCATTTGAAGAAATTAAGGTATGACTGACCATCGCACCTATATTTGTCAAACCTGACTTTTTTATAGTATGAGAGTTGCATTGTGATACAACTGGTATGGGTATTGGGGCTATGTTGAACCAATAGGATCGATCATTCTCCTCCTTCTATTCGTCTCATAAAAATAAACACAGTCGTAATTTTTTTTTTATAATTTTATATATATATATAAACTAATGTTTAGTTACTAAATGATAATAAATAATAAATAATGATTTCGTTGGATACTAAATTCTAATTTCAAAGAAAAATATCCATAAATACACTCTCAGGGGTGTCATTACCACCTAATACCAAAAAATAGAAAGTACTAAAAGATACATGGACCTAAAAATGGATAAAAAAAAGTCATACTATAAATAGGTTCTTTAGGTTGAAAACTCCTTTTTTCCTTCTCAAGCCAAACGTTTCACTATCCATTCCCTTCCAAATTTACGAAACTAATTTGAAACAGTCAAACACCCAACCCAGTAACTCGTTTAACGAAACTACCGACGAAGACTCGAACTTACGCTACTCACTCCGACGAAGTACTCAGGGGCTCACAGGACACTTATCGTCGACCAGATTAACATATTCTATGATTAAGTCACTGTTTAGACCTCTATTAGTATGTACATGTAATAGTTTCAATTTTTTTAACTTAATACTGTTGGATTTATTAATCTAAACTTATTTATTCTCTTTTGGTTATTTATTTGATATTTGAAAATAGTTATTTGCTTTGATTTGGTCTTTCACGTAGTTAAGAGAATGTAGGAGTGGTGGAACAAAGCGTTACGTGACTGAGTAGTCATAGGAAGTCAGTTACTATTTTTTTAGTAACTGTCCTGTATGTGTTTTACTATTTATCTTGTACTGCATTCATTTGATCAATATCAGAACGCTTTAAATCCAACTTTGTTTTGTCTTGTTGTTAAAGTAAACATCTATATCTATATATTTGTGAGAACAGGTACTGGAGTTATCAACATTTGGTATCAGAGCTATGGAAAACAACAAATCAAAGGATGGAACGTTTGGTCTGAGCTATCCCATGCTGAACAGAGGAAACTACACAGCGTGGGCACTCAAAATGAAAGTATACATGCAAGCACAAGGAGTATGGAGTGCTATAGAATCAAATGCGGTGGTGGAAGATAGAACAGACAAGATAGCCCTTGCTGCGATCTACCAGGGGATTCCGGAAGATATTTTGTTGTCTGTTGCTGAGAAGAAGAGTGCAAAAGAAGCTTGGGAGTCTGTTAAAACCATGTGTTTGGGAGCTGATCGAGTCAAGACAGCAAGAATTCAGACTCTTAAGGCAGAGTTTGAAACATTGAGAATGAAAGAAACCGAGCCCCTCGATGACTTTTGTATGAAACTAAATGGACTAGTTGCAAATATAAGAACTCTGGGAGGGAAGGTTAAGGAGAGTTATGTCGTAAAAAAGTTATTACGAGCTGTCCCTAACAAATTTTTGCAGATAGCCTCTACCATTGAACAGTTTGGAGATTTAGAGATCATGACTATTGATGAGACGGTTGGATCCCTAAAGGCTCATGAGGAGCGATTGCGAGGTCAGGTTGAGACCAATGGTGGCCAACTCCTATTGACAGAGGAAGAGTGGTCAAGAAGGGAGAAAGATGAAGGGAAACTTCTACTGACAAGGGAAGAGTGGCTGAAGCGTGCAGAAAAAGGAGGAACAGACACATCGTCCTGGCAAAGGTCTCAAAATAACAAGGAGCCTGGACGTGGATGGCGCGAGAAGTTTGATAAGAGTAAGGTAAGATGCTTTAATTGTCAAGATTATGGACATTACGCAGCGAAGTGCAAAAGGCCAAGACGTGAAAGAGAACACAGAGGAGAAGTGAACATTACGCAGATGCAAGACGAGGAACCTGCTCTGTTAATTACTGAAAAAACAGAAGAAAATGATGACAAAGTCATGTTGATTAATGAAGAAAAGGTGTCACCAAAGTTATTTCAGAATGGTGAAGGTGTGCAGATGAATTCGAATTTGTGGTACTTAGACAACGGTGCTAGCAACCATATGACGGGACAATTATCAAAGTTTCGAGAGTTGGATGAAGGTGTAAGGGGTAAAGTCAGATTCGGAGATGGCTCGACTGTGCTTATTAAAGGGAAAGGAACGATTGTGATGAAGTGTCAGAATGGAGAGGAAAGGCTGCTAAAAGATGTTTATTATATACCTATGTTATGCAACAACATTGTCAGCTTAGGACAATTGGCTGAAGAAGGTAACAGGGTGATCTTAAATGGTGCACACTTGTGGGTTTATGACAAAGGCGGAAAACTTATCATGAAGGTGAAGAGATCCATGAACCGTCTGTACAAGATCATTATAGAAAGTGGTAGTCCAGAGTGTTTGCTGTCAAAGTCTGATGAGAACGCTTGGTTGTGGCATGCCCGACTTGGGCATGTCAATTTCAACGCTATGAAGTTGATGTGTTCAGCTAAGATGGTGCATGGTCTGCCGGAAATTAAAACGCAAAATGAGGTGTGCCCGGGCTGCCTAATGTCAAAACAGAGCAGGAAGTCTTTCCCAGGTCAGGCGAACTACAGTGCAAAAGGAGTGTTGGAGCTCGTTCAGGGCGATATATGTGGACCAATATCTCCTGCTACCACTGCCGGTAATAAATTCTTCTTCTTGCTAGTCGATGATTATAGTCGTGTAATGTGGGTGTATATGTTGAAGAGCAAGGACGAAGCTTTTGATGCGTTCAAAAAATTCCGAGCATTGGTGGAAAATGGCAAAGAAAAGAAAGTGAAAATTTTCAGAACCGATAGAGGGGGTGAATTTTGTTCTAAACAATTTAATTCCTATTGTGAGGAAGCAGGGATCACTAGACAATACACGGCACCATACTCTCCTCAACAGAACGGTGTGGTAGAAAGGAGAAATAGAACGGTGGTAGAGATGGCACGGAGTTTTCTAAAGGAAAAACAGTTACCCTTGACATTGTGGGGTGAGGCAATTCGACACTCGGTGTATGTGTTAAATCGCCTGCCAACTAGAGCTATTTCTGGAGTGACCCCTTATGAGGCCTGGTCGGAAAGCAAACCAAATATTGGGCATATTAGATTTTTTGGGTGTTTGGCGCACATGAAACTCCCATCTGTTCATACAACAAAACTGGATGACAGAAGCAAACCGGTAATTAATCTAGGCAAAGAACCTGGAACGAAGGCGTATAGATTGTTTGACCCGGAGCACAATTCAGTTCATGTCAGCCGTGATGTTGTGTTTGAGGAAGGAAAAACATGGTCTTGGAAGCATAATGAGGGTGTTCTCGAAGAGCATCAAGGTACTTTCTCTGTTTTTAGCATACCAGTAGGAGAAGCTAACAACAATACCGAAAGAGGAGAACAATATAATTCTCAGAACGAGAGTTCGCAGATGGAGGAACTTTTAGATGAAAATGTTTCGGGCGCTGCCTATACGCCACAGTCGTCCCATAATTCACAGTCCCCGTCCAGCACAAGTTCAGATAGTGAGACAGACAGCGGACCCAGACGCTACAGAACTTTAACTGAGATTTATGCTGAAACTCAGGAGATTGAGTTAGGAGATGACGAGCTGATGCTCACTGGAGTAGATGAACCCACGAGCTACAGCAAAGCAGAAACTGTTCAAGCTTGGAGAAAAGCTATGAAGTGCGAGATAGATGCAGTTGAAAGAAACAATACATGGAAACTAACTGAGCTTCCACCCGGTCAAAAGGCTATTGGATTAAAGTGGGTTTTCAAGCTGAAGAAAGATACAAATGGGAATGTCATCAAGCACAAAGCAAGGATTGTTGCAAAAGGGTATGTGCAGAAACAAGGGAGAGATTTTGATGAGATTTTTGCACCGGTTGCACGCCTCGAAACTGTTCGGATTTTGTTGGCTCTTGCTGCTAAGCACGGTTGGGAGGTACACCACCTTGACGTAAAATCGGCATTTTTGAATGGAGAAATTGAGGAGGAAGTTTACGTTACTCAGCCGGAGGGTTTTGTTAAAGAAGGTCAAGAACATCTTGTGTACAAATTAATAAAGGCGCTCTATGGCTTGAGACAAGCACCTCGTGCTTGGTACACTAAGTTGAGTAGATATCTTGAAGAGCTTGGTTTTGTGAGATGTCCTTACGAACACGCAGTGTACACAAAGAAGATGGGCAACGATGTTTTGATAATCGGGGTTTATGTTGACGATCTTTTGGTGACAGGAACAAATGTTACAATAATAGATGAGTTTAAAGTACAGATGAACAAGAAATTTGAGATGAGCAATCTGGGAACTTTGGCGTACTATTTGGGCCTGGAAGTCAAACAAGAAATGGGGAGGATTGAACTAAGTCAAGCAGCTTATGCAAAGAAAATATTAGAAAAGGCTGGTATGTGGGATTGCAACCCTACGAAATTCCCGATGGACCCCAAGGAGTGCATTGGCAAAGACGAAGGAGGAAAACCAGTGGATGCTACAAAGTTTAAGAGCATGGTTGGAGGTTTGCGTTATTTAGTCCACACCAGGCCAGATATAGCTTATTCTGTTGGAATTGTAAGTAGGTATATGGAGAAACCCACTATGATGCATCAGCTGGCTGCAAAGCGTATCTTACGTTATGTCAAAGGTACCTTAAATCTTGGTTTAGTTTATACGAAAGGAAATGGCAGTGATTTGTTGACAGGTTACTTCGATAGTGATCTGGCTGGGCATATTGATGATCGAAGGAGTACAGCAGGTATGGTTTTTTATTTGAATGATGGGCTAGTAACATGGACCTCGCAGAAACAGAGGTGTGTGGCACTCTCTTCATGTGAAGCAGAATTCATGGCAGCAACTGCAGCTGCGTGCGAAGCTATTTGGTTGAGGAAATTGGTGGGTCAGGTGACTGGTAACTATATTGAACCTGTAGTTCTTTATATCGACAACAGATCAGCAATTGACTTGGCTAAAAATCCTGTATTTCATGGGCGAAGTAAGCACATTGATATCCGCTACCATTTCATTAGAGAATGTGTCGAGAATGGTGAGATTGTTGTCAAGCATATCAGTTCGGATCTTCAGAAAGCAGATGTGTTAACAAAAGCCTTGCCAACTGCTAAGTTTGAGAAGATGAGGTCTTTGCTGGGTGTGAGAGTTCTTCAGGCATGAGTTTAGATTAAAGGGGAGAATGTTGGATTTATTAATCTAAACTTATTTATTCTCTTTTGGTTATTTATTTGATATTTGAAAATAGTTATTTGCTTTGATTTGGTCTTTCACGTAGTTAAGAGAATGTAGGAGTGGTGGAACAAAGCGTTACGTGACTGAGTAGTCATAGGAAGTCAGTTACTATTTTTTTAGTAACTGTCCTGTATGTGTTTTACTATTTATCTTGTACTGCATTCATTTGATCAATATCAGAACGCTTTAAATCCAACTTTGTTTTGTCTTGTTGTTAAAGTAAACATCTATATCTATATATTTGTGAGAACAGGTACTGGAGTTATCAACAAATACACCGTAATTTGTTTCTTAATAATGCATTAGCATATGTGATTATTGGTTTGTAAGGTATGTATAGTGTATTTCAGTGTCCATTATTATTGTATCTATAGTTTCTTAGGGATATTGCCGATCATTGGTCGCTTCTGTTTTTGGTGGGTTTTACGATTCGTGTTAGTTTCTAAGGATTCGTAGGTGCGCTTACTTTGTTTTTTTTTTATTTAGTTGTAATCAATATATGCTGTAGATTATTTTTTAGTTCTTGGTTTGTGCTTGGATACTGGATTTTCCCATTCGGTAGATCTGCATTTGTATATAAGGGTAATCTGATATCTTGTTCATGTGTTGGTATATTGATCCCACATCTTGTTAGTATGCTTTCTAAATAACACACACAGTTATATTGTGGGGTGGGGTTTGATGCGTAGATTTGAAGCAATCGCATAAGTGGATTGGCTGTTATATTTATTTAAGAACACACATGTATGTTTCTGAAGAAATCGTGAGGTTGGATGTTAGTTATATAGAACTCGTGCTATCATTTTCTATGTATCAAAGAAATCACAGAGTGTGTGTTTGCGATGTAGTGTTATGGTTGCATTATCAAACAACTTGAATTTATCTTTATGCATGCAATATGATTGCGAAAAGATAGTGTTACAGATCTAAGCATCCTAAACCTGCTGAAAAATGAAATAAAATTACGGTCGAACACATAGAAGTTGCAAAAGACATTCCCTTCAACAAATTTTTGAAAAAATCGTTCGACCTTCGCAACAAAGATATGCTAATGAAAAATTATTATAAGATGATCAATGAGATGGTAAAGACGTATTCGGTCGAGGGGAAGGATTTCCGGATCAACTCTAAACTTGTGAAGCTAACTACAAACGATGTAAAGATCATATTCAGGCTTAAATATGGGACAAAAGAAATGCCTCTAACCAAAGGTGCTAAGAATGATTTGAGACTAATGCAAAGGTATTTCTTAGTCCCCGCTCAAGAAAAATCGGGCCGACAAATAACAAATCGGTATCAAATGCTATGATAAAGGTAACTCGGTATCTAAGGTCTTCTATTTGTGTGATGTTTATTTGCACTACTATAACATGGTATTCATCGTCTTATTGGAAGGTATACATAAAGCCATAAGGGAAAGAGTGGAGCATGCTACGAAGGACGTTGCTCGATTGTTGATATTGTTTATTTGTTTAATCGTGTTCTACTCATTTTTTGGAGATATAATGGGTTGGATGGCGCGGGGAAAATAAACAACTACAATTGATCTGGAGCAATATTACAGAAGCTCCTTCGATCAATTAGAAAATATGTTGCTCTAGGAAATCTCGATAGAGTTATCGATTGTGTTGCAGTATTATTCGTAAGTATAGTGCCCCAAACTGAAATGTAAGTTTAAATAACATGTAAGTTTAAACAACATGAGGTAATACTAATAAAGTTTGTGATGCAGCTCTTCATTATGAAGCACACAAGCATTAGGGTTGATATTGCCAGGCTGGACATGATCTCGATATGCTAGAAATGGGAGGGATTCGAAGGTAAGTCGGCAACCATATACATGATTAAGATGCTCCACGAGCTACGAGATGATAAGGTACCAAATATATGTTCGACTATGTTATTGTAGCTAGTAAAGAACTCGCGCAGTAGGGAACATTAAGGAATACGCATATATGTAATATAACAGAACACACATGGGTTGTATAATACAACACGCACGTATTATGTTTCAAAGAAATCGCATGTAGTTTTTAATTAAGAGAAATTGGGTAGCTGCATTTTAATAAAGGTCACATATTAGATATACCAAGAGAAATTGCATAGTTGTAGTTGTTAAACAGAACTAACATATTTTAACATAACTCACATATTTTAACAGAACTCGTACATTTTAAATATGAAGATGTAGCTGAAGAGGTAGCTGAAGATGTAGCTGAAGGGATAGATGTTGCAACAATCATACAGGCTGAGAATACATCAGTTGTACCATCTGAACAAGAGGTGGATGCATCAGTTGTGGAGCAGCCTAAACATAGAGTGGACCAACATGAACAGGATTTATAGACCATATAAGTTCCTGCAACAATGGACCAACCTGAGAAGGAGACAGATGCAACAACACAGGAACCAGCTCAAGAGGTATTATGTAAAAATCAATCTTCTTCATTAGAAGTGCAAATTGAAAAGGGGACAGACGATGCAGTAGTGGTACCACTTGAAATAGGTAGTGGGTAGAAAAGAATCTGCTCTAATGGAGACAGAGACTACACCACTGATACAATAACTACTAGAGGCAGAAACAATAGAAGTGGATCCACCGGAGAATGAAGTTGTTACAAAAGAGTCTACAATAAAAAAAAGACTACACCACCAGTACTCCAAATACAATGAGACATTCACTAGAGAAGTGAAACAAATGGAACCGGGAGTGGAAAAACCAGAATATGAAGGTCATGAATATGTAAGTGGATCTTAAGTTCATTAGAAGTCAACTTTATCAATATATTTTTCATATATCGTCTGCTTATGAAGTTATATTGTCTAGGGTTTAGAGATATTGTTGTGTTATATTTTGAAATTTATTTTTGTTATACTGTGAAGTGTTTATGAAGTCAAATCGCATGGGTTTTCTTATAAAAAAACTTACATGGTTAAGATTTCAAAGAACTCTCTTAATAAATATATATATATAACTAATAAATCGCATTGTTAATGTAATGAAGAAGTTGTATGTAAAATATAACACAACTCGCATGCATATAATGTCTCAACAGTCGCATGCATAAAATGTAACAACAATCACGTGGTTATAATACAATAGCAATCACATGGTTGTAATAACATAACAATGACACTCTTATGATATCACAGAAAATGCTTGATTATGATTATAGAAGCAATCATATTTTGGTTCTGTTATTGCAACCGGCATGGCTCTATTATATGGTTGAGTTTTTATGAACTCGCATGTTTGATATGTTAAATATGTGAAGGGAATCGCACGTTCATTATATATGGAATTGTATCTTCTTCGTGCAATGTATGCCATGGTACACCCAATAAGAAAAGGAAGGCAAAAAACAAGCAGAACAACAACGCCAACAACAAGAAAAAGAGGACGTTGATCAACACGAACCCATCACCAACAACAAAATTAATAAGAACAACAACAACCAGCTTTAGAAAACTTTGAAACACTAACCCAAACCAAAGCCAAACCACCACTCCAATAGCAGGATGAAAAAAAAGCTCAATCTCAACAAGAAACACAAACCTGCACAAAGGCAGAACTACTAAACCAGCATGAAGCAGCCACGGAAGTCCAACAACTTACTGAAAAAGGAAGCCGAACATCAACAAGAAGGGTTCATAATTCATAAGAAGCCACCCAAGAAAAAATCATCAACATCCACTGATACGAAGAACGAAACAATAAAAAAAATCACTACCACTCTTAGATGATTGTTTCATATAATGTACAGAATCGTTTTTTTGATAAAGTTGATAAGTTTTAAGAAAATGCTATCATGCAACAAATTTTTGGATTTTATCCCAGAGGTTACGCGTAATCAAAATTTAGAAGATGGTACTACTGACAAGGCTGTATAGAAGAAAATATCATTGGTAGTTGTTGGGGATCTTGTAAGTGGATCTTCAAATTATTAAACATCCAATATATATAGTGAGGTGGTGATAATGTGATAGAAAGTTCTCTATGTTATAGGTTGTAGAGGATGAGTATCCTAATTTGGATTTAATTAGTCAGATAGAAGAGGCAGATGCAGATGTTAATTACCCGGATTGGGAAAAAAGTACAGCAGCAACGCAGATCGTCGTGGTCAATGAATACCACAGAATCCTTCAAATACAAAGGATAGAAGAGCAATAAAATCTAGAAGTATGGTATTTAGCATAGTCATATTTTTCCTACAGACTTAAGGTGAGTGTGATTAAGTTAATGGCACTACCATACAAACATGATATGGACTTCAAGGTAAAATATAGAAGTGTAGCTAAGTAGCGATGGATTTAAATGTAGTGTTGTCCTAGTCTAGCATGATCTATTATACTACGAACTCGCATGTTTATTAATATCTCATCTTGGGTTATAAGATACCAACTTGTCATTTGGTATATTATCGACGTTGGGATATATAAGATGCTTAAATAAACACATTTTCTAGTACCATTGAAATGCTACGAAGATTCCTACACTTGTAAATACAATGCGATTCAAATTTCTGCCATTGCAACGGTAAGTGCAATTTAATTTTGTAATCCTCAATTCATAACAATAATATTTGTAATATTCATCCATAAAGCAGAAAACACTAGCAAAAAAAGATATTTCAAAACTAGTTTACCAAGTATCCGAGAAAACGAGGCAAAACACTTATATTATATTCCTTCTGGTGTACCACATAAGCAAGGATACAATGAACCATTGGACCTCGATGGTTTTTTATATGGAGAAGGGAAAGGAAAAAACTATAATTCACTCATGCCTAAAAGCAAAATTGGAGCTACTGTTAGATTTAAAACTTAACTCACTGGAATTAGCGAATAATACGCACGGTTGGATTACAAACATATCGCAATAGTATAATATTCTAGAAAATTGCGCAAGTTTAATTTACAGAGAAATCAAAACGGTAAAAAATAACTAAAATCACATTATTTGAAATGCTAAGTAACTCGCGCGGTAACAAACCAATTGTTAAGTATTAAAAGAACTCGCACTAATAATTTACAAAATAACTCGCACTATTATAACTGTAAACAGGGAATTGCACAACTTTTTGATCTGTCATAACACCATATCGTTTCCCTTTAACGAAGGCCTGAGCATACTTCTCCGAAGGTAAATTTTCAAGAAATTTTATAATTCTACTACGACTTTCACATACTTAATCCGCAATATAATTATTAAAAATATCTACCGTGGGAGCATAATCATGTCGATTAGACAAACATAGGATCCTAATCTTAAACTCTCGGTTAGTACGTTCCATATCTGTCTTCAAATTTTGAAGAATATGAAAAATACAATTCGTATGATAGCAGTTTGGATACAAGACATAAACAACATTAATGATACCTAAATGGACGTTCGAAATAAATGTTATTTGACGCTTCAACAAATGAGGTTTCAAACTCTCTAAAAACCACAACCAATTGTCATAATTTTCATTATCAATAATATCAAATGCAACAGGGAATATACCTACAATATCACAAGAGTAAATTGATTTTACATGTCTAGCATACTCAACTAACACAAACAACTCACATGCTTATTCTACAAAAAACATCATACAGTAATTATAAAACACAACTAGAATGTTCATTAAACACATCTTACACATGTCTTGCATGGTCAAATAAATGGAATAATTCGTACTATTGGCTTAAGGAAAAATCCCATCATATAAATATCCATTAAATTGCACGTTTAACAAATGTGTATATCTCATGCGGTCTGTTATATCACAATTATTGGGATTCAAATGCATAAGACCTCGCATGATCTCCGTTAAAATACAACTTTCATCCTCAATTCCCTAGATACGCATGATCCTCTATAATCGTAATTAAAATCGTACATTGTAAGTATATAAGAAAAGCATGAAACAAACCGTATTGTCATCCTTTGCTACGAAAAATAACAATACACCCATATACTTTCCGGTTAAAAGGGTTTCGTCGATATACAAAATCGGACGACATTAATGAAAACCTTGAAGGCACAAATGAATATTATAAAACAACGCTTGAAGACATTTCCATCAGCTAACTCCAAGTGGAAGTCGGTAGTAATATCACGACTCTTCAATCATTTGAATTATCCCTTTAGTAAACTAAAATAAGTATTACTATCTCCAAAAACTCCCCTCATTCTCTTCACTAAAGCATTCAATAAGAGACGGTAAGAGATGTCTAAATCGTAGTCTTGTTTAACAGAAGATTCTATATTTTTTACCCTCACCGACTGACATGCCCTAATAGAATCATGAATTTTATTCGCAATCAAATCCGATGTCAAATGCCTCCAATGTTGTTTTGGAGAAAACGGGGCTGCAAGTATGACATTCAACAAAATGATGTATCATTATGAAGTCGGTGCTGGAATCAACTGATACATAAAATCTTCATTTACATCTAGTTGAGACTTTATTTTTACAATAAGCAATGATCTTACTTATTGTATTATGCATGTACTTGAAAGAAAAAACATGGTCTAAGGTATATCAGCATAAAGATAACCTTAGAGCTGCAACACTTTCACCAAAAGTTGACCAACACATGTGATAGCATCAGCCCAACCAAAACAAGTTGTTTTTTAGTAATCATAATTAACTAAACCATTATTACTCTCCCTACTAGTTAGTTAATTATGAGAGGGTTCCACCAAACTTATGATAGGTTGTTTACACATTTCACCAGAAAAAGTTTCAACGAGTTGTTGTTTGTAACAAAACTATCGTTTTTTAGACGCTCCACATCAAGATATACCTCTAAACCGAAAAATTCTTCTCATTATTAAACAAACAATTCTTGTAATCACTGTAGGAGTAGGTAATAATGTAGTTACCTCATACCAGCTCGTCCCATCTGTTTTCAACGTACTCTTAAATACTTTGAAACTTTTCAAACTCGGTCAAATGAACAATTGTAGTTTGGTGACTGTATCTGAAAATAAAAACTCGTGGTTTAGACATATATTACCCTGCATTTAACATGTAGATAACTTGCATGGTTCATAACCCTGAACTCGCTTTGTTGAAATAGCAAAGCAATCACATTTATATTATTGTACATAAGTCGTATAGTCTGTTAACAAGGGAATCTACCAACGAATCTAAAAATAAATTGGATGGTAAAATCTACATCTAAACTCACATAATGGTGCTCTGATAACCCTCAACTTGCATGGTTAGTGTCTAACTAAACTCACTTTGGTTAAATAGCAAAACAATTACATTTATATTACCGTTCATAAATCACATAGTCTGTTAACAAAAGAATTCATTAGTCAATCTACAAAGAAAATGTATGTTCATCATCTTTCTATATAAACCTAAACTCGTATAGTGGTGCCATGATAATTCATGAAAGAATTTACTAATCGTGCATGTTCTACAAGTAATCTCGCATCTTTAACCACACATACTAGTAAAATATAAACTCGATTCAATATAGTCTACCACACCTAAAACAGATACAATAACTGAATTAGATGCATAATACAACAAGTTTATAACTTAACATACAACAATAAATAATGAAATCGTCGTGTTACACATTTAGTTTTTAAAAAAAAGGTAGGATACAGAGTGTCACGTTACGAGGAATCATCGCTTGACTGATAAACCACTTGGAAAGGAAATCTGCAATGATGCACAAATTAAACAAGCCGAAATCAAAAAACGATGATCATGAAACAAGCATAAATCAAAAAACTTAAATGAATCCACCGTTACTCACAAACTCAGGTGATGCTTCGTCGACAGTTCATAATGGTCTTCTTCGCCGATGAACTCATGCTATCAAGTAGGTAGAGTCGTCGACGTAACAATTCGATCACCTGAATTCAGTTTCTTTAAAATCAAATATTTTTAGTAAAATATGGAGAGAAATAGAGATAAGATTGGTTACAAATTCAGATTTTTAAAATGTCAAATAAAGAAAAAATTCAACCATTTAACAAAAAAATAAATTTATATAGTTGGAAGAAGATATTTAAAGTATTAAAACAATTAAATATTAAGTAAAAGTTATCGGCTTAAAATGAATCTTCAATAAAAATAAATGATAATATTCTAATTAAATAAAACTATAATTTTTGAGACTGTGGATGGCTTGATTTTCGCTAAATTTAATCTAATATTTATTTTTATACGAAAATCAATCTAAAATATAATTCAGATAAAAAACAAAGTGCTAGAATATCAATAAAGTATAATCAAATATAAAACAACCAAAGTAAGTTTCGTATAATGTTTTCTTAAAGTCAACAACATGAATAAAAAATGATAATAATATTGAACTAAAAATTAAGCATACAAATTCACCAAAAATCAAGCTAGCTCTCTCTTGACGTGACCAAACCAGAAGTAACCAAACACACGAAACTCACCTATGTCGACCTGTTTTTCGTTTTTGTTGGGTTTCCCTTTTTTTACTCACAAATTCCATCTTATTTTTCATGATTCATCTCTAATTTATATTATCGTATCACAAAACCATGTTAATAAATATAAACCAAACGAATCGTATTTTGCCACCTTAACCATAAGAATCTTACTTTACCAAGTTCATGTGTCCTTAATCAAATTTAATATTAACAAAAGTACAAATTTCCATTACTTAAAAGACAGTAAAAGGTGACAAAAAATAATATATTTGTATCCTATGATTGTTGTAAGGACAGAAGTATGTAGAGTCAGTTTGTGCATGTATTGTAGACGTAGCTGAAACCCAATAGAGAGAGTGGATGGCAAATGAGTCAACAAGAAAACGTATTGTTATTTGTTAATTAGAATAAATCCACCTCATGCTTCATCATATTGAGCTTGAGATCAGCCGATGTTATTGCAGATTTTGTTGAAAAGGTTGCTTAAATTTTACGTTAATTATTGAGGTAATCTCTTACTTTGTCAAAACTTTCAGTTTTATGAAATTTTGAAAATAAATTATTTTATGAAATATAAACTGAAGGCTAAGTATATGTTTTATGTTATTTATATAAAAAATATTGAAACCGTTTGATTATATTAATCGAAAAATATAAAAAATATATCCAATTAATAGAGTGGATTAGTTTCCTTTTTTAAACTTATTTGACGACCTACCTTAAAAAAATTATAAAGATGTGATGGAATAGAAAAAAAAATATCACATTAAATACAATATTCTATAAATATATAAATAAAATTTATTAATTAATTATATTGATATGATTTAATTATTATTGCTTTTAAAGTACAAAATAGATGGACAAAATTCCAATTTGGTTTTGGGATTATAAAGGATTAATTTAACTTCTGTTAGTTCGAGTTTCAGAAAATTTATATATGGAATTTTGAGGTGTCGCCTCGATATTTGATTGTTTTTAAAAATTTTGGAAAATTATTCTTCTCCAATTGTTTGAGCTTGATCTCGTTTGAACAAGTTTTTTTACTTTTTTTAACTTAGCTCTATACTTAGTTTTGAGTATTTTTGGAGCTTTGAAGTATTCATTCAGCTTTAAATATCTGAGCAGTTTTCTTTTATCTTTAAAATAGGGATGAATAGCCAGTTGTTTTTCTCGGGTGGTTTTTAATTCGGATTTCAGTGTCATCTGTATGAAGATCGAAACTAGTCAAAGCGGGAGTATCTCTTTCAGAAAAGGTAAACAATTTTGTTATATTTCTCTTAGAGTTCTGATATCTAAACATAATATTTTCAATCGACTATGTACTAGTCCTTTTTCAACATTTGATACGAGGATCTTTCATCCACAAGGTACTCTACAGTTTGTTTTTTAAAGTTAAGGATTTGTTCTGAGTTAATATTGATCAACACAGTTATACCGATCAGAGTTTAGTTGAAGTCTATTGTTTGCTGGGGGGAGCCATTTAAGAGCAATAACTTGATTGGTTTTGTTTAAGTGGTAAAAACATCCAAGTTCATATGTTGTTGTTTTTTGTCTCCACACCAGAATTCATTTTTAATAGATTGGCACAATCTAGTTTAGATAAAGTATATAAGATGTTGTCCACCATTTTATTAGCAGATTTGTTTTTATTGTTGAACTTTGATTTGTTTCTAGCTGGCCAGATGACCCAACAAATTATAAAGGGAGTTATAGTTCTGATATGTACAAGTTTGTTGTTGACCAGAACCAACATCTCGTTAGATGTTGGATGGTCATATGATTACCAATTAAGATTCCAAACAACCATGCGAAAAATATTCAAAATTTCCACGTATTCGTGCAATAGACAAAGAAATGATTGGTTGATTATGTGTTATGTAAAACTGGTATATGGATACAATACTATAGTTTTTCTTTAGAAGAACTGTATCCACAGAAATAAGGCCTTTTGGTATCCTTCAAATAGTAAAAGAACACTTATTTGGAGTAGTATAATTCCAAATTTTCTTGAACAAGTCAGAGGATTTGCCTTTATTTATGATATTATTACACGTTAACTTAGTGTTAAAAAGACAATTGGCGGATAATTTTTTATTTAACTATGTTATCCTTGTCTACATGAACAGTTATTCTTCTTATTCCTTCTATATTATAAGGAAGAACATTCTCTTTAAGTTTAATTGGATTCCAGTTACCATACTCCCAATAGTTTTTTATTTTATCCATTTTGTACCAATTGTTGTCAAAATTATCAAATAAAGTTATTATAGGGCTTGAGTGATTCAATCTCTTAAGATAACAATCAATATTACTCTTACTAATTGTCCATAAGATAAAGCTTTCTATCGTATCTCTAATGTTTAACATACTTTTCCAAATTTATAAATCATTGATACTAATTTGAGTTTGTATAGGGTGCTTAGACTAAGAGTAGATTAAGAACATGTATTTGTCCCATAACTGTTTTTTTAATCTCTAAATATAAACAAGAGCTTACATGAAAATGTATTTTGAAAGTCTTTAATTTTTCTGAATTTTAAACTATTTTCTTCAAATGGTTTACATATAGTAGACCACTTGGACCAAATCATAGTTTTATTGTTTTATGTTATTCCCCAAAGAAATTAGTTTAATCATGTGTAAATTGTGACAATTACTTATTTAGGTAATGTAACAATTTGGATATGATATATGGGAATAAATAAATAAAAAATATTGAATCAAAATTATTCTTCCTCCAAATGATATAATTTTAATATCTCAATCCAAAATTTTGTTTCTTATTTTAGTTACTAAATCACCGTAATAACTTGCTTTATTACTAGAATGTATGAGGGTGCCGATGTACTTGAATGGGAGGAAGTTATGATTGAAACCATTTATATTTTAAATTGATTTGATTATGTTTCTTGACATATTCATTGCAGAAATAAAATTAGTTTTTTTATTGTTTATTAACTTCCCTCTGACATCTTGATAATGGGTCAAGAGTATACATAGTTTGTTTAAATTATTAGTATAACCATTTAGGTCATCTGCAAAGGCTAAATATGGGATAATAATGTTACTTCTAGTCTTGAAATTTTATGGAAGGCTTTGGCCATTTATATTTTTAGGATAATGTCACATCCTCTAGTTTTTTTCTTTAAATCATGAGATAGGTTTTAAGTTATAAATATAATTTCACGAATGATTTTACCTTTTACAAAGCCACCCTACTCCTCATATGTTATCTTAGGAAGTATGGTGGCTAATCATTGGTTAATTATATTTGATAAGTTTCTGTTAAACATTGAACATATACTGATTGGTGTATGGCCATGCCATGTTTTAAGTGAACTGATTTTAGCTATAAAATATAATGCAATAGTATATATACCTATATGAGTAGTATGGTCCCTAAAGTAATATATAATAGCATCGCATAACTTCTTAGCAATAATAGGCCATCATGATAACTAGAATTTTGAATTAAATGAGGATTTAGGTTTCTTTTGTGTGTTATAGATAATTATACATAAAAGTGTATGATCTGATGGATAATGATGATAAAAACTTGTTTTTTCTTTCTTTATTACTTTAATAAATTTGATTATTACAAATACTCTAAGATTTATATATAATACAACGGAATACCAAAAATGGAAACAAAATAATTCCTTATAACTTTCTTTAAAAGAGAATTAAAAGACTTAAAGAGTAAATATTGGATAATAAATACCTAATAATTCTCTTTGAATCTAATAACACTTAATTAAAAAACTTACAAGTAAATATTGGATAATAAATACTCAATAACTCTATTTATCTCTATTGAACATAATAAAAACACTTAGATGGTAAATATTGGATAATGCATACCTAATAAACCTATTTTAACTCTATTAAAACAAAATAAGAATACTTAAAAAATACTTCAAACATATTTTTGGTCTCATAGCATTCTCCCACACTTAACAAGAAGCTTGTCATCAAAATTTATTGTGCAAAGTATGATTTCAAGTTTACGTTGCATATTAGCAGTGGACTTCCGTCGCGTGTTAACAATCTCAATTAACACTTTTGCAATTTTAGAATGTACCCTTAGCATTCTTACATGTGACTTTTGAACTATAAAATCTTGCATCAACACAACTTCAATTCTAGCAGTTTGAACTTTAACGGTCTCATGTTGGTCTTTAATTGAATCTATTTGGACGTTCTCATTATTTCATCCCCCTTGAGAAAATCTATTATATTAATCTTATCAATTCAATCTTATGATCAATCCAAAAAATATGTGGTAGCTTATTAGGGATTTCTTCATGAACATAATCAACAAAACAGTTCTCCGTATTGGTCGTAGGAGACATTTCAATAGGTAGAGTTGTCTCGGTATAATCAAGAAAATATGCATCTTGTCTTTTTTGTTATATTTGAACTTCAATTGTATTCCCCTTGATTTTTGCATTAATATCCACTTATTCTCCTTCATCCAATGATTTGTTGTTAGTTGGGGCCCGTATTTGTGTTCTTTTAGTCTAATTGGAGTTGTTGCACTTGAGTTACTGCTCAATCTGGATAGTAGTGTGGAATAATTCATACAAATCAGTGTATTGTATATTTCCATCTTTTTTGCAACATCTTCTTGCAAACCATCTATAAAATGTGTCATTAGCACCTTCTCCTCTTCTGGTTCAAAATGATTTTTGAGATGTTCAAACTCATCAAAATACTCCTCAATAGTCATGATTCCTTATGACAACTCTCTAAAACGTATTGTGAGTCCCAATAGTAATGAGTAGATACATACCTCCGTTTTAAAAGAAACTTCATGTCTTCCCCATTATCCATGGTTCTGAAACATTAAATATTTATTTGTGCCATTTATTTGTCCCACCAAATAAGAGAACTCTATAAAAAATGTGCAACAACTAGGGCAAACTTATTTTGCTCAGTCTATCTATAATACTCAAAGATATACACTTCTAATTTTCACGTGTTGTTGTTGCTGTTGTAGTGGTCATTAATTTTGTATGAATTCAACTGTCATTGTGGGTTGCTCAGTTCGCCCAATACGTTTTCCAAACTATTTACTCACAGTATAAAATTCTTCAACTTGTGTTAGCATCGTTTCATTTTGTATTCGCATATGCTCGTGCGTAGCAGTCATCCATTGAAGAAGAGTCTCTATATTGATTGTTTTTTTAATTGTATTAGTAAAAGATAGAAAAAATATTTAGAAAAAATATTTGAGAGATAAATAAATACCAAAAATATAGGAAATATTTATAAAATTGTATTCGCATACGCTTGAGAGAGAGAGAGAGAGATTGAGATTGAGATTTAGATTATAGGTATGTATGAGTCTTATAGTACTAAGATTCACCCAAATACATAATGATACAAGAACGAGCTTATATTGGGCATTAACTCTAATATTGTATACTCCTGATAAGTAGTTGTATATTTTTTACCTCCGTTTTTATTTGGCCAAGACATTTGTTAGCTTTATATAATGTAATTATGTTGAAGCGTGTGTGACTTGTAGTTTTGAAGCTAAAATCTTCTTTCATACCCAGTATCTGTTTAGCCAAATACTAAGTCAATTATGGTTGAATTCATAAGAGTCTTCAGGTCTACTACCTTATAATATCCTCATTGAAAATCATACACTTGTTCACACCTCTCTTGCGTACGAAAACTCTATATTTTCAAATAAAAAAAGTATGAATATAAGTAACATTTCTCTGTTTTTTATTTGATATGAGTTGGTTATCTCATAAGCAGAAATCGTTTTTGGTATAAAATTCACATAAAGTTGAGAAAATATAACTTTGGGTTGCATGTATATATATATATATATAAGAGTACAAAGTATGAAGTAATGACTAAAACTATTTAATTGTTGAGAATATAATTTGAGATTTCATATTTCGATGTAGCCGAAACTTTCTTTAGTTATGAAATATTATAACTGAGTTTTCTATTCTTCTTTTTCGTGAGTGGTTGGAACTTTTTATTTTGAGAATACAAGAATATTTTTCGTGAGTGGTTGAATTGACTTATTTCTGAGGAGTCTGATGTACAAATTTTAAAAAGATTAAAATAATATCTTACACATGTCACATACCTGAAAAAATACCATATTTTATCATGTGTGGTGCTGCCTCTTGAGCGTATCCTTTTATAGTTGTTAGATTTCCTTAAGTTAGTCATACATGTGCAAAATAATACGTATCATATATTTTATAAAAAAAACGAAAGTTTTGATTACTAACATCTTCTTTAAATGTCTTTTATTTTTCTTCATTTCATTCTTTCAGCTATCACCAAACATTTTTATTGTATTTCATATTTTATCCTTGTTGCTAAACGTTTATCATTTTAGCATTCTTTTTTCACTATAGTTTACCAATTTTCTTTCTTTTATTTTTTCACTATAATAAATAGAAAGAACAAGAAATTTACACATTCGTGGTGATGAAGATGACGCCTATGATAAACATAATTTGGGTCACAATCCTCATTTTAGAGAATTTTCATGCATTGTGTCCGATAAAGATGATAATTTTACTAAAAGATAGAATTGGAAAATAATATTGGTAGTCTTGCCGTGGAGATTGAATCATTACAAGAAATACAAGCATTTCCAACTTCTAACACACTTAGAATCTATGTACTCTTATTTTGCAGTATCTAGATATGTTGGTGTTTCTTCGCAAAATAAACTAGGGTATTTCATTGTTTAACCTAAAAATGTCTCTTCTTCCATTTTGATTAAAGTGAGGACTAAAAGGGTTAAAAATTATGAAAAATAGCATGAGCTTGTATGTATATTGTTGAAAGTTGACGAGAGGGCTTGCTTGAAAAATAAATAATATACTTATATTAATGATGAATATTTTTTTAGGAAAATATTTAAGTGGTGATCCTGGTTTAAATATTCGACTTCCAAAGCATGAAGAAACTTATGATGATGCTAGAGTTGATGAAGTAGTAACTTTTACTTCTTTGTTTAATACTGGGCTTACATTCCCTCTTAGAAATAAAAGTTTTCATTCTTTAAAATTACCTACATTACCTGCATGTTCCTTATTCAGTTAGTTCTTAATGGGTGGAGATCTTTGATGTCTTTAATTATCATATCTCGACTATTAGTGCATTCTTTTAGCATCGAAGACTTCTTAGCATTGGCCACCTTCAACTACAAAACATGAAGTCATACTACTACATGATGATTTCAAGTGATGCTAACATTGTCAATAATATTACCTATTTTGACAAGATTAAGAAAAATAGTTTATTTATGTGTCTGGAAAGTGATAAACATTTGAGATTTTAAAAGATTTTCTACTCTCTTGGCGAATAAAAATTAACAATAAGTATTTTTCTTTTTCTTTTTCTTTTTTTTTCTGATTTGCTTAAATTTTTTATTTATTCACGTGATTTGTTTTATTCGGTTTTTCTAGAGACTTATTATGCATAATTATTGGACCAATGCCTATCAAATTTAACAAGAAGAGGATAACTGGTTTTCACTATTGCGATCGCGTTCACCAAGTCAAAATCAATTATGAACTTCTTGTTAAATTTGATAGGCATTGATCCAATAATTATTATATTATCATGGTGGTCCAATAATTATCATATTATCATTGGTTCCAACCACCATCCCACCAAATTTGATAAAAATAAAGTGGTTGTTTCAAAGGTGAAATCTTTTGATAATTAAGTTACGATAACAACTTCTCTTATAAAGGTAGCTTCTTGAAAACTTAATTTGTCAAAATTCGTGTTGCTACTAATCATCCTTCTACCAAAGATGATGAATCTAAAGTTTTTGATTTTAAGGTCTATCATGTTGATATTGATACCGAAGAAAAACTTCTCCTACCAAGGTAACTCCATCAGATTGTTCATCCACTAAATCTTATTTGTTACTTCTCATATTCTGAAGAGCCTTATTAGAGTTATTAAAGTTTATATTCCAAGGTTTTTAGTTGTTAGTGATTAATTTGTTAATCAAATCCTCATCACCATCATGTAGATTTCTTTTTCTTCCTACAAAGCGTATACAATTACTGAGTGTGTTCCTCAGGTTGTTGAGAATAAGTTTTTTCTTGATAGGAAGCAAAAATAAAAGCCTAATTAAACCCTTTTATGCACATGCTATCTTTGAATATAGTAAATTTATGGTTGTTGCCATGTCAAACATACTAACTAATAATTTCATTTTCTAGGATATTTCGTTGCTTGGATGAAAAATTAATATTGAAATGCTGAAAATAAATTTAACGAAAGGGACTAAAACTAAAAACAAAAAACTGATAGGTCTATTGGTATGGAGGAAGCATCAGAGGCTGAAATTCAGGTTATAACTAATTAAATTTTATTGGACCCAAATGATCTTACCAATGTTGCTGATGTTGCTAGCATTCATTCAGGTAAAGTATCAAGGAATCCTGATATAGTAGATAGAGCAACTACTATAAATGCCTCTTATTAGAACATTTCATATTAAGAAAATGATAGAAATGTTTAACCACTTTTCTACTTTAGCACGTTTGAGGGTTCTCACAAGTGACATTTACTCAGTTATATAGGATGCAGATGGAGTTAGTTGTTGAAGTAGGTATTATTTTCTTCTTTATTGGTAATTTTTCCTTAGTGTAGTCTACTAACTTTGGTTTTTATTATAATCTTTCTTCAAAAGTTTTAACTTTGTACACCGGTTGTGAAACTCATATTCTAGCCACTACTGACCTTCGGGATCCACTTGAATTTTTAGCTGAACCATTTTAGAGTAGCCAATATTTGAAAGTTGTTTTTGCAAAAAATGAAATATGTTTGTAGGCTGATATCAAGGCTAAAGCTAAACCTAGAGTCATTTAAAAATTAACATGAACTCTCTCAAGGATAAACTTACTACAATTTTGAACAATTTAGTAAAAGTTGTTGATGATCTTAAAGTATACAAAGAACTAAAATAGGTTGAACATAGGAAAAATCAAGAATTTCTTATGAATATGAAAGTTGTGGGTAAGAAAAACGAAAAATGATGAATGATATAAATGACAATGGTAAAAAAGGTGAAGATTTTCAGAAGAGTTTAAATGATGAGTTCAAACATAAATAAAATTCGAGGAGAAATTAAAGGTTGATGTTCTTCAGCATTTGAATTTATAAATAATCTATAAGAACGTTGACAAACAACTATTGATAATTATGTATACACTATTGAAGAATAGTTGATATTTGTAATTCACATGTATTTTTTTTGAATGACTTGGATTTTTTTGGTCTATGTTCTAGCTGCTCATAGACCAAAAATATTGAATAGACAACTTCCCCAAACGAGAGTAGACCCCTTGTGATTTTTGTTAAGGATGGATATACCATTTTATCACTTTTACTTGAGGTTGAGACTCAAAATACTTATAATCCTTCTTGTAGATTTATTGTTAATATTGCGGGTGCTTTTATTTCTGGTACTGATAATGAAGATACCATTTATATTTCCATCGAAGGTGTGAGTAATCCTCACAAAGCTAATGTTTTTATTATCTTCTTCTACTTGTTATTGTCGATCAATCTAGATCTATTAGTTCCATTTATCTTAGTTTCTTTGCTTTTGTGTTTGATTGTACATATTATGCTTTGAGGTGATTTGTTCAAATCAAAGCCCTCAGATGGCCGGTGTATTTTTAAATGAACTTTTTATTCTATAACTTATGTTTTTGCTGGTAAATATTTTAAGTATATATATTTGATTTCTTTTGCTTTTGTTGTTTATTTTAATTTATGACTTTGTTTTTTTATCTCTATGAATACTATCAGGAAATGGATATATATATATTGAACTTGAGAGTTTATAACTTGTTTAAACTTAAAAGAAGGAAATGTCTTTCTGAGACTCTGTTATCTCTAGCGGAGTAATCGATTCCAAAAGCACAAACTTTAAAGGAACGTATGGGCTTTTTATTATTGAGATTTTCTATATAGTTACTCATAAATATTGTTTTTTGTTATCTTGAAGGGTTCATGATTCCTTCAAGTGTTTAGGATTATATTTTAAATCTTTCCACATTTTATTTCAAGAACTTCATTAAGTGTTAAGAACTATATTTAAAATCATGTGACATTTAGGGTTTTGTTTGTTTGACGGGTTCAAAGAATTCTTGAAGTATTCATAACTACATTTAGAATTATCTAGCATTTAACTTTTTGTTTTTTTGTTTTTTTAGGGGTACGAAAAATCCCTGATTGTTTAGCACAATGAATCATCTGAGACTTAAGATTAAAAAAAGTAAAGATTTTATTATGACGGATACCTAATTAAACAATTCCCGCACCACCAGATTAGAAAAGATTGTATCCCAAAATAAAAATGTATAAGAAAATAAAATAACATTTGTAACAGAACTAGTTGTCGAAGTTGTGATGAACTGAAGAGTTACAGAGCTTCAAATTCTCTATGTTCATAGGATGCCTAAGTTGTTGTCCATGTTCATTCAATAATTTATATGTTCCATGTCATTTTCCTACTTGGAGAAATTTTACCGAGAGTTGTGTTTTTGGTATGAAAAAACTCTCTTATGAGGACTTCATCTCAAACTTTAAGGATTTCTGAAGAAAACTTTTAAATTTTATATTTTCCTCATAATGTTTTTGTAGTGTTCTGAATTAAGTGTGCATTTATCTTATTTTATTGTATAGCGTCAAGCTCAACTCTTATGTATTCAATGTTTCTTCACTCGTCATATGTTGATATTCTATATGAAGGTATAGCGATTTTGGGTGGAACTGTTGCTTCCATTTTATATACTAGAGCACAATATGTTACAATCATAGTAATTCGTTTATGACCACAATACTTATTTTAACACAACAAATCATGTCATTTTCCAAGTACACATTCCAACATTACCTTTAGGCCTTTACTTATAAGTTCTATTAATGAACTTCACTTATCCATTTTCTTGTGAATAAATCGAGAAGAGAATTTGTGTTTTATACCTTTTGTTACGCATAAAAATGATGGACAGTCATTCTAGAATTGTGTTACATTGTCACTAAAAATGACCTTTGGGATTGTGTGTTTGTAGCATATGTTTTCCTTCAAAAAGATAACTTATTTGGCTATACTACTTGTTAATGATATTGCTTCCACAAAATTTGAAATATAATTTACTGCAACCAACAATAATTATATTCCGCTTGAAGCCTTTGGAATGGGGTATAATATATCAAACCCTCATAGGCTAAAAAGAAACTGGCTCTTAAATTGTTTCCAATAAGATAACTGGGACTTGTATTGAATTAATAAAGCGTTGACATATGTCATAATTATAACAAATTGACTTACATCTTCCATGATTGTAGGCCGGTAATATCATTGTATCATGATTATTTTATGCAGTGCATTATGCCAAAGTGGCCAGTTCCTTCCTCGTTATAAATCTCTTAGACAAGAAAAGTTGTATCTTCATACTGAGACATCGAAGTATAAATTTAGTGACTTTATACTTATACAAAGTTTCGACAACCCATACAAATCTTATTGATCTCATATTACACTAATCTTCAACATTTCTTTTACCAGTTTACCTTCTACAATTATAATTTATAGGGGTTCTCTAATACCTTTTTTTTTTCTTTTCTTATAAGAAGCATGACCCCCGATGCTAAAACTGTTGATAAAAATATGTTTTTTATGGTAATTTATTGCTTCTTTTCGAGGAATATTCACGATTTTAAATTTGCACATGTCGAAGATGCAATAACATTTGTTGTTATTTTTTTTATTCTTGGTACTTTCTCAAAAACTACTTAGTCAATCAAAGAGGTCTGGTTGTGAAGTTCATTTATGTAATGGATTAAATTCTCTTTTTAACCTCTATTTGGCCAAGGTTTGGTTGAATACTAGTTAAGAGTATGTAAGAAACTTCACCCTTCTGGCCTTATAAATGTTAGCTAGCATAAGAGCAACTATTGCAGCCTTCTATTCTCCCGTATTGTAAGAAGCAGAAAATTCAAAGTTTATGGCATGATCCATAGTTTCTCCTTACCAAAATATTAATTGAATTCTTGCTCTAGACTTGAGGTTATTTCTTTCTCCGTTTATTCTAACTTGTCAGATTTATTATGGTTATTCCACCGAAGGAACATGTTTTTGGAATTGGAACTTGATAAGGGGATTATCTTTTGAGAATTATTCGCATTTGAATCACGTTTAATTGTATTTATTAGTCATATAAAAAAAACTTTGATAGTGTATTTTTATATTTATGGGCAATTAGTGCTCAAAGGCCTAAACGAGTCATTATAAATATAACGTGTTAGGTCTTTTGGAAATGATGAATAATCATTATTATGTTCTTGTAGTACTTACTATTCATTATATCTAGGTACTCTCTTTACTTTATTATAGTATTATTTTCGGTAAACTGGACATTGTCGATCAGAGTCTTATGAGTCCTCACCTCAGCAAGGACTTCATAATTTTTCTAATTCTCTTTTAGAACCCTTGTATACCTCGAATGTCTGGATCTAGAATGATATTTACATCTGGTGTGCATGTTACCCCTTAGATGGTATATCCTTATAGGCAAATAAGTATAATTCTTGCTCTCAGCGAGATAGTCATTACTAGATTTTAGAGAGTGGTAAAAATAACGAGTTTTGTATGCTCTATTAAGAAAGTTGTAACTTTATAAGAGCCCAAAGACTCTGGAGTCTCATCATCTTTTTTTTCGTTTCTTTTTCCACATTGGACCATAGGGTCGAGGGCCTAGCACCCAATGAATCATAGGCATCTTGGTGGAAAACTTATTTCATTACTCTTCCATATGAGCTTTAGATCGAGTAGAATTATGAAGTTTTCATCATCTTTTACGAGTGACCTCAGCCTCAGGGGTGGTAGAAGTTTCTGATATGCATCTATAGTCAATTTATAGGAGAAATAAGAAATGAAGCTTACTATTCACTAACTCGTTTTTGAAGAAGACTTCCGGGTAACAAATGAATCACTTTCATTATGGTCGTCATAGATGATGCCCAAATTGACAATGTATGGCTCATCAGAAATAATAGTATAATAAAGTAGAGAGAAATAGTGAATAGTACATGCTATAAGAATGCAATAATGATAGTTCACCTTTTCTAAAAGAGATGACAAGTTATATTTATAGTGACTAGTTTGAGCCTTTAAGCACTTATAGTCAACAAATAGAAAATGCCACTATTAGACTTTTTCTACATGGCTAGTAGATATAATTAAACTCGATCTGAAGCCTAATAATGGACCGACATTCTCTTATCAGAAATCATTTTAAAAAATTGTTAAAGTCTCACCCTTTTTGAATTTTTTGGGCTCAAATTTGATGTTGTAATCCTCTAACTCTACTATCCATCTGGTCAGGCTTCTGCAATATATTCTGGAGGAGACTATGTTCTAATAATGACAGTATGAGCCTTAAAGTAGGGCTTCATCTTCTCAACCAAACCTAATATTACGAAGGCAAGTTTTTTTATTATAAGTAACGAGTCTCAACGTCTGCTAGGAGCTTACTAACATAGAAGATTACCCTAAATATTTTATTCTCTCTTGAGTGTCATCCAACTCAACACAAATGAACACAACAAACATAATTCCTATTATGAATACTTGTATTCATCTTAAGACAACTACCAATCGTATTATGAATATAATCAAAAATAGTAAAACTAAAGTATCTTATCAGAAAACCCGAGAACTTCACTCACACAGACAACCAAGTTGGATTGTGCCTTACACGGAAAGTGGTACCGAATAAAAAGTCCAAATGGATATGAGTTCTTTTATTTTGAACCCATATCTAACATTTAAATACAATTATGAGATTCTAAAAACATCCTGAGATGTCTTGGATCAAGAAAACCAAATTCTCGAGGAGCAGACAAATTACACTTCTCAATAATCAACTCATTAATTCACGATTTAGATGATGTCCTAATGTAAATTTAATAATCAAACTAATATCAAATTGGTCATCTATTGTACAAAATCCATCATATATGATGGAAAGGCATGAAGCGTCATTGTTTACCATTGTTGAGGTTGATATTAAAGGTAAAAATAGCAAGAGTTGGACTGGTTTTTTTTTCATGAAATAACCGAGAAACAAATATATCAATTTGCTTAATATGAGTTACCGCATATAACTAACCTAAAATTAATTTTTTATAAGTGAATTTTTCAATGGAAGAATGAATATCATACAATTCACTAGGCATATTTAAAGAAGAGAAAGTCTCACCCAAAGAACGAACGACAACTTCAAGAGGATGAGAGCGCAAAAAAATATTTAACAAAAAGTTGTATGCAACAGGATCTCCGATGTAAAAAATTTTGACTTTATTTACACCAATTTCAATAAGACTTACCAACGAAAAATAGGTTTGATATATACAAAACTTATTAGGTGTGGGATAAAAGTGATTCATCGTCAGTGTAATGCCAACAGACTACATGAGTGAAGATGGGTCAGTTAATACATGTATAGGTAGGAACTGTTGGAGTTCTTTCAAGACAAAATTGTGGCTAATACTTAGGTGAACTGTTGGAGTTCTTTCAAGAGGGGTGTTGTATCCCCACGCTAGTAACTTGTCTATGGTAGTAAGATTCTGAAGGATAATCAGCCAGATAATGAAAGAATATCTGGAAATATTGTACTTGTTCAAGATGATATTGGCCCGAGGAACTTGTGGTCTCGAGGACCTGATGAAATTATAGGTGCTACTAATGGTAATTTATCTATTCTGATTCGGGATCCAGAACTTAATATTCTCCTAACCCGGAGGCGGTAGTAGGATACTAATAGCATTACCAATTTTGAATAGATAGCTTTAGTGTGATCTATACCCAAAATGATTTGGTTGGGATAATTTCATGTGCAGTTGGAGATTATGTCAAAGACTTTGGTATTTTTGCGTGTCTAGCGTGACAAATTATACTTTAACTGTATTGGTCCATAAGAGAGTTATTGAAGAGCCAAGGGTCGAACCAGAGAGAATAAAAAATTTCGTCGTTAATATTACCCTTGTAAAGCGTAACAACGGTGACTCCAAGGTTGAGGATTTTCCTTCATCTCTACCTAAATGCGGGAACCCGTTGGGATATTCCAAAGGTATTTATCTTTCACTTTTTCAATGATGATCCAATTACTCCATAATAAGCTGAATTACTGCTCAAGATGGACCATAAAATCTTAAGGGCGTCCGCCTGATTCCAGACTTTAAGGTCAATAATCCCAAGATCTCCCACCTTTGATGTCAAGTTTATTTTATACCATGAAACTATGGAGCCCGTGATTTGCATCTTATGGTCATTCCATAAAAACGATAGAAGAGTTGGGTTAACCCTTTAAGAACTATGATAAGGAGGATAAACATAAATGACTAATAAACCTGGACTTCAAAGAGAACATATTTGATAAGCTGAACCCTACCAGCATAAGAAATATATTTAGAGGTACACGAGTTAATACATCTAGAAATCTTATTAAACATAGGCCTACAATCGTTATATGTCAGGTGAGAGGTGATAAGCGGAACATCGAGGTATCGTACTAGTAGGGTTCCTTCCTTGAAACCTAAAATGGTAACTATAGACCAGCGGATTTGGTCAGGGACACCAGAGATATGACTTTTAGAGAGGTTGAGGTGTAGCCCGGGGAGATAGGAAAATTCATCAAAGCCTCCCTTGATCAAAATAGTTAAAATTAGCACATTAAGTTGTTTACAAAGTAGAAGTTAATAATTTTGAGATTTTGACATTTGTAGTGGAAGCCAAAGTTGGGGTGTTGACTTGTCTAATTTAAGGATACTTGTGAGAATTTTCATGAAGATGACCAAAAGAAAATGGGTTAGAAGATCCCCTTATCTAAGTCATTATTCTCACAAAAGGTGCCCAAGGAATTACCACTAATATTGATTGAATACGAGATGGTAGAAATACATTAGATGATCCATCCAATCATGTGATTGGGAAATCCCATAACAAACAAAATGTCTAGATGAAGACACCGTCGAATATTTTAGAAATATTACATTATGGAAAATTTCAAGACCACGCGCGGGCCTTTCTTATTGGTGTGATATCCATGGAGTGGCGAGAAAATAATATTATCAGAAATATTGTGACTCTGGATGAAGATCGATCAACAAGATTCAATGATGGAGGGGAGGGATCCATTAACAAAAGGGGGGGTGCGGCTATCCATCTTGGGAACAAAAGTTATGAAAGTTTTATTCCAATTTGGATCGTTGCGGTTGAAATAAATTAAATGGTGTACAAATTTAGTGTAATCTTGTGCAATGGTTGTCCTAGAGGTTTTGAAAAAATGGTATTGAGCTCATACGATTAAGTGTTTGGTTATTATCAATTCTAAAAATAGCATCCGTAATCTCACTGTTAGTGCTAGGATGGATCATGTTAGTTTTTTCAGCCTCGCTAAGCTTGGAAGGGGTGAAATTCACAAATACTAGTGAGGCTAGGATAGGTTGGCATGAGACTGTAGATGTGGTCAAAAAATATCAACCACTCTTTTTGGGGCGGAATATTAAAGACTATGCTGATTATTAATAGTTACGATTTTGTTCTTAATAATACGGGTCTTCATGTTATTATGGAAAACCTTTATGTTATGATATCCAAGTTTAAGGCAAGTCTTACAAGAGTTTTGCTTAAAGAATGATTCTCCAGCCCTACTCAAGAAGATATAGTCTTTTAAGGAATAAATCTTGACCTCGATGGGGGAGGGGTCATTAGGACAGATGGTTAGGGCATGCTGGGCTTGGGTGAGGATATTACGAGCATTGGTAACTCAGTCAGAGATGTTACAATATTCTCATTTTTTAGGCATGTGACTGGGTTTTAGAGGCGTCTCTACTTGGTGGTGACAATAGATATAGTCGGACCATTAACTATGAGGGACCAATTGTTGAGGATAATGGAATTGTAGTCGGGATGGGACTACCATATGTTTAAAAAGCTGAAAGGAATTTTGGCAGAGAGTCTAGGGTTTTAAGAAATAAGGTGATGAGAGTGTGGATGGAAGTACGTGGGTAGTCGCAATGGTTATTGATTTATGAAAAATAGAGTCTCATTGGAAGGACGTGGTCAATTGTAGAGGAGATGGATTATCAATTTACTTGTTGCACCAAGAAATTTGAAACAACATAGAACGTAAGTCATTTAGTTCAGTTTGATAGCAACAGGTATTGAAATCATTTATAGACGAGTTCCAGAGGTCTGTTGAGCATGTTTTACTAATGAGCATGCTTTTAAAATCGGTTTGGAAGAGACAAGCGTCGCCTGAAAATAGATATTAAGAAATAAAGTTTAGTATTAGGCATACCAAAATCAGTTTCTTGATCTTCATCATCCATCTGCATGTTTGTGCGAACGGAGGCGGGGGTCTTATCCATCAAGTTACGAGCTTCCTCAAGAGTAGAGCGACAACTCTGGTCTTGTTAAATAAGTTTCTATTTTGAACTAGCTGAGGGCGAAAGGCACACACGGCCAAAAATAAAGAGTTCATGCATGGTAATCGGAAGGTTGTTGTTGACTAAAATCAACCTGGATGGAGAAGAACTAGCAGATGGTTTGGTCTCTAACGAAAGAAATGTGTCACATGAACCATTGGGTAGGTATGGTGAAAGTATCAAGAGAAATTCATCATTTAACATGGTAGTACGATTGAAACTGGGTTTGATCTTTCCCTTAGGGTAGGTGTTTCTAGAAGATAAAGTTCATTTTCTCTTAGATTTCGAGCTTTTCCTAGTATTGACCATAGTGGAAACATACTCGATGTAAGAAAATGTTTTACTCAAGTTACTTTTGGGTTTGAGCAGATTTTTGAAAATGATGTTTGAGATTAACTCAGGATTGTGTTTAAATTGGGAACTGTTAGAGTTTCTCCTAGAAACGGGGTTGTAGGTGACAGTTAGGTTTTAATGAGAGAATTGTCCGTTACCATAGGAAATCATTGAGATTGTTAGACACAAACATTTAATTATCAATCTTCCAGAATCTTGATCATTAAATGAAGAGTGAGGTAGAAGTCTGACTAATTGTGTGTTTATAGTTGAGAAACTCAAAAACCAAAGAAATTTTCAAATTCTTCTCGGAATAGATCAGAGCAAGGAGATCATCAAACAGAAGATGAAAGGTTGTCTTAAGATCAGTGTGTCTGGTGACACGTTGCATCCGGACGGTTTTAATACTAAATGTTTTTGAAATGCAGCTTTCAAAACTTCTATGCTTGTTGCATTGAGATGAAAAAAAGGTAGAACCTAATGACATGACGCGTTCTAATGATGGTAAACATGTACTTTCCTTTTACGCTTTCAAAACCTCTTTATTCAAAAGTTCTACGAGCAAATGTTGCATTCACCTTAAATTGAGATGCAAGTGTGGCATTTAAGCCCCGATATGAAAAAAAAAACTTTACATATAAAGTATAGAATATTATTCGGATTTAAGTTAAATTTAAAATTTAAAATTTAATTAGAGCAAAGAATAAATTTTACCTAAGCGGAGTAATTTCAACCATTACTAAGCCCGACTTTATATAATAATAAATAAATAAATAAAAGTAAAGTGGGCAATTGCGCCCCATACTATGGATCCGCCTTATTTATGTATTTGAGTACGCCAAGTTATAAACTACTATAAAACCCTACTTCGATTGTATTATATACCCCACAAACAACATCAAGTTAACTCTCATTCTCTATGCTCTATTCTCTTATCAACAATCATGGACAAACCATCCTCCAAATATAAAAAACTAAACATAATACTCTCCTTTATCTTTCTTCTCACCACCTCTATCTCCATCTTCTATATTTTCAAACTTCATCCTTTTCATCTCTTTAACAGCATCAAGTTCTGGTTCTTTATAACCAACACTCTTATTCTCATAATTTTTGTAGATTTTGACCTCTTTTCTTCCTCTAAACACAAAAATGATCTTTACCAGGACTACGCAAGTCATCTACAAAACACCTCTGCATGTTCTTGGCAATACGAGGAAGAAACACAAAACATTATCGTCACTGAGGAAATTGCAACTTCGACCGAGGGAAAAACACAAAAGATAATCGTCACCGAGGAAATCACAAATTCACCTGAAGTCAAGAAAGAAGTTATACATGAATATTGTGACCTAATCCCCGAGAAAATAAAGGCGGAGAGTGAGGACTTTAAAGACGAGAACAACCCAAAAGTTATTTATCCAGAAGAAGCTTGCGATAGAAGGAAAGTAAATAATGTAAAGGGTTATGGTCGAAGCAAGTCTGATCAGTCGAGAAGAAGAAAAATTTGCCACAATGAGAATAAGTTAAGACGATTGAAAACTGAGGAGCCAAAAAATGGCGAAGAGGATGAGATATGGAGTGTGTCAAATGAAGAGCTGAATAGGAGAGTCGAGGAATTTATACAAAAGTTCCATACTCAAAATAGGCTTCAACTACAAAGCGATATTAAATTTTCGAAAATTTAATATTTGCTTTTGCAATATTTTCTCTCTTAATATCATCCCTTTTTAAGGTTTTGTAACTTTTATTCTTGTATATCTGGTTTAATTATTATTTTCTGAGCGGTTGTACTGTCTTAGCTTAATCAAGTTTGTCTAAAACCTATTTATTTATTTGGATTACAATATTTTCAGGTAACTATTAGTCGAGATTATGTTTTAACGGTGAAACTTTGTTTTGCAATCTCATGGGAATGAAATAAATTTTAATTTTTTTATTTAAAGAAATTCTTTTTAATGTTTTGTTTATTAATAAAAAAAGTTTAAAAAAAACTAAAAATAAAAAATCAATAACATAATAAAAAATTTAACGTACTTTGAACAAATTAAACATCCACGAATACAAAATAATGGTTTATTACTGTAGAAAAAAAATTATATAAAAAAAAATTAAACACGAAAACACATCTTCCACATTCTGCTCCACAGCTTCTCAAACATAGCATACACTTATATAGAGAATTATCGGTTCACAACGTTTTTTTTAGTATTGTTTCACAATAAAGTTCATATTCTTTTTTACTCTTTAAAATTTAGTGACGCTCTCATTTTCTCGCGATATTAGCTTCATACTTCTTCATAGATATTTATAAACCAAGGATGAAAAAATACACACTCTAGAGTCACGATAGCAATTGACTATTTGTTCCAAAAATATCTATTATGTAGTGGCGCCAACCCTCTCGCATCTATATTACATATAATATTCCTTAAAAGTAGTGACACCAATCAGTTGACCTCTATATTTCATGTATAATTTTCTGACAAATTTAAAGGCACACTCAGATCAAACGTATTTTGATGAACGGTTGAAGTTGTTACATCTTTACAGATTCATGTGAACCTTCTACTCATATCAACTTTGGCTCAGAAACTTTGGTATGTAAAGTTCATGCACCTAAGTCCCAGCAGGTAATGTTCATGCACTTAAATTTCAACAGAAAAGTCTGTGCATCTAAACCCCATCAGGTAAAGTCCATGCACCAAGATTCTAATAGTGTTTATGTACTTCAGTTTTCGCAAAAGTATTGTCATTATGTTATTATAGATGTTTTTACACTTAAGTCATCGTAGAGCACCGGGAACAATCACTTTGAGCCTAGATTAATAATTATAAACCTAATTTTACAGTGATTATGATATTCTTTTTTTAATTTCCTAGTTACTTTTTAACAGATCAATTCAGTCCATATACTTTCCAAAGTTGAACAAGTGGCATGTAGTGCGTGAACTTTGAAATTGGTAGTACATTTGTTAGAGCATCAGAAGGTACTTCCTCACTTACAACCTTTGCAAACTTCACTTTATATTTGTCCACTACATCTTGAATGAAGTGAATCATGATATTTATGTGCTTAGTTTGCTCATGGAATTTAATATCCCTCATCAAATGAAGAGCAATGGTATTGTCACAGAATAATGCTAATACTTACTTTATACTAGTTATCTTACTTAATAATCATATTAACTATATGACTTCATTCATTGCTTCAGTAAAAACCATATATTCATTTTTTATGGATTAAAAAAAACAACCTTCTAAAGACAATTTTTTTACCTCGCCAATCCACCAAACACAATAAACAAATAACGTAAAGTTGAATTCCTAAGGTAACCTGCATAATAAGATTCCATATACCCTTTTAGAATCTCATCGGCTTTGTATATATTAGTATAACATAATTTCATGTTAATCGAACCCTATAAGTATTTCATGAGCCATTTAAGGACCTGTCAATGAGGTTTTCATGGATCTGCCACAAATATGCTTAAAATACTAATTGTATATGAAAGATCAGTTATCAAGCATACCATTTCTTATATTTTATTTTGGATGGTAGCTTAGTAGTATTAAGTTTGAAATGGGTACCAATAAGATTCCAAACATCTCGGGCTACTGACATGACAAACTTTTTTAGAACTTTTTGTATATAATCTTGTTGGGATAAGAATATATAACCTCTGAATATGTTTCTTTTGATGCATATTTTGATTATCTTCATAACATCTCATATATCTTTCATTTCAAACTCTTCTTTCAGTTAAGTCTTCACAATTTTGAATTATCTTTCTATTATTTCCAGGTATTTATATATCATCCACATATAGTAGTAAAACAATTATTTATATGTGTTTCCCCTTTACAACTAGCAACGATTGATAGTAGAACCCTTATAGAGGCTTGGTTCATAACCAATGAGAAATTTTTATTGAAATCAACACTCTCATTTTACGTGAAGCCCGTAGTCACCAGTATAGATTTGAATCTAGATAATTAAATTTCTTTGTCTTGAATATCCATTTACACCTAATAAGTTTCTGACTATTTAGCTAATTTACAATAATTCATGTATTATTCTTATTCAGAGAATTCATTTCTCTCGCATCGCTTTCTGTTACTTCAGTTTATCATTTCTCTTTATAGTATCGTGATAACTATCTGGTTCAATAAAATTTCCTTGTATTTTGACAAATAACGAATAACCTATAATATCATTATATAGTTATACTTTTGTGTAGGATTACTAGGTCTATGTGTTATATCTCTCACCCATTGATAATTGTTAGTGTCATCATGTTGATCTTCAACCTGAACATCTAAAATTTCTAAAACATCTAACTCTCGGTGAGGGACAAACCCATGAATGGTTATACCACATCTGGAACCATATTTGAAAAAATTGCTAGTTTTACTATGTTATTCAAGGTCTACTTCAAATTCAATTCCCATCTCGGCAATAGTAGGTGTAGTGTCCACCTTATTCAGCAGTGGCATCATATCGTTATTGAAAAATACATCTCTTCTAATTAATGTTTTATGACTCTTTGTCATCATTCAACAACTATTTTTTTCTAAGTTCATTTGGTATTTCTCATTCACATACCCTGATCTCAGATGTCATAGCTTGGTTAAATCACACCCAACACTAGAAACACCTCCACCACTATAAATGTTTCAATAACTAACACACCATTACTTCTATAGGATTTTATAAAAAGTAGTGAGCCTCCAAAAATCATAAGTCTACAATTTCCACCCTTATAGTTATATCATTCATCATCTAACATTCCAATGGAAAAAAGATTATGTTTAACTTCATGGACATACCTCATATTCTATCACTCTCTCAAGTTCTGTAGATAACTTGAGCCGAACGTTTCTCATTACTTTCATATCACAAGGCTCATCATTCTCAAGTATGATCTTACCATTGAAAAAAAATCATTCAAGTTTTCAAACCCGTGTTTATTTGAAGTCATATAAAATGAAGCTCATGAGTCCATAACCCAATTTTTACCGTACCTACAAGTAGAAGTCATTAAATCGTCAATATATTTATAATCATCTGAAAATATTAGTGCATCTTCAACTTCAAACTCATGATGATTAGTTTACTTCTTCATCTTACGAAAGTTCTTACTGATATGACCCTCATTTTTTCATAACTAATATTTCACCCTTGAACCACCCGTACACCTCTTAGATTTGGATCTCTATCTTCCCATTTTATTGTTTATATTTATCCTTTTGTGCATTCTTATTACACTCATTGTTTGGTCATCTAAGTCACTCTTCAGCGTAGTTTTACATCAAATATTTTTTAAATTCATAGCACTCTTCACTTCAGACTTTGTAAGGGACTCTTTATCATGAAGTATGGTGTCAAGGAATTGCTCATACAAAAAGTTTATCATACACTTTGAGCCCCAAACATCGATCAAAGCTTAAAATTGGACATATGTTTTGGTTAAATTTCATTCTGAACGGTCAGATACAAAAATTAATCAAGATGAAAAGACGGAGTGGACTATTTAATCTGATGGGGGGTCGAGCGTCTCGGGTCGGGGGGCATGAATTTAGTTGATTGCAGCAACTGGAGAAGCAATATATCAAGTTATTCGCTTTGGTTTTAAACCGTCAAACAATGAGGAAAAATATGAGGCGTCCTTGGCAGGATTGAGACTCGGACAGGATTGCAGAGTCAAAAGAATCTGGTTGGTGAGTAACTCACAACTCCTGGTAAATCACACTTTGGGACAATCCGAGGTCGGGAAAGACCACTTGGTAAAATACTTGAAAGTATTAAAATTATTGTGAGTAGGTTATGAAAGTGTTAAATACGAGCATGTTCATAGGACTGAAATTTGGTGGTTAATTATTTAGCGACTACGATATAATGATGGTTAGCTATGGATACTCACATAATAAAATGCATCGATAACAAAAAAAAAATTGAGAAAATCATTAAATTCAATGAAGCATTTCAAATTTTAACGAGTAACAGTAGAGATTGGATGCATGATATTAAATAATTGTTTATTAATGATGTTTTACCCATTTATAAAGCAATGGTAAAAAAATACGATTCAAAATGCATAGGTTTACAATCCTCATAGGTATACTATACGAGAAATCGTTTAGCATGCCTTTTTGTGTAGCCTTAAAGAGAATAAATCACAAATGATATTATGCGCACTACATGGCGGGGAACGGTCGATGCATTGTGGGTACAAAGCACTGATAATGAGATCTCTGTTAGCAAGGTTTTACTGGCTCACAATCATGGTTGATGCCAAAGAGTTGGTAAGAAGGTGCTTACCTGCTAGAGATTAATCAATGCCATTCATATTCCTGTAATACCATTTGAATCTGTTTCTGAGGCACTACCTTTTGACCGACAGGGTATAGATCTCGTTTGGCCTTTACCAACGGCCTTTGGAGGAATACAAACAATAGTAGTTGTCCTGGATTATTTTTTTAAGTGGGTAGAAACCGAGTTGATGTCTGGAATGCAGGAAAACAATATGATAAAGTTCATCTTATCGAATATATGTTGTCGTTTTGGTATCCCGGGGAGATCGATAATGGATACTGGTCCACAATTTGATAACAACAACATGAAACTCTTCTGCTCTTTGCGAGGAATATAGCAATACTTATCAGTATCGTTTCACTCGCAGACTAACGAATAGGTTCAAGTAACAATTGGGCCCAAACTGGGAGGTTCCATACATAGTAACTGAGAAGGCAAAGCTTGGAACGTATCAGTTAAGAAATCAAGAATGGAGGCCGCTTCGGCACCCGTAAAATATTGAGCACCTAAAATTGTATTTAGAGTTAAAATAAATAATTGTTTAGTTTTTCTTGGGTTTTGAATCGATCGGTGGCATATTTTTTCCTATCCTGATGGTACGGGAAGGTTTTAATGAGGTGCCTACATAGTTGGTCTATGAATATAAGTCATTTTTCCTTCTTACATTTTTTGTAGGATTCGAAGCTTACATCTACTTTATTTTTGGATCTGAGAGGTCGTCCAACTTTGGTTGGTTAACCCACCTATTTCTATTTTTGGACTTACGAGGTCTTCCAATTTCAGTTGGTCAATATTCACCTATTTTTATTTTTGGACATGAGGGCTCTTCCAACTTCAGTTGGTCAACATTTACCTAATTTGTAGTTTTTGGACGTGAAGGGTCTTCCAACCTTGGTTGGTCAATAGTATTTTATAAAATATGATAGTGTTTAGCTTTACGTTAGAAATTGATCACTTTTAATCAAAGATAAATCTGAAGTTTGATAAAAGATAAATAAAAGTACATAACAAGGATATCCCGAATACAAAATGACATGATTAAACATGAACTTTTAAGTAAAAAAAGAGGATTTAGAGCCTTTAATCTTAAGTGGCAGAATCCTGATTAGCGGGGGTTTTTTCTGAACACTCTTTGGTGTTGTCCCCTTCAAATCCTTCACTCCATTCTGCATCTGATAATTCATCATTACTTGTGTTATCTTCACATAAAACATCTGAAGGATTATCCTTCTCAGGAACTAAGTGCTAGTACGATCCTAGCTTTAAGTCTGGGAATCTTCCATGGATATCGAGAATCAGTACAGCTTTGGCCCTGGCTTCCTGTGTGGATACGTTTTTCACGTTTTCCTCGGTATAAGATTCTAGAGCAGTTGTATTTATTTTCTCGCATTCATCTTCATAGCAGCAAGAGTTGTCGCTTCGTCCTCTTTGGCTTTCATTTTGAAGGCATTCAACTCCCGAACAGCCTTGTCCTTCTCATTTTTTGCTACTTTCACAACAGCTTTTAGTGTTTCTTTTGCTTCACTGAAAAGGTCTACACGCAAATTGTACTCCATGTTTTGCTCCCACGTGGATTTCAGCAACGCTTAAGTTCTTTTTAGCAAGCTATTTTTGGCACCTCAAGATCTCTTGAATTAGCACGTGCCCATTCTTCAGTATGGTTGGCAACGTAATGTTGGTTTGAGGATAATCTTTTAGCCTCCTCGACTTTCCGCTCCCAAACTTTGTTATTATTCTCAAGATAGGAGACCCAAAGCTTCGCATGAGAAAGTTCTCTTTTCATCTTCTTTATTTTTCTTTTGATCATGGAAATGGGAGCTACTAGATAATAAAGAGAGTCTTGTGAGTCTGATTGGTCAACTGATAAAGCTTGATCACATAGCTCTTGTCTGCAGGGCTTAGGAGACTGGATAACTGGTCGTTGGGGTTCGGGATAGGAGTTGAAGGTTAAAATTCACTCAAGCACCATGGTAGGTTAGTAAGAAGATCGTCTCCAAAGGGACTCTGTGTTAGATCATAAACTTGATCCACTTAAAGGGCCCAACCCACTCAAAGGGTCCAACCCACTTAATAAGGCCCATCTAGAAAGAATATTCTAGAAATATTTAAATTATTATTTAGTAGTTTAGGTTGAGTGCAAGACACACTTTGATGTTGAGTGTAAGAAACACTTTTACCTTCAGTAAGACTTGAGGTTGAGTGTTTAACTATCCATAAGATCTTAGATGGTGGATCATTGTCTCCACTATGGTTCTATAAATAGTGGAGCTCTCCCACCATCTAGAGCATATCACCAAACACACTAAGAAGTAAAGTTAGAGAGAAAGTTAAAGTGAGAGAAAAGAGAGACAAGAATGCTCTCTTGAGTGTTTGAAAAATATTTTCTCTTCTAGTGTGAGTTGTAAGAGTGTTCTTGTAATATTTCTCCTTTTCTATCTATATCAAAGTTGTTTGTTTGTTTTAAAGTGAGTGTTGTTTTATATTTTCCGCCAACAAAGTGGTATCAGAGCCACAAGCTCTTTCCAAAATTTTGTTTTTAAATTTTCAACATATTGGAAATTTTGTTTTTAAATATTCAACATATTTAAAAATATGGCAAATGGTGTATCATCCTTCCAAGTTCCAACACTCAACAACAACAACTACGATAATTGGAGTATCAAGATGAAAGCTCTCCTTGGAGCACATGATGTGTGGGATGCCGTTGAAAAAGAGTTTGACGAACCCGAAGATGAAATAAACCTTACTCAAGAGGAGAAAACAACTTTCAAGAATTTAAGAAAGAGAGACAAAAAAGCTCTCTTTCTCATCTATCAAGCATTAGATGATGAAGACTTCGAAAAAATTTCAAGCGCATCTTCCGCCAAGCAAGCGTGGGAGAAATTACAAATCTCTTACAAAGGAGTCGAAAAGGTGAAAAAGGTACGTCTCCAAACATTAAGAGGTGAATTTGAATCATTACATATGAAAGCGTCCGAATCTATTTTGGAATATTTCTCAAGAGTAGCAACCGTTTCTAATCAATTAAAAAGAAATGGTGAGAAGTTAGAAGATGTGAGAGTAATCGAAAAAATACTCCGCTCGTTGGATCCTAAATTTGAGCACATCGTCGTGACGATTGAAGAAACTAAAGACTTGGAGAAAATGATGATCGAAGAACTCCAAGGATCATTACAAGCCTACGAAGAAAAGCACAAGAAGAAGCAAGAGATCACCGAGCAACTCCTCAAAGTAGAACTCAAGGACATGCATGCAAGTCAAGACGATGATAGAAACCAACGTGGCCGAGGAAGAGGTAGAGGCCGCAGACGAGGTGGTTATCACGGCAGTGGACGTGGCTGGAATTACAACAACAATAATTCCAACTACAACTACGAGAAACAAGAAAGCTCAACACGAGGTCGTGGAAGAAGAAATACGAACTCGAGGTATGATAAATCTCAAATCAAATGCTATAAATGTCAAAGGTTTGGACATTATGCTTCCGAATGTAGAGGCCCCAACAATAGAGTTGAGGAGAGGGCCAACTATGCCGAGGAGAAGACGGAGGAAAAAGATATGTTATTACTAACATACAAAAGCACTAATGAAGGTCAAGAGAACACGTGGTATCTTGACAGCGGTGCAAGCAACCATATGTGTGGGAAAAGAAGCATGTTCGTAGAGATCAATGAAGCAGTGAGTGGAAATGTCTCTTTTGGAGATGATAGCAAAATATTGGTGAAAGGAAAAGGTAACATTCTTATTCGTGCAAAAGATGGTAGTCACCAAATGATCTCAAATGTTTATTACGTACCTAGCATGAAAAACAACATCTTAAGCTTGGGACAACTTCTAGAAAAAGGCTATGATATTCATATGAAAAATTATAGTCTTTTTATGAGAGATGCAAAAGGGGATTTAATTGCTAAAGTTCAAATGTCAAAGAATAGAATGTTTCCTATGAATATTCAAAATGATGTTGCAAAGTGTCTTAAGGCGTGTTACAAAGATTCGTCGTGGCTATGGCATGTTCGATTTGGGCATCTAAACTTTTCAAGTTTAGAGTTATTGTCAAAGAAGGAAATGGTGAGAGGGTTACCGTGTATCAATCATCCTGACCAGTTATGCGAAGGATGTTTACTTGGAAAGCAATTCAGAAAAAGCTTTCCAAAGGAGTCAGAGTCAAGAGCCAATAAACCTCTCGAGCTTATTCATACCGATGTGTGTGGTCCAATCAAGCCGAGCTCTCTAGGTAAAAGTAACTACTTCCTTCTCTTCATGGATGATTTTTCAAGAAAAACGTGGGTATACTTCTTGAAACAGAAATCTGAAGTCTTTGGAGTATTTAAGAAGTTCAAAGCAGTTGTGGAAAAAGAGAGCGGAAATAAGATTAAAGCCATGAGATCTGACCGAGGAGGGGAGTTCACATCCAATGAATTCCTAGAGTTTTGTGAAGCACATGGAATTCGTCGCCGCTTGACAGTTCCTAGATCACCTCAACAAAATGGTGTGGCAGAAAGGAAGAACAGAACAATCCTTGATATGGCGCGAAGCATGCTCAAAAGTAAGAAACTGCCTAAGGATTTTTGGGCGGAAGCAGTGGCATGTGCGGTTTACTTGTCCAACCGATCTCCAACAAGAAGTGTTTGGGGAAAGACACCACAAGAAGCGTGGAGTGGAAGAAAGCCCGAAATTTCCCACTTGAGAGTATTTGGAAACGTAGCTTATGTCCATGTACCAGACGAACAACGAACCAAACTCGATGATAAAAGCAAGAGTTTTATCTTCATCGGTTACGACTCAAGTTCCAAAGGCTACAAGTTATACAACCCAAACAACAAGAAGGTTGTGATAAGCCGAGACGTGATAGTTGATGAAGAAAGCGAATGGGATTTTGGGTCTCATGCAAATGAGTTCACATTTTTCCCCCCAAATTGAAGAAGACGATCAAACACCGAATGAGCAATCACAAGATGTTGCAACCCCACATGCTTCACCAACAACAACTACTCATGAAGACTCATCACCTTCATCATTGTCAAATGGTAGTCAAAATAAGAGAGTTGTGGAACGTATAAGAAGCCTTAGTGATCTTTATGAGGTAACTGAACCAATGGATAACATTACACTCTTTTGTCTCTTTGCTGAATGTGAGCCAGTGACATTTCAAGAAGCTGCACAAGAGAAACAATGGAGAGACGCGATGGATGAAGAAATTAGAGCCATCGAGAAGAATGACACATGGGAACTCACCTCACTTCCCAAAGGGTGCAAGACAATAGGCGTTAGATGTTTATACAAAACCAAGAGAAATGCTAAGGGGGAGATTGGAAAACACAAAGCGAGGCTTGTTGCAAAAGGCTATAGTCAAAAGGCGGGAATTGACTATGATGAGGTATTCGCCCCCGTTGCCCGATAAGAAACTATTAGACTAATAATTTCTTTGGCAGCTCAAAACAAGTGGAAGATACAACAAATGGATGTAAAGTCAGCATTTCTAAATGGCGTGCTTGAAGAAGAAGTCTACATTCAACAACCATTAGGCTATGAGATCAAAGGTCACGAAAATAAGGTGTTGAAGCTAAAGAAGGCTCTTTACGGGCTAAAACAAGCACCAAGGACATGGAATAGTAGAATCGACAAGTATTTCCAAGAGAACGGCTTCAACAAATGTCCGTACGAGCACGCTCTATACACCAAGATCAAAGATGGAGATATTTTGATCGTGTGTCTCTACGTGGACGATTTGATCTTCACCGGAAGCAACCCAAGTATGTTCAATAAATTCAAGGAAGTAATGAAGAAGGAATTCGAGATGACAGACTTGGGGCTCATGGCGTACTACCTTGGCATTGAAGTTAAGCAACAAAGAGATGAAATTTTCATCTCACAAGAAAGCTATGCAAAAGATATCCTCAAGAAGTTTAAGATGGAGAATTGTAGCTCGATAAGCACATCTATGGAGTTTGGAGTCAAAATATCCAAGCATGAAGAAGGTGAAAGTGTAGATCCAACATTATTCAAAAGTTTGGTGGGTAGCCTACGCTATCTAACTTGTACGAGACCAGATATTCTTCATGCAGTTGGATTGGTTAGTCGCTATATGGAATCTCCAACAACAACTCATTTCAAGGCTGCAAAGAGAATCCTTCGTTATCTGAAAGGTACAATCGACTTTGGATTACTCTATTCCATTTCTAATGATTACAAACTTGTTGGGTATAGCGATAGTGATTGGGGTGGAGACATAGACAATCGAAGGAGTACAACTGGATTTGTATTCTTTATGGGAAATATTGTTTTCACATGTATGTCAAAGAAGCAACCAATTGTCACGTTGTCGACTCATGAGGCGGAATACGTTGCTGCTACTACATGTGTTAGTCATGCGATTTGGCTTAGAAATCTATTGAAGGAGATAGACTTAACACGGAATGAGCCAACTAAAGTGTATGTCGACAATAAGTCAGCCATTGCCTTAGCCAAGAATCCAGTATTTCATGATCGAAGCAAGCATATCGATGTTCGCTACCACTACATAAAGGAGTGTATTTCAAGAAAGGATGTGCAAGTAGAATATGTGAAGACACAAGATCAAGCTGCTGATATTTTCACCAAGCCACTGAAAAGCGAAGACTTCAAACGATTAAGGAAACTACTAGGGGTCACGGGATCAAGTTTAAGGGGGAGTGTTGGATCATAAACTTGATCCACTTAAAGGGCCCAACCCACTCAAAGGGTCCAACCCACTTAATAAGGCCCATCTAGAAAGAATATTCTAGAAATATTTAAATTATTATTTAGTAGTTTAGGTTGAGTGCAAGACACACTTTGATGTTGAGTGTAAGAAACACTTTTACCTTCAGTAAGACTTGAGGTTGAGTGTTTAACTATCCATAAGATCTTAGATGGTGGATCCTTGTCTCCATTATGGTTCTATAAATAGTGGAGCTCTCCCACCATCTAGAGCATATCACCAAACACACTAAGAAGTAAAGTTAGAGAGAAAGTTAAAGTGAGAGAAAAGAGAGACAAGAATGCTCTCTTGAGTGTTTGAAAAATATTTTCTCTTCTAGTGTGAGTTGTAAGAGTGTTCTTGTAATATTTCTCCTTTTCTATCTATATCAAAGTTGTTTGTTTGTTTTAAAGTGAGTGTTGTTTTATATTTTCCGCCAACACTCTGGACTTCGAAATTCAGCAGCATCTCTTTCAAATTCCCTTGAACATCAAAATCTGATTGTTTCACGCACAGCGCCTACTTTCTTCCTCTTCAGGTCCATTATTAAGTTGCATTGCACCAACTTCCAACGCTTTTGGAATTCGTTCAAGGTCTGGGGTAACAGACTGCTCAAACATAGCTAGAATGGTGGGTTGATCTAGAGAAAGTGTGTCGGAAGTAGGATCCTCTATTTGTTTACCCTGTATTTTCTTTGTGGTACCACCTCAACTTTTCGCTTTGTGCACCCGTTTTCTTCTTCTTCGCCTCCCAGGAATCATTCTTTTTGTTAGCCTCGACTCTTTTGTGTTGTTTTTCCACTGTAGTAGGACCAAACTTTGGTTGAACATCAACTTTTATGGCCACCTTTTCCGCACCAGTACCATCAATCTTTGCATTCTTTACAAAAGGGCTCTCCGCATGATTTTTCTTTACCGGATGACTAGACGCTTCCGGGGAGGGAGTAAATATTAGCATTAGGGCCCCTGAATCTTTTTATTGTGGCAGCGATATCGAGATGGGTTATTAATTGATCTTCAAGAAGGAGATGACTACGAACCAAATTCAGCCTATAAAGAATCTATGAAATTTGTTAGCCTAGTTCGCGCGAGCATAGGCACTCAGAGCTGCGAAAGTTTTTTCGCAGCTTTCATATGCTTCTTCATCAAAACTTGGAGTTGTGTTTTCAAAAATTCCATAGAGGACACCGGTGTTAAAATCAGAAGTCGTGATAGTTGATAATGTAATAATAAAATTACCCTTGCATGTCCACGTTTTTTTTCTTGTTTTTTGAGTGAGCCGGTCGTGTCTCTAAGCGCTCCAAACGAATAAAAAGTGTTGGTTCCAGGTTTTATCCGCTTTGAGCAGGTCATTAATAATTTTGTATTTGTTCTCAAGAGTGACATAAAAAAGGAAGTCGTAGATTCCTTTATAGCGTGGTAATAACTAAGAACTCCTCCGATGGCATAGGAATTTGGGAAATACTTGAAGTCATGATGGACGATGTCAGGGTAAAACACACGTTGAGGATAGCCTGGCTGGGGCACAATTCTATGAGTTCAAAATATTGGGTGATCGATGGATTTAAGGGGGGAAAATATCCCCCAATTCAAAACATCAAGAAAGATTAGCAGCTCATATTTATTGGTGGAAAGAGGTGTATCTCCAATGTTAGAGAGACGCACAGAAATAGAGTTCGGGATCCCTCAGCGTGCCTTCAGGTCTGGACATTCGCTTTCTGCATAATAGAGGTATTTTCCATTATACAACCATATAAGATGTTTTTTATACCAACCGCAGAGGTTACTCCCCAAAAATTCATATATCTCTGAGGGGGAGTGCATCGTCATCTTCAGCTTTCGGTTGATCTAGATCAGTAGCAGGTTCTTTACCTTCTCTATGGCTCCCAACATCTTTCGTATTCGACCCCAAAGTTAGCAGCGACATCGGGAATGGGTTGTTGAGCTTTAGGGATTGCCTGAATTCCTCTTTTTTACCTCTCATATTTTATCTATCCCTTGGAGGGACAATAGTATTAGATTACTTCTTGGTATGGTGTGAAATATTTTTGTTTAAAGTTTTGGAACCATAGTCTATAAGAAATACTCATCGGATTTCTTACTTAACTTATTGAACCATGAAGTTAAATCATCCTATAATAATGCGGAATAAATACTTACAGGATGTAGACATTCTTTGATCTTCAGATTCCTGACTTATAGCAGATGATCGGCGATCCTTTACTAGGTTATTGATTCTTCTAAGAGATGGCAACCAAAACACCTTTTGTAATTGATTCGAAGGAAGAATCAATTAGTTTTTCTTAAAGGAATTTTCTCTCTGTATTTTATCTCCTGTCTTTAAAGAATGAGGAACTCATTCTTATATAGAACTGAAGTGAGAAAACGGTTCTTCTCTTTTAACCGTTTGTAACTTCTAAACGGTTACTTAATGAAGACCAGTCCTTATTAAATTGCCACCCTTAGGGACCATAACCCGGTATTATTTTGTTTTACAAAATAACCCCAAAACTTTACGTTTTGCTTAAGTTGTTTATTTCCGAATCCAATCCTTCACAGTATTCAGAATTAAACCTGGTATCTATACAATTACCTCCATGATACATATTTTATCTACTAGTCCGTTCTTTTCTTTATGATTACTTTTATTAGACTAATATTAACGATAGTTCGATACATCGATAAGACATGTGACGGTCCAACTTAATGGAGAAATTCCAACAATCTCCCACTTGGATCATCATATGCTACTATAGGATGCATCCACTTAATGAACGTTCTTAATTTCTATCGTCACATAGATAACCTTAACAATCCCGTAAATGACCATTAACGACATAGGACTAAAGTCATCATCAATGCATTTCAAGCCGCAAATAGATGCATCAGTAATCACGATATCGCAACAATCAACTACATGGATCTATCATGGTGCATAGCATAAGAATAATATGAAATGTAATCTTACATATCTATTCTTAACTAGTCCCACTTAATTGGAGGTCTACTTACAGCAGAGTACGAATAATCAAATACAAGAGCACACTGAAAACTTATATATAAATATGTTTGCATTAATGACCTTAAGTTCGCGAATATCATAATAAAAACAAATTTAATAGCTTAATACAAACTCCCACTGAAACTAATAATCCTCTAAGTACACAACACCCATGTTAATGGTGTGTTCAATAAAAACTTTAGGTACTAATGCCTTCGTAAGAGGATCTGCTAACATCGAGTTTGTCCCTATGTGCTCCACACTAATTTGACCATTTTGTACTCTCTCTTTAACAGACAGGAACTTGATATCTACATGTTTGGACTTAACCGAGCTCCTGTTACTGTTTGAATACTGAACTGCCGAGTTATTGTCACAATATAATATAAGGGGTTTTTCTATCCCTTCTACGATTCGCAGTCCCGTGACAAAATTTCGCAGCCAAAGCGCCTGATTGGATGCCTCGAAACAAGCAACAAATTCCGCAGCCATAGTGGAAGATGCAATGAGTGTTTGTTTAACAATTTTCCATGATATTGCACCTCCCTCTAAAAGGAATATAATGCCTGAGGTTGAACGACGAGAATCCTCACATCCAGCGAAATCCAAGTCGGAATACCCTATGACCTCCAGTTTATCCGACTTCTTATATGTTAACCTGTGATGTTTTGTTTGCTGCAAATACCGGAGAACTCTTTTGACTGCTTTCCAGTGTTCCATCCCCGGATTACTTACGTATCTCCCTAACACACCCACCAAAAAAGCAATATCTGGCCGTGTACAAACTTGAGCATACATCAGACTTCCAACAGCCGAAGCATATGGAACCTTTTGCATTTCCTCAATCTCAAGTTTTGTCTTTGGGCATTGCTTAAGGCTAAACTTTTCACCTTTTGATATAGGGGTTTCCTTTCCTTTGCTGTTAGCCATCCCGTAACGTTGTAACATACTCTCAATATACGCCTTTTGTGATAAACTCAAAATTCCATGGGATCGATTCCTATGAATTTGAATTCCTAACACAAATGATGCATCACCAAGATCTTTCATATCGAATTTGTCCGAAAGAAATTTCTTGGTCGTATGTAACAATTCCTTATCGTTCGTGGCCAATAATATGTCATCAACATACAGCACTAGAAATATGAATTTACTCCCACTGAACTTTTGATACACACAATCCTCCACTGAATTTATCTCGAAACCAAATGAGACAATAACTTCAAGGAATTTGTGATACCATTGTCGAGACGCTTGCTTGAGACCATAAATAGATTTCTTCAGTTTACATACCGTCGACTTTGGATCACCAGAGACAAAGTTTTCAGGTTGTAACATATAGATCATTTCCTCAATGTCTCCATTAAGAAAAGCGATCTTTACATCCATTTGATGGAGCTCAAGGTCGAAGTGTGCAACTAATGCCATGATTGTCCGAAAAGAATCCTTCGAAGAAACTGGAGAGAAGGTTTCTTTAAAGTCAATCCCTTCACGTTGAGTAAAACCCTTAGCTACAAGTCGCGCTTTATGCCTCTCCACATTACCCTTAGAATCCCGTTTGGTTTTAAAAATCCATTTACAACCAATCGGTTTCTTTCCTTCAGGTAATGGAACAAGCTCCCATACCGCGTTATCTTGCATTGATTTAAACTCTTCGTTCATTGCTTTAATCCATAAGTGAGAATCAGAACTTTTCATGGCTTCACGAACACTTAAAGGATCGTTTTCTGTTGACCCATAAAATTCTTCATGTTCTTGAAGATACACTATATAGTCTGAAGATATAGCGCTCTTTCTTTCTCTAGTAGATCTACGCAAAGGCATAATTTCTTCATTTTGCACTTGAACTTCTTGAGGAGGTAGAGTTTGTTCTTCTTGAACAACTTCATTTTGCTCCATTGGAACAACATCCATAGGAGGAAGATTAACATCATCTTGAGTATCTATATGTTCTAACGAATCTGAAGTGATGATTGGCCTTCTAATTACCATATCATCATCTGACACTATAGTATCATTGTTAGAACCTTCATGAATCTCTACTGATTCTTCCTCAAAATGAATGTTCGTTACTAAATTCTTCCCCCCAAACTCTATATCCTCAAAGAATTTCGCTGTACCCGTCTCAAATATATTCTTTGTGGAAGGATCATAAAACTTAAAACCCCTACTGTGCTCGGGATATCCGATGAAATAACTACTAACCGTTTTGGAGTCCAATTTCTTTTCATTCGGCCTATAAGGCTTCGCTTCAGCTGGACATCCCCAAACATGTAAATGTTTTAAACTAGGTTTACGCCCAGTCCAAAGTTCATACGGTGTCTTAGTAGTTGCTTTTGTCGGAACTCTATTAAGTAGGTAGGTCGCACATTTTATTGCTTCTCCCCAGAGTGATATAGGTAATGTTGAATAACTAATCATACTTCTTACCATATCCTTCAATGCACGGTTTCGTCTCTCAGATACTCCATTCATGTTGGGCGAACCCGGCATTGTATACTGAGGGACTATGCCACACTCTTCTAGGAACTTTGCAAACGGTCCATGACGTTGTTCACCTGAACCATCATATCTCCCGTAGTATTCACCACCACGGTCCGATCTGACGCACTTAATGTCTTTACCAAGTTGTTTTTCAACTTCAGTCTTAAAGACTTTGAACTTGTCAATGGCCTCTGATTTTTCGTGAATGAGATATAGATACCCATATCGTGAAAAGTCGTCAATGAAAGATACAAAATATCGTTGGCCGTTCCATGATGGTGTAGGGAACGGACCGCAAATGTCTGTATGTATCAAATCCAAGACCCCTTTCGCTCTGTATGCATCTAATCGTTTCACTTTGGTCTGTTTTCCTTTTATACATTCAACGCATACGTTGAAGTCTGAAAAATCCAGTTCACTTAATAAACCTTCTGAAACAAGCTTTTCAATTCTATTTCTAGAAATGTGACCTAATCGCTTGTGCCAAAGTTTTGCTGATTTTTCCATTTTACAATTTAGTTTTCCAGGTACATCTACATTCATTATCTCTTTGTGATCCTTTATAGTATCCAACAAATACAAGTTATCATTTGCTATTAACTTTCCAGAACCAACAACATTACCATGTAAATAAAGACATAAACTTTCATTTCCAAATAGACAAGAATAACTTAATTTGTCCAACAACGGAAAGGAAATTAGGTTCCTTCGAAAAGAAGGTACATACAATACGTCTTTTAAATACAAAAAATGTCCACTGGTAAGCAACAAACGAAAATCACAAATAGAATGAACTAAACACGAACTGCCATCAGCTGTATAGATGGATGTTTCACCATCACTCAGGCTTCGGTTTCTTATCATACCCTGCAAAGAAATACAAACATGAGTTGTTGCTGCTGTATCAACCCACCAAGTATTTCTCGGCACTGAAACTAAATTGATCTGAGAACAGACCATAGAAGTGAAAATACCTTTGGCTTTCATCATAGCCCTCCATTTTTCACATTCTTTCTTAAAGTGCCCCGGTTTCTTACAATGGAAGCAACGCCATTTACCAGACGTACCCTTATGCTTCTTTTGTCCCGAACCGGATGCATGTGCATCTGAACCTTCATACTTTCTCTTAATTCCCTTATCCACCTGAGCTTTCACCATTTGCACTTCTGGATGTTCTTGCTTCATCTTTTCCTCCTCTTGCGCTGCCTGAGAGATGAGCTCGTTGAGAGTCCATTTCTCGCGCTGACAGTTATAAGAAGTTTCGAAGTTCTTATACTGAGGAGGGAAAGAGTGAAAAGCAAAGCTTACCACAACATCTTCGGGAAGGTCAATCTTAAGTGCTTTCAGTTTGGAAGCGATGTTTGACATTTCCAAGATGTGCTCACGAACAGTCCCTTTGCCACGATATTTCATAGAGGCTAGCTTAATAAGCAGCGTCTTAATCTCTACTTTATCGTTCTTGGCAAAACATTTCTCTACCTCTTCGAGAAATATTTTCGCATTAGTGATCTCAGGTGGAACTGCACCACGGAATGCTAATGGAATTGCTTGCTTCATGATCCCTAGACTTATCCTGTTCGACTTTTCCCACGCCTCTGACTCTTTCTTCTCCGTAGGAGAACTGTCATCAGTCAGAGGTTTAGGTTCATCGACCCTTAATGCTAAGTCGTAATCATGGCACATCAAGTGCAGCAACATATCTTCTTTCCACAGCTCAAAGTTGCTCCCATTAAGTATGGGTGCCTTTTTGCCTTCCGGGTTATAGATATACGAATTTGCTAACATAACAAACAACAAACAATAAATAGCCAAAACATCACTTAACATATAATCCTCATAGTATTTAACAAATAAACATAGCATAATAAAACATACTCTTACAACATCAATAAGATACCTTTGGGCAAGCATATTAATTTGTATATGTATGAGTTTGAGCATAATTAATGTTGATCCTACTAATTGACTTAAGTAAGAAAATCTTCCTTTGGGCCGATTTTCCTAGTTCAATTGTCTTAATGATCAATTCACAAATAACTATCTCGTGTCTAAGATTAACTATGTCAAACATTAACCTTCCTTTGGGCCGATTAAAATTTACATACTTGTCAATCATAGACTTGTCAAAACTCTAAAATAATTAATTCGTCAATATGGATCACTTTGGCGATATATTGAATCATTAATTATTTATCCAAGTTCGGACAACTTAAAACATGCTAATTATTTCGAAAAATACTATACGACTACCTATTCACTTAATGTCCAAACTATTTCGTAGTCTATAAATTTATACTTTAAATTTATTATATTATAATATACATGTAATTATATTATGATATAATTTTTAATATATATTATAATATAATATTAATTTATATATAATATAATATCTATTTAGATATTTATATATATAATAAACTTTAATTATATAATGTAATATAATTATAATGAACGTGCAATAACTAATGCACGTCTATACTTTTATAAGGATGTATGCGCGCATTAACGCACGCCTATTAGTATGAAACTAAAAACATATTGTTCCGGCACGTAAATCGGAATATCTGTTAACACAACGTATGCTTACACTTTTCGAGTTATTTTATTTAAGTAGGGCACGTCTTAACCAGCAGTAATGGTTAATCCGCAACTAACGGTAGCTGTTAGTGCATTTACTGGTGGTTACTAGTTAGTGCACTTATATTTGAGTTGTTATAAATCATGCCTATTCTTTAGGCGAATGTTACACTTACCATTACTAATAAAATTATATGATATATAATTTTATTAATAAAGGATGCTAAACGCGCAAATAACTAACCCGCCACTAATCTACGTACAACGCGCATTAAATGCGCAACTACTAATATATAGCGGGTTTTTTTTTTTAACGTCCAATTCACCTAAAATTCGGCCCACTCATCCACTATTGTTATTTTAACTGCTATTTAATTTTAATTTGATTAAACTTAATAACCGAAGAATTCGATTAAACTTAATAACGACGATTATATATATATAATTAACAATCGACAACCGTTATCATGTTTAGATATGAGTTTTAAGCCTTTTCAGCATAATAATCAAGATGCAGCCATGGGAATTTCTACTTAATATGCAAATTGATTAATAAAACATTTTCTATTTAACATACCCGTATATAAACGGTTGACTTGCTTAAACATGTTTTTAGTTGACTATCGAAAGATTCAAATATTCATAAATACGCACTTTTAATCAACAAGTATCAAAGATTAGAAACTGAAAATCTGAAAACTTAAGAATTTAATTTCATGGTGGCTCTGATACCACTTATAAGAAATACTCATCGGATTTCTTACTTAACTTATTGAACCATGAAGTTAAATCATCCTATAATAATGCAGAATAAATACTTACAGGATGTAGACATTCTTTGATCTTCAGATTCCTGACTTATAGCAGATGATCGGCGATCCTTTACTAGGTTATTGATTCTTCTAAGAGATGGCAACCAAAACACCTTTTGTAATTGATTCGAAGGAAGAATCAATTAGTTTTTCTTAAAGGAATTTTCTCTCTGTATTTTATCTCCTGTCTTTAAAGAATGAGGAACTCATTCTTATATAGAACTGAAGTGAGAAAATGGTTCTTCTCTTTTAACCGTTTGTAACTTCCAAACGGTTACTTAATGAAGACCAGTCCTTATTAAATTGCCACCCTTAGGGACCATAACCTGGTATTATTTTGTTTTACAAAATAACCCCAAAACTTTACGTTTTGCTTAAGTTGTTTATTTCCGAATCCAATCCTTCACAGTATTCGGAATTAAACCTGGTATCTATACAATTACCTCCATGATACATATTTTATCTACCAGTCCGTTCTTTTCTTTATGATTACTTTTATTGGACTAATATTAACGATAGTTCGATACATCGATAAGACATGTGACGGTCCAACTTAATGGAGAAATTCCAACATAGTCACCCATTGGTATATAACACGATTTCTGACGAGCCTCTTTAGAGCGATCTTCGGTTGTAGTGGTTGAGGATGGAATTGAAGGTTGGGAAACAGTTGGAATTTTTTCAGTTTTCGACGCTTTGGGTATTTTTTTGGAAGGGTCTTACTATTTTTGGGCAAGGATGAATTCAGTTCAGAAGCGTATGTGGGAATTGGTTTAGAGTTTTTTTATTGGGTCATAGTTCTTGTAAGTGAAATCCTGGGTAATTGTTTCTGACGAGTCATCAATTATCCCACAACTCATCTTTTCTCGGCCATCACAACTGTAGAAAACCAGTCAAGTGCGTTAAATATGGTTCTCATAAAGAGTAGGTAGGTAGAGGATTATCTCTCACTAGAAATCAGGACAACAGAGCTCTCTCTCTTTCTCTAGAAATGTTTTGAAGGTGAGTTATGAGGCGAGGAAGGATATTTATAGCAAAGCTCACATCCATAACGGTCATCTACATCAGGAAGTGGAAGCGACTGTGTTATGGAGAAAGTCAACGATCATCTCAGAAAAAAAAAATTCTCGTTTTCTTTTCAATATAGATTAGTTATCAAAATCACTGGTTACCCTAACAAAATAGAATATATATATATATATATATATATATATATATATATATATATATATATATATATATAGTTTTTAACTTTCTCTAACATTTATTAGAAAATATTTTAGTTTTGAAAAAAAATATTCAAAAAAATTATTATAATGATTTGAAAACAAATTATGAATGATTTGAAAAATGTATATTGTTTTCTATAAGAGTGTATATTTCTATTTTTGGTCCAAAATCTCGCATTACGTTATATATTTTTACTTATATATCATTAATAATTTTCATGTCTAACCGATATAGGATTTTGGTCGCACCTAATAAATAATTCTCTCGAACAAGGTACCACTTTGGCCTCTTTCAGTTGACTTTCCTTTGTTCACTCTAATCAGTTTCTGTACCACTTGAGTCATAAATTTTTATAACGGATATATCAGCTTATTCTAATCAGACAATGATGCCTAAGTCATAGAGCTTAACAACACATATTTTACATTAAGTATGGTTAGTCTATCATGTTCAATACCTGAGACTTATATTCACATGGCACGTTGTCTGGGCCTAGAGCTCTAATAGTAATACAAAATTGTTGAGAATATAAAGGGCGCGTATTTCAGTTCTGTATACAATTATGAACTAAACTAGATCTCCGCATTGGTATAATATTATCTGTTTTACACTAGAAGGCCCCTACAATATTTTTGTATCCACCTCTAAAAGACTCAATACTAGTAGATATATGTTCTTACTTCTATATTATTGATCATTCTCATGTATAACCGACGTGGTACTTTTATCGCACCTAACAAATTCTCCTCTCGAACAAAGTACCATTTTAGTCTCCTCTCAATTGACTTTCATGCATTCACTCTAATAAGGTTGTGCACTACTTGAGCCATCAAGATTTACATTTTTTTATAGACTTCCCTCATTCAATGATTGTAGACCCCTCACTGAAAGGGTTACCACCCATGTTGGGACTTATAGTTTGAGTATATCCCATACACTAGTAAACTCTAGTTTATCAATTAGATTCTTTTTGTTAGCCACATCTACTAGTCCTCCATTTTCATCATATCTGTCATGATGTTGAATAAGTTGGTTCAATCCTTTTGTCATTTCTTATGGTCGGGTCATGAGATGAAAATCTCGTACGCTAAGGTCATTTAGTCAAGTGTCACATTGCTCACATCTGAGGACGGTTTTGGGATCCAAGACCTTATTTTCTAGTTTTATGTGATCGTCTTTAAGCATTAGTGGTTTATTGTTATTGTGAAAAACTTATCCATCAAATGAGACTATCTTAAAATATAAAAAATATATAATAAAAAATAATAACTTATGGGATCTTAAAATTTTATCTTCTCTTTTCTGGGATGGGATAAAAAGTATTCGTCTTAAGCCATTAACCGTTAAATTACATAAGGTTATAGTTGATAACGAAGAATATATTTCTCTATGTCGATATGTGGTTTTTCATCACTTTCCTAGTTACTAGATATAGTATTAGAAACTTTCATGATTCTATTCTCAACAGTAATATTTTTCTTTTGGATATCATGTGTGATGGTTATTGGTCTTGGACTACCGAATTAGATATGAAAATATGAGCAACCGTAGTCACATTCATGATATTAACAATTTTATCATTGTGTTAACTCTTCCTCTTATGAATTGTGATGACATCCAATATTGGATAGCTAATAAAAGAAGTTTTAATTTCAATATCAAAGACATGTTACCATGCAATTCGTCAGTCAGCCTCTGTATCGGGTGGGCTAGGTTGGTTTGGAATAAGTATAATATCTATCACAACTCATTTATTCTATGTCTTTCAATTTTATGAAAACGTTCTACTATCTCCCATTGTGTCTTTGTATTTTCGCGGTTCAAACCATTAATCGTATCTTCTTTGAGTATACTTTCACTCACGATATCTAGCATGCTTCCAGCTATACACTCATAATTCTCTTTTCTGGTCTAAATTGAACTCATTGGATCATGGTGGTTTGTTCTTGGTCGCCCCCGGCTTTGGCCCCTTTTGGCATGTTTGTTTTCTCGTCGTGGTCTATTACGTGTGGATGAAAAATATAAAATTTGGACTCCCTCATTTTTTGTTTCTTCCGTCGACGGTTTTCTACGGTTTCCTCTTTGATATTCGCTACCGGTTTTTAAACATTAAAATTTCATAACAAACTTAATACATTTATAATACTTTTATAATACTTTTACGTATAAAAAAATGTCATTTTTTATTCAGTTTTTTGTATTAGATGCACTTTTTCGTTATATACCATGTATGTTTTGTTTATTTGCATGGTTTGTTTATAGTAGATTTATTTTAAAAAGAAATTGTTTTGCTATGTTTCATGCAGCACATGTATATTATACGTGACAAAATATCTTATTTTAATATAACATATTTTAAAAAAAAATTATAATATTTTTTAAGCTACTATATAAAAAATTTGGACTTTTTTTATACGAAAAGGAAACAGTACAACTCATTAGTTATGAAAAACATTGAATTTTAAGATATGAAAAAATTATTATAATTTTATAAGATACGAAGAAAATTACTAGTAATTAATACATAATATATTATTATTTATAAGGTATTATATTATATTATTATGTAATTAAATTAGTTTGTCATTTTTGTGATGTTGTGTTTATAATTTTATTTTTGATAGTTTTGTTGTTATTTATATTTGATTAAATTTAAAATTATACAAAAATATATTATATTCAACAATTTTAAAGGAAATATAAGATTACATATTTAAATCTAAAAAATAAATTTTCCGTCTTTTTTATATTAAAATATGAAAGTTTGTATTAAGTATATTATTATAATTTTGTAAATATATTATTTTCTGTTATTATAAATATTTTACTAATAATGTTTTACCAAAAAAGATTACAAATATATAAATTAGTACTGAATACCACGGACGGGTATCCAAATATCACTTTTGGAACGTAAAATAAAATTATCAATTGAATATCTAAACAACGGATTTAAAAATAAAGATTATTTTCATTACCATATCAAAATAATAAAGATTATTTTCATTACAATATCAAAATAAATCAACGATCTCCTTTTAGTTCATCTTTAAATGTCTATTCTTTTATGATCAAATAAAAGTTCTTTAAATTCTTTTAATACCATATATTTTTGAAATATCTAGTTTTTTTTAGGTACTGATTTACTAACATTTGATACTAATCTATCACCCTCTCTTTTCAACGGCTTTTTTTTACGATGAAACGGGAACCAAAATCCATATCGAGTTTTATTTTAGCGACAATAGTTTTTATTTTGTTTTTTATCACCGTTTGTTCGATAAAATGTTTAACCTGAAGTGTTTTTCTTTCTTATTCTGTTTATAGTTAAAGTAATTGTGTATTTATTGGTAGAAATAAGTGGTTTTAAGTTTTTATCTCAGTCTATATAAGATATGTTTTGTTCAATGTGAACATATATCTCGTCCCTCGTATTCTTAATCACACTTACTGCTTTTATTACTTAATTGTTTGTGTATAAGTATAGTTTTTATAATGTCTTAGTTTCTTATATATTGGATGGATATAGAGAACTTTCAAAATGACTAAAAAAACTACAACCGGTTCCAAGGGCAAGAAGAAGGGAGTTTCCTTCACCATCGGTTGTACAAAGCCTTTCGATGACAAAATCGTGGAGATTGTATCCCTCGAAAAGTTTTTTCAGAAAAGAATCAAGGTAGGACGAAAGGCTAGTGCCTTTGGTGATGTTGTTACTATTACTCGTGAGAAGAGCAAGATGAGTTTCACTTCTGACAGCAACTTCTCCAAGAGGTAATGGGTAATCAAAGTTATGATTTTTGATTAGAATTATTAAAACAGTTTGTCATTGAAGAGCATAATATTTTTGTGTATGGTTGTGAAATCATGCTTGCAGTATTGTGAATGCTTTTGAAATTTTCGTAGATAGCGTTTATTTCATTATATAGTCGACATACCTAGTCTTATACTAGGTACGTTTGCACTTGTAAGGGAGATACATCAAGTTTTTGCTCATTTTAATAAACTTATCATTTTCTTGTATCATTATGCAACTTCATTCATCTTATGTCAATGTATCGGCTCTTAAGTCTTATTTGGAATTATTCTCAAACTTTTGTGCAACTGAAAACCGATTATTTCATTCTTTTCTTTAATTAACCTTTTTCTGTTGTTGCTTGTAACTTATGAAAGGGTTTACTATTTCTTTTATATATTAGGTATCTCAAGTACTTGACAAAGAAATATTTGAAGAAGCACAATGTCAGAGATTGACTTAGAGTGATTGCAGCCAATAAAGATCACAATGTTTATGAGCTCAGGTACTTCAATAGTGCTGAAAACTGAGGGGAGGAAGAGGATTAAAACCTCTAAAAACTTCTTGATCCAAGAACTCTATTTTGCGAGTATTTAATTATTTCAGTTTTTACCCAATATATGGTCTTGGATACTACTTTTGTTGAAATATTGTGGTTTTGCAATTTTGCATTATTTGTGTAGAATTTAAAAATGATTTTTTAGTATTTTTTTTTATTCTAACAAGATGAATACGATCTTGCATTATTGTTAGTATCGTTAACAGTATTAACTAATTTTTTACTAATACTGCTATTTAACATTATTAAAAGAATTAATACGGCTAATTAGCATTTTTAAATTTTTATGAGTATTAATTAAAAAAAAATTAACCGTTTTAATTTTTTTTCCCGGAACATGTCATTTAGACCACTTGTTTGATTTGTATTCTCAATATTTACGCAATGGTAGTTTGATTCATCTCGATTTTATTTTTGGAGTTATAAATAAAAAATACGAACTTTAAAAAAATGAAATATTTTTTTTATTAGAAATTACTGTACAATATTACAAAGAATGGTATTAAAGTATTTTGCCAAATGTTTTGTATGAGATATGGATAGTTATCTTATTTGATATCGAATGCCTTATTATTGGGACTTATATGGAAGTCACCTCAAAATAATTATCAATTGAATTTCAAAAAGGGTTAAGCTAATTCCTCCATTAATATTTTTATTTCCTCCATAGAAAAGTAAAAACACAATCAAAACTTGTTTTTACTTTTCTATCCTTCACTTCATTTTAAATTTAAAAAAATCAAATATCCATCTGAAACATAAATACAGTTGATTCCAATGAAAGTTTCCAATGAAAGTTTCGGACGATTCTGAAACAAAATCGGCAGTTGATTCCGAGAAGGGGTTTCGGAATCAACTTCCGATTTTGAAACAAAAGCGCAGTAGATTCCAAAACTGGGTCTAGGAATCAACTGTCATTTTGAAACAAACGCGGAGTTGATAGAGAGGATATGACAATCTTATAGCATTTGTCACCCATTCTATTGATGGTGATAGGCTTCAAATGGTCTTTCAACAAATCAATTTTTTTTTAAAAAAAAATCTTATGAAAATATAACCCTAAGGTGTAGCATTTGTAAATTAGTAAATTTTTTGTTTATTTCTACGTCTATCGGGTGTAATCCAATAAATCTTTTTTTTTCTTCGGAGGGAACCCGCAGCCGCTACTCAAAGTGCAATGAGTGCGCACAGGGTAAACCCTCAGTCTGACGCGATAGCCTGCAAACCAACGCCAGAAGGTAAACCGCATAAAGTGACAGGCTCAGCCGAGAAAGTGTATGTAGAGGGACTCGAACTCATGACCTTCTGGTCATAAGAATGCCATACTCAACCAACTCGGCTACCCCTTGGGGCCATCCAATAAATCTTTTATTTCTATGGAGGGAGGGATTTTTTTGAAAGAAACATAAGAGTGAAGAGAGAAAGAAGAAGTAAGAGAGAAAGAACTAAGTTGTAGGAAAAGAAAGAAAGAAAATACAGAGAGAGAAAGCTCTACATTCTTTGCCAAAATTTGATTAAATGGCTTGTATTACATAAGGGTAAAAATAAATTTTACCAAATGGAGGAAATAAAAAATTGAAAATAGATAATAGGAAACGGAGGAAATAACAAAACTAATGGAGGAAATAACTCTACCCTTTCAAAAATTCAACGAATTTTAACCTCAAAATAATTATCAATTGAATTTCAAAAATTCAACGGATTTTAAAAAATATAACTAAATAAACTACCTGCTCATCCTATTAAAATTAGTGTCAAAACTTGCCGTGTTTCTATGGTTGAAATAACTATTTCATTTCTTTGGTACCCATTGATTTTCCAACCATACAAACCTGTGAGCTGGAAGCTCAAAATCTGCCAATCAAGCGTTGGAAGGTTCTATACTTTCAGAATACTACTGAAGATGTTCTTACTTCTTAGAACAACTTGTTTCCTTTTGCAAGTGACCAAATAATCTCATCTAATATGTTTTTACTCGTAATAATTGAAGTTATTTCTCTTATAGTCACAAATCGAACGTGAAAATCAATATCGGAGAAGCAAGATTTACCATTTGAATAATAACCACTACCCTTCTTTGTTTTGCTTTTCTCTAGTTTAATCTCAGAAACTCAAAACACTTTGTATGTATGTTGATGGAACGACATAAGAAAGTTGCTATTGACTCACTCCTTAAGATTTATAAGCGAGAGTTGTTCTTCTATGGTGCAATCCACATGACAAGAGGCTCGACAAGAGAAAGGAATAAGAATGAGACCAAGGCATCGTTGTTCTGTAGGTGAAGGAGAATCACGGCGTGTGCTACGGTACTCTACTGTATCCTGCAAAATGATGTTTCCTTGCTTGTCCATGCAGTGGAATGTCCCCAAAAAAAACCTTCCGTCTTTTATTCCAACTAGCATACGTCTGAACAATAACTTCCTTGCTTGACTCACGGTTTCCGAGTCTGAGACCCCTATGCTGGTCAGGGAATTCGCTGCTTCAGCTTCCATGTCAATCAATCTGTAAACGCAGATGCATGAGTAAATATGAAATTGAATACCATACAGGTTTGATTCAGAACTTAAATCACTGGCCGTAAGCATAATCATATATACTTATAGAGAGAAAATAATAATCAATTGCTTATATTCGGTGTTGAAGTACAAAACTACTCTCAGATAGATCAACCATGAGAACCCATAAACAGAAAAATACAGACAGAGAAGATTTAAAGAAGACTAAAACCCATCCTAAGAATATCGGACAATCATAAGGGATGAAGATGCTTACAAACAGACATTTAGTATTAACCCAAAATAAATTATCATAATCGTCATATTCAATTGACTGGATTTTTCAACTTGAAAACCAAATCAATGATTTTATGCTATTGTAAGGAGCGAAATGACAGCCAAAGTTAACACAAGCTACATATAATTCACAAAGTTTAAGAAAACTGCTAAGAAGTATAGTCAGGTCTGTCTGTTTTCATTGCTTCTACTTCCCAAAACCATTAGACGACTTGAGCACTCAAACATCTATGCATCTGAGGTTAGTCAAGACCTCAAGCTACCAATATAATATTGAAGCGATTGTAAGGTCGCTTAGCAGGGTCAAAGTGGCTTTAAAATGACTTGAATAAGCCTAATACAACCAAACACGCCAAGAAGTACTAGTGCAAAACCATTTGCAAACCGAAAAGAAAAAACGTATCTGCAAAACTAGTAAAAGATTAAAGAAGAAATTATATTTGGTGAGTTCCTCCAACCTGAAAAAGAATTTCTTAGTTATTGGAGATTCTGCAAGAAATCCAGTTTATTGAAGTTTGAGTTTTAGATGGAGCCTTAACAAACAAGCTTAACCCATTGATTCTTTCATTAGCAAGCCAAAAAAACCCATCATATGGTTCAACAAAACAGTTATGTATACGGTAAACCTTAGCTCTAGTTGCCTGATCATTCGCTATCTGTGCAGAAATGCTCATCAACTTCACATCACTTAATTTGTGGAAGACTAGAGTATAAAATTTTACTTCTAAAGTCTGAACCTATCAGCTTTAAGGACTCATAGAATATGTTTTTAGAACTTCTTCTTGTTTTTTGAAGCAATGACCTATAATCTCACCAATAATTTGTTTTACTAATAATACTTGAAGTTACCTCTAGGCTACGAAACATAACAAAGACATTAACATAGAATCGTCAAATTCGCCACAATGCATAAGCATAGCTTCCATCGTAATAAAATAATCGCACTACACTGACAAAGAAAGAACACCATGGATAATGATTTACCCAGTAGCTTTATCATAATAACTTTCCCTGGCACATCGAAATCAAACACCCTTTTGAACAGGTCTTGCAAGTAAAATGAATCAAATTAAAAATTTAACCTCATTACAAAATGCATTGAAAAATCAACACAATGGGTCTCACTTGACACTTCAAAAATGACTTTTTCCAAAATACTTAAACGCAGAATCTACGAACAAGAGTGTATAATTGGACTTAACCCTAATCTAATAATGAGCATATGCAAAACGGAGAATCTAAAATCAGTATGGTTTAATTTGGAAAACCCTAATTCAGCAGCGAATCACCATCAATCAATCGACCAAACAAAAAAGCAAAGGCGTATAGATATCGCACTGATTATCTCACTGATTGCTATTAACTGTGCGCAGAACACTAAAAGGAAAATCCGAAAAGTTAGAAAGAAAAATCACTGCATACCTGGGGGTGTTGAATCCTTAATCCAGAAATTGAGCTCAGAGCGAACGTCTATGAAATTTATGTTCTTAAACGCACCCTAGAGTATTCTTGAGTCTCGAGTGTTTTCCATTTTATTACTCGACTCTCTCAACTATTTCGTCTCCCAAAATTTTGTAGCCGCTCATCAAAATTAGTAAATCCAAGTAGGCTAAAACCCCTATTTGGTCCAACGTTTAGTTGCATTTTTTTTACACTAATGTTCGTTCGTTTTCAAAACTGATCGTTTTCTAAAAGTGTTTAATATAGGATCACTGTGGTTACCAATTAATAAGGGCAAAGATGCGATGTCACCCAAAAAATACTATTCCAAATAGAGGTGAGATTCGGTCGATTCGGTCGGTTTTTTAGCATATATTTAAATCAAATCGAAATAATTCGGTATAAATTATTAAACCGATTTATTAAAATAATATCGGTTTTTTTCGATTTCGGTCGGTTTTTCGGTTTGAATATCAATACGGTTTGACACGGTTCGGTCGGATCGGATCGGTACAGTTTTAAACTAATTATTAAACTTTTTATGTTTATAATAATAAATTAATAATAATATTTACATAGAATAAAATCATATAAAATATTGTCATTTGAAAAATACTAAGATAAAAAAAAATACAGTTTTCGTAAAAGTAATAAATAGTAAATTTTAATATATTAAACAAATATATACACTGTCCAAAAAAAAGTAGAACACATTTATACAGACACCGTTACGTGAGATCGAACGCATGACCCATATATAGGAGATTTAAGTTATCCTTTTAAACCAGCTGGGCTGGGAAGTAGACGCAATACGAAAATTATATAATCTATATTGCATTCCGTCGGTTTCGGTTTTATTCTGTTTTGAAATCTGAAAAATCGAAAATCGATCGAATTTAATTCGGTTTGATAAATAAAAACCAAGGCCGAACTTTATTATTTTTAAACTGACCAAACCGATCCATTTTAGTTTGGTTCGGTCATTCGGTTCGGTTTTTTTTTATTTTTCTAACTCTGAATTTTAAAATTAGTTACCCGTTAATTTATATTTATAATAATTTTTTATTTTTTTAACTTTTTTACTTTTATTTATTTATTTTTATATTTTTATTTACCTTTTATATTATTTTGCGATCGGGTAAAAAAAAGTCACAATTTTGTTAGATTTTTCATCCTATATTTATTATTTTGAAATTCATGTGAGAAACCTATCAATTATATGGATGGCAATTTTTTCCAAACCCGCGGATATCCGACCGGGATGGGTTATGGGTTTAAGAAATTTCTCACGGGTACCCAACCCGAACCCGACCCGTTAGGTAATACCCGACCCGTTGGGTAATACCCGAGTACCCGCTAAATTAATATTATATAAAAATTTAAATTATCTAATATTATTTAACAAACTTTAAAATAAAATTACTGATATTAGTATTTGTATTATGTAATGCCAAAAATAATTTATTATTTGTTAATATATATATATATATATATATATATATATATATATATATATATAATGTATTTTGAAAAATATTGTTCTAAATTTAAACATTTAATTTAATTTTTTTAAATATTTTGTTTTTTATCTCTACAAAACTGAGAATAATCTGTATATTTTGAAAAATATCATCCTAAATTTGTTAATTAAACAAAATATCATTCTACATTTAAATAAAATATTTGCTAATTATAATTATTATAGTATATTTTGACAAATATCATTCTACATTTAAATATTGAATTTGATTTTTCAATATCTCTTTTGAATTTTTTTTTATTTTTCTGTCCAATAATAATATTATTAATTAAATTAAAAAAATATTTACAAACATATACCAAACCATATGTTAATTATTAAAAAAGATTTACTAACATATTTAAATTTTATAAATTTAAACATGTTTCCTTTATTTGTTGGAATTAATATCAAATTCTAGAAGATCTAATAATATTTTTAATCAAATTAAAAGAAAAATATTTACTAACATATACCAAAACTATATATAAATTATGAATAGATATATTTGCTTATTAACATACAGTATATTTTGAAAAATAATTTTTGTGATGTAAATATTAATTTTAAATTTTTAATACTTTAATGGGTACCCGCTGATGGGTACCCGAATCCGGCGGGTTTGGGTGTGGGAAAAAAATATTACTACTCGACGGATTAGGGTATGGGTTTGGAAAAATATAGACGGGATGGGTTACAGGTTTAGCTATACTCGCATCCATCCTGACCCATTGCCATCCCTAATCAATTATGGGTATGATCTATAAAAAAATTATATATTTTGTTTTTATGTGAGGGGTAAATTTGTCCAAAATTGGATAAAATATCTACCAATCATGTGTAAGATCCAACAAAATATAACTTAGCCTAGCCTTTTATTTTTTTACTTTTATTTATTACTTTTACTTTTATTTACTTACGAAGTCTTCTCCTATGTAAACCTAAGAAAAAAAACCAATAAAAAAATCTATTGTAAATGTATTCGCTTAATCGATCGAATAATTCACACTTTACACTATGTGAAACTTCTAAACCTAAAATTTTAATCTTATATCTATAATTGGAGCGTTCACCTTCGTTTGCAAGCGCACAAGCGGAAAATGGTCTAACTAAACAGCATGACGGAGATCTTGAAGGCTCCGCCGCTTCCACCTACAATTTAGAACGTGACCTAATCCAAGCTCGCTCTCTCCTATCCAATCTCGTTCTCTCCTCTGGCGCTTCCGGTTGTGTTCAAACTTTCTTCTCTCGTATAACACCTAACATCGTCGTTCCCAGGTGATTGTTGGTGGTGGGTCATTTGGTGCTATTATTCCAAACGGTAGTGTACAAAGTGGTGGCGTCCGAGCTGGTGTCGTTGAACCAGCTGAATCGAAAAAATGAGAAGTAGCTGAGGAATCTAATGAAGATATGAGATTAGGTCTTTTCGATTAGATCCATTATTATTTTTCTTGTTATTATTATTCAAGCTTCTAGAATTATTTGTTATTCTTCAAATCAAAAGATGCTCTTCTAATTCTTCCATAAACAAGTTTTTACTTTTGGGTTTTTGTCTAAAATTCTTATGCTAAAAAATATTACTTATCTACCAATGATTGTATTTTTGAAAATGAAAAAAACTGAAGGTGAATTCAAAGACGACGCAAATGCAAAAATCAACAGAGATTCCGGTAAACGGTGGATTCAGTCGAAAACCTTTACGACATCTTTCCTCTCTGATATCGATATGTGAGCAACCAAAAGAATTTAAGACTAGAAAATGAAAATGGAGCATAAAATTGGTGTTTGAAAGAGAAAACTGAAAAAATAGGAACTGATTTTGAAGTTTTAGTTATTGGTAAAAATGGTGTTTACCTCTCATTGTTAGAGTTTTTACCAGAACCAAGTGTACGTAGAAAGGGAGAGGGAAAGAAGAAGTTCAAAAGTAAATAATTAAAAGAAGAAGTTCAAAAGTAAATAATTAAAATTACAAGTAAAAGTAAAAGTAAAAAGTAAATATTAGAGGTAAATATTTAGAGGTAAAAATAGTAAAACTAAAAAGGTAAAAATGAAAAGTAAAGGTAAAAAATAAAAAGAATAAAAGTTAAAGTTAAAAAGTAAAAGAATAAAAGTAAAGATATTTTAGGTTTAAATATCATGCAAAAAAACTACTAAAAACAAGGAAAACAAGATAAAGAACTTAGAAAAATGATACTAAAGTCAGTATAGATCACAATGATGAGACTCAAGATAACAGTAATCAGGAAGACAAAAGTTTGATCAGAAATAAATCTAGTTCTAAAGAAGTACCTGGTACAGTTCCTGTCCAGCAAGATCAAGAGAAGATAGTTCAAAATAAGTCCAACTTAGATGAGTGTGATCTGGATACTCCATCTAATGACGAAATCTTGGAAGCTGTTCAATCCTTGAACAGAAACTTCACCATGGTTTATGATAATAATAGCTCTGAATATTATACCCCAGACAAGGATAACATTGGCAGTGAACAAGCTTCTCCTACCTATAAAATCAATGAATGCAGCTCTTATTTTATAAATTCATTAACAAAAAACTAAAGAAAGCTATGGGGAAGAGAAAAGCTTACAATTTGGCCACCAAATCTTTAAGATTCACAAGATCCTCCCTGAAGACCAAGTCCAATTCAAGATGATTAAAGTTCTTAAGTGGAACCTTCGTAGAATTAACAACAAATCTACTTTCAGAATACTCAATCACATTATCAAGAAAGAGCACATTGATTTGTTCATTTGTCAGGAGCCTCTTACCAAAGATGATAATCTTCCTAAGATTTTTGCTAAGTTGGGGTTTGATAATTACACATCTAATCTCGCTAACAAAATCTGGTTAATATGGAATAATGATTACTCTATTGTTATTAACTCTAACCATGATCAATTCTTGCATTTAGACATTATTAATTCTAATCTTAATGTCAGATTCTTTCTTACTAGTATCTATGCCGAATGCCAAACATATAACAGAATAATCCTTTGGAAAGAGCTTAAGGACATCTCCAACACAGCTAACAACTCCAACTGGATCCTGATGGGGGACTTTAATGTTGTGTGTTCAAACAATGAACAAATTGGTTACCTTACCTACTCTATGGAGAGTGTTGAAGAGTTTAATGACATGATTCAATCTTGTGGTCTTGAAGATGCTGGATATTGTGGATCCAAGTTCAGATAGAATAAAAATTATAAATATAAAATACTCGATAGAGTTTTAACAAACTCTAACTGGTCTAACCATTTTAACAGCATGAAAGTGATGCATATGGCCAGAACCTGTTCTGATCATAGTCCCATATACATCACCCTTAGTAATGACTAATGATAGTGAAACTCATCATAAAAGTTTCAAATTCCTGGATATGTGGACTTTAGATGCTAACTTCCTGCCTTTCGTTAAGAACAGTTGAGATTCTCAAATAGAATTATCTCCTCTCTTTAAATTATGGTTTAAATTATCTAGGATTAAAAAGGATCTTAAAAAGTGGAATTTAACGTACATTGATAATATTTTTTGTTAAGTACAGGGGGCAGAAATCCAAGTTTCTCATATGGAAAATCAACACCAGCTTCTCAGCAACCCTGATACGAAAATGAATAATTCCAAAGCTAATGCTACTCTGCTTTTAGCTCTTAAGATGGAGGAAAGCTTCTGGTCCTAGAAATGATATGCCTCTTGGATATCTGAATGTGATAAAAATACGAAGCTCTTTCATAATTATGTAAAAAAGAAAAGGAAGAAGAATGTTATTAATAGTATTAGAGACGGTGATAACTGAATTACTACTAAAGATGAAATTGGCTACTCCGATGCTAAGTTCTTTAAAACTATGTTAACTGATCCCTCTTAGTCTAAAATTATGGAAGAAGAAAACTTGATTAATAATAGAATCCTTATTGTTATTCCTAGATTTATTATTGACTCTAATAATTCTTCTTTGTTAGCTGCTCCTACTGAGAAGGAAATTCACAACATTATAATCAACATTAAGTCCTTGAGTGCCTCAGGAATGGATGGATTTAATGGGTGCTTTTTTAAAACTTGTTGGAAGATAATTAAGGATGATCTCTGTCATGCCATAACTGACTGCATCAAGGGTAAGAAAATCCCCAAAGGTATTCTCTCTACTGCCATAAGCTTAGTTCCTAAATTGTTAAACCTCACACAATGGAAATATTTTAGGCCTATAAGCCTGTGCAGCTTACTTAACAGAATTATTTCTAAAGTTATAAATAATAGATTAATTCAAATTTTGCCTAAGATCATATCCAATGTTCAAGGTGCTTATGTTCCCTTCTCTTCAATTCATGATAATGTTCTCATTGCCAAAGAACTTATCTATGATTTAAGCAGAAGGAAAAACAGTAAGAACATGATTATTTAGGTTGGCACGTCCAAAGCTTTTGACAAGCTTGCTCATAGATTCATCTTAAAGGTGCTGGAGTCATTAGGTTTCTTTGCTAATTTCACTAATCTGATTAAAAATCTGATTTGTAATGTCTATAATTCTTTACTTGTTAATGGCAAAGTATATGATTTCTTCAAACCCAGAAGAGAATTAAGACAAGAGGACCCTCTGTCCTCCAGTCTTTTCATTCTGGCTGAAGAAATCTTCATAAGAGGCCTTCATAGTCTATTTTTAAACAACAATTATATACTTTTTTATTCTAGAAGTAGCCTGCGTATCCCTAGTCTTATATTTGCTGATGGTATTTTGAGTTTCTCAAATAGCTCTGATCACACTATTGAAAAGCTTAGTCAATTTTAGAACTCTATCAAAACAAATCTGGCTAATCTATTCATAAAGAAATAACAAAAAAATAATCATCTAGGATCGACAATGCTAGGATTTATACAATAACTGATGTCTCTGGTTTTAAGTCTGGGAACTAACCTATTGAGTATTTGGGTATAACTCTGAATTCTAATAATAAGAGCAGCAATTACATGCCTGTGATTAATAAAATTAATGATAATATCATAGCTTGGGAAGACAAAAAGATCTCCTTTGAGAGTAGAATGACTCTCATTAACTTCGTGTTAAGGTATATTCCTTCATTCTAGTGTTAAAGCAGCTTAATCCCTCAGTCTATTATTAACAGAGCTAAAAACATCTTCAACAAATTTTTGTGGGGATATAACTCTATGGACAGGAAAATTTACTAGACCATATGGGAGAACTTTTGTAAGACTTTCAAAGAAGATGGTCTGAACATTCGTAAAATTTCTGACCTTCAAACTACCTATGACTGCAAACTGTGGTTAAATTATAGAAGCAATACCAACCTTTGGGCTAATCTCATGAATGATATTTATTGTAACTCTCTCCATCCTCTTCAAGTTTCTTACAATAAAACATGCTCAAGTTTTTTAAAGAGGTTGTGCAAAATTAAAGAGATGGTTGAGACTCATATAAGGTGGAAACTTGGCAAAGACAGCAAAATGTTATTGAATTTTGGCAAAATAAAAATTGGAATGACTATAGACTTAGAATGTTCTTTAATCAAAATAACATTGACTTAATTTATAAAAAAATTGTAAACAACCAGATTGAGGACTCTATTGTCTAGTCTCTCTCTAATGATACAAAATTTAATACCAAGCTGACTTGGAATCACACAAGAGAAAAGCATAACATATCTGACTTATTTGATAAGATTTGGAACTCTGTTATTCTTAAAAAAATATTTTCTTACCTAGAATCTAATTCATAAGTTTATTCTTGTTGACACCATTATTCAATATAATCACTCAACTACTCTATCTAAATGTCAATAGTGTTGCAACATAGAATCTCCTATACATCTCTTTATTTCTTGTGAATTTGCTTGGAATCTTTGGAATCACTATGGTATTTTGTTTAAAATAAATGTCGAGAGATATATGAACATTCTCCACATTCTTCGCTCTTGGTTTTGGTCTACTGTTAGCTCTGTCCACATTAGAAATATACTCCCTATTATTATTTTCTGGAAAATTTGGAAGACTAGGAATAACAGGAAGTTCAACAACAAAGATCTTAGTATTGATGCTGCTATCAGGTACATTAACTATATCATTATTAGTCTGGATCATTCTAATTTTCTTAAAGCTAAACATTGGCGAAAGGATTTAAACATTTCCAAGGATTTAGGTTATACTTGCTATTCGTTTGAAAAAGAAAACTAATCTATATGAAGTGGTGTCTTCCTAAAGTTAATTACCTCAAGCTCAACTGTGATGCCTCCTGCTTTGATAATGGGAATTCATCTGGTGGCTTCCTTATCCGGGATCAGAATGGCTTCATTTTTAAAGGAGGTTCTAACATCTATGGTAAAATGATGCCTATCATTGCTGAGTCTCAAGCCCTTCTTGATTCACTTCTTCTGGTCAACATGTTAGTTAATGGTAAGTATCTTTATTACTTAAACTAGATTCTATTATGTTGTAGAAAGCTTATATTTTCACAAATGTCGATCTCTCACATTTCTAGGGCCCAGAATCAGGTAGTTGATTGGCTCGCGAGATGGACCCTTAAATGTAAGATGAGAACTAATTTTAATCATACTGATGCTCCTTTTCCCTTAAAAACAATCACTAGGTTAGAAAGTTATAACTTATGTTACTTTAATATAGAAGCTTAATTTCCAGTTAATTTGTTTCCTGGATTGTACATGTATTCTCTAATAATTGGCAGCAAGCATTGGAGTAACAAAGCCATCTCTCTTATTCCTTTAATGCAGATTGCTTCTAATATTGGAGAAGTTGTGCTTTGAAGTAGTTCTTTGTGACTCTCTGGATTTGAGAAGCTCTGAATTAAGGCTGGTGTTGAGTTGCTGACTGTCTTGAAGGTTAATGCTCGAAAAAGCTCTGGTTTTGGTAATAGATTTGAAATCTGGATTATCGGATATGGTTTTTGCGATGAAATGTCTTCAGCTTGTTGTTGGAAAATTGGGTTCCGATGTTTTCAAGCTTAGATGATTGAATCAGGAGATGGAAGTTTTAAAAGATTATCTTTGGTTGAACAAAGAAATGCTCAGGACATTTTGTATTCTCAAAGATTAGATTGAATCTGAAAAAATGAGGTTTCTGTTGATTTGTTGCTTGCTATTTATCATCCAGCATTGGATCCTCTATTTTTACGATTTATTATGTTTTGTAGTTTAGTTGAGCGGGAACTGAAAATTTTAATTCTTTCCCTCTTCATTTGGGAGGAAATTTTATATTTTCAATTTTCTCTGTTCTTTTCTTTTAGAGACCTTATTTGGTGACCCTCTTTGTATTTCTTAAGCCTTTTTGGATTTTCTGTTAATATAAGATATACTTTACTTCAAAAAAATGAGTGACAGTATTTGTAACTTGCAGTAGTATCTCTGGGTGACACGTGTCATCACCGGGATAATTTGCACGTGTAAGTGGCCATAAGTGTAACATTTCAAAGAACAATGACTAGATTTGAGGACGATGAACCTTAGTGGCATGAATGCAATGGGTATCATACAGGGTTTTTAGCCATCCAAGTATGTACTTTTATGTTTTATTGATTTTGGACTTTAATTTAAAATATATTCAATTATTTTTGAATTATTAATAGATATTTGTTTTATTTTAAAAACTATATTATACTATAAATTTAAAAACATGAATTATTATTTATTTATTCTTTCAATTTTTCTTATTAATGCCATGATATCGAAAGTCAAACAAAATAATGAGTCTCGATCATACAGTGATTGTATAAATTTTTTAAAAATTTAACTTTTCAAAAGTGATTCCAAATTTAAAACCATAATATATATATATGTGAAGTTATATTCCAAATTCAATTGATATTAAAACTAAATTGTGAAAATATGAGTTTTTTAGTTTTTATTTTTATTTTTTATTTTATTAATTTTATTTATTAGTCAAAGAAGTTGGTTATTTGTTTCAAAATAATCATTTATGTTATATTTGTATTAAAACGATCACGTTTGTTGCATATGTGTTGATTACTGGTAATTTTTTCGCATTTGTGATTGCCGCGAGCGACTATGGATGGAAAAAAAACAAAAAAGTGACGGTTTTACTACAAATATAACTTTGGTAGTTGTTTTGAGACAAGTGACAAACTCTGATAACTAATCAAAATTCTTAATTGTTTCATTAGCCTTCAACAACGTTATAGATACACAAAAATTCTAAACTTAAAAAAAGTGTATTCGATATAAAAAATATTACATTTAAGATAATAATCACCTGTATTATTAATATTTTTGAGAAATATGAATATCTTAATATAATATAAATAAATAAGTAGAAATTAAATAGTTTGTGTGTTGTTTAGTAGTGTTTTATTTAGTTAATTATAGTAAAACTGTTAGATAATATAATATATTCTTTCAATGATTTATATAATACTTGGTAGTGTTATATAAATGTGTTATTTGTTATATAAAAGTGGCGGTTTTAATACAAATGTAACTTTGGTAGTTGTTTTGAGATAAGTGACAAACTCCGATAACTAATTAAAATTCTTAATTGTTTCATTAGCCTTCAAGCAAGTTATAGACAGACAAAAAATTCTAAACTTGAAAAAAAGGTGTATTCGATAAAAACAATTACATTTAAGATAATAAGCACCCGTATTATGGATGTTTTTGAGAAATATGAATGTCTTAATATAATATAAATAAATAGAAATTGAATAGTTTGTGTGTTATTAGTAATGTTTTATTTGGTTAATTATAGTAAAACTAGTGTTAAATAATATAATATTTTATTTCAATGATTTATATAATACTTGGTAGTGTTATATAGATGTGTGTTATTTGCTAATAAGAGTTTAAGATGAATAAATCATTTGTATGATGTTTGGTTGAATTATATTGATCTATTTATTTAGTTAGCACTGTAACATGAATCAAATGGATTACGTATTATTTGGTAATTTCATATAAAATATGTTTTTATATTTTTTTTGAACATACATAAATTCCAAATTAACTACATTTGGGAAGACAAAGTCAAACATATATGACTTATATAACTCATAACCAAATTCTCTCATAACACTATGATTCTACCAGAAAACTACGTTTAATAATCAAACAAAGATTGTTTTCACCCTCCTAAACTGTCTTCATTTCCACCGCAACTCGGCTCATGTCATTTTTTAAAGTGAAACTTAGGTTATTCGTAATGTTTCCTCGAAAATATTCATCCTTAACCACGCGGTAAGAGGTCTATAAGAAGTCATAGGGTGACTTTCATTGACTAAAACTGGCTCAAGAGGAATGGTGACTTCATCGACGAGGTCATCCCCAGTACCACCCCCTTCATCAGTGTCCATTATTTTCAATACGAGTTCTGATGCTCCTGTAGTGACAGTGAACACAAGGTCTCATTTCAATCCAGCGTGAACCCATACTTTTGCGAAACTGCTTTTTAGCTCTTGTGTTCGACATATTAAGAGGACATAAGGATCGATATTAGCATCATCATCATTGTAGAATCAAATCATCTTCAGCAAATGAGATTTTCTATAAAAATTTATCCAACTTTTACTCTTTAAACTCATATCCATATGTTTGCAATCTTCGAAAATCCCCGAGATTGATTTGCTGCTTCGTGCAATAGAGAGAAAGAAAAATGGGTTTGTCAAGTAATAACTTGCACCCATAAGGTTATGGAAGAAGAAGGTTGAGTAATTAAAAAGATAAAGAGAAGATTAAATGCTTTCAATAAAAATCATTAATTGATGAAGAGAACCCAACGAGAACCAAAGATTGAAAATGAGAATCGAACAGGAAGACGATTACATGATTTGATTTTAAAAACCTATTACTCAAAAAAACTATAGGTATTTGGAAGAGGAAAAAATCAAAGATATAGCGCGCGATAAAAAATAGAAGCTATACAGAATTGGGGATAATTAATTTTTGCTTAAAAATACACTAATATGATAAGAACAATGGATAAAGGATATGAAATGTAAAGAGTTATCTTCATAAATAAGGCTAGATGATTGAAGTTTCACAAAAAAATTTAGGAATCTAAGCATTAAAATATCATACAAAAGAAGACTAAGAAAACTGCAAAAATATACATAAATTCAGGTCAATAGAAACCATGTTGGAAATGATTTAAATAAAGATTAATTCAATGAAAAGAAAGAACTCGGGCTTAAGAACTCATCTTACATAACCCATGCCAATAATATATAGTAGAGTAATCGCACTAAGCTGATTTAAAGCCTGGAAATTGTTGAATTCAATCTTCCTTTTGCACTTTATAATTCATTTAGCAAGCCAATCGATTGCTTTGTTTTGGTCTCTAAATATGTGCATAATCTTTATAGTATGGTGAATTAGCTTCCTGCAATATGTTAGTATATGATCCATATGCCAAGGATAAATACCTTTGGAGATATAGTTAACCAATATTTGAGAATCTAACTCAATGTCAATCTTGGTTAAATTATTTCTTTTGCAAGCTTGAAGGCCGTCTAGCAAAGCCCTTGTTGCAGCCATGATTGGAGATAGTTTGTCGTATATATTCCCTAAGCCTAGATCTATATTACTATTATTGTCCTTGATGATGGATCTTCTACTTGATTCACCATTGGCAAGACCAGAAACGTATGTATTAAGCTTGAGTTTGTCAGAGCTTGGAGGAGACCATTTAAGTAAGGTAGCCTTCTATTTATTTTTAAGTAATTATAGCATCGTAGCTCATAAGTTACATTAACATCTTTGGACCAATGCTTAGTTTTCAGGAGATTAGAATGACCAAGGTTAGATAATATATACATGGTATATTTAATTGAAGCTAGAAGTGATAGGAGTATCTTTGAACTTAACTTTGTTTCTACCCTGACAAATGGCCCAACAAATAATGAAGGTAGGATAAACCGAATGTGAATTTCTTGACTAGAAAACGAAAACCAGGCTTTAGTCATGTGTCTACCAATTAAGATCTTAAAAATAAATACAAAATAAGACCATATAGATCAGGAGTAATGTCAAACAACAAATTGGTGATTAGTAGATTCATACAAAATTAAAATTTAAAAGCCAATGCAATATGCCTTTTGAATATTAGTATCAATGGAAATCCAATTGTGAAGGACTCTCCGGTGCAAGAAGAATCACTTAGTAGGGGTTATTCTATTCCAAAGTTTACTAAATAGACTAAAGTAGTTATGCTTGACTCTAAGAAAATTTTAGGTTTCTTTGATATTAAATTTTCCATATTTAAAGGGAAGTCAATTAATAGTGTCAGCCTTTTGATCATTCATTGATAAATTTTGAATTTTTTGAATTTTATTTGAAGAGAATATACCATTGAGTATGTTTAAATTACATGCATTGTTGGCCCAAAAGGATATAACCTTAACAGACTTGTACCAAAAATTATCAGAATTAAAATCAAGTATAATAAGAGGAGATTTTCTATACCAATTTTCGAGCCAAAATTCAATGTCTTATCTACCTAGATCTATTTTAGGTTAGCTTCAACAATAGTCTTGATCTTCCCTAGTCATTTTCAAATTTGAGATCCCTTAGTGGAGTAGTTAACTTGAAGAGGATGAACATCTTTACAATAAATATTATAAATGTATTTAGCCCAAAGACACTTATTCTCTCTAAATCTCAGCCGTATTTGGCAAGAGATTGTATTTTGAATGTCAATTGGTTGTCTTATATTTAATCACTCTTCATCATAGGGTTTGCATACTTTAGTCCAACTTGACCAATGAATGCTTTGAGTATCATGCATTGAGCTTTATAGAAATTTGTTAAAAAAAATAAATTCTGAATATTATACATTTAGTAAGGACAACATTCCATCCAATATATAGGAATAGATATTATAACATTACTTATAAAAGTAAGTCTCCCCTAAAAGGAAAGATTTTTTCCATCTCACTCTTTAATCTTATTTCTGATTTTGGTTAGAAAGTTATCAAAGTTAATGTTTCTATTATTGGTATTAAGTGTTATTTCTAAGTAGGTAACAGGAAGGGCACTATTATTAAAGCCAGCCAAATTGAGAATAGCTGAAATTTTAGAGAAACAAATATTAGAAGAAGTAGTAATGTTTGTTTTTTTTTATTGATGGAAGAAATTACCTAGGTTAGTGTTACTAGAGTTCATACCATTAGTAAAAATAAGAATATCATCCATAAAAGACAAACATGGAATAATATTATTACTTTAAAAGAGAACTTTATAGTTTTGTAAGTTTCAAAAAACTTATTAAGGCCCATAATTAAAACTTATTCCGCAATGATAAAGAGACTATGGGACAGAGGCCCCCTGTCAAATCTCTCTTTTGATTTAAAATAGTATTTAGGTCACCATTCAAGAGAATATAAATATATACATCGATGGTCATCTTATCAATTATGTTGATCAAACTATAGTAGAAACCAAAGGCCTGAAGAACTCTGAAAATAAAGCTACGAGACATCATGTCAAAGGCTTTGGACATATCCACCTTGACCATGATGTTTCCAGCTTTAGTTTTCCTGTTTAAGTCATGAATGAGCTTCTTGGCAAGGAGAATATTGTCTTGAATATACATGTCATCTACAAAATTACCATGAGTATCAGTTATAATTTTCGGAAGAAGTTTTACCAGCCTATCGTTGATGATTTTTGATATTATTCTATTCATCTGAATACACAAACTAACAGATTTGTAATCCTTATAGGTTGATGAGCTACAAGACTTTGGAATGAGGCAGATATCAGTGGAAAGGATTTCATGAGGGATGTTTTGTTCATGAATAAAGGATACCATGTCTCTGCAAAATTATACCTTAATGACATATCAACAAGTGATATAGAAGAAGTTGTTGAAAATCCATCAATGCCAGCAACAGATGAATTGTTAAGGACTTTGATAACAAAGAAGATTTGATTCTCAGTTGGGGAAGCTATTAGTAAGTTTTTATCTTCAGTTGTGATTAAATCAGGGATAGAACTGAAAATATTATTATTTAATATAATATTCTCTTCATCTTTATTGGGCTACCAAAAAGACTCTTCAATAGATAGGGCCTAAAGATATAAAACATTAGCTTTAGAGAGATTGGTTCTGTTTTCCATACTATCATTGTCCTGAAGCTTATTATTTAACCTTTTGACAATTTCTTCTGCTTCCAAAACATTGTCAATATATATTACCAAAACATTATCTATTCCAAGTTTTGAGAGCATCTTCAAGTCTTTTTAGCTTGTTCCATAAAATACATAAAGGGTATCCCTGCATTCTCTTATTTCAGCCATCTTCAACAATGCTTAAGAATTCATTATTTAGAGACCACATGTTTAAGAACTTGAAACCCTGATTAGTAAGATTCATAGCCATGTATATAGAGATGCATAGAGAAGTATGGTGAAAACATGTTATGGATATATGAATGACTTTAGTGTTGCAAAAGTAGTTTAACCAGGCACTATTGTATAAAACACGATCCAAGCGCTTCCATTTTGTTTTGTTAGACAATGTAAATTTAGTAACTGCCTAACCCGCGTCCTCTGGAAAGTAGTCACTAATAACATAATTAAAATATTCTGTGTTATTGTTGCAGAAAGTTGAACAACCCAGTTGTTCATCAGGAGATGTCATAATATTTAAATCAACCAAAATAATTCATTCTTTAGTAGTAGCATAAATTGTTTTAAGCAAGTTCCAAAGCTCGAATATGTCTCCACGCTAATATTTGGCATAAACAGAGGTTAGAGAGAAAATCTTATCAGAAGAGTAATGCTTAATGTTAGCATAGACTAGCTTTTGATGGCCCTACAAAATGTTGATTTCAAAATCATCATGCCAAAAGAGCCATATTTTGTTATTCAAGTTAGCATAAAACGTTTAAAACCCAATTTGACAACAATAATGTCCTGGATGTTAGATTTGATGAGAGGCTCTTGGATGACAAAAAATGAGATCTTTTCATTAGATATGATATATTTAAGCCTTCTGGTTTAGGCTTTATTTCTAATTCCTCGGATATTCCGGCATATGAACTTAATCATTATTTTAATTTTGGTTTGTAGGTTTTTTGTCCCAGTGAGAGACTTAATTAGCCTTTTTTCTTTCTAATTTTTTCCTGTTTAAGTTTCTTATTAAGCAAAACTTGAAACTCCTTATCCATCTCTTCTTTTTTGAGCACGTGAGTAGGGGGAGACTTCCAGTGTTTTCTGTTAGTCCTTTTCTCACGCAAGTATACGCGGTCAAATCGTAGCAAGTAATAAGTAAGAAAGATCGTTCCCACGAAGACTAGGTGTATAAGACAAGAATTCACTTATGCAACAACGTATGATTATTAAACTAATGTTTGAACGAGTAATAAAGTATGAATGTAACTAAACAAATCAAGTACGAGAATATCTAATGAGTTTTACTTATACGAGAGAAAACATGGAACCCTAACTTCATTGTTTATTTTACTTAGAGTATTAATATACTTAATCAATATGTAAGATAACTACGATTACTAATCAGATAACACAAAATAAGAATACGCTACCTTTCAATACACGTAAACCAAACCACTTAATCAACCACAAAAGAGATAGCAGTTAAGCAGACACTGCATGCATGACAATCCTATATGTCTATATGAATTGAGGTACAATTGGTTTTAAGCACAAATTATCTATTTCGATTACATAAGGTAATATGATATGGTTAATGACATATTACGAATCATGAACAATCACAATATGAATCATTCAAGAACCTAGCATGGCAAGTTCTAACCCTTAATTATACTTTCGCATTCATTAAAGATAAACAATCTAGATGTTCGCGACGCATCTAACAAAAAAACACAGCCATACTATGTAACCGATAAACATATCTCACAAAAAATCAATTAAGCAATAGACCCTAAATATTATTCAAACAAATCCGCTAAGGTTCCATGACAACGATTAGTTCATAATCGAACAAATCATCATCATGGTCTTAAAAATTAACATAGTTTGATGAATATAAATAAGAATAAAAATAAACTAAAAAGAGTTTAGAAAAATTAAACCGAAAAAGAAACTCAAAGTTCGCTTGCCGTCAATTGCTTTTGCCGCCGTCAATTGCTTTTCTCTGCTTTGCTTTATAACAGATATGTTCCTCTGCTTTGCTTTTCGACAGAAACGATTTGTCTTTTGTGACACCAACTGTATATGCTTTAATCAACAATTGCTTTGCTTTTCGTGAGTAGACAATTCGACGTTTTCTTCTTCCTTTTTTCTATTATCTTCTTTTTTTATTTTTATTTTATTTGTATTTTGCCGAAAGACAAGAAACCAAACGGTACCCCTCTTTATTTTTTACGAAACGGTACCCCTCTTTATTTTTTACGTCTGTCTCTTTATATAGATATTCTGCCGAAACCCTAAAAACAATTAAATTACGTAACGTAAATATTTATGTTAAATAAAATAATATAAACAATTAAATTACGTAACGTAAATATTTATGTTAAATAAAATAATATTTTAAACAATATAGCTAAATAAAATATTCGGATTAATCTAATATTCTTTTCTTAATTCAGCATTAATTTCCTTTTATGCTTCGCTTTAATATTTTCTTAATTTAATATTTTAAACAATATCTTATAAAATATATTTTCCCTTTTTTTCAACATTACTCCCTCCATTCCTTATTATAGGTCGTTTTAGGAAACTAAATTAATTTTATATTAGTTGACGTTTCACAATTACCATAATATTAAATGATATTCAATTTGATAGCAAATGAAACCAATTGCCTTTTTATCAAACTGCAGCTTTTTATTATAATTGACCAATTAAATTTATTCTTGCTCTAATTTTTATAGGAAAGAGAACTCATAATGAGTTTCCTTAATATCCGTGCTCCCACCTTACACGTCCATTAATATTAATATGGAACGGAGGGAGTAATATATTTTTCAAGCATTAATATATATTTTTTTGGAAAATCAGTGTCATAATATATTTTTAGCATTAATATATATATATATTTTTTAAATCACTTGTCATAATATATTTTTAGCATTAATATATTTTCTTTTCTTTTCAACTATTCCAAAATTTTCTTAAATACATTAATTTTCCAGTTTCTTCAATTTCAACCCAAATTTATTAATATTGTCACAATTTACCCGCGGCACAAGCGACTTTAATAATAATGGAAAACATGTTAAAACTCAACGAATACTTGAGAGTCGGTGATGATTTTAAGAATAATGGAAGCGTAATAAGTGATATGAAATGCACTTATCAAACCCCCAAACTTAAACCGTTGCTTGTCATCAAGCAATGCAAAACAGGTTTAACAATTGATGCATGAATGCAACTGAATTTAAATGGATGCAAGAGCGCAATGATCCCGAACAAGTAACCGTAACTAATTGAGCATAAATGCCTCAACGAATGTAATGACCTCGGAATGTGAAATAACTAGGTACTCAAATGTTAGCAATACAAGTGAAGAAGCGTGCATGTGTGCTCAAACTCAATCGACATGTTTTTAGTACAAATTAATGAACCTTACTTGTTCTCATCATAGTAATCACAAGATTGGAAACGAAATACAACCTAGATTCTTCATAGTCAAGTTGCACATCCATATTTCTCCGGGGTTGTCAAAGATTTATTATGATTTACTCTATATAAAGACACTCAAAGGCTTATTTGATCGTGCAATGGACGAGGTCCCTTAAAGACTTATACAATGGTGCCCATGTAACGAGCTTTAGGTTAGCGGATCCCAGACCGGAAAAGTCTTAGGTCACTAGGCACAAAGTCCCCTAGAACTTAATAACTCGAGCACCAAAGAGCTCATCCTAGCCAATTTTGCCTTTTTTTATACTATTATTATTTAAGAAATCGGATTAGGAATGAGTGCGTTTCGCTCCATCTCATTCCACCCCTAGACTACTCGCAATACGCAGCCCCCCATCGAGAGGATGTACGTCAACAAGCGGCTACTAGCCTTTGACGCCTAACTGAATAATACGCATATTTATCTTTTAACTCCCCCAAACTTATCTTTTTGCAATCCATGAGCTAATAAAGAATTAAGGTGTAATTCTGAACCTAAGCAAGGATTATGTATAACAATACTCAAGTGTGTCCGTAACTACCATAAAAAAATCGATGAGTCTACATGTATTAATTGTGCTTCTACATCAAGCAAGCTAACTGACAAGCAACCTAATTAGATTTTATTCCTACTGTCATTCCAAACAATTTTTATTATCGGATACTTAAGTAGAAACAGCAACTAAAGGGATCAAAGACACGAAATGCAAAAGAAATGCTATGTTAATAGACTAAGTCAATCCTAAACACAGTCTATATAATCATGGCATGAAAATGCAAATAAGCATGACTAACATAAATAACTAATATGATGAATGCAACTACAAGAAATTAAAAGATAAAAGAAACACTCCCCTATTCGTCCAGCAGTGTTGATCATTGTTTCCCAGTGGGTTGCCTCCCACGAAGCGCTTGTTTGACGTCGATAGCTCGACGATACCACTCGGAATCATATAGTGTCGAGGCGGATACTGAATGTCTCACGGTTCCCCACATCTCCATAGTAATGCTTGAGTCGTTGACCATTGACTTTGAATGCTTTGTCTGGCGATTCCTCAAAGATTTCAACTGCTCCATGTGGATATACTGTTTTGACTTTAAACGGTCCAGACCATCTTGACTTGAGCTTCCCTGGGAAAAGCTTTAGACGAGAGTTGAAAAGAAGAACCATTTGACCCGGCTCAAAAGCTTTATGTAGAAGTTTCCTATCATGCCATTTCTTGACTTTTTCCTTATACATCTTCGAGTTCTCATAGGCTTGAGACCGAAACTCGTCCAGTTCATTCAATTGAAGCACACGCTTCTCGCCAGCTGCTTGAATGTCGAAATTCAACTTATTTAAAGCCCAGAATGCCTTATGCTCAAGTTCTGCTGGAAGATGACAAGGCTTACCATATACTAACTGAAATGGTGACATCCCAAGTGGAGTTTTGTAAGCCGTTCGGTATGCCCATACTGCTTCATCTAACTTCAGAGACCAATCTTTCCTTGAAGGATTCACCACTTTTTCCAAGATTCGCTTGATTTCACGATTCGAGACTCCAGCTTGACCATTAGTTTGAGGGTGGTAAGCGGTAGCAACCCGATGAGAAACACCATATTTAGCCAACAATGCTGTGAACTGACGATTGCAAAAGTGAGTCCCTACATCACTGATTATAGCACGAGGAGTTCCGAAGCGAGTGAATATTTGCTTACGAAGGAAATTGAGCACTACCTTAGCATCGTTAGTTGGGAGAGCTTTCACCTCTACCCACTTAGATACATAATCCACAGCTAAGAGTATGTATAGATTGTTGCAGGAGGAAACAAATGGTCCCATGAAATCTATTCCCCATACATCGAATACCTCAACCTCAAGAAGCACATTAAGGGGCATCTCATTTCGCCTAGAAATATTACCAACCCTTTGGCATCGATCGCATCTACGAACATACAAATGAGCATCCTTAAACAAGGTAGGCCAGTAGAAACCTGCTTGCAGTACTCGAGCAGCTGTCTTATCCCCAGCATAATGTCCTCCATAAACCGTAGAGTGACAATCATGTAAAACTTTCTCAATCTCACTGTATGGAATGCAACGTCGGATCATCTTATCAGCACACTGTTTAAACAAGAATGGTTCATCCCAAAAATACCATTTCACGTCATGCAAGAATTTCTTTCGTTGAGCCCAAGTAAAATCTGAAGGGATCACATTGCTAACCAGATAGTTAACAAAATCAGCAAACCATGGTACTTCTCCCTGAATCACGAACAACTGCTCATCTGGGAAACATTCGTTGATAAGAATTCCATCTCCCTTGTCTTTCTCATGTTGCTCAAGACGTGAGAGATGGTCAGCTACCTGGTTTTCAGTCCCCTTTCTGTCTTTAATTTCCAACTCGAATTCCTGAAGCAAGAGTACCCATCGAATTAAGCGAGGATTTGCATCCTTTTTAGATAGCAAGTACTTGATAGCCGAATGATCCGTGAAAACCGTGACTTTAGCACCAAGCAAGTAGGATCTAAACTTCTCAAAACCATAGACAACAGCCAAAAGCTCTTTTTCAGTAACTGTGTAGTTTCGTTGTGCATCATTGAGGGTTTTACTAGCATAGTGAACCACATGAAACACCTTCAGCTTCCTTTGACCAAGAACGACTCCCACAGCGAAATCACTAGCATCACACATCATCTCAAATGGCTCTTCCCAGTTAGGCGCAGTGATGATTGGGGCTGATGTCAACTTTTTCTTCAAGAGCTCAAAAGCAACAGAACACTCTTTAGTAAATCGAAAGGGAGCTTCTTTTTCTAGTAGACTACAAAGCGGTTTGGTGATCTTTGAGAAGTCCTGAATAAAACGTCTATAAAATCCAGCATGACTAAGAAAACTACGAATTCCTTTTACTGAGATAGGAGGAGGAAGCTTTTTGATCGTTTCAAGCTTGGCCTTGTCTACTTTTAAACCTCTCTTAGATACTTTGTGCCCAAGGATGATACCTTCTTGAACCATGAAATGACATTTTTCCCAATTAAGAATGATGTTTGTTTTCATACATCTCTCAAGTACTTTACCCAGATTAGATAGACAGCCATCGTATGATTTCCCAAAGACCGTGAAATCGTCCATGAACACCTCCATGATATCACCAACCATTTCAGAGAAAATAGCCATCATGCACCTTTGAAAAGTAGCGGGTGCATTGCAAAGTCCAAACGAGACATGTCGAAAAACAAAGGTACCAAAAGGGCATGTGAAGGTCGTCTTCTCCTGATCTTCTGGAGCTATACAAATCTGATTGTATCCTGAATATCCATCGAGCATACAGTAATATTCATGGCCCGCCAACCTATCCAACATCTGATCAATAAATGGCAAGGGAAAGTGATCTTTTCTAGTGGCCTTATTCAATTTACGATAATCCATGCAAATTCTCCATCCAGTGACTGTCCGAGTGGGGATGAGTTCATTCTTTTCATTTGTTACTACTGTCATTCCTCCCTTCTTTGGTACACATTGCACCGGGCTTACCCACTGACTGTCTGAGATAGGATAAATAATGCCTGCATCTAGCCACTTCAGGATTTCTTTCTTCACCACCTCTTTCATGATAGGATTTAGTCTCCTCTGATGCTCGATAGATGGTTTGCTCCCTTCTTCGAGCAGAATCTTGTGCATGCAGTAAGAGTGGCTGATTCCCTTGATATCTGCTATGGTCCAACCAATGGCTGATTTGAACTTCCTCAAGACTCTCAATAGCTTTTCTTCCTCACTACCTCAAAGGTTAGATGCAATAATAACAGGTAATGTAGATGACTCTCCTAAGTAAGCATACCTGAGATGATCTGGTAGTGGTTTTAGTTCAAGTTTAGGAGCTTCTTCTAGCGAAGGTTTAAGCCTTTCCTGAGAATCCTTAAGATCACCCAGTCCGAGCGACTCATGTGGAATATTGAGCCTCTTTTGATACGGGGCTGCCTGTAGTAGTTGAACACATTCGGATATCTCTTCGTCTTCTAAGTCAGATTCACCATGTAGAACTCTGCCTAGAAAATCTGAACTCGCATACCGATCCACCTCATTGTTGTACAAAGAATCGATCATATCCAACCTGAAACATTCTTCATCCTCTGTTGGAGATTTCATAGCCTTGAAAACGTTGAAAGTGACATTCTGATCTTGCACTCTCATAGTGAGTTCCTCTTTTTGGACATCGATCAGAGTTTTTCCTGTAGCCAAGAATGGTCTTCCCATGATGATGGGGATGTTTTTGTCATCTTCGAAATCCAAGATAACGAAGTCAGCAGGAAAGATGAGCTTGTCTACCTTTACTAAGACATCTTCTACGATCCCAAGAGGATATGTAATAGAACGATCGGCCAGTTGCAAAGAGATATTAGTCGGTTTTGGCCCAGGTAGCCCAAGTTTCTCAAACACAGATAGGGGCATCAGATTGATGCTCGCTCCCAAATCACATAAACATTTGCTGAAAGTTAGATTACCGATTGAACAAGGAATGGTGACGCTTCCTGGATCTTTGAGTTTGGGAGGCAATTTTGTTGTAAGATTGTACTGCATTCCTCAGTGAGCGCCACTGTCTCAAAATCACCAAGCTTTAGCTTTTTCGAAAGAATCCCCTTCATGAACTTGGCATAACTAGGCATTTGCTCTAATGCTTCAGCAAAAGGTATGTTGATGTGTAGCTTCTTGAATACCTCCAAAAATCTCCCAAACTGAGCATCTAGCTTCTGTTTCTGTAACCTTTGCGGAAAAGGTGGAGGAGGGTAGATCGTAGGCTCAACAACTGACTGAGATGGCTTTTTAGGTGGCTGATCTTGACCAGAATTAACCGCAGATGAGGGCTGATTTTGAGAAGAATCCGCCTCTTGTTCAACTGTGGGGTTCTCAGCAACCTTTCCTGATCGCAAGGTGATAGCTTGGCATTGCTCTTTGCCGTCCCGTTTACCTAGATTATGTTCTGTGTCGCTAGGAAGAACTCCCTGAGGTCTAACAATCATGTTACTGGCCATCTGCCCAATCTGATTTTCCAAGGTCTTGTGAGATACCATCAGACTTTTAATCATTAACTTCATCTCTTCGAATTCAGAGTCTCTCACAGAATGTTGAGAAGGGTCAGGATGTTGATTATGAGGTTGTCTTGGGGCATACTGTTGAGATTGATGCTGCTGCCCTTGTTGCTGAAATCCAGGATGAGCGTATGTCTTAGCACCATAATGTTGATTACCTTGTTGATTATTGCTCTAACTGAAGTTCGGATGATTTCTGTTGCTTGGGTGATATGTGTTTGAGATTGGTTGTTGATTCTGCATCTGAAAGTTACTCACAAATTGCACTGACTCAGTAGAGATTGGGCATTTTTGAGTGTCATGCCCTCCAACACAAATCTCGCACACACTAGCTACCTGTTGTACCCCTAGTTTAGTCAAATAATCTACCTTCATGTTTAGAGCTTCAAGCTGAGCTGCTAAAGCAGTGGCAGTGTCTAGGTTAAGAATACCAACTACTTTATATTGTGACTGTCTCTGAGAAGGGTTCTGGAATTCATTAGCAGCCATCATCTCAAGGAGCTCATGAGCCTCCTCATAGCTTTTCGTTAATATGGCTCCCTCATATGCAGCATCGACCATGGGCCTTGTTTGCGCACCCAACCCATTGTAGAAGCAATTTATTACTAACCAATCAGGTATCCCATGATGAGGACATTTCTGAGCATCTCCTTGTAACGCTCCCAAGCTTCACTTAAAGATTCACCATATGACTGAGAAAACTGAGTAATAGCATTCCTCAAGGCGGTTGTTCTTGCCATAGAAAAGAATTTTGAGAGAAATTTCTGTGCTAGTATATCCCAAGTAGTGATCGAGCCTACTGGTAAAGAGTGTAACCAGCTCTTAGCTTTGTCCCTCAGAGAAAATGGGAAGAGTCTCAATCTTATGGCATCATCTGAAACACTGTTGAACTTGAAAGTATCACAGATTTCAAGGAAGGTCATAATGTGCATATTAGGATCCTCAGATGAAGCTCCCCCAAACTGACAAGAATTCTGCATCATCTGAATAGTGCTGGGTTTAATCTCGAAATTATTCGCAGCGATATTGGGTCTGACAATGCTAGACTGAATATCCATGATCTTTGGTTGAGAGTATTCCATGAGTGCTTTTGGAGCTGGATCTCCCATTGTAGAATTAGTATCAGAAACTGCGAATATTAACTCTGTTCCTTGCTATGTTTCAAGCTCCTTTTGTACTAGTGCTCTAGTTTGAGAGCGTGTTTGCATACATACTCAAGTACCTGAAACACAAGAAAACACACAAAAAGAAAGTAACCGAATCAAGTCAGTAGTTTTATAATGACTTCTGCTGATAAGCAATAAAACTGTCAAATAACAGCGAGTCCCCGGCAACGGCGCCAAAAACTTGTTAGTCATTTTCTCACGCAAGTATACGCGGTCAAATCGTAGCAAGTAATAAGTAAGAAAGATCGTTCCCACGAAGACTAGGTGTATAAGATAAGAATTCACTTATGCAACAACGTATGATTATTAAATTAATGCTTGAACGAGTAATAAAGTATGAATGTAACTAAACAAATCAAGTACGAGAATATCTAATGAGTTTTACTTATACGAGAGAAAACATGGAACCCTAACTTCATTGTTAACTTCATTGTTTATTTTAATTAGAGTATTAATATACCCGGCAACGGCGCCAAAAACTTGTTAGTCCTTTTCTCACGCAAGTATACGCGGTCAAATCGTAGCAAGTAATAAGTAAGAAAGATCGTTCCCACGAAGACTAGGTGTATAAGACAAGAATTCACTTATGCAACAACGTATGATTATTAAACTAATGTTTGAACGAGTAATAAAGTATGAATGTAACTAAACAAATCAAGTACGAGAATATCTAATGAGTTTTACTTATACGAGAGAAAACATGGAACCCTAACTTCATTGTTTATTTTACTTAGAGTATTAATATAATTAATCAATATGTAAGATAAGTACGATTACTAATCAGATAACACAAAATCAGAATACGCTACCTTTCAATACACGTAAACCAAACCACTTAATCAACCACAAAAGAGATAGCAGTTAAGCAGACACCGCATGCATGAAAATCCTATATGTCTATATGAATTGAGGTACAATTGGTTTTAAGCACAAGTTATCTATTTCGATTACATAGGATAATATGATATGGTTAATGACATATTACGAATCATGAACAATCACAATATGAATCATTCAAGAACCTAGCATGGCAAGTTCTAACCCTTAATTATACTTTCGCATTCATTAAAGATAAACAATCTAGATGTTCGCGACGCATCTAACAAAAAAACACAGCCATACTATGTAACCGATAAACATATCTCACAAAAAATCAATTAAGCAATAGACCCTAAATATTATTCAAACAAATCCGCTAAGGTTCCATGACAACGATTAGTTCATAATCGAACAAATCATCATCATGGTCTTAAAAATTAACATAGTTTGATGAATATAAATAGGAATAAAAATAAACTAAAAAGAGTTTAGAAAAAATAAACCGAAAAAGAAACTCAAAGTTCGCTTGCCGTCAATTAAATTTGCCGCCGTCAATTGCTTTTCTCTGCTTTGCTTTATAACAGATATGTTCCTCTGCTTTGCTTTTCGACAGAAACGATTTGTCTTTTGTGACACCAACTGTATATGCTTTAATCAACAATTGCTGAGTCTGTCGTAATAGTAAGTTTCTTCTTCCTTTTTTCTATTCTGTTCTTTTTTATTATTATTTTGTATTTTGCCGAAAGACAAGAAACCAAACGGTACCCCTCTTTCTCTTTTACGTCTGTCTCTTTATATAGATATTCTGCCGAAACCCTAAAAACAATTAAATTACGTAACGTAAATATTTATGTTAAATAAAATAATATAAACAATTAAATTACGTAACGTAAATATTTATGTTAAATAAAATAATATTTTAAACAATATAGCTAAATAAAATATTCGGATTAATCTAATATTCTTTTCTTAATTCAGCATTAATTTCTTTTTATGCTTCGCTTTAATATTTTCTTCTTAATTTAATATTTTAAACAATATCTTAGAAAATATATTTTCCCTTTTTTTCAACATTACTCCCTCGGTTCCTTATTATAGGTCGTTTTAAGAAACTAAATTAATTCTATATTAGTTGACGTTTCACAATTACCATGATATTAAATGATATTCAATTTGATAGCCAATGAAACCAATTACCTTTTTTTTTATCAAACTGCAACTTTTTATTATAATTGACCAATTAAATTTATTCCTGTTCTAATTTTTATAGGAAAGAGAACTCATAATGAGTTTTGTTAATATCAGTGCTCCCACTTTAAACGTCCATTAATATTAATATGGAACGGAGGGAATAATATATTTTTCAAGCATTAATATATTTTTTTTTGGAAAATCAGTGTCATAATATATTTTTAGCATTAATATATATATATATATATATATATTTTAAATCACTTGTCATAATATATTTTTAGCATTAATATATTTTCTTTTCTTTTCAACTATTCTAAAATTTTCCTAAATACATTAATTTTCCAGTTTCTTCAATTTCAACCCAAATTTATTAATATTGTCACAATTTACCCGCGACACAAGCGACTTTAATAATACTGGAAAAACATGTTAAAACTCAACGAATACTTGAGAGTCGGTGATGATTTTAAGAATAATGGAAGCGTAATAAGTGATATGAAATGCACTTATCATTTTCCTGCAAGAGAGTGTGTGTTTCTGAAGCTAAGTTCTCGTAATTAATAGAGGAGGATAAAGCATATCCATCTTCAAGAGTTTTATTGGCTTCAATAATCTCATCCTATTCAGGGGAGTTTCCATCTTCTTTTATGGTATATTCATTGTATATAGTGGATTCTCTTTTAGTATTTTCTTGGAAATAAACTTTGTTCTTGATTAAATTATCTTTATTCTGTTTAATAATATTTTTAGAAGAATCAATCTTCACATGTTGCTGTGGTTTGACTATTATAAATTTTATTATTGGTTGATCATGTTGGCTAGTGATGTTTTCCTTGAAACTAATACATTCATCTTTTTTATCTTTCTCAAATGGTTTATCTTTGAGTTGAGATTTTTTGTAATTGTCTTGAGAATGACCAATATGATGGCACATTAGGTAGTAGTTAGGCAGATCCTTATAGCATATATCAATCCAACAATCGTCATTACTTCAAAAATCAACCCAAACATTGTGTTGAATCTTCTTAGTCAGGTCAAGCTCCATCAAATCATATCATACATTGTACATAACCCTTTTTTTTCCTGGCACCCGAATCTTGAGTGACTGAGGAGGAAGCAGTGGTGTTCATCATATATTTATTGTAAAGATATTTTGAAACATTTGATAATCTAATCCAGACTGGAGAAATTGGACGCTCAGATTTGAGGTTGAAGGTTGTTTTCGATTTGAAAACTCTCATTGAAGAGTCCACCACTATCCATACATTTCAAACTTAAAGCTTACGCATATCTGATTTTGCAACAAACTCAATTATGACATGTCTAAAGTCCCAAAAAAAGACACTGAATTCACCTGTAAATTTTATTGTGTTTGAAAATTGTTTTAATATACTTAGTTTAAACATACCTGAGGAAAATTTACCAATTAGAGTGAACATTGTTCGTGGCATTAGCCTCACTTTGTCCTTATATGAAAAGTATAAATAAATATGGTCTTTCTTTTATTGTATATCTATGGAAGCAAAGATCAGAGAAAATTTTGTAAGTTTTGAATAGCTCAACGTATGATTTATATTCCACATTATTGTTTCCTGCTATATTATTTTGAGCATTCATTGAGGTAATTTTAGGTTTATTGCAGGTTTGACATTCTTTTGAGCGAGGCAAAGCTGGGAATTCTTCATCAATAATAATATTGTTGTCATTTCTTTTATATGGGTTGAAGGAGTTTTAACTGAAACAAATGATATTTCCAGACTTTTGGTGAAGAATACCAGGCAAAACTTTATTTGGATCAACCATTTTCACTGGCAAGCAACCATGTATCGTAAGAGGAATTTAGTAATCCCTGATCTTAAAGGATTGAGCAAAGTTGAAGAACTTAGAAGAATCTTGGATTCTTGAAGATCAATTCTTGAATATCCATTTAGGATATGGTCTGTTTTCTTCGTGAAGAGAGAGAACCGCCGATTGAGTCTGTTTAGTAGTCTGTCGTTCGGTATTGAACAAAATTGACGGGGACGAGCATAATTAATTTAGGTAAGCGGGAGAAGAAAAAATAAGTTCGATAGAGAGACATAGTCAAAAAGACGAACCATTATTTTATTTTGGGCTTAGAAAGAAAATACTTCAATATAGTTTATATAGTATTTGGTAGTAAAAAATTATAGTTTGGTATGATTGTATAAATATTATTTTATAGTTGATTTGAGTTTAAATGTAATTAAAATGTTTATAATGTCTCGTAATATCACATAAGTTTATTTTAATAGGTAATTTTGGTTTAACATAAATAAATAATTTATATAATATTTGATAATGTTTCATAATATTTGATTTTATTTGAATATAATACTTTTTTAATACTTTTTTTTATTGAAACTTAATGAATTATTATTTACATCATATTGAGGGATTTTAGTATAAATATAAACATATTCATAACTTTATATGTTTTTTTTATCAAGATTCTTGAAGAAAGAATTTAAACTAACTTGATTTATGTTTTTGTTTAAGTTTTTGGAAAGTTGATGTTGTTCATTAACTACTTACCTTCTGTCTTCACGAATGAATGAATTGTTCATTCTTTTTGATACAATTACTGGTTCCAAAACAGCAAATGAATTACTTGAATTCATATAAAGAACAATTGATCAATAGTATGGGATAATAATCACTCATTTGTATCATTCATTAGTATTTAGATTGCATAATCCTAAACTCTCTAACATAACAAAGACTATAAGAAAGTTGGGAATGTTGTTGCAATCAAAATCATATATCATCTTACATTTTAAAGTCCATCTAGCCAGCCATTTGGCAACTTGGTTTTGAGATTTGGAAACATGTTTGATTATCATGGTGGATTCTATCAGGCTTTTACAACAGCTGATCATTTGGGATAAATACCATGGATCTTTTTCTTTAGATGACATACTTATTAAAAGTTTCGAGTCATATTCAATTTCCACATGTTTGTATCCTTTTAAGTTACATATAACTAAACCATTTAACAAGGTCATGCTTTCAGCAACTAATGGATCTAATTTGCCATATAACCTACCATGTGTAATAATTGTATCACCCTTATCATCTCTAAATATTCCAACACCAACAAATTCACCATTCAATAGGCAAGCACCATCACAGTTAAGTTTAATTATATTTTCTTTAGGAGCAATCCATTTAACCACATTGATTCCCACAGATTTTTTTTAAATATTGAAGAAGCAACCTAAGTTGTTTGCTAAACGATTATCACCATACCATAATTTCATTTTGAGAATGTTAGAAATGTTAAGGAAGACAATAATATGATGAATCTTATCTAATATATTTATTTTACTTGAATACCATTATATTTACTTATGTTCATAAAATACCAAATTGACCATCAAATTATGGTTGAAGAATTGTTCTAATGTGAATCAATTTGCTGTTAGACCAAACCCAACACCTAATCAAGTGATGAAGAGTCATATATCTTCCTATGAAGATTCCAAATAATATAGCAAGCAAAATGGTTCAAGATCTCCCAAGCAATAGGAGAGCTAACAAATAAATGGTTCACAATCTTTATATTATGACTGAACATACATTTTGAAGCTAGATTAACCTTTCTCTTTTGCAAATTAGTGTCAGCTGATATCCATCATTTCATGACTTTCCATAAAAGGAAGGATAGATTTGATGGGATAAGGTTATGTCATATTTTAGCAAATAGATTATTAGTATGATAATTTTCCCTTATATGATTCCATGTAGCTTTGTGTTAAAGTCTCAAGTGTTTCCAAAGGTCCATATAATCTCATCTTGATTCTCATTATGAATTTTAAGCTTCTCAATCTTGTTAATATCAGAGGTGGTTACATTTTATTTTTCTAAATCTCATTTGTTATTAGTCCAAAAAGTATTAACTCTGTCAATCACATACCAATCATTATTTTCATTATTTGATAGTTTGGTTAGAGGTTTTCAAATCTAATTGTCTAACTAGAAATCACAGTTACCATTTCCTAATTTCCAAAGAATATATGGTTCAACAGTTTATCTTATATAGATTAATCTTCTCCAATTTATTGCATATTTTAGAGTTGTTTTTACAGTATATTGAGTTCATGTAATTGGCCCAAAGTGAGTTATTCTCCCTAAATTTAACCCAGAACTTATAGACATATGTATCATGTAAGTCAGTTATTTTTCTAACATGACAACCACCTTCATTGTAAGGTTTACAAATGGTTTCTCACTTAGACCAATAGATAGCATTAAAAGACTATTTGACATCCTCAAAGGAATCTATTAAAGAGAGGTTTTATTCTGTTAAAATTTTTTTTTGGAAGTGTGTAACATTGGATATAGTCAGTTGGTAGTGCCATAAGTACTGATTGCATCAATACTAATCTACCACAAGAAGAGAGAAATTTAGAGTCTCATTCGTGAATTTTACACCTAATCCTGTTGACTAGTTCATCATATTTACAAGCCGTATTATTATTGTTTATAATTATACTTAAGTATTTTATAGGCAATGATTTATATTTAAATTCAGTATATTCTTCTAAAACCTTAATTCTTTGGAAATTTATCTTGTTAGATGTTGTTAACTAGATTTCTCAGAGTTTATTCGCTGGCCATATATATCTTGGTCTGTTTTTAAGAATTGTTAAGTCTATTGATGTTGTTCTTACTACCATATGTGAAGATGACAAAGTCATATGCAAATGCAAGACAATTGATAATCATTTGGCTTCTGGTTTTGAACTTCATGTCATTATAATTATTAAATAAGCCGTTAATACCTCTTATAAGGTATTCTTCGGAAATTATAAAAAAGTTGAAGGGAGATGAGGCCACCTACCTAATACCATTCAAACCTTGGAAATAACCATGAAGTTATTTATTTATCAAAATAGAGAGGAAAACATAGTAGATACTATTATTAATGAAATTTATAAAATTGCTATGAAATCCAAAGGATTTCATAACATTAAGAATAAAGCTATGCAACAATTTTCCAAAAGCCTTAACCATATCAATTTTAATATAATATTGTCACATTTAAATGTCTTATTTATATCATGAATGATTTTTTGAGATAAAAGGATTTGTTCATGAATTTTTCTTCTATGAACAAATCCTCATCGTTCATAAGATATAATTTTAGGAAGAATTTGAGTTAGCCTTTCACTAATGATTTTGGATATAATCTTATTGGAAAAAAATACATAGACTAACTGGTATGAAATCTTTCCATTGATTTGGGCTTTCTATTTTAGGTATAAAGCATACTATCGTGGAGAATATACCTTTATGACCAAATTTCATATTAAAGTATTTAATAATAGCTGGACATATGTCATCCTTTATAATATTCCAACAAGATTGGTAAAAAATTGCATTGAATACATCATGACCAACAACACTGTTAGTATTGACATTCTTAACAGATTTGTGAATTTCTTCTAGTGTTAGACTAGTCATAAGAAAATTATTATCAGCTTCAGTTATCAGATTAGAAATACACTGCATTGGATCATTATAAGGTTCTACATGGTTATTTTTTGTTAACAGATCTTTAAAAAGTTGACAGCTAACTCACTCATCTTGTTTTAATCCTCAATCAATTTACCTCCATGTTTAATCCCATTTATTAGGTTTATCTCTTGTCTTTTCTTAACAAAATTATAAAATGTAGCTGTGTTTTTTTCATCAAGCTTAAAGAAATTAATATAACTCTTTTGCTCCCACTGTGCTTCTTCTCTTGCCAAAAGAAGAAGATAATTGGTTTTGGCTTTAGTAAGATTAATTTTATCTTCTCTAGTTTGAGTATCTTGATATTTGTTTTCATAATATGTAACTTCTTCATCATCTTTGGCAATAAAGTTGAAGATGTTACCAAAGACTTCATAATTTCAAGACTTAAGAGTAACTTTAAGTGTTTTTAATTTCTGCCAAAAAACATATAAAGAAGATTTATTTATTGGCTTATTCCATGATTTTTTCAATTGTTTTAGTGAAATCAGAATGTTGGATCCACATATTTAGGAACCTAAATGATGATTTAGATTTTGAATTATTAATGGAAAGAGTTATGATGATTAGGCATGATCAGAGCAGGTTTTGGATATGTCTTTCACTTTAATGTTGTCAAAGTAATTCCTCATTTGAGAATTAATAAGGAATTTATCTAACCTTTTCCAGTTCATATTGTTAGTCCATGTAAATGAGTTCCAATATAACCAACATCTTCTAATAAGTAGTCCAAAATTGTGTTATTAAAGTCATCTAGACTTCTTTAACATAATATTGAACATGGCAATTGTGCAGATAAGTTTTTTATATAGTTAAAGTCACCCATAACAATCCACTCAAATTGATTGTTTAAAAGCTCTCTCAGATTTTCCTACGAAGTAAGTCTGTGTATCCTTGAGCATTTAACATAAATTACAGTCACCATTAAAGCCTTATTGTTATTCGAATGTGGATTTTTAAGTGGATAAGTTGTTGTTTTTATCACAGATCACATCCACTGTAAAAGGATATTTCCAGATAATACATATTTTGTTGTTTGTATTTAAGAATGTGGTAAAATCCAATAGATTTTAAGGTAGGTTCAAGTTTGATTTCTGAAATCATAGGTTCTTGTAATGCTAAGAACTCTATATTTTCAGAATTTGCAATAAATTTTAATCTCTTAATTCTGTTTTTGTTTCCTACACCCTAGTGTTCTAATTTAGAATTTTAGTAATTATTAAGATTAGAAATGTAAGCTTCCTCTAACTCCTTGTAAGTCATTTCCCAATCCTTAAATAAATACTTTTTAGCTTTTACTTTTTTTTAATTTCTTTTGCAAGTTTCAATTGCTAATTCAAGTTACTATGTTTTGGAGATGTTGGGAGACTCTTAGTTAAAGTATAATTTAGAGACTCATGGTCATCCTCAAATGTATTACTTAAACAGTTAAACTTTTTGCCTAGTTTTATAGAGTGTAAGGCCTCTATTATTTTAGAATTGATAATTTTTGTTGATTTCTTAGTTTCTAACAATGGATATGTATGTTTCTAAGCCTTTGATCTAAATCTATCCTACCAGATAGGTTAGGGTATCCAAACCTTTTAGTTTGCATGAGATGGATTGTGAGTTTTGAATTATATTACCAGTCGGGTTTGTCATAGGTTACGAGTTTAAAAGAAGTTATGACGGACACCCAACTTGAACCCGACCCACCAGATACTTGATATTCTATCATTAAAATGTAATATTTAATATATTATTATATAAAATTATACAATTAGTTATTGTTATTGTTTATGATTTATGTATTTATGATTTTTTTATAGTTTTATTATTGTTTATATTTTATTAGGTTTATACTACCTTAAATTAGCTTATATTTAATAAATCTAAAAATTTAAGTCGAACAAATTCTAAACAAAGTTAATTTTTTTTATCAAATTTAAAAATTTAAGTACAAATATAATCAATTTAAAAATTAAATAAATATGTAATTTTAAACAATAAATATGTTTTGTAGAGCTGTTACTAAAGTTTTAGATTTCTCACTAAATCTGAGAGTTTATATTCTGTTTATTATTATTATTTTAGTATATTATATTTTAGTTTATTTTTTTATTAGACAGTTAATTACAAATCATAGATAAATAAATGATCAATAAGTACCCACGTGCGAATACTCAAACCTGACGGGTTTAGGCACGTGGAAAACAAATATATTACCCGGAGAATACCCGAACCTAACAAGTTTAGAAAAATAAAGATGAGATGGGTTACGGTTTTAGTTATACCCTTACTCATCCTGACCCATTGCCATTCCTACTTCCGTTGAAGTCAATTTTAAGTATTTCATTGTACACTAAACGAACCATTTAACACTAAAAACCAGTTGTGCATACAACTACATCATTTAAAATGTGTTTACCATCAAAACAAATGTGAGGTATCCTTATGTTGGGACCACTCTACACTTACAACAACTATTTCTTAAGCTGTGAGACACTCAACCCCTTTTCAATATGACTCACCAGATAAATTCCAACAGGTGGGATACCATGTCCATTGTAGTTCCAAGGAATGCCCATTTGAAGTGTTCACATTATAAGCCATACAAAACATAATTATATTGGTATTTAATTGATCATACAATTATGTGTTTTATTTTGTTACATTATGGACATCTGAAGAAGTTAAGAGATACGAACTATTATGTCAACTACGAACTATTATGTGAACTGCTCAGATATCTAAAGGGAGATAAATGATAATTTAAACTTCCGATTATAAAAATCCAAAACCCTAATTTGGCCTGAAGTATGGTTTTAATTTGAAAGTTTTAAATATTAGACTTGCAACTATATGCATGCATCACAAAAAAATAAATTATGTTATTTTGATTATATTAATCACATTTTAAACATGCATAATATATTCTTTATTATATAACATATGACTAGGTTTATATAAAAAAATATATAATTTTTTCACTCAAACTGAATCAATTTATACAATTGGGTTTTCGAGATACTCAATTGAAATGTTTTACATCTCTTATCCCTTTAATTATAGAATGAACAACAAATAAACACGAATAATTATTGACTTAAGTATCGTATTTGTCTATATCGATTGATCTGCAGCGTGAGACTTGTTATATTCTGATGCTCTAGTGAATAGTATACTATGTAGTTTCATGCACTTTGCTAGTTGCACGTGAAGTTACTGTGATATATAACAATTATAACTTTAATGAACTTGTAAAAGTTAATGTTAAGATATAAAGATTAATGATATATAAGAATGAGTTTTTTTTTGATTTTTTTTCTGAACTAAAACACGTCCAATAAAATGTTATTTATGTTCAGTGAATTAAATTCATAAATTATTTATTTTTCATTTATTGGACCAAATGTTCTAATTAAATCTATAACTATTATATCTTATTAATTTAACATTTTATTTATTCAAGAACATAATTTATTAAAACAACTTTTAAGACTCAATAGTTAAAGCAATAAATTATATGTATATATATAATATGAAAATATTATTGGTTTTGTTTTTTAAGAAGAAACCATGAATGATATTTTATAATTTTTTTCGCCATGTCAGTCCATCCTAATTTCACATCTCGCATAACCTTTGTTTCATATTTCAAAATTAAGCGATTGTTTTTCAAAATTAATATTGATTTCGCATTTCACATTTTCATTTTTCTTTGATTTTGTACTTACGAAAAAAATCACATTTCATATTTTAGTTTAACCCTTGTTTCATATGTCACATTGCAATAATTTTTTTTTAAAAAAAATTTAACCCTCGTGTCACATTTGCATCTCCATTAATCATTCTTTCACATTTCGCATGTAGAATTTTTTTTCTTTAAATTTAACCATAGTTTCACATTTCACATTTGCAGGTCGTCTTTTTCATATCTATGATACCCAAGGTTTCAAATTTCTATTTTATTATATCCAAAATTATATTTTCCATATTTAAATACTATTTAAAAATTCGTAAACCACCACAAAACTTTTATAAATTTGATTTTTTTTACCTAGTTAAGAAAAAACTCAACAACTTTTCAAATTTGAACAAAATTGAAAAATCGTAGAAAAATAAATTTTTATCCAAGCACAAATTTGTTTAAAATTCAAATGAAAATAGTTACATATTCAAATGGTAATTCATTGATGACTTTTTTCTAAAGAGATAAAATAAAAGGTACCAAAAAAATTATGGTTGTAAAATGAACGAAAAAAAACTCCACAAATAATTAATTTGTAAAAAGAAAATAGTTTATATAATTAATAAAACTATGTATTTGAAAATATATTTTTTAAAAATATTATTTGGTATTTAAAAAAATTAATTTGATTTTAATAACACTAAATGATATTTTTGAATATTAAATAAATAAATAATATTTTTGAATATTAAATAAATAATAATACCCAATAAATGATATTTGAATATTATATAAATAAATATTATTTTTGAATATTAAATAAATAAATAATATTTTGAATATTAAATAAATAATATTTTTGAATATTAGTTGGTATATTATGTTATACATAAAAAAGGATTTAGCCGAATTAAAATCTGACATAGCCTATCGTTTCCACTTTTGTTTAGAAATTACTCCTCCGCCGTCAAAAAACAGGTGAAAACGAGGTTACCATACAAAGCAACGTAAAATACTACATTTAATTGCACAAGCGGTGAAAATAACCGAATCTTTATCTAATTCGAAACCGAAACCAAAACCTCACCTGACCGTCATCGATCAAATCCCAATTTCCTCTCTCTGGCGCTCGTAGGGTTCTCTCTCTTTCCCGGTACCACAAGGTAGTCTAGTCACCCTCTCTCTTTATCTCCTATCTCAATCTCATTGTGGTTCTATTTCCACTGCAATGAAGTTTCCTTATCCTGAATTTGATGTTTTTCTAGGGTTTAAGATTCGATAGAATTCATCCTATACTAGTCTTTTTTTATTCTCTCGTTGATAATTGATAGAGATTCTTCTTATCTCATTGGGAAGAACGGATTAGAGATCTTGATTCGGAAGTTCTAGACTTAGTTCTTATCGTTTTTTTTTGCTGTGGGAAAGAATTCTTTGCTATTTTTTGTTATCTGCTTCTTTTTAATTGTCGGTTAGATGATGCGGAATATTTAAACTGCTAGTGTTTTTTGTCCGCATAGTTGACTGCAAATTGTCTGAACCTGCATCCAGCTTCTGCATTTTCCTTGGTGTTGGTTTGAAATTCGCATTAATGGGTGAGCATGGCAAGCGATCCCATCCCCACAGAGATTATGATGGGGAGAGCAAGAATCAAAAGAGGAGGCATATCGATAGATTTGAAAAGACTAGTGATGACTTGGTGGCCTACAGAATATTATGCCCGGATAAAGTGATTGGAAGTGTCATTGGCAAGAGTGGCAAAGTCATTAACACAATTAGGCAGGATACAAGAGCTAAGATTAGAGTCGTGGACCCGTTTCCTCAGTCGAAAGAGAGAGTGATAACGATATTCTGCTATGTCAAGGAGAAAGAGGAAGTCGATGTAGATGGCGATTTTCATGAGAAAGAGCCTCTATGTGCTGCTCAGGATGCTCTTCTCAGAGTTCACGCCGCAATTGCGAATGCGCTAACTAATGCTGTGGACTCCAACAAGATCAAAGATGAGAGGGAGGAGTGCCATATTCTAGTTCCTTCTAGCCAATCTGCAAATATTATTGGTAAGGCTGGCTCCACCATAAAGAAACTGAGACACAAAACTAGGACGAACATCAAGGTTACTCCCAAGAATTCTTCTGACCCCACTCACTCGTGTGCTATGGACTTTGACAACTTTGTTCTGGTTAGTTTTTGCAATGACATGCTCAATAGTTGTCATACTCTATTAGCTGATGAATGCTTCATGAGTATTTGTGTATTTATATGATTTTGCAGCTTCAACATGCTTCTTATATTTTACTTAATATTGACTTCTTTTTCTGGTTCTTTTAGAAACACAAATTTCTGTAAGGCCTCTTTCACTTATTTCCAAAATTGTCATATGATGCACTAGGCTAACATGTAAAAGAATACTTTTATGCCCTTTTTTCCTGTGGGTGTACCACCACCTCAAAACTGAGACCTTAAGGAGACTTGGGTGGTGTCATACCAACTGAGCTAGTCAGTTGGACACATTGTAAATTCTGTTTATAAAATGATAGTCCATATTTGTGCTGCATTGTAGCCACCAAGGTCATCTTGTCAGGCCCCTTCTTAAAATTGATTGTCTACTTTTTGTATGAGAATTAAGACGAGAATTAAGATGAGAATTAGATATTGGATTTTTTTTCTTTGCAGATGTCACACTCAGCTAACTTGGCAAAAGCATTCATCAGCCTTATTATATACTCGCCTGAATTATCTTTTCTATGTTGATAGACTGCATACCTGTGTCTAGTGTACATTTTTACTTTTCTCTGTTTTTAACTGTGTAATCTTGAGCTTATCTGTTATTTTGCGTTGTTTTTATATGTAGATATCTGGTGAATCCGATGCGGTGAAGAAAGCACTTTTTTCAATCTCTGCAATCATGTACAAGAACAGCCCAAGAGAAGATATTCCTTTGGAGACAACTGTGGAGGATACTCATCCAAGTATTGTTATCCCATCGGATGTCCCCATGTATCCAACAAGTGCCTTGTATCCTAATATGGATTCGATTATATCTAGACCAGTTCCACCCTTTTTAGGAAACATGTCCGTTCCTGATCTTCAGAGTTATGCTGATACAGGAAATGCGATGCCTTTCTATTCTTCTGCACTTCCCATTGTATCTGGTTTTGGTGGTTCCTCTCGATTTCAGGAGTTAAAGGTAAGAGTATTGTGCCCCACTGACAAAATTGGCCGTGTCATTGGAAAGAGTGGGACTACCATTAAGAGCATACGGCAGGCGAGCGGTGCTTGTATTGAAGTCAATGATAGTAGGGCTGATTGTGGTTTCTGTATCGTAACTATCACTTCAACCGAGGTGTGATTTATCTTCCTCTTCCTTTTTGCTTGATCTAAATTTTTTCTGAAAGTACCCAAAATAGGTGCGGCATATCATGTATGTTATTCTTAAAGCATGAAATTATAATCAACTCTTTAATCTATGATACCCTGTCCTTTGCACATGCTGCTCTATGGATGTTTTTTAATTGTCCTCCGGTTCTGAAGATGCTACTTGTGTGTCATTTGGTCATTCAGGTAAGGTGTTATAGGTCCGGAATTCTGATCTTTAACAAGAAATCTTTTGTTTTTATTTTTTATTTTTTTAAGTGAAAACTATATTTACTAGATTTTTAATTTCGCTTCAAAACTATATTTACTAGATTTGTAATTTCACTCCATTCTCATGCTATGTAAAATGTACATATTGAATGTGGCTAAGCACATATTCTCTTCCTCGTTTATCTTGAATTATGTTCTATGGTGCACCTGCATTATGTCAAGCAGTGAGGTTTGCAGAGATTGTTTATATTGTTCCCTCATATATATGATCATATGGGGCATGATTGTTTTGCAGTCGATCGATGATTTAAAATCCATGGCTGTTGAAGCTGTTCTGCTTCTTCAAGCGAAGATTAATGATGAAGATGAAAACATTATTACAATGCGTCTCCTTCTTCCTTCGAAAGTTATCGGGTGCATCATAGGCAAAAATGGTTCAATTATACATGAAATTCGGAAAAGGACCAATGCTGATGTTCGTATCTCAAAAGGGGACAAGCCTAAGTGTGCGGATGACGATGAAGAGCTGGTTGAGGTATGTTCTATGGACTTGTGTAAAATATCGTGGCTTAATTTTATATGTTTTCTTCTTGCTTACGAGTATATGGATTGGCTTTGTACTTATAGGTGGGTGGAGAAGCTGCCAATGTGAGGGATGCACTTATACAAATAGTGTTAAGGCTTCGAGATGATGTCTTGAGAGAAAGGGGTGATGTTCGAAACCCCTCTGTAGGTGCCGATTCTCTGTATTCAGGTGCCACTAGTTTTGCAATGCCATCTATGTTACCATCCGGTCCACAAATTGCTTCATTGGGTTATGATCAAAGGGCAGAAACTGGAAACACATTAAGCATGCTTTCTTCCAGAGGCCTTTTTGGATACGGAAGTTTGCCGGTAATGTCACTGCATACGTGTTATATTTTCCATGCTGATTACATTGAATTATTGTCCTACATTGTTGGACATGCTACAGTCACTTTCATGTCTTAATTCCATTATTGGCAGTCATCTAAAGTCAATACATATAGTCATAGAATATTTTAGAAGTAGTTGTCTAGTTAAGCCATGATCACTGATAGTACACTTAGTTTTTGTTAACGGGTTTATCTTTGAGATTTTGTAACCGTATTTGTCTTTTTTCAATAATCTTCCTTTTATATTTCTCTTACATTCACATTTTCTTTCTTGCTCTAATAGATGGAGGAAAAGGGTTCTGGGTCCCTCTCTGCATACTCATCCAAGATGTATGGAATGTAAGTATGATATTTTAGTCAGCTTCTTTCTTATGGCTTCTGGAAATTTTATTGATATTAATTGACGTGAGTATATACAGGCCGTCTCCCCCTTTGCCCGTGGAAATTCTAATCCCTGGTAATGCAGTATATAAAGTTTTGGGCAAATCAGGAACAAATTTATCCAACATTCGAAAGGTTTGTTTTAAAATCTTACATTTTTTAAATTTCTCTTACTTCTTGATGTATTGGTTATGCACCTTTCCTAATTTTCCAAGTCCTCGGCACACACAAGTAGTTTCTCTACTCTTTGTTTCTCTTCCTTGCATCGATCATCACAGAATACTGCATAGTCATTGTTTAATTGCATATTGGCAGACTCATTTTGATCTGATAAAACAATATGATTATCTTTATTTTAGATTTCTGGAGCCATGGTAGAAATTTCTGAGTCCAAATCTTCTCGAGGTGATCGCGTTGCTCTAATATCTGGAACACCTGAGCAAAAGCGTTCTGCCGAGAACCTGATTCAAGCATTTATTATGGCCACTTAAATGTTATTCCTTGAGTTTTGAAGGTGAGTCAAGGATAACATCTTCGAAAGTCCTTTCAGCTGAAATGTTCCCTCTCCGTAGTTTGTTTAGGTCTGATTCTCTAATGCATTCATGTTCTAGGCTTCTTCAACTGGTTTTCTCTTGTTCTCATCCATGAAAGTGCCTATCAAGCTTAAATGAAGATTTGCTGCTGGTTTAACCTTCATCAAAGTTAGGTTTCGTTTGTGGTGCTTAAGTTATTCTTCATCTAGAATATCATAGAATCTTCTAGGACCTTTCTGACTTTGTTGTTTTATCCGGATTCATCTTCGCCGAAGGGCTCTATTCTTGTTTTCAAGATCGCTATTCTTAAAACTTGATATCAGGGAAGGAAAAATGTTTCAGCATCCTTAACTGCCATTTGATAAAAATATAAATTTTATATTTCTCTTCATTCAATCTTCTGCTTCTAACCTCTTCATAGGACATTTTCTTTTGATGATGCAAAGTATTATGATGTTGGTGTCGTTCTTGTTTCCAGTTACATTTCTCTTTGTTCATACGCATGCTGCCCCTCTACAAAAACAGGGGAATTGTCCTTGGACCAAACTGAATTCATGGAGCATTTGGGTGCTCCATAACTTTTGTCAAGGTTAATAGTCCTGGTTTCCTGATTTAGTTCTTCAAAATTGAATCTATTATAGTACTGTATTTTAATTTCAAAAAAGCTTGAACCGTGTTCTCCTCTTCAATCTTCCGTGTACAAAATCTGGCACACCTTGAGTAATATTTGTTCAGTTTCTTCTGAGTATGCTGCATAAAAGTTTTGTTTGATTCTGCTATTCTCATAGTAAAATATCCTATATATCTGTAGGAACAAATTTATATATATCTTTGCTCTTCATTCTTAGCAATTCTCACCGAATTAATATGCCTCGAGTTGCTCTGACTTTGTTTTTTATGCGGATTCATCTTCTCCGGAGGGGTCTATTCTTGTTTTCAGGATCGCTATTCTTAAAAATTGATATCAGGCAAGGAAAAAAGTTTCAGCATCCTTAACTGCCATTTGATAAATATATAAATTTTATATTTCTCTTCATTCAGTCTTCTGCTTCTAACCTCTTCATAGGAAATTTTCTGTTGATGATGCAAAGTATTATGATGTTAAGGATACTGAAACTTTTTTCCTAGATTTTTCTCCTCTTCAATCTTCTGTGTACAAAATTTGGCACACTTTGCGTAATATTTGTTCAGTTGCTTCTGAGTATGCTGCATAAAAGTTTTGTCTGATGCTGATATTCTCATAGTAAAATATCCTATATGTCTGTAGGGATAAATTTATGTATATCTTTGCTCTGCATTCTTAGTGATTTTCACCGAATTAATGTCTCGAGTTGCTTCTCCTTTACATAGCTAAAGTCTCTCCATATTCCAACCTTAAAAGGAGGAAAAAATTCCTGATAGACTTGATCATGTCATTTGTGACGGCTTCTTGTGATTAATTGGCATCTTACTTTCTGCTTAGAGCATCCAATACGGTTTAATGTTTCTTACTTTAGATGTTCATGTTAATTGGCATCCTACTTTCCGCTGACATGGTTTTGGAATTGATTCATCTCTTTCTTTCTGTCTCCAAGTTTTTCTGTGATCTAATTTTTTCCTAACTTCTAAGACCCCTCATCGACAACAAAACAGTTGGAAACTTTGTGATATAGCCTTCAGTCTTCTATCACAAGACATATCGTTGTTATGGCACTGTTGCTATGGCGTCAATCGACTATAGTTATATGATATGATGCTAGTCGCCTCTTTAGTGTTAGACATTCAATAGCAAAATAGGCTGTAAAGTAAGAGATTTTATACATACTTTAAGTCATGACTTAATAGTTTTCATCATCACCATTGTGCCTAGATTGGCTTAGAGTAATTTTGGCAATAGCATTGGTTTCATATCAAACTCCTATCACCATACAAGTTAGCAGATCTTACCTTTTTTTACGTCTGATTCTCTTCACCAAAAATGTCTACTTAGCTTTGCCAAATATATCTACGTTATATCTTTCTTATGTTTTTTAGATTGGGACATAGTAAAATCTCAGATGCTATATTTCTTTTTATCTTTTTACTTAGATTTTGATGACTCTTGTCGGGTTGTTAACACCAAAGTGTTTTTGGTGCAATCTGGCTTAAGGCCTAAGCAGTAAGAGTGTTTGGTTGGTCTAACGTTTTAGTTCGAAAAGAAGCTAAACTTCTTTTGATTATTTTGCTTAAAATTTTATTTTGAAATTTCAAAAATTAGAAAACTATGAGAATTAGCTTTTTGGCGTTTAAAAAATATATATTTTCTTGATTATTTTTTCGCCGGTTTCTTTTTATACACTATTTAATAAAGAGACGTTTGTTTCAAAAAACTAGCTCTCATTTTCATTATATAATGTTGGTTTTAACTGTAAAATTTGGTCTCTAATTTTATTAGGCACCAAAAACAACTCACTGTCCTTTTCTATATGAAAAGGGCCAATTCTTTTCATATGCGTATAAGTTTGGCACCAAACAAACCTTAGAGTAGTCTGCATTAGTTCTGACCTGGTGTTTCTACTTTGTTTAGCTTAATTTTTCTCTTGCTAGCCATGTTAGTCCATTCAATGGATATTAAAGGTTTTATTGATTTCATAGCTGAAATGTGTATTTCTGCAGAGCTACTTAACTTTTGAATGGTAGATGATTCGGTATTGACTAGATAGAATGGGGTTTAGGTGATTCCTCAGTCGTTTAATTACAATTTGCAGGGACCATGATTTTTATAGAGTTTTCATGTAACTTGAACATATATGTAGAATATCGTTGATTTCAAACGTTAACAATATAGTTATAAAACAAATTTTGAAATTCTATGAGTAGGAGGGTTTCGTCTTTAATTTTTATATTTTGAATTGTATCAGAATTCTTTTATTTTTAGTATTCGTTATTAAGATGCTCAATTTATCCTACTAATTTGAACCTGGCTAATAGGAATCACGGTTTAGGTGTGTCCACGACATTTTATTACACCAAACAATAAAGAAAAATAAAAGAAAATAGTGTAACAACAACCTTAAAAGTTATTAGGTTAAAAAAAGATACACGTCGTTTTTTGGCGGACTATAATAAAGTCCATTATCAATAACATGGGCAATATATTCTATCGCTTTCCGAACTAAGTTGCCCATACCACAACTAAGTGGTGGTAGCAATTTGTAGTTCAACGTACGAAAACATGGACCATCTCATGTGATTTAGATATGCAGTTGTTTTCATCCAGTCACCTTGACGCGTACGTTTTATTTGATGTAGGTTGTCAAGTTTCCAATTTCAAATGACAACTAAGCGTTTGTAGTCGTTTAGTCTCAATTAAATTAAACAAATCAAAATTCAGATTTTTTCAAAAATGTATTAAATGAATAAAGAGTCCATCTTACATATAAATGGGGTATAAAACAAAATTACAATAGAAGCTTAATCTAAGATTGGGTCTAAAACAAAAAGAAGGGAACAAATAGTCATAGTAAAATGGTTCAATCAAACAAACCAAATGTATAATGAATATATTATTTTAAATAAAAAGGTCTGAACTTTTTTATTTCTAAAGTAAACAAACCAAAAAAAAATTAGATCTAAAAAATAAAAAATAATGGTATAAATTTTTTATTTGTTTGACCAACAACTTTTTTACAAAAATAATTTCAAAAAAATAAGTTACACAGTAACTAAAACACGGCGAATTTTATATAATTTTTTAATAGATAACTAGAAAAACTGCCAGAAACAAGTTTACTTAGTCTATTTTTATTCTAACTTTTTATCCTCATTTATAAAAATTGTCGCTTTAAAAAAATTACTCCAAAATAGTAGTCTGCTCCAATATTTTAAATCAAAGCAGCAGAATCCCAGTGATTAGTAACGGTAAGGGATAGGAGTACCATTTTCCTTTTCTATTCTTAATTAAAATTTTGAGTTGTTTTATATTTTGTTATTATTTTAGTTTAAAAGTAATTTTGTCCAGATAAAAATGATTTACTTTTTAATACTACCACATTACATACATTTAAGTAAAACATAAGGACTAATGTTGTTATTTACCAACAAAAGAAAGACAAATGATGTTTTTTAACCGTTAATTTACAGATAAGATCCTAATCACCAACATAATCTTTTAATAAATATTATCCACTTTAATTAAAATGACATAGGAATTTGGATACGTGTATTGAATTAAAAGCCGATAAAAAAAGGTTATAAAAAGACAGACAAGATAAACTTGTGTCCAACACAAGTTACACAACCCAAGTGCAAGAACGGTAAATCGCAGTAGATCAGTGATTTCTCGATGGCATCATCATCAATGGCAGTCATCAAGCGAAGGTTGGTTCAGTCTTTGACCACTAGAGTCAGGAGCTATGCCACTCTTGCCCAAAGAGGCACCGATTCCTCTTCTTCTTCCTCTGACCATCTTATCAGCTTGGAACACGAATTCAGTGCTCACAAGTTAGCCCTCTCTCCCTCTCTCGCTCTCTACGTACATGTACATATGTTTTTGTTTGAATCCAATTTGTCAATCAGTAGTTCTTATAATGTTCTTTCTCTTGGCGATGTAGTTATCACCCTGTACCGATTGTGTTCTCTCAAGCGAAGGGTTGTGCAGTGTGGGATCCAGAAGGCAATAAATATCTGGATTTTCTCGCTGCTTACTCTGCTGTTAATCAAGTAAAAACAAACGAGAGTGGTCTTTGTAGATTTTTAGCTTAGTTTTCTCAAATGTTTGATTTGATTGATTGGTTTTTTGTACTGTAGGGACATGGGCATCCAAAGATTATTAAGGCGTTACAAGAACAGGCAGAAAAGCTCACTCTCAGTTCGAGGGCTTTTTACAATGATAAGTTTCCTGTCTTTGCAGACCGATTGACTAGCATGTTCGGTTATGACATGGTTCTCCCGATGAACACCGGTGCTGAAGGTGTGGAGACGGCTCTCAAGGTGGCAAGGAAATGGGGTTATGAGAAGAAAAAGATCCCTAAAGATGAGGTATACTCAAATTGTTTTATGTTTTGTATATATATATATATATAGGGGAACTATGTTTATCGTGTTTTGTTGGATTGCTTAAATCTTTACTTAGTTTGTAAAATTCTTATATATACGAAGAGATGTTTTATTGACCGAGTAAAAGTATACAGGCTATTATTGTCTCTTGTTGTGGCTGCTTCCATGGCCGTACATTAGCAGCCATCTCTATGAGCTGTGACAGCGATGCTACCCGTGGATTTGGACCATTGTTGGCAGGACATGTTAAGGTTGATTTTGGTGATGTGAATGCCCTTGAGAAAATATTCAAAGGTTAGAATATGCCATTTGATTTCCAAGGTTTAAACAAAATCAATTTTTTTCAATGTTGGATTTTGCATACATATCGATCTTAGTTCTCAACGGATATCTTTCATGAACTGCAGAGAAAGGAGAGCTTATAGCTGGATTTCTTTTTGAACCCATTCAGGGGGAGGCTGGGGTATGTGTCTTCCCATAAATTAATTGCCAATCTTTAGGCCATACTACATGCTGCGTCCATGTACATCTGTTTTTGCTTGATACAGTCTTCATATTTCATTGTGTGGCAGTGTGAGAGAGTGTCGATTATTTGTCTAGTTAAACCTTAAGATACCATGCCCATGTAAATCAAAAAATTCTCAGTCAACATGAAGTTATGTACCTTTGAGGGCCAATATGTTTATTATGAAATGAAATTTACTTGCACTTGTATCTCTATAAGCTTGATATTATTTTTGTCTAGTTAAACCTTAAGATACCATGCCCATGTAAATCAAAAAATTCTCAGTCAACATGAAGTTATGTACCTTTGAGGGCCAATATGTTTATTATGAAATGAAATTTACTTGCACTTGTATCTCTATAAGCTTGATATTATTTTTTTTCGTGTGGAGCAGGGATAGAAAATTTGAAGAGGTTGATTAGATAGCTATCTTTATTTTGTATTTTTCAACCTGTTGATTAATCTCTTTGTTGGTTACCAGGTCATAATTCCTCCCAATGGTTATCTAAAGGCTGTTCGAGAACTTTGCACAAAGTACAATGTTTTAATGATTGATGATGAAATACAAAGTGGGTTAGCAAGATCAGGAAAAATGCTGGCTTGTGACTGGGAAGAAGTTCGCCCAGATATAGTTGTAAGAACCCACTTTTTATATTTATTTCAATTCAATTCATGATTATGTTCGGTCTACACAAATTGCTGAACTTTTGATGTATTACCAAAGGCTATAGAGAAATGCGGATTTATTTGGCTGTTTTGACTTTTTCAGATATTGGGAAAGGCGTTAGGAGGAGGAATGATACCTGTAAGTGCAGTGCTAGCTGACAAAGAAGTCATGCTTTGTATTCGACCAGGAGAGCACGGAAGGTTCACAATCTTAACTGTTGCTTTCTTTATCGAATACATATTTTAATAGTAGCACTATCAGTAGCAAAAAGAGTAGCAAGTTAAATACTCCTTTCAGTATAGAAAGCACCTTCATGGTTATGAGTTTGATATGGGTGAATATTGATATGATGGTGTTAATTGTTAAATATTATTTATTGGCATGGTTTAGTGTAGCGATGACAATAATCCTGTTAAGAGTCGCATCCGAGTCGGACATAGCTTTGTAGTGTATAACCTACAAACCTCTCGGTCAATCGTGAATTTTACCTCGTTTAGACTATGTTTGGGAAATTGTAATTTAGATTTTTTAGACATAGTTTTACTATAGTTGCACACTGTCTGGCTTGTCCAACCTGGATTGATTATTTCTAAAGCCAGAATCTGGTTGGTTTGTCCATAGGTTGGAATTTATACCCTACCTGGATTTCAAGTTTGAGTATAGTTCTTTGTTCCTACCTGTTTTTTTCGGGAATGGGGTAAAACCAGTTCATCGGGTCGGACAAAAGTTTGCAATTTTAGTTTTATGTTCTGGTTATATTTCACTTAATATGGCATGATAAACAATGGTTAATATTTAAGTTTATTATTACCAAAACTTGTTACCTATCAACTGTAACTTTAGTTCCCTGGCTAACCTTATTGCTACTTGGATAGTGCTTCTCTCTGTGCTAACCGTACAAGAGCTGACGAATCGTACTTTTCTTATGACCCAGCACTTTTGGTGGAAACCCATTGGCCAGTGCAGTTGCCATTGCCTCTTTAGATGTGATTGAAGACGAGAAGCTGGCAGAAAGGTACAATAAAGTCTTGACATAAAGTTGTATTGTTACTTCAATTTGTCCCGCCACTTTTTAAACGAAATAATTTTTCTTATCACATTACAGATCTGCACTGCTCGGACAAGAACTCAGAAATCAGCTACTTAAGGTTCAGGAGCGATTCCCAAAGCTCATTAAGGAAGTACGAGGAAGGGGATTGTTCAATGCTGTGGAATTCAGCAGCAAGAATTTGTTCCCAGTTTCAGCTTATGATCTTTGCCTAAGCTTGAAGGATAGAGGAGTTCTTGCCAAGCCTACTCATGATATGATTGTCCGTTTAACTCCCCCACTCTCCATTAGGTAAGAAAATAACAGCGAATCAAATCTTAGTGTTTTTCTTATAATATTTATCGTCCTACGTGCACTAAAACTATTTTTTCTACACCATTTTGTTCTTCAAAATTATGTCTAGATCTACACAAACCTATTTAAAATAAAAAACAAAAAGGCTAATGTGTATTAGTTTCACATTATTTTCATGAACCAAGCATAATCTAAATGCTTTGTTACTGTATACTTTTGCCATCCTAGAATCACATGATTTTGGTTTATTTAATGACGTGTACGGTGTACCTTGTACTAATCCCGTGTACTATTGTTTTCAGCTCGGAGGAGCTCCAAGAAGGTGTAGAGGCACTGAACGATGTACTGGAACATGATCTACCGAAACTGAGGGAGGCGAATGCAGGAAAAGTCCCTTCAGCTTCCTCTACCTTATGTGATCGCTGTGGCCGAGACTTGTATGCTTCTTCGGACTAAAATATGCAGAATGACCTTAATTTCAGTTAGTGAAGCAGTTAGGTGCTGTGACTGTGCTAATGTATTGAGAATCAAGTACTCTATTAAACAATTAAGCTCAAGAGTTTTTTAGTCTTTCATGTTTTGAGAACAATGCGGTAATATGAGATGCTCTTAATTTACAAATGTATGATCTCTTAGTTATTACTACTAATTTTCTTTCTCATCATATTTTAAACAAGAGTTTGAAAGACGAAACACAACCTTGTTTTAGTCCAATTGGTTTAGACCGAACTTTGCTTCATGTAGAAGCAAGTGCATATATATATTTTAACGAAAATAATTGTTCATGTGATTAGGGTACTTAAAGTTGACCATAAGAGTTAAAAAGTTATAAATGAGAATTAATGAGATCATGTGTTTCTGTGTACTGTACTTTCTCACTTTTGTACGGATCCTAACTTCACATTTGTGTAATGAACACATGTGGAGCAACGTGTGGCTGCTCTAATTTCTAATTTAACCACCTCCCCCTCTCTCTCTCTCTCTTAGATCTAGCTTATTTTGTTTGCACATGACCTCTGATTTTGATTCCTTCGTGCCAAGTACAACCCAAAGATTTCAATTATTATCGAATAATTATTTACATTATTTTATCTACGGGTGTATATATATTCTAAATTAAGCTTCGGATTTATTTGGATGATAAGGTTTTTATTTATTTGTAAATGATTTTTTCTACTTTGGATAAATTAAAGCATGGAACAAAAATATAGCTGCTTATATAAATTTATAGGATATATCCAGCGAAAAAAGACACGTATAAAACCATCAATAAAGTGATAATAATTCGGAGCAGATTCGAAACAAATAATTAATAATATGAATATGCAATAGTAACTTCGGGTATATTAAAAATAAATAAAAAACAAAAACAAATAATAAATAATACGATAGTAACTTGGGGTAGATTAAAAATAAATAAAAGTTTGTTTTTATTTTCTCCGGAAATTTAAAAATCTTTATTTTGATATTTTCTCGATAAAGAAAATATCATGATTAACTTTTCTTTCACGAAAATAACATTTTTTTAGTTCTTGAGCAAATAACTATAGATTCAAAGGTTTCATTAACTTATCTATCATTTTTCTACTCAATTCCACCAAACACAAGCCACTCCATCTCTATTTATACAATTTTTAACGACAAACACCTGACTCCGAGGTGGTAGTTAGGAACCAGGTGTCTTTTCAAAGAACACCTGATTCCGAGGTGGTAGCTAGGAACCAGGTGTCTTTTCAAAGAACACCTGATTCCCAGGTGGTAGCTAGGAATCAGTTGTTTATTCACAGAACACCTCATTCCGAGATGGTATCTCGGAATTAGGTGTTCTGTGAAAAAGAAACTAATTCTGATACCTCATCAGAATCAGGTGTTCGTCGTTAAAAACTACAAAATCGAGATTTGCTATGGAAGAGTTTTTTCTAAGGCAGATTTTCAAGTTATACAACTTAAAAACAAGTTTAAATTACCTTGTTGGTTGATTGTGTGATGTTCTCCGGTGTTAAAGCTTTGGTTTGAGTGTCCTCCTTCTCCATGGATAATCTTTATCAAGTTTAGGATTTTTTGGTTTTTAAGGTTTAATTTTATAATGTAAAACATATGTATTGGATTCAATTGCGTTTAATCTCGTGTTTGCTGATATTAGTGTTTGAGAATAGTTAATGACACAAAATTATAAATTAAAAAACAAAGTGAGGGAAAAAAGTAAAAACAAGTCATTAGTGTTTTTAGATTAGGAATTATGGAGGAAATAAGAAATGTTATGGGGGAAATAGGTTCACCCTTGATATTATAACTAATAACGGATAGTACAGTATCGTGAAATACAACATTCAAACTAACAAAATACGTCATCTAAACGATTTAGTCAATTAACCGAAGTAATTTAAAATAAATAGAATAAATTGTAAAAAAAAGTAAAACAATAAGGTCAACCGACTAGGCAATTTTAGTGTTTAGAAAACTAAAGCGAAGATAAAGAAGTATGTTCGCAAAGGCCAAGAGTCAAATTTTGTTTGTGTTTCTCTCTCGCAACGTGATAAATCAAAGGATCAAAAGCAAGCGCGTCAGAAGTGGTGATGACGCGAGGGTGACCATTTTTCATTCATCCGAAGTTAACTTGTCCATTCATGATGAACCCAAACTTAGTACTGGCAGCATCCCAAATGCAACGTGTGAAAAAACAATCATAGATGATATGATTAATGAATTTAGTACAAGAGTTATAAAGAACGCAGTTGAGAGAGGGGTTAGGTCTCTGATATATAAACTTATCCCGAGTAGATAACTTGTCAAGATTGGTGAGCTAGAGGATGAAGGAGTGTTGCCATGTTATACTTGTGACATACCAACCCAGCTCACTTAACATAAGGAGCAAACGTGCAGATAGTATGGTAGGTATCGTTAATAGTGAAATTAACACTCCCATTTTTTATAATCCAACAATGAACATCATCCCTATCAGCACGCAGCGAGAGGAGTGAGATGAGAGAATTAGATCGCAAATCTCCAGAAGATTGTGGTAAATTCTAGTACTACCGAACCTTATTTGGGAAGATTATCACCAACAACCATCTATAATGATGTCTGAAACTTTGAAATTGATATTGAGCCTTTAATCAAGAATTATACTTTGCATGTAATGAAACTAGTGAGGTGGAGGGAAGCTAAGTATCGTGCTAAAATGAAGTAGATTAACCATTACCGATCACCACCTTATACATATTCACAACAAGAGACTTAAGATAAATAATTTTTCTCCCGACCCAGATAGAAGATGAGCTCAGGTTTACGTTACACAAGTTATTATTTTTAATATTTTCTAGTTTTATCGAATCTAACGAGATTTTTCCACTTATAATATACCCCATATGACCGCACGATCCAAATATTTAGATCTAGGATCCCAAGATCGTCCTCCTAGATGAAAAAAACTACTTTATGCCAAACAAATTTAGAGTCAGAGGGGTTCATCTTATAACCAGACCAAAGGAACCGTAGGAAAGATTAAACCATATCCTTAAGGACTCTCGTCGGAAGGATGGAATTATAGGACCAATGTACTTTGCCATAAAAGATGACCAAATTAATAAGTTGGAACCTACCAAAGTAAGAGATATGTTTGAAGGTCCATGAACCAAATTAAGATGTGATATTGTCAAGGAGTAGGCGATACTCTTTAAATAATAGTAAATCAATGATGAGAGGGATTCCAAAGTACTTAGCATAAAGGGTACCATCGTAATAACCAATGATGTTGACCAGGTTATTCCGGAGATGAAGACGTGACTCTTACATGGACTGACTTGAAGGCTAGAGAGGCAGAAAAATTCGCCAAGAGCATCTTTAATGAGATTAAGAGAATGGGTGTCACCACGACATGAAATCACAAGGTAATCTGCAAATACAAAGGTTAACAATCTTGACCTTTTGAAACTTTTAGTGAAATTTGAAGTTTATGTCGCTACTTTCTCTTTAAGTTTTTTTTAGAAAAGACATACATATTAAGAATAAAAAGAAAATGAGAAAGATGATCCCTTTGACGGAGGTCATATTTGTAAATAAGTTACAATTTATTAACATCAATCATATACAAAATATATTTGAGTAGTTATACTATTTTAGTTTAGAATTTTGATTAACTAAAATAATTTAAAAAAAATACTTGTATAAATTTTTAAATTAGAATGGTAAATTAAAAAAAAAATCAGAGTAAAATGTGGGTTTAAAAACACTACAAGGTGAAAGAGAACAAACAATATGCAATATGATTGATATGGTCGCCTAATAACATAATTTACGACGCTAAAGAACACAACTCATCACAAAAAAATCGATACAAGTTTCAGCAAAAGTTAATGTACAATTCGTTGTAACACCAAACCATATTCATCCCATTGACGTGTATCAACGTGAACTATTAAGCTATTTTAAACTAGAGATATGTAATAGTTCAAAATATTGTTTTTATTTGCCTTTAGTATAATAAAATTATATTAAATTTTAAGAACATCTTAAACTTAGATAGAAAAATAGTGTTTTAAGTTAAATTATACAAAATATTATAATATATAAACCTATCTTTTTAATATCATATTAAAGTTTTAATTTCTAGCCGATTGCATCAAAATATCCTAGGCTTGTTATATTCTGAAATGTATTTTCAACTATACAAAAAAATCATAGTGGTAATATAATATTTTTTTATAAAACATATTTACTGTGTGTCAAAAACTATCTGAAAAACACACGTATGCAAGTTCTTACCATAAGTTTATAGCAAGCTTTTGATATGATGTTTATTTTTAAAAATAAAAAATAACTAACCATAAATACTAAAAGATATGTCAATAATTAAAGTCACGAATCAAGAACTAACCTTATAAACTTTACAAGGTGAAAATGATAATTTAAATTTTTTCATTACCTCACTCAAAGAATCTATATTCTTTATCCAAATTTGACTAAATTTTCCAAGCCAACCAACAAAGACATTGTTGTACAAAATAAAAAAAATGAGAAGAAAATGATTTTATGGACAAAACTTAGACCTAATATCCAATCATCTTTATAACCTCTACACAAATAAAAATTATCCGCTAAAAATCTAAAGCATACTCAATTTTATATATAAGATTAATTAATAAGATAAATATCTTAATATTTTAATTTTAAATTTATTCATAAAGATTATCCTCTAAATTTACAAATTTCAAATAATAGTCATCAATTTTGTATCCATTAAAATTACTTCCATAAATTACCTAAATTGGATAAATTATTATAAAATTGTATCTTTCTTAAAAAAAACCAAAGCTAGATTTTTTACATAAATGAAAAGTATATATATTGGAGTAAAACTAAAAACATCTCTGAAATGAAAAAGATTGTGTGTAAGGAACAAGACAAATGAATATTCCAAATTGAGATCTTCAAAGATTATAAATATGATAGCTTAAGAAGATAGTACATAAGTTCTTGTGTCGTAAAAAAAACTTATAGAAAACAAGTGGATTATATTTTATTTGTGATATATAAAAATCATTTTACGAGAGATTGTAATATTTAAAAGAAAAGTGAGAGTATAAACTCAAACAAATAATATATTATTGAAATGATGACAAAATTTAATAATATCTATAATACTTTTAATGGATATTGGTATGATACATGTGCCTTGTTGCGTGTTGTTTATGAAAAATCTATATCTAAGATATTTTGAGAAATACATGGTATACAAGAGGTTTAAATAGGTATGACCAACAAGTTCAAAATTACAAATTAGAAGAATACTAAGTTATTTCTTACAAGTGGTAAAACTACTTTATTTTCAAATGTCTTGTATGTTCATTACATGAACAACCAAAATAAACTTGGAAATTTAGAACAAATGAAAGAAGCAACAATTTAGGCTCCGGAGTAGAAGTTCAATTAATATCTTCAATATGAGAAATTATGAGCCAATCTACAAAAAATTGGTTTCTTTACAACTCACAATAGGATGAAGTATGAGGTTGTAATAGTTAGTCTTAGGCTCATAAATATTTATGGAGCCAAAAGAATAAAAATCCTCACAAAATTCCACGATGATCAACCAGGTGTTACGTCAAACAGAAGCTATAAAACAAAATCTCATCCAATATCTCCAAAACAATCGACGCTAGGCATATTTAGCTTTGGTATCTTCGGTTTGTGCAAATTCAACATCAGGGCTAAATATTAAAGGAACATCGTACATCATATAGAACAAGTTTTTGTTAAAACATTCAGCTTAATGGGTCATGATAATTGAAAAAGATGATGATGAAAAAGAAGAAGAATGGAGAACCTCTATTAAAAAATGTATGGTAGAAGGAAGACTGCCTAAAGATAAGGCCCAAACCAGGTGCATAAAAATGAAATAAAAAAACATATGTGGATATTTGAAACTTTGTACAAACGGAGTCTCACTAAACCCTTACTTCTCGGCCATGACAAGTTTTGTTCTATAGTATATGAACTCCATGTACTAATGGCTTACAATCATGCAAGATGAAAATAATTTAAAAAAAAATGTAACACATGCGAACAATTTTCCAATTCAATATAATTCCCGACCGCCTTACTGGAAACAATATCGGAAGCTATCCATTTTGACATATGAGATCTTGGAATTGTAGGGCCCCTTCGAAGCGCTTCAAAGAATATTTTTTTGTTAGTGCATATAAATTTATTTTCCAAATGGGTAGAGTCACAATCACTTGTAAAACTCATAGCAACAAAGGTTATTAACTTCTTAAAATCAAACATATGTTGTAGATATGGGATACCGAGAGTCATCATAATTGGGAATGAAACTCAATTATAAAATGAACGACTAGCATGGCTCTGCACAACAAGAGGTATAAACCAAAACACTTCCTCACATTTTCATCCACAGATAAATGGTTAAGTGGAGGTCACCAATAGAATAAAAGCATATGATATCAAAAAAATATTGTAAGGAGTAGTACAGAATTGGCTTGATTTCTTGTAGAAATTTTTATGGGCATATATAACCACTCAAGACCTGCAACGTCTGAAATAACTTTTGATTTTGTGTAAGTAATGGAATTAGTATTATCAGTCAAAATTGATATGCCATTATACAAAATATGATTAAATGAGAAATAAAGTAAATCTGAAGCAAATAGTGGAGAACTTAATGTGATTAAAGAAAAAGAGAGTAAAAATTACTTAATATCGATGCATTAGAAAACTATGATGAGAAATAAATACAACTAATTTTTTTGATTTAAAGCTTCAAGGTGGAAGACTAAGTTCTCATGAGAGTATTTTCTCATATAAAAGACAGAATTCTTGGTAAGTTATGCAAAAATTGAGAAAGACCATATACAATATAATCGAAGGTCAAGTCGTGAGCGTACATATTACTAAACAAGGAAGTTAATAAACTTCGGCACTCATGTAATATTATGCATTTGAAGTTCTACAACTCTTCATAAGATTTGGTTTTTATTTTTATTATAATTATCTTTGTAACGTTTAATTTAACATTTATTTTAGGATGTGATCTTTTCTACCTTGGTAGCGTGATAAATATTTAATGAGGCATCCATCATTAATAAAACATGTTGCCATCTTTTATAAAGTCTTAGATGATTTATCGTCATAAAATTCTAGGAAGCTTTGGATTTTATCAATAAAAAAATTTGGGTGGTGTAGGATTCCAAAAGTAATCCCAAAAACTCTAAAACATTCTCTACATCTATCAAACAAAAAATATAAGTCTGGATAATTTAAAAAATAATCATCAACACTTTAAAGAGTTTAAAAACCCCTAAACAAACAATAGACTAAGTTTATCATGATTTCGAAAGTAAACCTCAACATTTTAGAGAGTCCCAACACCCTTAAAAAATAACAAACAAAATATGAGTATTTGATGATTCAGAAAGTAATCCTTAGTAGTGTAGGCATTCCAAGTACCTCTTCATTAAATAAAACATAGTTAAGTGATGATTCCAAAAATAATCATAAATAGATCAGGGAGTCATGAACTCTACAATATTTTTAGATATAACTAGATATAATAAAAAAAAGCCATAAGTTCTTTCCTAAAAGTATCCACTATTGGAATCGGTCACTCCGTTTGAAACAATAGATTCCAGGCAATATAGTGTTATCTTCCAAAAAATCAAACAAAAAATTCTAAGAATTAAAAGTATATACTTAAGATAACTAGCAAAAAAATAAAATACAACCTAGAAAAATAGACATTGATACTCAGAGTATTCTCAATTCAAGGTAAGAGAGGAAAATAATAAATTACTTTATAAATTCCCCAGTCAGTAGGGACTATTTTTCACGCCAATAAGCCTTATGGAATATTAAAAACATTATGGGTTTGGCTAACCGGTTCCCAAGGGCACCGATTAGCAAAACCTATACATTATCCAAAAATTGAACAATTTTAATTTATAGATTATGAACATATTTCTTAACAGAAGCAGTAACTTCCAAAGGTTAAGCAAAAATAACAACTTTGGTCTACTAAGAGGAATATAAAGTCTTCTTTTAGGAAGAATGATGATCTGTTGGTTTCGCAGCAACAACAATAGATACATTCTCATTAAGTAGTTTCCTACTTTCACCTGGAGAACTTATCTAATCAACAACTGTTAGCCTTTTATCATGAGAAATGTGACACCACAACGAATCTTAGTTCAAATCTACAAAAACTTCATATAAAGCAAATACTAATCTTATCTCACTTATTTCTATTACTTTCTCAACAACTTATATCACATGAGTCTCTACTTCTTTCTCAAACTCAACATGCTCAAGACGCTCATCTTCAAGAATGTCTGCAAACTATCCATTTTGTTTCAATAGTTCGTCAAAATTATTATGTAACTTATATATTTTTAAGCTTCACAATCTCAACAAGCTCCACATATTTCTTAGATTAAGACTTTAAACCCCTCTACGATTCTTTTCCGGGAGAAATATATTTTAACGCATAGGAAAAAACTACAATAATCATAGCTTGAAAATACAACAAATCATTTTAAACGTACTAAACTTTCAATAATAAGACAACTTCTTTGTGGCTGATTCTATACTAGTGTCAAATATGCCTATGCAATAGCCTTGTCATGGATTTTAACCTTCAACTTATGTCCACTTTAGATTTAGTTTGAACATCAACCTTAAACTGTTTATCAACCTCAATTTTAGCTTGAAGTTTAGCCTTCAGTTGTTGGCTACCCAGGAATAGCTCTAGTACAACTTTCATTAATTGTCGAAGACCAGAAAAAGTTGTGACCAAATTTTAATAAGTTTTTTTCCCAAATACATAAGCATTATACAAAGAATGAAAACCATAAGAAATCATAGTTCGCATAATGTAAATAAACATAAATTACAAACAAATAGGTGAAAGACTTACTTTAACCTCTCGTTTTTTATGTCTATTAACTATTTACATAACAGTAAGATAAGTCGGTATTTTCCTCATTCGGGCTGAAATAACAAAATGGCTAAGCATTTTTTGAAATCTGCTCTAAGCAGAAAGTCCTAAATGTCGAAGCATGGGAAGTTTTTGTAAATGTAAAATCAACACCTAGTTGATTATCATGGATATTAAGAGAAGTTTTTTTAGTTGAAGCATCATAGGTGCCCAAAAAAATTGTGGTTTTATTAGGAAAAGTAGAAGGGATAACAACATTGTTGTTAACAATTGCAGGGAGTGAAGGAACTCCATCAACCACAACATGAAATTTAGTGTTAAGTGATGGTTCCTTCTAAATAAAATCTTCACTTTGTCTCTTTTTATAGACCCTTCACCAAAATCTTAAAACTTATGATTTGGCTTCCATCTTCTCTCTATACGATAACTTGAATTAAGAATAACATTGAGAGTTTCTTTATGCTTAAGGGCATCAAAATCTGACTTAAAAAGACATCGTTATAATTTTCATTTCTCAACATAAACATAAGTCTATTTCATAGTCTGATGAATCACATTCAGTTATAACAACATATTTATTTAAAAAAATGGATTCTCAACAAAATTAAAGTCTCTTTCAAAAAGATCACTAACAAGCACATATATGAGAGCAAAAGGTATGACAACCACATAGTATTTTGGACAAGAAGTAGCGGTGAAGACTATAAAAAGGCTAGTTTCTAAAAATGATATCTTTGAATGAGAGGTTATTGCTATGGTCTTATGAATAACAGATATTAACTTCGGATCAACAACCAAAGTCTCGAAACCAAATTCTCATCATCCAAAGTCTCGGTAACTTTGGGAGAATAAGCATTATTAAGTTGGCTTTCATGACGGCCACAAGTGCTCGTTTTATACAACATAATATGTTATTTTACCAAGAGAGTTGAAGCGTTTTGAACAACTACGCTTTAGCCTCAAAGAATTTCATAATAGGCTTTCTAGCATGTGATCGCTTAATATTACCCTTATTCCCCTTGAAATCATCATCTTTAGAGGATTTATAATGAGCATCACCATTTAAAAACTCTATAAGATGAAGACTTATTTCATCATTTCCAGGTTTGGCTGGCACACTCGAGACCAAATTTACAACAACATTGACAGGGTTAGGTCACAATTCTCATGCCTAAAAATTATTAGGTACGATGATGGCCTTATAATCATGAAGTCATAGTGCAACCTCACTGAAACGTTTTGTATACTCTTTCTTAGCATAGGGGGTCTGCAACTTGAAGGAAGTAAATAAATTTTGGCATACTGTAGACATAAAATCTAGATTTATAAGAGAAAATGCTTACATTCCGGCTTCCAGATACAAAAAGACATGTGTTGGTACTTATTTTGTCTAGTCTCCCAACTGTCAAGATATTGAATAAATATTTCTTTTATTTATTCTTAAAGTTGGGAAGATTTTAAGAATATTGACATCTTGTGCCATGGTAAAATAAAAGAAAATAGTACATTTCCTAATCTAATTTTTTCCCAATAAAAAAAATCCAATTTTAAACCTTTCGCAAACATATGGAGAAAGAGCAATGACACCCATCGATATTCTCTAAGCATTTGGCACAAGCTGGCTGAGACATATGATAGTTTCTCGAAACAATTTTAAGAAATATTTGCTAAGGGGAAACCAAAACCAATAACAAAAATAGAAGTACAAATTACTACTTCATCAATCAAAGCATTTAAAGAATTTTTCCTTGATTTTATAAACTGAATATGAACATTGGAAGGAATTATCTAATCCTTTCTCTTCATCAAATAATAATCATCTCTAATGTAAATATATTAGTGTTCAATCAAGATCGTAGAATCTATAGAGCCCATAAAATTTCTCATAAATAAAATCTCATCATGTGCAACATTAGAAGTTTCTTCGACAATCGTCAAAGCTGGAGTATATGAATTCCCAGCTCTAGGAATAGTAAGAGAGGTACTGAATTTCACAACACCAACAGCAAGACAAAAAATCTCTAATAGAAAAAGAATATGATCATCGAAGGAAAATGATGATAGTAGTGTTGATGAGAAATATCAAGAGCATAAGTTGGAGAAAAAATTATAGAAAGAACACTTTAAAAATAAGAAACAAAGGAATCCTTAGACAGATGACAACACTTTATAACCTATTTATAAGACTCATCATCTCCAATTGAGTATCTTGAAGAAGCATCCATAAATTGAGCATTATTGCTTTGATTTTGACTATCGGATCACTATGCATCTTCATTGAGATGAGCTTTCAAATTTCTTGTTCAAACCATTTTCATAACAAAGCATAAGAAAAGTGACAAGATTTATTAACTAAATTAAAGGATGAGTTAAAGCGGAAAACTTAAAATATAAAATAAGCAGAAAGTAAAAAAAGAAAGAAAAGTTTCATAGACTAAAAATGAAGAAGTTTGCAAAGGACAAGAAAGATGAAGGATAAAATTATTTAAAAAGAAAGTTAGTAAATCATAACCCTTGAAGTTTAAAATAAACATTTTAGTTTGTTTTGTAGATAACGGTCATAATTAAAAGGAGTTTAATGATTGAGATGAAATGATTTCAAAAGGAAACATACATTGGAAACAAAGTATCGTTACACATTTACAACACGTGTGAGGTGACTTTTCACTCTCCAAAAAACATGCAACTAACTTTTTAGCGTTTCAACATTTAGTATTTTTTACCTTCACAACATAGAAAAGTTTTGGTCATGCAAAGACTTCAAAAGACAATATTAGCTATAATATTTATTCATAACAGGAGGTCTCGATGATGCCAATATATAAAATCTCTGATTATCTACTCAACAAATTAAATAAAATTGCTCATTATTCCTTGATTCTTTTAATATATTATGGGATATTGTTATATATTCACAATAAATATGAAATAGTTTTTTCAAAACACATTTCTCTCAACTTTCTTCCAATGTTAAACTAAGTAAAGTTCACGCCTACGAGTTAACCAACTAATAGTAAATAAAAAATATAAGAAATTATATTTATATTTATAGGAAAATAGATATTTTTTCTTTAAGGGAGTTTTGGAGAGATAAATGATATGTTAAACAAATATAACGTCAGCAGACATAAATACTCACGAGTCCAACCACAATTGGCTCACTAGATCGGCTAAACAGACTATCAGTTGGACATGGAAATTTAGATTCAAGATTACGAGACAAAAAAGCTTTTGTAAAATTACAAATAATAAAGGCAATAAATGCATGAGACAAAAAAAAATTCAATAATATAGTCCTCCTTCGATACTCTCACAAGGATAAGGGAAGCTACCAGTGGAAATTATATAGGCTGAAGATGTTTCCTAACGTATTAGTTGTAATATTTTTCTTTGGACCGAAACTTAAGCGTGTAATGATTAGTGCCACAACATAGTTCATCTCTTAACTAACTTTAAATTTTATTCTAAAAACCAAATATTCATCGTTCTTTATTCTCTAACTAACTTTAACCATATGCACCGGTATGCAAGTCTCGACTCACATCTCTCAAATCTTAGTTAGTTTCCCATAACATTATCCGGTAAATTAAGTATCTTTTAAACATTAATTTTCACCACCTAAACACATTTATACTTCGCCACAAAACTTAGAATCAATTTTTATTAATTTCATAAATTATGAGATCATTAATCATAATAAAAAAATATAATTATGGTTTAAATATTAGGATGATAATATGATTAGTAAAGAGTTAATTTGCAACTAATAATATGGTTTGATATTATTTTTTTATTAGCTAATTAATTGATTTATGAATTAAAATTTATTTAACCAATATGATATCAAAGTCAAATTTTAAAATCAATTTTAATTTTTTATATCTGTTTTCGAACTAAACAAATTTCATTTTATATTTTTAAATTTAAAATTAGTTATGTGAGTATTTTTTATTGAATCTTATGTTTTTTTATTTATATTAAAAATATTTTCAGTTGTTTTATTTTCTTCAACAAAATTTTCTTGATAATTTTTTTTTTCTTTTAAACAATGAATTAATTTTTTTCATTATTATTTATTAAAACATTATTCTTGATACTTATTCTATTATGTGAATTTTATTTCGATTATTTTATTTTTCAACTTTAAAATAATTTTGTTTTTGTTGATCAATTTTACTATAAATCAATGTTTATGTTTGTTTTGATATGTTTTTATATTTTAATTATTTTTTGACGTATTCGTAGTCTCAACTCATATTTATTTGCTTTAGGCATTTTTGCTTTCGATCTTTAAGTGGTGAGTTTGAAGTGTTTCTAACCAATTTTTCTATGATATGATTTTTTTACACTTTGAATATTTTCTATTTGATTCTCAAATACCATAAAATTTAAGTTATAAATCGTAGATTATAATTTTTTGTTTTTCATCATTTCGATCTCAAAAACACCATTTTGTGCTTATCACCTCGTTAACAAAACACTATATTCATTCATAGACGAGTATAATGATCTTTTAACTCAATTATTTCAATTAGTGTCAAATTAAGAAATAACATATATTAATAAACATGTATCCAATTGAATATATTTTTTTGTTAAAAAGTAACATGACACTTTTGAAAGCAATAATAATTTCATTTTTCAATAGTATCACATATAATATGCTTCTTAAGCATTACTTGAAGGTAAAATTTTATTTGTTATTTCATATTATATTATAAAAAATGAAAAGAGTCATATGAATAAAATTCGTATCTAAGAGATCAAACAAAATGTTTTATTATTTTCCGCTTAATCTCACTTGTATTAAATCGAGATGAGTACCCATTTTTAGATGGAAGAGAAAATTAATTCGTCGTTGTAATCATGAGTCACTCTGATATTCCAATTACTACTTCAATATACCACCTTAATTACGTATTTAAACATGAGAATGGTTCAATAACAATTCACCTAAAGTAATTAATTATTTGGATGATAAAGTTTCTTTAAAACTTCTCACGAAAATAGTATTTCCATGTAAACAAATGCTACTTTTTTTCTTTTGAAAACATGACGATATCCAAACATCTTAAGTGTTTGAAACCTATGTCTCCTCATAAATTACATGTGATTTTTCTAAAATATTGTTTAAAATAATATTAATATAATTTTAGGACTATAATACTTTAATATACTTTCAATATTTATTTTATTTTCTATTATTTTGAATTTAACTTCTTTTATATCTTTAAAATATATAGAAATTTCAAATTATCCATGTGGGGAGTTAGTCTATGTACGTGACAAATAATGTGAGTCTTATTAGAGAACTTTTCAAATTTAAATGCGAAATTATAATTTTAGATATTATGGTTGCAAATAATCTCCATGGAATTAAACCAATAAATGTTAAAATCTCATCTTTTTTTACTTTATTAATTTATTAAAGCATAATGTTAGAAATTACGAAAAGTTTTAGTCGTGTTCCGAGGTATACTCTTCATTTACCTTCACACTTATTAAATCGAGATGAGTATTTAATAATAGAGAGAAATATAATTATAAAATAATAAAAAATATAAGTTATTTCACATATTGATCATATGTTCATATATTATATGCCACTTATAATACTTCTAATATATTTTTAAAACATACAGAAGATTCAATTACTCAAAGTAGTTGACTAGTTGTATACTAATATGTCTTTAAAACTTGTAAGAGTCCTCTCGTGTAAATAAACATAAACCTAATTATGCAAACATGACAACACACGTCGTAATTGTTTCAAACGCATACCATCCGCATAGTAATATGAATTGTAAAGATGTTTTAGTCTTCTATGCTAGCCTCACTCTTATTGAATCCATATCAGTATTTAATGTTATAAAAGGAAAAAGCAGTTGGTTATTGCAGCTATGGATCATTTTACATGTTGATAATTTTAAAACATCTAATATATGAGTAGTAACTTTCATATACTATCTTAAACAATTTAAGATACTTCTTGGATCCTAAAAAGGATTCAACTCATCATTCGGGTAAAATAATTAGTCATGTAGATTGTATTTTTTTATCATTATGACAAAAATAATATTGTCATGTAAACAAACACTTTTTTTTAAGATGACAAGATCCACATATCATAAGTGTTTTAAAACTTATATCATAAAAGATTTAAAAAATTATGGTTCAAATTACTATTTAAATATTTATTTGAAAATAATGGTTAGAAATACTCTTTATATATTTATAATAATTTAAATAAGAATGTTTCTTTTTTATATTTATAATATCTAAGTTTTTCAAATTGTCCATGTATAGTTTGTTAGTCTTTTAAAATACTATTGTCGCGAGTATGATGAGTCTTATCGGTGAAATATGAAATTTTGATTGCATAAAAGGTATTAGGATTACAAATAATTACCTTAAGAATGTTGATAAGCATTGAAATTTTATTATTTTTTACTTTCCGGAAAATAAGAGAAATTTAGTCTCACGATCACGATCGATGCACAAAAAATATATAATTACCTCTACATAATCTTAATTATTTTGACTTTTCACACCATAATATAAAAATAACAAGAGATATATGACATAGAATTTGAGATCTAACACATAAAAAATATATTTAATGTTTTTTTTATATATTCACACTTATTAATCTAGTTATTATATGATTATAGAAGTGAAATGGAAGTAATGAATTATGAAAATTATGGGTCATTTCATATATTGATGATATTATTATATTTAATATATCACTTCTAATAATTTAAAATTAGTTTTTAATACCTATGAATCAAAATTTCTTAAAGTACTTATTCACTTGAATAATAATAATAATAATAACACGACTTTAAAATTTGTGGCATAAAGAGTTTTCATGTAAACAAGTATCAACCTAATTTTGTAAGAAAAAACATACACCATAAGTGTTTGAAATCTATAAGGTCTAAGTCTTTATTAAAAATTTATTCTAATACATTTAATAAGATTTAGCCTCATACGTATTGAATCGAGATGAGTATCTAATTTTACACGAGAGATAAAAATCATTAGTCATTGCACATAAATCAATTATATGTCACTAATAACCTTCCCAGAATACCTTAAATACTTCCAATATACGTTTCCAACCCTTGGAAAGGTTCAGTCCATGGATAATAATTTACCTTTAAAACTTGTGAAAACTATAGTATTGTCAAGTAAACAAACACTATTATTTATGAACATGACAAGATTCATTCATCATAAGTGTTTAAGATCTATACCGTCCTCATAAATAACATGCAGTATAATCTCCAAAATAAAAGAAGTTCAAAATATTATTGATATCACGCTTTATAAAAAAAATAGTTTAAAACACTCTTGGTATATATCACATTTTTTTAGTCGAAGTTTTTTCTTTCTATGTTTTGAACATCTACGTCCAAATTACCCATCCATGGGCGCCAATTTTTCAAACTATATTCACGGTAATAAGAGAGTCTTATAATCTAATTTGTTAAGATTACAAACAATTACTTAAGAATATAACCAATAACTATAAAAAGTTTTTTTTATTGTTTGTTACTTTTCAAATTCACCACAACCGATGGAAATGAAAAGAAGTTTAGTCCATAATCACGACCGATGTACCAAAGTTCCAATATTCTCTATATAAACTTAATCATCTTAACATTCCATCAAAAGTAAAAAAATAAAATATGGAGTAAATCTTTTATTTCAATGCATTAAAAATACGTTAGAATCTTCTCCATTTAGGTTATAACTTATTAAATGGAGATGTATATATATATATGAAAAAAAGATAAAAGTAATTAATTCTCATAGTCACGGTCATTCTTCATATTAATGATATTGTCATTTATGATGTGTCATTTCTAATCCTTCCAATATATTTATTAAACCTTAATTGTTTAAAGTAAGTATATAATTGGATAATAATTCATCTTTAAAACTTCTCAGGCATAAAAAATCTTCTTGTATAAGCAAGCATCAGCCTAATTTTGTAAAGATAAAAACATGCACCGTACGTGTTTGAAACCTTAATCATCCATATTTATTTTGAATTGTATTCTAAATAGTTTAAACAAAAGTATTTTAATCCTCTTTGCTTAGTCTCATATTTATCGAATTAAAATGAATACCTGACGAGAGAGGGAAGTAATTAGTCATTGCAGTCTTAAATTACTTCATAAATCAATGATTTATAATGTCTAATGTGGCATTGATAACTTTCAAATACCTTCCTAAGTATTTCCAAGAAACTTCTCAAACCATAAAAATAGTTCAACCCACACTTTTCCAAAATTTCAGATATAGAATGACAGAAACACATTATATTAAAAAAAGTTAGAAATCATATATTAATAATTTTATCATATATGATATATCAATTATAAATTTCACGTTCCACAATCATTAATTCAAGTTAAAAAACAACCGGGCAACATTTAGTCTAAAATATCTTGTGATTTGGATAATAATTATTAAACAAATTTAAAAGTACTTTTACATAAAAAATAAGTAATCTAATTTTATAGACATAACAATATATATATATATATATATATATATATATATATATTACAATTTTAAAATCTATATTACTTATATATTTTTATATAAAGTTAAAATTATTCCAAATATTCATATTAAAAATATTATTTTTTTTGTTAATAAATACTTTATTAAAAAATATCTCATTTATTAAAAGATACATATTACCTAATTTTAGTTTTGAAAGATAAAATATGTCCATAAAAAAATCTCATTTATTACATCAAGATAGATACATATGTTTAATGTGCCATTTATGATGTTTGTCCTAAAATATTTTTTCAATTTAACAAAATTTATCCAATAATATTTACAAATATGAAAATATGATATATAAATATTGGAAACAGACTATTTTTTAGAAATTATAAATTTATTTCAATAAAGTGATGTAAAAAATGTTTTAAAAGACAAACAAAATTTAAATATCGGGTCTGTTTTTTCTCTTACATTTTTACAATCATATATATATATATATATAGTATGATTCTTATTTTTTTAAATATTATAATTTTATTCATAATATTTTTTATCATAATATCTTAATAAGTTAGAAATATCCCATATTTTATATCCAATTCTGGAGTTGATAGTTTCAACTCCATCATCTATTAATCTTGCTATAATATAATAAAATATGACATATTTGAGCCTATCACAACCTACTTTAATATCATTTCATGCCCACAAGGAATATATGTAACATCTGTATGCTTAATTCTTAAATCCACCTCACCAAAAAACTGACAAGAGTTTAGGCCCATCAACATGTGCTCAGTATTCAACATAATATTGTCAAAGCTAACTGAATTTCAAAACTCATTCAATCTAACACCAATAGCATCCAAAACATTACACTCAATAGCCTTCAGAATTATACAGTCATTTGGAAAATATCTTCTGATTGAAAATTATCATTAAAACAAACCTGGAATGAAATAAGGGCAAAAGAGTATAAATGTAGCACTCTAAATAAAATTTGGAATAACAGTACTCCAAATAAGTGTTCGTTCACTCTTTGAAGGGTTCTTAATAATATGATCTGAGTGGATTCAATCTTACAACGCAAATGCTTTCATTTACTTTCAAAATGCCAAAGTTGTGAAACCTCTGAAACAACATACCACCTCCTTGTTTCATGCCATAATTTCTGGACAGTTTGGAAATATTTTGCCAATCTATTCGGGATTATCCTATGGAATCATATGTCAATCAAACATATTATTCAAATCTGGTTTCAATCCTCTTCATAAGATGTTCACATCTGAATAATCTTACCACCAATAATTATTTGGGCTATTTGGATGGCTAGAAACAAATCTAAGCATGATAATATTAAACCTTAATTTAAAACCATTACAGATAATATTTTATACATTCTAACATCATTAGATAACTCAAACATGATCAAATATAAGCACCTAAATGGAGATATTAAATCTGTAAGAGAATTGAGTTGTTTTAACCATCTACAAAATCATAAACATTTTCTATACATTAAATGGCACCCCATTCCACAAATAGACTAAAATTAAACTCCGATGGCTCAAATTTATTTAATAGTGGATCTGGCATTAGTTTTATACTACGTAATGCTAAAGGTGAATTGATTCAAGCTAAAGGCAATCTAATAGGAAAAAACTCATCAATAATTGCTGAAAATAATGCTCTATTAAATGGCTTACTCTACTATAAACAAATAGACGATAAACATGTTTATGGAGAAATTGACTATATGATTCTGTTTGAAATCCTTGGCTATGTCTTTTCTTCTTGGTACTTGAATTCAATCATAACATGTTGTAGAAACTTAATAAGCTCCAGCATGTTAATTAGTCATAGATATCGTGAGCAGAAATACGTTGCTAACTGGTTGGCAAACACACAATCAGACATCAATCAAATTGCCAATGTTTACCTAAGAACTCATGATGAATGAAAGTAACATTTAGGAAAAGTATACCTTCATCTATACTTGGTTTGTTTTTACAGGTACAAATCAAAGGACTCTAAGAATCGATTAGGTGAACAAATTCAAGAAAGTAGACATTCTAAGAGCACTCACAATCAGCTCAAGCAATCACACATTAAGAAAATCACTTCAACGTTCACATAGTATACCTTCAGGCCACGAATCAAGAATTCAAGACTAGATATAATCAAGACACATGAAACCAAATGTATTTTAGCCTTTACAAAGTTATATCTCTGTAATAACATTCTTTTCATTAATAATTTTTTTTAATTCTTGTTAAAAACATATTTTACATCCAATTAACTCTGTGTGATTTAGTATACTACTTTTATGTTTATACATATTTTTCTAATATAAAATTTATTTATTATTACATAAAATACTAATACTAAGTATTATATAGCCAAAATGATATTATTAGTAATTATTATTCTTTTATTTTGTATAATGATTTTAATAGACAAATAATAAATAAGGTCAAATATAAAACTATTTATTTTTATTTTTATTTGTTTGTAATAATACATTAAATAAATAAAAGATGTTCATACAGATACCTTAGAACATACCCCGAGGGTTTGTGTTAGAGCCATAAAGAAAGAAAGTTAGAAGTAAGTAGATAGTGACATATTCAAAAATCATAACAAATTAAGAGAGACTCACAAGTGGTAGAATATATCAAAACGAGATAAATTCATAGTCATGAGGGAGTGCAAGAGTAAGCAAAAAAACAAGAGAAGACCAACATGGGAAAGCCTTCTATACTATATAAAAGAAACCAATTGTAAACAAAATTAAGTTATGAAGATGGGGGAATGATATGCCAAGCAATCTTTTTTCTCACAAATCTAAAACGAAAATCAACTAGCATACGATACGAGACAAAATAGGCCAGGCTTGAAGGGGATCCAAAGATTTTGTTGTTTTTTCATCCCAAATATGGTAAATAGTAGCAATGAAGCAAGCAGACCATAGATAGCGTAAGCTGGAAGGGGGCAATTGGAAGCCTCGAGGAACCAAGAGTTTCAATTTGAGTTATAATGTTAAGAGATCCCAAGCTTGAAACTTGGAACTCTCATATATTTAGGGAGAAACTACAATAAAATTGAATATGATTGATAGTTTTGTCAACAAAATTGTAGAGGACACAGGAAATAAGAGTATTAATACTCAAACTTAGAAGCTTGTTGTGGGTGGTTGATTTGCCATGAATGGCAAGCCAGAAGATAAAAGAATGACATGAAATGATAAATTTATATCATACTAACCTCGCACATCCGACACAGGGGACGGGTGAGCAAATAATGTTGTATGTGTCTTTAATCGTGAATTTCGGGAATCTATCCTTAGAAATTCCAATCATAGATTGTTGGGAATATGGGGTCTGGTCCGCTTTGGCACCCGAAGGCCCTCACGGCTTTGCATTTGGTCAACTACCAAAAGGCCTCACACTAGTTGAGGTATGTTCTTACTGTATACCACTGATCCTTCCCATGTCTAACCGATATGGGACTTTGTTCGCCACCCTAAAAAATCCTCCTCTCCAACAAAGTACCACTTAGCCTCCTCTCAATTGACTTTCATCCACTCACTCTAATCAGAAGTTGCTCCACCTGAGCAATAGAGCTTTTACAACGGATCTATCTACTCACTCGACCATCTTGTGCATGTTCTTTAGCTTCACTATCCATTTCAATCAAGTACCACCGCTTGATGAGTCATGGACGCTCCGAACTAGGATGTATAGAGTAGATCATTCACCTTGAGCATGACTACTAGTTCATCATGTTCGACTTCCGAGAATATTACCACCATCGCGTTCCATTTGGGCCTAACGCTCTGATACCACGTGTTGGGAATATGGGGGTCCGGTCCGCATATTCCGCCTCCGTATATAAGTAGGAACACAACCGATCTCAACACTAGTATGATATTTTCAGCTTTGGCACCCGAATGCCCTCGCGGCTTTGCATTTGGTCCACTACCAAAAGGCCTCATACTAGTTGAGGTATGTTCTTACTTATATACCACTGATCCTTCCCATGTCTAACCGATGTGGGACTTTGATCACCACTCTAACAAATCCTCCTCTCGAACAAAGTACCACTTAGCCTCCTCTCAATTGACTTTCATCCGCTCACTTTAATCAGAAGTTGCTCCACCTGAGCAATAGAGCTTTTACAGCGGATCTATCTACTCACTCGACCATCTTGTGCCTGTTCCTTAGCTCCACTATCCACTCCAATCAAGTACCACCGCTTGATGAGTTATGGACGCTCTGAACTAGGATGTATAGAGTAGATCATTCACCTTGAGCATGACTACTGGTTCATCATGTTCGACTTCCGAGAATATTACCACCATCGCGTTCAGTCTGGGCCTGATGCTGTGATACCACGTGTTGGGAATATGGGGGTCTGGTCCGTATATTCCGCCTCTGTATATAAGTAAGTGATATTGTCTGCTTTGGCACCCGAAGGCCCTCACGGCTTTGCATTTGGTCCACTACCAAAAGGCCTTACACTAGTTGAGGTATATTCTTACTTATATACCACTGATCCTTCCCATGTCTAACCGATGTGGGACTTTGGTCGCCACCCTAACATGGATGTCATCAAAGAGGAAGCTTAGGGGAGGAAGTGAGAGAGTGATATTGTAGATTTCTAGAATATTGTTTATGTTTCTAGCACTGACTGATCTCCTATTAGAACGCCAGATCCAACGCCCATCAGAGATAAATTCAAAGATATTAAGGTTCCTACCCAACCTTGAGTAATAGATGATAGTATGCTCGTAGTGAGATGCAAGACAAGTAGCAAGCAACTATGGGCCAAAGTAGAAATATGTATTCTTACCATTTTCGATCACCATCTTGAAAAGATTACTGGTTAGAGGCCTCAAAGATAAAATTTTCTTCCAAGTCTATGAGGGGGAGGAGCAGGGTTGATATCCTAGTATTTATTGTTTTCAAATTTTTTCAGTTTTAATTCAAGTGAACTAAATAAACAGTTAGTGATAATACTTTGGATGATCCAAGTGATAATCTGTTATGGGAAGTCTATAGAAACAAGAATGCCAGTGATGATGTGTCATCTAACGTTGTTAAAAGCTTTCATCATGTCGATTTTCAGAGCGAACCTCTTGCTTTTGGTATTAAGATGATATCCATTAAACATTTATTGGGAGAGAAAAATGTTATCGAAGATATTCCTACTGGCCAGGATAACCGTGATGGTGTCTGGTACCAAGAATAATTTTGAAGTGGCTAACCTGGATATTGGAAATGCATAATGAATAATGATCAAAATATTGCAGTTGTTCATGATTGAAGCAATGTTATTGCGCAACCACTAGTGTCGGATGTTGTTGTGGAAGAATTTAATGTTCATATCACTAAGATTGAGCCAATTTTCTTTGGATTTTTGCTTAACGGAAGACTCTTCAGCTCTTTTGAGAAAGACAAAGGACAAGGAGACCTCGACCTCTTGAGTAATAAGAGAAAATTTTGAAGTGTTTTGAGCAAGAAGGGATTGAGCGGTGAAGAATTATTTCTGAGCGTTGGAAAGTCTCGAGCTAATATCACTATAATCATTATGTTTGAGGTATTTAAGGGCGAGTTGAAGATGATTGAGTTTAAATAAACTAGCTGCATCCCCTATGTGGAGCATGAAGTGTTCCAGCTAGAGGAGAAAATATCTTTGAATATCGGGTGAGATTTCCACATCTTAAAGAATTTGAAAGGTTTTTTCTGACGCTTATAGGGTATACAAAGGTTAAGAGTAATTGGTGAGGTCTGAGGAGCGGGGTAACCGTAGTGGACAAAGGAGACCGGGAAAACCTATAACCAATCATTGACAATGACTCGATCAATCTTAGAAAATATGGGACTAGAAGGGAATTTGTTGTGTCAACTGAAGAATGATCTGGTGGTTCGAAGATCACTAAGTTCGCAGGTGTAACAAAAGATGTAGAAGTTACCAATAGCTGGAGACTAATTTCCAGAGGAGCCAAAGCGCTTCTCCGACTTGCAAATAGTACTGAAATCCCCAAAGGTAACCCAGTGGATACCTTGATTATGAAAAAAAAATAGATTGGAGGTCATTCCAAAAAAGAATACGTTCAGGACGATCGTTGAAAGCGTAAATAACAGTGAAACGAAAAAAGATTGAAGCAATTTCGCATCGCAACTGATGTGCGGAGAAGAAGATGATAGAGTAAAAATGTGATTAAACTTCTTACACATTTTCTAATATATCTAATTGTTTTTCTTTTTCTTTTTCTCTTTTTAACGAAATATATGTTTTATTTTTGTCCGAATATGTAAATCCTTGCGGAATGAAAAAAAAAAAATCAACCTTAAAATAAAATAAAATTGTGTAATAAATATGATTATAATACCTTTACTCCAAGCTATAACAGCTATGCTTACTAAATTATTTTTGCATGAATCTGTACTTAATAATAAATTATCAACAGATCAATGTAGTTGTTTAAGATAGGAGCGAATGATATAGAAACTTTTAATTATACTTAAATGCAATAAAAGATTAGAAGAAAACTAATAACAGGTTGTGATAAGGAATATATCCTTAATTATGAAACAATGTCTGATTAGTCCCAGCTCATTAGTTTACCAACCAGTAAGATATTAGATTATATCCATTTATATTTTATATATAAATTGCACGCAAACTAAATCAGAAATCATTATTTTTTTCTAACTAACGGTCTTTGCAAATATCAATATTATTGAGGTAGAGATCTAGATTAACGTGTGAGTCCAACCAGATGGCTATCAATTGTTTTATAGAAAATTATTAAGTTTTGAATTTATATTTATAATTAGGATTACAGTATTTATAAGTTTATACTTTTATTTATTTATATTTAATATTACAACACTAATATTAATTTAGAAACTCATTAAAGCTTGGTTGATTAAGAAATGGTTTAACTTAAGAAAGAGATAATTCTATTGGTCAACCTTAGATTTTACCTTTAAGATCAAGTGAAGATGGAAGCTTCCTATCTTGTTGTATATAACAATATAATGTGTACTCTTTACTTAGTTGGCAAAACATATATAAATAGGGTTATGTTTGAGTTAGTCTTTCCCTCCTATTTAATCTAGTTTAGAAATGTGACATATTGGAATTTAAAAAAACTGTAAAAGTATTATTATTATTATTTATTTTTAAAAAATTTAATAATTTTTTATATATTTGATTAATTAAAAATAAATTTAATTTTTAATTTTTCCTAATTTTTTTTTTCAAAATAATTGAGTTCTCGTTTAATCTATATCTAACATAAAACTTCAATTTCTTTTAATGAACATATAGTTTTTTATCAATGCGTTATACATAATCGCGCGTTATTAATATAAAACTGTAAACACATATTATAAAAGTAAATCAAGAACTATCAGTACATTTTTTTAGTATCATCGATAATTACGATAGTTTTTGGTTGTGTACCTACATATTAGAGTAAAAATTATGTTGGCAAAATACTAGTTGTCTTTGCATATTTCATGATTGTAGTCCTTCTAAAACTCTCAATATAATTAGCATAATTGTCAATGTTTTGAATTTATGAGCTTTTTGTAACCAATATCCATACAACATATATACGTTCGAGTTTTATATTGTATGACTTCTTATTTTGACTTATGTTATATCATATTTTATAGAGGAAATGATATAGACCAATTTAAACTTGAATGTGTTGATGATTATAGTTATTTTTTTTTTCACAATATCTTATTATACTAGAGATGAATCGTGTGTATAAGTGAAGATTATAAATAAATAAAAATGTTACATTATTATATAAAGAAATAATGATGATGCACATTGCCGAAGGATTCCTTGGCTAACCTTCAAATGGAGACATCCAGAGTATTTAAGTGGGTGGTTGACCAAAAAGATTTTAAGAGAAAGACGATCAGAATAAATAAAATATGGATGTCCTTCAAGCTAATGTTACCCTAACTTATTCAATTGAGAGATGATGATACTCTGTTGCGATTGAAAAGCTTTTATTCCCATGAAATATTTGAGTTGCCCTAATTTTTTCGTTTGAAAATGGTAAAATAAACATTTTTGTGTGTTTATACATACTTTTTTTAGCACTTCACGTTATCATAATATCAACAACATAAAAAACCAAGTAAATACATCTACCATAAGATAGATAAATATAAAAGACATAATGATCGACCTCACTGCAAATCATACCAAAAATTTAAATGACATAACTAAAACTTTCAAAATAAGTCAATGAAGACTATTTTAGACCACAAAAAATTGAGCAAAATGGAAACACCAAATTAGACTCATCTTGAGAGGATTTTTTATACACCTCTTCTAGAAATTTACCCTTAAGAAAAATATTTTATATATATACTTGATCAAGCGGTCAGTGATGTAGCGGTTATCGAGAAGAGTAGGCAAACAAAGAAAATCTTAACCACCGTGGAGAATATATCCCCATAATCAGGCCCATATATTAGGGTTTACCATTTCACAACGAGGTGAGTGTTTAAAAAATTAATGTTACCCTCATGCTCAATATAAATTCATCGATAACCAACGATTATTTTTCAGGATTAAAAGAAAAATGATCTCAAATGGTACTTGCATGTAAGGTCGATTTTTCTTTAATCATAGTCTGGTGCCAAGCCAGATAAGAAAGAACAATGTCTATATATGGTGGTGAAACGGAAGACAATGCTGAAACCAAAAGTTGTATATTGTTGATATAATGGATGATAGTTTGGACAATTATAAATTGGAAGAGAATCATAATTAAACGAATACATTTGGTTCAAAAATATAAATATCCAAGTTAGAGACCAGAGCTAGAGGTGTGACCAAAGTAGGAGACGTGGGGCGTGAATCTAAGTTGGTAAACAGTGACTCAATAAAACAGAACAAGTTATCACCTAAAACGGCTATGTGTGTTTTTCTGAGATATGGTATTACACATAAATGATATCGTTGTTTCCATCCCACCAGTCAGAGGTTATATGTATCTCAACATGTCATATTTATTAAGAATATTTTTTTTTATTCGATTCATCCAAAATTACATGATATAACAAATAAAGATCATCAGATTTTTGATCTATTTAGCAATAACAACGATACAACTATTGTTCATGATGCATCAATTTCTAATACATGTACACTAAATGATACTAATTCAACTCCACCAATTTTTAAGTATGCTTCTTCATCTGTTGAGACTACATATTCTCCATATATCAGTCGATCTACTCGTACAAGTAAGTCTACCAAACTACCATATTTTTCTTGTTCTTCTTACTCAGCTTTGTTTACATATTTATAGAAAATATACATAATTTATATGAACCTAATTCGTTTTAAAAGTTAATTTCTGTCCTCGTTGGCAAAATATTATGACTGAAGAGCTTACTAATCTTTATCAGACTCATACATGAGACGTGGTTAAATCTCCACCACGTAAGCATATAAGTAGTTCTTATTTGGTTTTTAAAATTAAAAAAACGTTTGGTGGGTGTATTAAGAGGTATAAGACTCATCTTGTAGCAAAAGGGTATTCGTAGAAGTATGGTATGGTTATGATGAGACTTTTGCGTTAATAGAAAAAATGAGGATAATTTGTACCCTTATTGTTGTTGAATTTATTCGCCAGTGGAAGATCTTTCAACTGGATGTTAAAAATATGTTTCTAAATAGATATCTTCACGATAGGTTTTACATGATTTTTCCTCCAGATATTTCTCACCAACCATGTGAAGTTTATGACTTAGAAAATCTTTATATGGTCTCAAACAAGCTCCTCGTGCACGGTTTGAGAAATTCTATAAAATTATTGTTTCACTTGGTTTTTATGCAAGTAATTATGATTCTGTTTTATTTATCAGATGTATGATTGCATGTCGAATTATATCATCTCAATATATAGATTATATGATTATTACATGTGATGATATTGAGGCACTAAAATGTGATTTGGTTTGTCAGTTTGCAATGAAAGACTTGATACTTTTACGTTACCTTTTGGGTATTGAGGTGGCTTAGTCTCTGAAAGGTTATATTATTTCTCAGATAACATATATATCTGATGTATTTGACCGAGCATACTTTTTTGAAAACATGACGACAAACACCTTTCTTGAAACCATTGCTCGGTATACTCCAACTAATGGTGTTCATTTTTCATACCCGACTTTGTATCGTACTTTTATAAGGATCTTGGTTTATTTTAAAGTTACTCGACCTGATATAGCTCATGTTGTTCATGTGGTTAGTTAGTTTGTTACTGCTCATACTTTTGTCCACTGTGAGCTATTCTTCATATACCGAAATATCTTTATGGCACTCAGTTCCAGAGCATTTTATTTCCTTTGACTTTTTCACTCAAAATCCGTGCCTATAATGATGCTGATTCGGATAACAATCTCATGGAAAAGTAAGAAACATGATGTTGTTTCTAGATCTTCTACCCAAGCTGAGTATCGTGCTATAACATTGACTACATGTGAGATTGTTTGGTTACAATATATTCTTGCAGATATAAGAGATAACATGACTAAGATTATTTCCTTACATTGTGACATAGTTGTCACGTGGCGGCCGTGGCGGTCGTGGCGAGGCGAGGCGAGACGATATCGCCTCAGGGTGTGGCGTGGCGCTCGCCGTGGCGGCCGAGGCGACTGTGGTGGCTGTGGCGCTCGTCGTGGCGGTCGTGGCGAGGCGCTAAGCCTGATATTTTTTTTGAACTAAAAATTAAAAACCTAAAACTAAGTTTTGGAAAGATGAGGATATTTTGAAAGGAGTTTATGTTGGAGATGTTGAGGTTGATGAAGTAGACTACAATCTTCAACGGCTCGCATAAGAGATCGGAGGCTTGTTGATGAAGAATCTGAAGAATAATATACTCTATTATGGGATATAAATAAAGAACATGGTGGAGATGAGATGTGTGAAGATGTTGTCTCAGACGATGATATATTTTAGTCTATGTTTGTTTTTTTACTCAGATGTTTTAAGAATTATATGATTGGATGTTTTATAGTTTGATCTGTTAGTCTATTTGTTTGTCATTTGACTAGGATGTTCTAAGAATTATGTAATTGGATGTTTAAGTTTTTATTGTAAGTTTAAATGTCTAAATAGTACTATTTAAATTACAGTTATGTGCTAAAAAATGTTATTCAGGTAATGGATCGCCGCATGTCATGTGGTCAACGTCTCGTCGCTCGCCTCGCCACTGTGGCCTTTTTCGCCCTCTTCGCCACGGTCCGCCGCACGCCACAGATAACTATGCATTGTGATAACAAAAATGTCATGCATATTGCAAAGAATTATGTTTCCATGAGAGGACGAATCACGTTAAATTGATTGTCACTTCACTCGTTATCATCTATAGCTCAGGACTATCTCACTTCTATTGTTCCATCAATTTTGCAGGTTGCTGATATCTTCACGATGGCTCACTCAATATGTAGTTTTTGATTTTTATGTGAAAAACTCTCAATACTTATTGATATTTTATTGTGAGTTTAAGGGAGGTTTTAAAGATATTAGACCTATTAGCCTATTAGTTTATCATTTTATAAATAATGGTTAAAGCTCTTTGTAAACATTATGTTATTATATTCTAATCAGTAAAACCATATCCCTCTTGTATTCTTCTGATTATTTAAAATAGTTTGATTCATAAAATAATCCAAAATATCTTCTAAAAATTATGGTTTTATAAATAATCTTTTATTAATTTTTTTAAAAAAAATTAATTTTTTTTTTATTTTTTAATTTTAAAGTTTTGTGTTAATCTTATTATGATAATAAATATAGATATTTGTTCACTTGTTACATAAAATAAAATAAAAATATTTTATGATATTTTAAATTATATATATATATATAATAAATAAAAATCTAATATCTTAATTATATATTTTTAATTCAATCGGAAATAAAGAGATATTAGAAAAAAATGTGTAATAAAAGGACCGTTCGACTGTTTATATATCATGTTGATTTTGTAACTTGAAACGCTAAAGCTTTTGATTTTTTATGAAATCAAAATAAATCTTAGGTTATGATCACATTAGTAAAAAAATATAGTTTTCTATTTATATTATTTGCCGCAAAATGATCCTCCATATTTATTTTTATGATTAAATTTTCTACTTTGTCAAAACATGAAGAACTATTTAGTGATATTGCAAAATTATGAAGGACTATTTGATGAAGGACTATTTGATGAAAGACTATTTGATGATATTGGCTAAACATGAGAAATTAAAATGCAACATTGCTTGAAATATGGGAATTATTTTAATGTAGAATTTAACACGATGGACTCTTGCACAACAAGATATATATTGAGGATTATATTTGCTTTAGAACTTCATCACATATATTGTAACTTAATAAAATATGGTTTGAGACTGAATTTGAAAAATAAATATGATAGTTAATTCAAATATGTTAAACTTCAAATTTAAACTATATGCATAAAAATAAACAAAATAAAAATAAAAAAATGTAAAAAAAACGTTATTATTATATAAATTAGAATTTAAAAACAATCAAGATGTTGATTTTAACAAAATTGATAAGTACATCAAATTTATTAATATTTAAAAGATCAATAATCAATTGCAAAACCATCATATTTTAGAATTATTCAAATTATCAATAATTACTTATTTTATATCTTTTAATTTTTCATATTAAGAAGAATTTTAATCTCATAGATATTGATTTGAAAAATATAAGACCAAATTGATTCCAACAAGTGGTGTCAAAGTCATCTTATAGAATACAATTTAAAGTTGGGTCACGCTAGAAATTAGACGTATTTTGATAGATCTTAAACCGCTGGATATTACACTTGTTTTATATATCTCTCACCTAATTTTGGACAAATTTGTCCTTTCAGAAAAGCTAGGTATATAAGGCTTTGATAAATCTCTCACCATTTTTTTCTTCTCTCTCTCTCAAGCACTCAAGAATCGAGCAAAAATCAAACTTGATTTTTTCAAGAATCTAAACTCAGCAAAACATAAAGGTAAGAAATACAAGCCTCCTCCTATTTGTTTTTGTTTTCGTTGGGTATAAACTGTTGAAAATAGATTTTTAAGGTTTCATTTTAAAAAGTTTGATTTTTGCATGATTTCAGGTGTTGTTTTGTTAGATTAGTGTTGTATTCTTGTTAGTTTTGTTGGGATTTATGTTTTTGTGTTTGATTTTGTTGCAAATGGCTGTGTTTTGCTTGGTTTTGAAAATTAGATCTCGGCATGATGTGGTTGCACGATCGTACGACCAAGAAGGTGGTTCGTCGCATGCGACAAGGCTAGTAGTTCTGTCGGATGCGACAGACATACTTACCCCGTCGCATGCGACAAACAACTTAAGCGGTCTCATGCAACATCTATACTTACAATTTTTTTGTTTTGTTTCACTAATACATATTATTTTATGCTGTTTTTATAGGATGGGTCGTATCAAAAGCACCGTGAAAAATCCGTTTAAGAAGGGGCAAGCGCAGGCACGCGAGGCATGTTTGGCGCGTGAGGCAGCGGAAGCTAATGTTTCCCTTGAGCATGTAGAGGCGGGTCCCACCAACGGACAAACTCCTGGTACTCATACAAAACGACGCCTCCGTCGTCATCCAAAAGACGATGAGATTCGTATGGCTGCCGGTAGCACAGGTGCAGGTTCGTCTTCGCAGGCACCTGACCTTTTGTACGTTGACGACGATGCAGATTCACCAGAGATACTAGAGGATATGGAGAGGCCGGAGTGGCGGGAGGCACCAGAGGGATCACATGCACGTTATGAGGACGATGCACCAATGTACCCGGGGCCGAGGATCACGAGTTCTTGTCAGTGATGCCACACATCCCAGCTCTTTATCCCGATTACGCCCAGCACGAGGCGTTTAGTGTCTACCACGGAGATGTAAGTATTAATTCTCTAACTATAATATATGTTCATATTTATTATTTTATCACTTTTTTACGTGTTTGATACATATTGCAGCATAGGGTCTCCCTGTGATGCTTTGCCATGTACGATAGTCTCCGCAGACAGGACTTCAAAAAGCAGAGTAGGGTACAGGTGAAGGTGGTGGAGATTATTTTTGGCCCTCTCGTCGATGCACTCTCCCGTTGGCATACCAACCTCCATTTGGTTGAGGTATTCCTCGAGCGATGGCATGATGAGACTTCTTCATTTCATTTCTCGTTCGAGGAGATGACAGTGACGTTGGATGACGTCCAGGTCATCACTGGATTACCAGTCACAGGTATGCCTTTTGATGTATTAGCATTCGACTCCGAGGTTGAGCGGAGCAAGACTTATGCTAGCATGCTAGGTGTACGACCAATAGATTTGAATAAAAATCTTAGGAATGCTAGTAGCGTGAAACTTGGTTGGTTTCGCAACACATTTACGGGTGACAAGTATAGTGATAGTAGGATCATATATGAGAGAGTAGATCATGCCACTCGTGCCTACATACTTTTCTTGTTAGGTACCACCATTTGTGCCAACAAAACCGGTAACAACATTCCTTTAGACTACCTCCAGTTCGTGAACCAATACCAGGGTATGAATAGGTTCGATTGGGGTCAGTTGGTATTAGCACAGTTGTAGAACTCATTTAGTCAGGGATCTCTGCATGGTACGGGGGGCATTTGCGGGTTCATATGGATGCTCGAGGCGTAGATATTTACCCACTTCATTCAGTTCTGGGCTCCACTGCTTAGCAATTTTCAGCTATCTATGCCCCATATGTGCCGATTGTGGATACAACATCTATTTTCAGTTCGTAGGGATATTTTTGCTTAATTTATCAACTAGTTTACCCTTTATTATGGATACAACATCTATTTATAGACAATTTCGTTTTCAGATAACATAATCCAGTTAGACGAATAAAACGTGACACGTGTAAATTAAGAAGGACGAAAGATAAGGATATGGACAAACTCTCATTAACTAAAAAACTCCCACAAAAAACATTACCTGAAAAACTCCCGCCAATTCTCATTAACAATAAAACTCCCGCCAAAAGCATTACCAGAAAAAAAACTTGCCAATTCTCATTAGCAAAAAAACTCCCGCCAACATAATAAGTCCCGCCATTTCTCATTAACAAAAAAACTCATGCCCTAAACTCCCGCCAAACTAGACTCCACTTTCTTAAAAACTCCCGCCCTAAAACCCCTATAAAAATGGACTAAAATAGCATCAGCATGACAACCATCAAACATTCCAAAACACTCGTCAAACATAAACAGTTTAACAAATGGAGTTTACGCCTCACGAAGACTACCATTTGCTTGAGGCGGTGAAGCTTGCCTGTCGAGAAATAGGGGAAGATACTAGTGATGCATTTTTTGAACGAGTCATATGTAAGATGTACTAAAACTACGACCGTTTAGGAACTGGAGCTCTAGTTGTGCGCAACCGTGAACAAATTAAGCAGAGGTACCTTTTCCGCAAACCGATGGATCGTTTGTTGTTTTTGCCATTTAAAATTAAGCAAGAAGCGGCCGCCGTCTGGAACATGACGGTGGTAGACTACATCACTATGGATATGGTAGCGTATCTTCAGGATAATGTTGCGAAAAGAGAGGAGGGGATTGATTCTGACGACAACTTAGGATACGACTTCGACGATTGAACATTTTGGTTGTTTGCATGTTGTATTTTAATTATTTTGTTATGTTTGTTTAAGTTAAGGTTTTAACTTGTTGTTTTAGTTTTTATGTATTTCCTTCAAGTGTCTTATTTGGTGTAGTGTTGAACTTAAACTCCAAAAAAACATTTCCTATTTTTAATGTTATTTTACTCCAACAATTATTTAAACTACGTTATTTAACCATTACTTATAATTTAGTTTCATTTAAAAATCCATAGGTTATGCCATTACCCAATTTTTTTTGTCTTGCATCGCACGTGACCACAACAAAGCACGTCGTATTTAGACCTAGCAACGCAAGCTCTCCGTTTGAAAAACAAAGCCAAATTTTTGGCCTTGCGTCGCACGCGACAACATCAAAAGCACATCGCATTTAGGTCGTGCGATACAAGCTCTCTGTTTGAAAAACTGAGCCAAATATTTGGCCTTACTTCGCACGCAACCACATCCAAAGCACGTGACACTTAAGTCGTGCGATGCAAGCTCTCTGTCTAAAAAACAAAGCCAAATTTTTGGCCTAGCGTCGCACTCGACCAGTGCCAAAGGGAGTCGCGTTTGGACTGTGCGATGCAAGCTCTCTGTCCAAAAAACAGAGCCAAATTTTTTGACTTGCGTCGCATGATATGGGTGCAACCTAGAGTCGCGTGCGACGTGTATAATACGGTCTCGCATGCGACGGTTTTAATTAAAAAGTACTACTCGCGAAGGTTAGTAATTAAACAAAAGACTTACATCATACAAAATTACATCAACTATATTACAAAATTACATAAACTATAAATTACATCAAATGTTAGACAAAATAACTTAAAATATTGTACAAAATCATTTCAAATGTCGCCTCTTGTCAAATCGCTTACATGTGGTTTTTCATTCAAGTTGATTTTCCTAACTGGCATTATTTGTGTAAATTTGTTGAACCGACGGTAGTACAAATGCGCCCATTGACTCGCTTATTCATTTGCGTAAGCACCCCAACAAGGGTATAATGGAGGCAATGGTCCATCGGGTGGAGTAGTAATCTGCAAGGAAAAAGAAGAAATGAATGCATCTTGTACTGGTAGAATAAGAAATTGAGAAATAAGATGATATACTTACATTAACAAAGTGACATCCATGTACGAAAGCAATCCCAACATCTATGATCGTTGAATTGTTGACGGTTGGGCGTCCATGGATTGGTAGATACGTTAACGATGCTTCTTGCGATACATAGTATACCATGCATTGATACCTTGTCGCAATGACTAGTCCAATATCCGAAAATATCATCCAATAGTGGCTACTATGGTTGGGCTTAAATTAATCTAACCTATGTACCGAATCGTCAAACACCTTTAGCGAACCATATACATCCAACCAAGATGCACGGTTGTCTCGTAATTCCTTTAAAAACTCGCATCTAACATCCTCCCATCTATCTTCATTATTGTATATTGAATGCGCAACGGAACGATATCCGCACTGTCCGTCTGGAACAAGGTCAACAAACTTAATAATGTAAGTGTGTAGAAATGACGGGAACCGCGTTGTTAACTTCCCATCCTTAACAATTTTCTTAGGTATTCCAACTTTCTTTTTTGCTAATGGAGGTTTGGATGGTACGACGGGAACCGCGTTGGATGCGGCCGTGCTCCCTAACATGTTAACGGGTGTACTACCTATCGAGTTAGCCGGAATACTAGCACTAGCGGTTTGTTCAATGAGATATTCTCACAAACTAGGGTTCCGTTTAGTTGATTTATCAACGCCTCCCTCTAGCCTAACCTTAGATCTAATCTCTTATTTAGGATCTTGAATATGACTTGTCTCGGGCCTCAAAATTTGCATTACCCGATTGATAATGTGGTTTTGTTGGTCAGGGCGGAAACTACGAATGAAGTTGTCAATTATGGAAAGTTTTGTTTTTTTGCAATTCTTCCTCACAAGAACTAGGATCTCTATGAACAATATCTAATCTTTTCAAAAAGACATCCACACGGTCTAAAGGGATGCACTTACCATCTCTAGCTATAAACGCAATTTCACATGCACAAGGTAACCCTATGTGTTTTCCTAAGGAAACATCCTTCACATGCTACCCGATCTACTCATATATTTCTAGCACGTACAATAGCAAGCATTAATATCTTTAGACCTGCATGTGACACATGACCTTTAAGATTTTGGGTCAAAACACCATCAAAACCGGGAATTATTCTAAACTTACTTCGTTTGAATGATTCAACGATCCCCGCATGCTGCTTCGTTAATAAGTGTGAACTTTTTCCCAAAAGAGCTCAAAGTTTATTGATTTTTCCCAAGGTATTGTTTTAGGGACGAGTGAGCACCCTCTGCCCTACATAATACAAGTACAAAATTATGAACTTATTTGAAAAGAGATATAATAGCTAAACAAAAAATTGGATAAAAGGGCAAACCTATTTGTAGTTATTTGGCCATAATGCTTAATCTTGTTCGTTCAATACGCAAGAAACTTGTCACCATATTTTGTTATCATTGACACTTGGGTTGAGAGGAAAACATTTCCTTCAATACAACTAGATTCTTTCTGTAACTCTCAACTGTGTTCGCCCCCGCAACATAGCCGTAAAACTCAACAAATTATTTTGCAACCGCATCATCGTGCAATATCTTTCGGACCGTCCTAAGAATGTTCTTACTAATGTGCCACGTGCATAACAAGTGGTGTGTGCCTGGAAAAATATCGTCGATTGATCGCATGAGAGTTAACTCTCGATCGGTAACAATAACGCTTGAAAATACGCACACGATATCCATCATCAAACCATGAATATTTTCCAAAGCCCATACTTAATTTCCAATCTTCTCTCCGCTCAAAAACACGTACGCAACGGTAAATGTAATAGAACTCAACGTTAAACCAACAATCTCTAATAAAGGCATCTTATACCTAGTCGTCTTGTACGTACAATCCATGAATAGCACATTAGGGAATGTACGTAATAAGTCTATGCTAGGAGGATGTGCGAAAAAATAATCAGTGATCACATTTGAATTGTCTTTCAAACGCTCCCACATGGAGTTTCCATTCTCCTTCAATTTCGTCAACAAATATTGCATTTGCATTTGTCCCACGTGCTCAACTATCCCGATGTTTTTTGCGGTAATTTTAGATTGCACGCATGTTTGAAATGTTCTTGAGATATTGGTACTTCAAATCGCTATTTATCTTTCTAGGACACGAACCGAGGTGAGACAAACTACGTACTAGTTCCTCTTCATCCTGTTTTAGCCTACAAGCGCGTGAATGACCGTCTAGGCGGACGTAAGGTTCATGATTATGGTACCGTTTATCACCTCCAAACACCATTTCATGGCTAGTACGTCGATCGGATAACCTTTTAACGCAAACGGACAATTACATTTCTTCGTCGATGTCTTCCGCTTTCTTAACGTTTTCGGCTTCGTTTTTTATACGAATACACTGTACCGATCGCAAACGTTCTCTAACCTAGGATTCCTTCCCTATTTCCCGCTAATGTAAAGCTTTGTAATCATTAAAAACTTAATCTTCTTCGATTCAATGTCCGCAAAAGCATCTAATTCGTCTTTAGTAAATAACCTATCCGTTTTGAATATTCTACTGTAGTCAGCATCCATAAATGGAGGCTGGGCAAGTTCCTCCTACAAAATATAACATTGGAATCTATAAGTGTTTCTAACAGTGAAGTCGCACGAGACATGTCTTCAGAGCTGTCGCACAAGACATGTCTTTTCAGTTGTCACATGCGACGCCTAAGGCATTATTGTCGCAAGTTCGTGCGACGAGGCCAAAAATCGAAAATCGGAGTTTAGCTTCTTACCTTCATGTGGTAAGCTTCCTCCTCATCTAGTAAGTCTTCCAAAGAGACGCCCATTTCATCATTGTCCATGGATACTCCGATTTTAGGTTGTTTGTGGTGGATTTTATGGGTTTGGGTAAAAAAGGTAACTTTTAAGGTTTAATGGGTTTATGGTAGTAAATATTGATGGAAAGCTTGTGGATTTAGGGTAACAATGGATAGATTTCAGATTTTGGGTTGATTTTGAGGGTAAATAACATGAGTGTAATTATTTAGAGGGAGAAGGATAATTTGGGAATTTCAAGTTTGAGTTTGAAAAAAGAAGGGGGTAGGGTGAGAGATCTATCAAAATATGACTAATTTCTAGCTTGGCCCTTTAAAGTTTGAATTTTTAAATTTTTATTTCTAAAGTATGTATATATGTTTTTATTGTACAAAAAATTTGCACTTTGTTTTCACATTTATAAAGTGCATACTATGATGAATATGCACGTTTAAGCTATTTTAATGAAATGATATTATAATTTCAAAATTTCATGCTTTAAAGTTAGACAAACGTAGTGAAAAATGTCATTTACAATGGTTTTATGTCATTATTGTGACAACAAAAACCACTCACATGTCGACAACGTTAAAAAATTATATATATATTGAAACGTTAAAAATATATATGAATAATTGAAATTTCAATGGAGTATAAACTAAAAACGATATTCATAGAAGTAAACATATCTCTCTTTGATGGTGGCATAAACTTTTCAAAGTTATTACGTTTTTTCGGTCTCAACATAACTTCGGTAGAGGGTTGTTTGTATCAAAACTTCAACAATAGTAAGTTCAAATTTATAAGGTTGCATGTCAATGATATATTATTTTTCATGAACGATAAAGATGCGTTGTATGATATTATGAAATTCTTTAGTAAAAATTCTAAATAAAAACTCTTGGTTTATCACATGTAAAATACACGTATTAAAAACATGTAATAGTATTATAAAATAAATATCAACAAACTCTATAAAAAACCTTTGTTATAGAACAAATTTTATGATATCAGCAATAGAACAAATTTTATGATATCATATCCTATAACAAAAGTTTGGCGACTCAAATATTTCATTAACACAATTTTGATATAAGCATGGTTTCCTTAGAAGATTATTAGTTTTTTATATAGTTTTGTGATATGTTTGCATTTTATTGTTTATATTTTGGTTTATTAATACAAAATAAAATATGATATGCTCCATTGATATAATTAGTGTACAATATTTAATTTAGTAATGTAGGTGATATAAAATTAAAAATATTCATATCATAAATGTATCTTCTTATAGTATTTTATTCAAATGAGATACTACTAGAACTTTAGACATATATTATATGATTAGTGTACAATATTACTCAATTTAGTAAGGTAGGTGATATGAATTAAGAATATTGATATTATAAATGTATCTTCCAATATAATTTTATTTAAATAAGATATTACTAGAATTTTCAATTCGTATGAATCCTCACGCGATTGCTGAACCGATAATCAAAATAAAAAGAATGTAAATTAATAGTCTGAAAATTGCATAGAAAAATGTATCAAAATGGTAGTATGAATGTTAAACTAATTGTTTGAAACTAATATTTTTTTAAAATATGATTAATTCATATCCATCTTTTATTTATTTTGTAGTCAAACATTTATAATATGTAAAAATAATTAATATATAAAATTAAATTATAATTCTTAAATACCATAATAATAGTATATTTGGAATAATTTTAATTATATGTCTTATTAAATTAAAATTAAATATTTTAGATACATGATACATCCATTAACGTTGAGGTGATGAGACAAATCATGACGACTATACCGGTTTGTCCCTCCGTAAATACCCAACTATCCTTGCATGCTTAGTAATGTGTTTGATTATATCATTATTAATCTAATATATACGTATTTCTGTAAAATTTTGAATTTTTAGATAAATGATGTGAATAAAAATAAAAAGCTTCTTCATCATGGATCCAATAATGTTATTGTTAATAAACAAAGAGAAAAAAGAGAGAAGTAGCCGCCAAGAAGTGGCTAGAGTTTTTTTATTTATTTACAAAGCGTATATATTACATAGTGTATAGGAAACATTATGAGCTAACATGTGTGAGCCTTAAATATTTAACACTCTATCTCAAACTCACAATGCAACATCAATAAGTATTTAGAGTTTGTAACAAAGAAAACGAAACTGTGCTATTGACTGAGCCTTCGTGAAAATATCAGCAACCCGTAAAGCTGATGAAACATATAGAAGTGAGATGGTGTTGATCTGAAGATGATGCGGAGTGAAGTGACAATCTATTTCAATGTGATTCGTCCTCTCATAAAAAATAGAATTCGTTGCTATTTGTAAAGACCTTTGATTATGACAATGTAAAGAAGTGGGTTTAGTAACATTAACCCTCATATATGCAAGAAGTCATCATAACCAAACAATCTCACATATGGTCATGACCATAGCACGATACTCGGCTTCAATAAACGATCTAGATACAAAATATTATTTCTTACTTTTCCATGAGATTAATGAATCTCTAAGAACAATACACACACCAGTAGTAGATTTTCGCTCATGAAGATCACTATCTCAATCAGCATTGCTATAGACAAGTGAAGAGGTCGAAGGAAACAAATTGCTATGGAATTGAGTGCTACGAAGATATCTCAGTATTTCAAAGTACAACTCCCCAATAGACGGATGCAGGAGCAGTAACAAATGACTAACCACATGAATAACATAAGCTATATATGGTTGAGTAACTATAAGATAGACCGAACTCATTACAAGAGTTCGATATAGAGTTATGTCTGACAAATGAACACCATCAGTGAGAGAGTACCGTGCATTGGTTTCAAGAGGGTTATCTTCAGTCATGTTATCAGAAATTCACGCTCGCTCGAATAAATCAGATATATATTTTATCTGAGAGAGAACCTTTTGGAGAGTGAGCCACCTTAATACCTAGAAAATAACATAATAGTCCCAAGTTATTCATTGCAAAGCACTGAGCCAAATCACGTTTCCGTGCCTCAATGCCATCAATATCATCACATATAATGATTATATCATTTACATATAGGGATACAATAATTCTTCTGGCACGCGTACATCTGATAAACAAGGTTGATTTATGATTACTAGCAAGGAAACCAAATGAAGTAATAACCGTAGAGAATTTTTCAAACAAAAAACAAGGAGCTTGTTTGAGACCATATAAAGCTTTACTAAGTCGAAAAACTTAACATGGTTGGTGAACAACACCTAGAAGAGGAGTCGTGTAAATCTTCTCATGAAGATCCACATTCAAAATGCATTTTTTACATCTAGTTGGAAGATCTTCCACTGGCCAACGGAGGCAACTGCAATAAAAGTTCAAATTGTCGTCATTTTTACCAATGACGCAAATGTCTCATCATAATCTATACCATACTTCTGTGAATATCCTTTTGCTACAAGACGAGCCTTATATCTTTCAACAGACACATAAGACTTTGTTTTAATTTTAAAAACCTAATGAGAACCGATTATATGCTTACCAGATAGAGGTTTAACTATATTTCATGTATGTGATAAAGAACATTAAGCTCTTCGACTATAGAATTTTCCGAACGAGTATCACAAACAGCTTCTTTAAACGACTGAGGTTTATACAAATCATGTATCTTTGTTATGAAAGAAGCAAAATGAACTGAGTAAGAAAAGTACACAAAATCTGGTAGTTTAGTAGACTTACTTATACGAGCGGACCTCTTGAGAGGTGGAGGATCTATTGTTGTATAATAGATGAGAGTTGGCTCAGGCATTGATGAGGCTGGCTCATGCATTAATAGAGTAGAAGTAGTATCAACTGTTGTAGATTATTTTTAGTATATTATTTTTACACTTATATCCACTATATTGTTTTCAATCTAAGAAATATGGGACTCTGGACCAAGTATGGGATAAATTTTACTCTTCAACACCCCCCATTAAACTTGATCCTATTAATGGGTGGAATGAACGTCTCCAAATTACAGTGGAATCTTCAAACCGGCTCTGATACCATATTAATAAACAAAGAGAAAAAAGAGAGAAGTGGCCGCCAAGAAACGGCTAGGGTTTATGTTTATTTAGAAAGCGTATTTATTACATAGTGTATAGACTCTTATTTATAGATAAAACATATGAGCTAACGAGTTTGGGCCTTATATCTTTAACAATTATTACCCACCAACTAATTTGCATCTATATTTCTAACAGGATATTTCTGAAATTATTTTATACAAAAAATCAACTTTCATCAAACATGATTTTACAAAGAAGTATGCATGGAACAAACTCTAATATTTCGAACAATAGCTCATATTTTAAGTTTTGGACAACAATATAAGGCTCAATATCCGATGGCTAAAAATGATAGTAGTGAAATTCATTTTGGTTAAGGGTTTGCAAATGTTATTTTTCTCTCTAGTGATCATGAGATAAGTATTTTGATAGATGAGTTACGTTATGTTGAATCATAAATGTTCTCATAATTTCATGGTTCTAATGGTGAATGCTCGACCATGGTTTATTGGCGATTAACCGAACTATCTTTGATTAGAATAAGTTTTATAAACTAGAGTTTACAATTAACTGCCGAGGAAGGGAAATGGGCGTTTTATGAATTTTATAAAGGAGTTTTACATAATAGATCCCTTTGTGGAGGTATATTGAGTAAGCCATTTGAAATTGACAGTTATTAGACCGTAGAAGTTTTGTTGAAAATTATTTTAGGACGAGATGAGCTAAATGAAACTTGTGAGTGAAAAAACAAAAGGAGTTATCAAGAAATTTGACATTACAAGAAATTAATGTTTTAAAAATGGATAAAGTTAGACATATATAATAATTTTATGTTGAAGAGTAGCTAATAATAACATAAAGAGTGAAATGAGAGTCAAGTTTATGTTGAGAATATAGCAAAGCCACATATAAGATAAGCGATCAAACACTCAAAGTTTAGTGTAGTTGGGTTGAGGTTTATAGAGTTTCTCAAAAAGAGATGAAAGATTAGTATGTTTGTGGGCATATACAGTGGATGAGATATATAACAATGGAAATTGTGTATGTCTGATAAGTTAAAGGCATAAATGCATGGGTGAAAGAAGATAGACTAGTTTAAAAAATATGACGATGATATCATTCAAATAGACTATTATGTCATGGTGTATGGTATGGTGTGGTAAAATGTGATATACAATTGGTGGGGATATAATAATCAAAGACTTGATATTCACCACCATCATATGAGTAAAATGTAACAACTTGGTATTTTAATTGGTTTTGGACTATAACATTGAAACACACAATAGTGTTTGATGACTGTGAGTACGCTTGATGGGTTAATGACTTTTTATTCTTTCAGATATAAGAATAAGTAGGTGATGGATTTGATACGTCATTCCACATGACTTCCAACAAATATTGGTTTGAAGATTTGGGAATGTTTGATTGTGGAATGATTATCCTTGAAAATGACGAATCTTGCAATATTAAAGGGATTGGAACGGTTCAGCTCAATTGTCTACATGACTTGTGAGAATTATTAACAATGTAAGGTATGTACCCGAAGTTAAACGTAACTTTCTTTCTATTGGGATGTGAGAGGAAGAATGGTTTACCTATAGGTTCGAGATGTCAGACATGGAGCCTTGCAAGGCTCCTTTGTTGTTATGAAAGCCAATAAGACTAATTAATGATGTGTAAGTTATTGAGGGTATTGTGGTAGTACGCGTGTCCAGTGTGGTGAAGAATTCGACCAGGTTGTGGTATCATCTTGTGGGCATTTAAGTGAGAATTGACTCACTAAACTAAGTGAATAAGGGTTATTAGATGCCATCGTAGTTCAGAAGCTGAGCTTTTGTGAATTTGTGTATTGGGTAAAAGCAAGAGGGTGAAATATTTGCCTAACAATCAGACATTCAATGGATTACTTGACTAAGTTCATTCAAACCTTTAAGGTTATGTACCAGAACCTATCATAGGTGGTGTAATGTACTTTATGTCGTTGATTGATGACTATTCCAAAAAAAGTATGAGTTTTACTTTTGAAGACAAAATATGAAGCGTTTCTTACCTTTGTGAACTAGAATAATTTAGTTGGAAAATCAAACCGGAAAAATGCTGAAAGATTCAGCTTGATAATGGCTAAGAATATGTGAACAAAGAGTTCATTAGCTATTAGGAAAAGCTTGACATTGCTAGACACCAAACTGTAAGTAAGAATCCCTGATGACGCGGCGGAAATAGAAGAAGAAGCAACGATAGATGAAACCCTAATTCAAGGGTAACATGATGAAACCCTAATCTAAGGGTAACAAAAATTGAAATTTTCAGAGATAAAAAATCTATTATTCAAAAAACTTAAAATAACTTAAGCAATATGAGGCTTTATATAATAGCTTCTCAAAACCCTAAATTATAATACAAAGGAAATAAAATATATATTTTAAAATAAAATAAAATATATATTTTAAAATAAAATAAAATCAAATCAAATCTTAATATAATTAGATTTGATTTAAATACATAAGATATTTAAATAAAATAAAATTAAAAAGGCTTTTGTTTGGACTTTCTGGGCTACATCATCCTCTCCTGGTTGACAAGAATTCGTCCTCGAATTTACAGCACCATCACCATCAAGAATCTAAATTATTTATTTTATTTTATTCAATCGTCACATTGGGAATTATAATTGTTGACCTTATCGGAATAAGATAATTCTTCTCGAGTGTTCCTTATTCGAAGTCACATTGAAGCCATCCAGTTGAAGGAAAAAAATAGTTTCGAAAACCTTTTCATAGCCTGAAGACAACATCCCCATGTCCAGTTGATGAAAAAAATGGTTTTGAAAACCTCTTCATAGCCTGAGACATCATCTCGATAAGCAATTTTTACCTTGATTCGACGATTGGTAGCCAATTGAAACTCCTTCTGTAACTGGTCAATACGATCGTCATTGAAACGATTGGTATGCCCCCTCATACTCAAACGATCTTCTCGATCTTCATGACCACGTGTGTTGTTCTCTTCTTTAAACCTTGAATCAGATGAAATCAGAATTCAGAAACATGCTTGACCCGTAGCAGGAACTGAGGCTCTGATACCAAACTGATGACGCGACGGAAATAGAAGAAGAAGCAACGATAGATGAAACCCTAATTCAAGGGTAACATGATAAACTCTAATCTAAGGGTAACAAAAATTAAAATTTTCAGAGATAAAAAATCTATTATTAAAAAAACTTAAAATAACTTAAGGAATATGAGGCTTTTATAATAGCTTCTCAAAACCCTAAATTATAATACAAAGAAAATAAAATATATATTTTAAAATGAAATAAAATATATATTTTAAAATGAAATAAAATATATATTTTAAAATAAAATAAAATATATATTTTAAAATAAAATAAAATATATATTTTAAAATAAAATAAAATAAAATCAAATCTTAATATAATTAGATTTGATTTAAATACATAAGATATTTAAATAAAATAAAATTAAAAAGGCTTTTGTTTGGACTTTCTCGGCTACATCAATCCCCAAGAAAACGGGTTTGATGTGAGAATGAACTGAACCTTTCTGGAACAAGTTAAATATATGTTTCATATAACTAGAATAGGTCAGAGATCTTAGGGAGAAGTCGTGACAACAACTGCATATATCATTTACAGAAATCCATCTATGTCGCTTAAGTTTGTTTGTCCTAAAAGGTGTGGACTAGAGAGAAACCTAAGTTGGAATATCTGAGAGTGTTCAGATGTGTTCTTTACGCACATGTAAAACATGATAAGCCTAGGCCAAGAGCACTAAAATGTTTGTTCCTCGACTATTTGTAAGGATTAAAATGATATAGGTTGTGGTGCCTTGAACCTTGACGTTAGAAGTCTTTGATAAACAGGGACGTGGTTTTCAATAAATATAACATATCATTGAAAAATACGTAAAGACTCATCCTAGTATTGTCGAGAAGATATGTGAAATTGATGATGAATTGGATTTGTAAAGTGAAGTTGAAGACGCTTCTGTCAAAGAAGATTTTGAACTTAATTTTTTTACGAGATGTACAGAAGAAATTCAACCACTATATGAGTACGAAGTAAACCCATGATTTGGTATTCCAAATCCTTCAGATGATCAAACGAGAGATCAACATATACTTGACATTTATCAACTAGCTAGCGATGAAACAAGTAGATCAAACAAACAACCTTTGAAATATGATTTTACTAATATAATTGGTTATGCTTTATCCACTAAAATATAGAGAAATATTTTTCAACCCGAATCATCTTATGATGTTTAAAAGAACAGTAATAAATAAACGTGATTTACAACCATAAAAAATAATCTCTAAAAAATAATACTCTTAAATTTTTGTGAAGCAACCTAATGTTATACAGAGATTTGACAAAAAATCGACGACGTTCTAGTGATGATATTTTGTAGCGCTGATTATTCTCTTATAATTGGAATGGTCCGATAATACTACTATAGTAAAATAAAATACCATAGAGAATATAAATAATAATAAAAAAAATTGAATTAGTTTTGATATATATGGAGGGAAAAAACTACCGTTTGGAATAACGTACGAAATAAGAATTAAAAACCAATAATGATACTTTCACACAAACACCCCCTAGAAAATGGTCAATTCATGGAATACTTGTATAAACAAATACCAATAGCTTATCCAAAGTGAAGAAGCATATCTATTTTATTTTTTAGATATGACAGTATTAAAAGAGGGTAGTAGTAAATGAGAATGTATTAAATAGTAAAATTAAAATTGTAGATTGTTTGTTATTAAATTCAGGACAGCAGACAAGGTCACCACCCAAACACACCCACCTTTCGTCTTTTTTCTTTTACTTCTCTCTCTCCTCTGTAAAGACAAAACCCGTGGATCTATCTCATTCTTCACCCACAACCACCACCACCGTCTCTATCTCTCCCCCTACAAAACTCTTTCTCTCAGATCTATCTTCCTTCTCCTTCTCTCATTCCATTCTCTCACTACACTTTCTCTCTCTAACCACCCAACTCCCTTATCAACAATGTCCACCCTCCGTCCCGATCCAACCTCTCGCATCCACCCTGAACCGGAATCCTTATATGTCGATCATTTCGATCTTCTCCCCGACTCCGTCCTCCTCCTAGTTTTCAACAACATAGGTGACGTCAAAGCTTTAGGTCGTTGTTGTGTCGTTTCGAAAAGATTCCACTCTCTTATCCCTCAGGTGGAAAACGTTGTGGTTTCTGTCGATTGCGTTATCTCCGATGACGATTCATTGCCTCAGTCTTCATCTGATAAGCCTCGTTCCTCCGTTTCCGGTGGTCCTTTTGCTGCGATCCTCCGTCTTGTGTTTGGTGGCATCGTTAAACCATTTCAAGCGCTAGGTCAGTTTCTAGGACAGAAACGGTCTTGTGCGTCTGGTTCGTCGTCTTCGTTGTCTATTAACAGCGATGATTATGGTGAGATCGATCAAGGTGGTGTCACCCATCACTCGCCTACTCAGGTTTTGAAGAATTTTAATGAGATTCGGTTTCTTAGAATCGAACTCCCGAGTGGAGAATTGGGAATTGACGATGGTGTGCTGCTGAAATGGAGGGCGGATTTTGGGTCCACCCTTGATAACTGCGTAATTCTGGGTGCTGCTTCGGTTGTTCACAACCCTTTGGGTAAGAATTCGCAAGCTGTTGTAGATACCACCACCGAAGTAACCTGTGTCAATCCCGTTGGTGTAGCTGGTAACGGTGGAGAAGATAACGGTAGCATACCGGAGTCGTTCTACACAAACGGTGGCTTGAAATTACGTGTTGTTTGGACGATCAGTTCGTTGATCGCTGCTTCTGCTAGGCATTACTTACTCCAGCCAATCATTGCTGAGCACAAAACGCTTGATAGTCTGGTCCTCACCGATGCTGATGGGCAAGGGGTGTTGTGTATGAATAGAGATCAACTGGAGGAGCTAAGAGTGAAGCCTTTGTCAGCTTCTTCTGCATCGAAAAGGACTCTGGTCCCAGCCTTGAACATGAGATTGTGGTACGCACCGCAGTTGGAGCTGCCTGATGGTACCGTGTTGAAAGGAGCAACTCTGGTTGCCATTCGCCCTAGCGATTCGAAGAAAGAAGTTTGTGATGTGTCTTGGGTATCTTCTGCTTTTGAGGAGCCCTATGGTACTGCAGCCAAGATGTTGGTCAAGAGAAGAACTTATTGTTTGGAGATGAACTCATTCTGATGAGGTTCCCTATATTGGAATCTGGGGTGAGTTTGAAACTTCGATAGAGGTTTAGCTTTTGTATATGAATTAGATCATGATGAATAGGTTTAAGCTTATGTGAAAAACATTTCTAGTTTGTGATTCATTTTTGATGTCACTCTAAATTCTATGATGTCCGACGTTAACATTTATGTCTACCTTCCTTCCATTGATATACACAAAGCGTACCATATTAAATTCTATCTCTTATCATTATTTATATATATGTTTTATTCGAAAATTGTGTATGCAAAGATAAGATGCTACATGTAGTCAACTTGTACATTTGATTTTAAATGCTCTTCTTGATTGGAACAATCAATCATATACTCGTGTATACGAAGATAAAGTTGTCTACATCGATGATTGTCTGAGAACACTAGTTATGTAGCTTTACATATGGTGGTGTGCGGGTTGCTTTATAACTTATATATGTTACCAGTTCCAAGTCTACGTATTCTCGACGATTTTAACTTATTAAATTTGTCATTGATTCGCAGGTTGCAAGGGTTTATAATGGAAAGAAGACATGTATGCTTATAGAAAAGGGGAATTCCTAAAACAATTTTGCTCGATGCTTAGCTTAATCTTGCTATGTGCTGCCTCTTTATCACCCTGATCTCAGTCAAATATCCACCAAGAGGCTTCACTTTTCCGCACTTCCAAGCGGGATAACAACACAGTCTGTTTCGGTGTCGGCTTCGGTTTCAGGCATATTCTTCTACAACTAGATTGGTATTGTAAGAGCTTTCAGTTATTAGCTATTTATTATTACATAATCTCTCTATCTGTGAATATTATTATAGGTATGATGAATGTGTTATGCTTATGTTATATACTTTTGAAGTAACATTGAGCAGTCTGCGATTAAGGCTCTACTTGAAAATTTATTTAGCTATTACTTAAATGGAATTGAGTACTTATTGGTTTTGTACCGTATTCTTTGATCGATGAATGGAATTTCATAGTATATTCGATTGAATCCAACATCTGGGTGTCGACTAGTAGGTAATATCTGGCGATTTTGTTGTTTACCGTCCTCTATATGATTTAGAATGGGAGGGACCGAAAAAAGGTGATGATGAATGAAGTAGTATATAGCCTTTGGTCATATGCTCTGTTTTAGTTTTAGTGGACATGGACATATGAGCTAATAGTGATGTGGGTCTTCTGGTTTAGAGTGGTTTGGATTGTTAGATAATGTGAATGGTACTACAAGTTACAACCCACTATTTCTCCACTGATTAGATATTTTATAATATGATAAGAATTCAAGGGTCGGGCCATTATGCTGTTTGACAAATCTACTTTTTGTTTAGCGCTTTGTGGAAATTAGCTGGCTTATTAGATGCTTTTAAATTTTATTATTTTCTGCTTCTGGTTCCTTCAATGTTCATTATTATGGATATTTTCTTGTGGTAGTTAAGGTCTTATCTAGTGTTTTTTTTTATAGTTCTTTGGGTTTGATTATGTCGGTAGAATTGATGATCTTTTACCAAACCTTATGTTAGTTTAGTTAGTGTTTTGTATTTGGTTTCTTCTTTTTTGTGTTCTCCTGTTGTCAAATCTTTTGTTGACAAAATCTGCTTGGAAGTTGGTTTTCTTTTTAATGGAAGTTAAACTGATAAATATAATGCTTTTGTACTTGTCTTCCACTATTCCAATTCCACTTTGCTTTAGGAAAAGCACCAGACAAAACTTGCTTTTTTATCTGCCAATAAAAGTGGTGTGTATATTGTTCTATTAAAAGATGATCTTGATTTTATTTACTTTCATATACCATAATGCATCAGGATTGAATTGACTTGTATACTATAGAGTACCTTGTTTTATCGACTGGATTGAGTTTTATTTAGGAACACTATATACGATACTGAAAAGTACCTTGTTTCCAATTCTTTTTATGTTTTTGAAGATTTTTTTTTTTTAAACTGAAAAATACTGATTGGTCTTTGTTATTATCAGTTTACAAATTGATACCATTCTTCCAAAAGTTGAAACTCATAATTTACTGCCAAGGCAAACTACAATATACATATCCTTAGAAAACAAGACAGCTCTAAATTTAAGAAACTCCTACCCTATTATCTGATAAATAAAACTATTGTTTATATTACTTAAAATAAAAAGTCAAAAACATAAAAGAAATTGGAAATACACTCGAAAAACAAACAATTTTTCTTCAAAACTATGGTATATGGTTTAGGCCCAAAAAGACACTTTTTTCGTTTGAGTAAATATTTTTTTCTCAAGACTATGGTATAGAGTAGGGCAAAAAAATATGTTTTATTCTCGAGATTGTGGTATATGTTTTGGTCGATATCGACCGTATTAGTTAAAAAAATAAATTAAAAACAACTGTGGTGCATGTTTTGTCCTATAGACTTACATTAACACCGGCGAACTTTGATTGATTATAATTAATTGGTTGGTCGATTTTAATGTTCGATATTAGCTAAGCAAATATAATCGACATTCGATTTTAGGTGTAAATGTCGCCAACCAATGTTAACGGCACACGCTGATATTAGTTATTTCAACAGTTGTGCGATAATTTATATCGTTTTTTATTACTTTTGGTAAAAGAACCAAATCGTTACAGAATCGAGAGTTTACGAAAAAATTTCTCATGCTAAATCTCAACTGCGAGATTATATTTTTTTGTGAAGAGTCAGTTTCTACGTGCGGCAATCAAAGATCTAAGTGTTAAGAAAAAAATACCATAGGACAAGAAGAATTTTTCCAATTCAATTGAAAGTAAATTATAAACTAAAAAAATTTATGCATAAAACATTATAACGATACTCACAAAATTCTTAAAGGGATGTTCATGAATATGAACTTTTAAAGCAGACGAAAAAAATTAGTTATGAAATTGTCTACCGTGAGTTTCCGTCTTCGTGAAGTTTTTACCGGTTTGAAGAATGAGAAATCCATAAACATATCCGACATGCATAATATTTATGATGCAAGACAAAAACACAATATGCACTAAATGCGCGGTCAGTCACACATGTATTTTTGTTACATAAATTGAAGAAAAACAACTTCGTTGTATGGTATCTCACAAAAAAACAATGGGGGTATGAAATTATCACAGATATATTTTTTGCACAACTGACAATTATCGATCTCCTAAGGAAATCCCAACAAGTATTAGTTATGAATTATACCTACAAGGCCACGGGGTATAAGATATAATTGTTTGAAATCGTCGGGCTTACGTAGACAAATCTAACATTTTGCATTGCATTTGTTTTTACGAGTGCGTAAAAATTAGACAACTAGTTTTGGAAGGTAGATCGTCTTCGGTTGTTCATGAAAGAAAATGAGTGCTTACTACTTATAAAATGCTGACAGATGGGGCAGAGGTATGATAATCAAACTCAACAACCTGAAATATTCAATCATTGGACATACATGACATCGCATTGTACATCCTAGAGTCAACGTCCCAACGATAATGAGTAATTGCATCTCATTTCAAAAATCATACATTCGTCATCACTAGATGTTTTTTATTGCGCACATAGTGAAGTTATATAGCGGTAAATCTCTAAACATATAACAGTTTACATAAACACGACACAAAAACTGAAATAATCATTCTAAGCGTGCTTGTTCTAACATTATACAATAAAATAGAAAAACATATTGTGACGTTAATGTGATTATTACAAACATATCAAACATGCATACAATATCAATGATTTTCAAAGACTAGATTGGTTAATGGTACGTTAAATAAAGTTCAACGAAGTATACTATCTTGGCATATTCCACGTTTATTGCGATTTAGGATGATTGCGACGATTTTTTTTAATCTTTTGTCACGGCGAACTGCTGGTCCATAATGTTTGGTTGAAAATCATATTTATAGTCCAACAAATTTTAATAATTCAGAATAATTTGATAAATTTTTAAATTAACATGATTTTATTTTAAATATTTTATAATAAATATGTGAAACACAACCACTATACTTATAATATCAATGTTTATTTATTTTTTATTTTTATAAATATTTTATATTTAAAATTTAAATTTAAAATTAATATTCAAAATTATGATTGGGATATAATTTTAGTTTGTATGTTCAGTATTCAATTCTAGGGTAAAATCCGTTTTAGAATTAATAAAGGTGAAGCCTAACTTTAGGTCTAGGATAGAGAATTAAAATTTAAAAAATTAAAAAATTTACGATTTTAAAATTTAAAATAAAATATATACTAACAATAAAAACAAAAGAAAATATATCTCACTAACTTGGAAGTCGATTAAACGAATGGTAACTTTCGGCTTCAATAAATAGTTTATCTTTCAGAACTTTTTAAATAAAAACCAAACATTTTTTTGTTTTTAATTTAAAAACCATTTTTATCTGTATTTATTGTATATATTCTAAAAGACAAAAGAAAAACACTAAGAAAGGGATTTATACCAAACGAATCCGAAATCTATTTGCAGCTGACAGTCCACGTGAAGGGTTATTTATGCGAATATATATATGTGTGACGCATATTCGTGGTTCATATTTTCATTGAATGTAAACTGTCCATTAATTAAAGTGGAGATTCCACCTATTCAATAAATCGAGCCCCACATGTTTATTCTCATGCCGGCAATACTTTTGTGGTTGTTTAACGAATCGGGTTTTTTATTATATAGATATCAAAAGTATAAAGTTCGAATAGATTTTAAGTTGGTTTTATTTATTTGTAAATTTATAATTTGGTTGCACCTTTTTTGAGCAATGTCCATGATTAGCTGTATCTTGTTTGTAATTACCACGTTCTAATCTTGTCACCTTTATTAACCATTAAGCATCATTAGGTTTAAGTACATCATCTATTATTTAACTTAGTTTTAGTGCATAGATTTATCATAAAAAGTTGATTTTATTATATATTGATATGATAATAAATAACTTGATTGTCTGAATTATATGTCTACCCTGCTATTTTCATATATTTCTGTTTAAAAGAACAATTTATGGCGAAATCTTTGGTCACGTTAAGTACACGTAAAAGGAAATTGAATGTATTGAGGTTTTATTTGGGAGGTTGTCCATGAAATTCCGCATAACAAATGCATAATTTGTTTTTAAAAGTTTTTCTAAAAAAATTCATAATTTTTTTTAATTGATATAAAAGTTTAATTTGTAGGTAGATAAAATTATTCCTACAGTTTTATTTTTATTTATATTTTAAAAATATTTTCGGATAACCTCATATTTGAGGTGCTATGCGTTCTTTTAAACATAATATTTGTATTCGAGGTGCTAACTAAATTGAGAATTTACTACGATTGAGGTGTCAAATTAAGACAAGGAACAAAAATAAAGGGCTTGAGGGCAAAACAACCCAATCAAAGCCTTAGAACAAAATCTATACAATAAATGCACTTTTCCTTCGACACAATTCTGACTCTAAAACCCTAATTCATTCTCTCTTTCTCTTTCCTTCAAAGCCTCGATCTCCATAGATAGGAACTGATTAAACCAAAATTAATAGAAACTTTGTGCCAATTTCCATCAATTACCTTCATAAAACCAAGCAAATCGATCTTTAAACCGACTTCTAGGCCTCTTCTTTCCAAATACTCCAAAACATCTCGATTCACTTCTCAGCAGCCATAACCATTTCTCCAAAGCTACCTCTCGAATCCCAAATTCACCAACCACGAGCCAAATACTCCCCAAAACACCTGCAAATGTGACAAAATTCCAACAGATTTCTAGGCAAAATCAATCAGTAGATGTATAACCTAAACCTAGGTTTTCAAGCAACACAATGGAAAGTAGTGGATTCTGGGCATTAAAATGAGAGAACGAAAGTTTCTCTTTGCATTTCATAGTCCACTTGGTGAGCCAATCGCAGCTTGATTCTCAGTCCTAGAGATGAATGAGATTGTCATCGAAGGAAGAATAAGCTCTCTACAAATCGAGATGAGCGATTTTAGGTAAATAGGATACTTTCTATTTTAATCATATTGACCAACGTTAAACAATCTATTTCAATGTCAGTATTAACCCATCTATTGATTTTGCAGATTAATAATCCTTCAATAAGCGCTCTAGTTTCAGCAACCAGAGGAGTAATTTTACCGAAAAACTTGCTGGAACCAGAGATAATGGAACCTTTATTATCTCTAAAGATCATGGCTCCACAGGCTTCCCCATTACTGAGACAGGAAGCATCCACGTTGAGTTTGATTCTTCCATCAGCATGAGCCATCTAATTCAGATAAGTTATCCTGCTATTTCTGCAATTATATTAAGAAGAACAACAACCTAACGATTGATCAGCAACAAAGGCATTTGTCCAATGCTTATTGGTCAAGACATTAGCAAAATCGAGACCTCGAATAATTCTATTGATAAAAGAAATACTGGAGTTTATACTAAACCCAACATTTTTAAACTTAATAGCGTTTCGATTTTTCCATATCACCCAGCAGACTAAAGCTGGTAAAGAATGGGTGATATGGACTTTGAGAGCAGAAAACCAGAAAATATTATAAACGACATGTTTTAAAGTCATAAACTTCTCAATTCTTATGTTGAAAAGTTTACTGTAATGACTCCAAATACCACATGCATAATGAAAACTGACAAACAAGTGATTTATGTCCTCACTGTTAAAACAAAACTGACATTTAGAAGCTAAATGAACATGATTTTTGTAAAATTGAATCTACATGAATAAAGTTTTTACAAATTTTCCATAATATAAATGCAAACTTTCTAGGGGTAATAGTAGACCAATTTTTTTTTATATAAACTAGAAGGACTGTTAGTTTTCCTGAGAGAGTTCCAAGTGTTTTTCATGTTAAAATTATTATCAAGAGAAAGCTCCCAGATCATAACATCTATTTCAGTAGAGTCGACTTTAAAGTTTCTTATCTGATTCATTCTGTTTTCAGGAATAGCCTTGGATAAGGCCATCTCATCCCAGGAATCACCCTTCGAGAAGGACTTCACCTTGGCCTCAAGATACCATTTATTAGTCTCAAACTTGTAATCCACAATAGAAGGCCAATAGTGCCAGTTTTCAGTCCAGAAGTCTATGTCACCGCAACCCAGCCTCCACTTGATGTTTTTCTCTGTAACATCCTTAATACCAATAAGACATTTCCAGGTTAGTGAGCCTTTAATGTTTTTATTAACTTTTAAATGATGAGAATCTCTGTTGTAGATATCATTCATGATTCTACTCCAGATTCCCTCATTCTTCCTATAGTTAAACAAAAGTTTTTGAGAGAAGGTGGACTGAATATCAACAAGATGCATGATATTTAGCCCACCTTCATCAAAAGGGAAACAGAGCTTTTCCCAAGAATCCCAGTGAATCATTTTTTCGTTAAATTTGGACCTCCAAAGGAATCTGTTAAAAAATTTCTCAAGTCTTTTCATAATACAATTTGGTAAAAACAGAATTTTGCATCCAATAGTATGATATAGGCATACGAACACTTTTAATCAAAGACAATCTGCCCCCATAAGATAGATATTTTGAATTCCATTCTAATTTTTTTGCATCGATCTTATCAAGTAACGGGAAAAAATTCTTAGCCCTGTTGTTACTGTGCAAGGTGATGCCAAGGTAAATGGTTGGAAGATTAATAATATTGAAACCACTGCTTGTTTTAAGAGTCTGAATTCTGCACTGCTGCATCTTGCCAGAGGTAATAATTGCAGTCTTCTCTTTGTTTATACTCTGTCCTGAAGCCTGTTGATATCTGTCTAAAAAACTACTTAAAAGATTAATAGTATTAGGATGACTATTAGTATATATAATAATATAATCTGCAAAAACAGTACAAGGAACCAAATTTTTTATTCTAGTAGCATACCTGCATAGAATTATTCATTCTAAACAGATTATATAAGCCACGAATCATAACCTCTTCACTAATAATAAAAAGGATAGGAGACAGGGGATCACCCTGTCTTAAATCTCTTTTAGTTCTAAAATACCCATAGTTGTTGTCATTAATAAGGATAGAAAGATTAACCTGAGTAATCATCTTAGAAATAAGACTAGTAAACTTAGTAGGAAAGCCGAAGTGAGTTAAAACATTTAGAATGAAATTGAAGGATATTCTGTCAAAAGTTTTTGACATGTCCAACTTTATCAAAATATTACCCTTCTTAGGCTTTCTATTGATGTCAAATGTTAATTCTTTAGCAACTAGGATATTATCATGGATAGATCTGTTTTTAATAAAAGCAACTTGAAAATCAGAGATAATATTAGGAAGGATAGCAGAGAGTCTAGTATTTATTAGTCTAGTAAAGATTCTATTCAGCATAGTACAAAGGCTGATTGGCCTGTAATTGGACCAGCCAATAGGGTTAGCAGTTTTGGGAATCAGACTGATCCCAGTGGCAAACATGCCATTTGGCATGTTGTCACCCTGCAAAAAAGCATTAATAGAAGTGCAAATATCATGCTTTATAACCTCCCAACAAGATTTATAAAATAAAATATTATATCTATCTAACCCGGCAGCACTGTCTGCTTTCATACTATCAATAACATTCCAAACTTCTTGATTACTTGCAGGCATAATAAGGGAAGCATTATCCTCTCTGGAGACCATCTTTGGGATAGAGTCAAAAATAGCACTAGCCATTGAGGCATCCTCATCATCCTTGCTATCCAATGAATCACAAGAAATGTAATATGTAAAATAACTAGTAGCAGATTTACCAATGTTGACATCATCCTATCCAAACATTATCATGTTTTATGCCATGTATAGTGTTACGTATTCTTTTCTTATTAACATAAGCATGATAAAATTTAGTATGTCCATCCCCCTCCTTAAGCCAAGCATTATAGCATTTCTTCCTCCAATAAACCTCCTCACATCTTAGAGCCTTTAGGTGAAGAGCAGTAGCTTTATTTAGGTTAGCATTTGAACATAAACTATTTTCATTTTGGTGAATAATGTTCATTTTATTAACATTATCCTCGGCCTCTTTTACTTTGCTAAAGATATTACCAAAACAATTTATGTTCCAAGATTTTAAACAACTTTTTAATCTCCTCATCTTAAACCAAAAAATCTCATTAGGATGGGCATTAATGTTTTGAGTCCAGTTTTCCTTAGCAACATTCAAGAAAGATTCATCATAAGTCCAATCATTTAAAAATTTAAAACTATTCTTTCTGCTAGCAAAGTTCTTGTTAAGAGTAAATGCAGAGATAAGAAGAGGAGCATGGTCAGAGCAGGTTCTGACAATGCTAATAACCTGAGTATAGTTGAAGAGGTTAGACAAGCTGCTGTTTATCATCACACAGTCTAATATTTTCCACTTTAAGCTTTTGTTCCAAGTGAACTTTGAACCAACCATACCAGCATCATCAAGATCACACTCATTAATAGTGTTGACAAAATCTTGAATGCTATTCTGACAAAGAGAAGTACACCCAATTTTCTCATCTTCAACAGCAACAATGTTGAAGTCGCCCATGGTAATCCAAGCTCTATTCTCAGTAGAGATACTAATTAGCTCAGTCCATAACTCACCCCTTAACTGTCTGTTACACTTAGCATAGACCACCGTTAACATGAAACTGTCACTAGTATTAGGATAGTTAACCTCAAAGTTAAGACATTGATCATGATTAGTAACAATATCCATGTTGATGTCTCTAATCCAGAAAACCCAAATCTTATTTGTGTAATTAGCAGAATAATTAGGAAACCCTAATTTACCAACAACATCACTAATAACCTCCAAAGTAGCCATAGGTTCTTGAACAACAAGAATCTTCACATGCTTATTTGAGATAATATATTATCTTTCAATCTACTAATAGTATATATGTTATTAATGCCTCGAAAATTCCAATTAAGAATACTAATCATGATCAGATGTTGACTTGTACCTTTTCTTTATCCTTGAAATATTCAGTGATTTAAGAGCTCTTTTGGCTGGTCTTTTACTTACTGTTTTAGCTATTTTTTCAAAATGTTTTTGAACCCTTGGTTGGTAGGAGAAGTGCATTCACTTTCTATGTTATCTATTTTTGGTGAGGTATCTTTTGTGTTGAGGAAATCTTGAGAAATCTTAGCAACCATGTCTTTGTTAAGATTCTTTAAGGCATCTATTATTTTGATATCTTCAATTTGATTAGTATTATCATTAACAGAGTCTTGTTGACAATCTTGAACCAGGTTAACATCATCAGGACAATGAAGAACATTATTGGAGCTCAAGCCATCTTTACAGATATTCAGGTTTCTAGAGACAATTGAAGGCGCACAATTCTTATCAACCACCATAGACTTTACTTTAGGAACATATACCTTATTGTACTTAGGATTACCATTGTAACTCTCTTCATTATTCTTGTAATCTTTCACATTATCAGAATCTTTCACATGCAATATAATATCATTTATATTCCTTTCTTTCCCAGTATCTGTATTTCTACTTTCTTGTATTTTTTTATTCTTCAAGCAGTTCTCAACTAGGGAACATGGGACTCATACTTAATATCAAAATCAGGTTTCCATCGAAGGACCCTCATCGTCGAGCTACCTACTCGCCAGACACCCTTAGTCCAGACCTTAATAACATCATCCTTTGAATCAAATTCTATAATTAGATGCCTTGAGTCCCATTTGCTTATACTGTAACTGTGTTTAAATTTAAAAGACGACAAGAACTGATCCATAGTACTCTTCTTCGGTAATCCAAGCAAAACATTTCCAACGACAGTGATTTTTGCCGATGAATTCAGGTAATCTTTAACATCTTTAGAAAACTGAATGGAGATATGATCCATATTGCTGGTAACTCTTTCTGGTGCCATACTTAAATCCATAAGCGACTCCGTTCTACTATCTTTTACGACATCATCAAGTGTCTTTAGGCTTACCCTATTTTTATCTTGACCTCTGTTTCTTGAGTTAAGAACAGGGAAGTCATCTTCCTCAAATATATCAAATCTCTATGATGGAGATGACATTAACAAAGAGAAAGTTAAAAAGAAGAGGGGCAGATGATTGTGAAATAAAACACCATTAAAGGAGAAACAAATCATAGTTGAGAGGAAGAAGAAGAATCAGGATTTTGGAGCGTTTTTCCATCCTTCCCCAAGGTGCTAACATTTTCTAAATGCACTAATAATATTCGAGATATACTGAGATTTTGAAGTGTTAATTGCTTATTCATAAAACAAAAGTTATATATAATAAAGTATAAGGTGACAAATAGTTGAGAAATAAAAAAACTATTTGATTATTGAAGTGCATTTTCCGATCTTATAGAATGAGTTTAAATGCTAATTGGTTAATAATTTACAAAATATGAGTCAGCAACAACAACTGATGACTTTACAACACAAAATTCAACAATAACAACTACAAAGAGACGTCTTCAAAATTTTCTTAATTTTCAGTGGGAGAATGCTCTAAGCTTTTATCAAAAGAATGTCCTTCTTGTTTAGAGGCATCCTCATCTTCTTTTTGATAAGGAAAGAGTATTCTACGAGGGCCTAAATGTAATTAGTGAGGACTAGATTGATAAGTTCTACAAATAATAAGGTAAGATTAAACTTATATAAGAGATATAGGGACTAAGTTGTAAATATTCATTTATGTAACCGCTTTTGTAACTGATTCACCTGGCCTATTTATAGAGGCTGAGGAAGACGGTTACACTCATGAAATAATCAGAAGTGCAATACTACTTTCACTATTGAAAACTCTCTATGTGAAGACTTTTGTTCTTGATTCTCTTAATCCAACTTAAATTCATACCAAATTGGCGCTAGAAGGAGGGGGCGAAGATACCTTGATCAACAGATCAGAAATCAACTCTCGAGTTTTTGTTTTGTGAAGTTTTTCGTTCAAATTTTCGTTTTTTGTTTAGTTTTTCGCTGATTGGAGATGAATTCAGAAGAAGGTGACAATCCGTCTGTTCGAAAGGCTATGGAAACATTGAAATCCGATCTGCAAGAGGCAGGTAAATCGATTCCAACTCAATCAAACCATTTCGATTTCGAAGGTAAAATGAATGAGATGATAAGGAAGGTGGCAGAGCTTGACGAATTGGTAAAAAAGAAGGAAAATAGTGATGGTGCTAGACTTAGGTCTAAAATTGCGAGGGGTGATCAGGATGATCAGTCAGATCAGTCAATGGACGATGGTGACATTCGATATGAGCAACGTAAAGCACGTTTTGAGCGAAAAAAAGAGTATAGTGGAATAAAGAGGAAAGAAAAGTTGCAGAAGCGACAGTATGTGAACTCTAGTGATGAAGAGGATTTCGAAAATTCGGAGTCGGATGAAACACCGAGGTACGAACATTCTCGAGGCCATTCAAGAGGAGCAGAGCGTGAGCTCAGATCGGCTAAGATGAATAAAGAAGGGAGGCAAAGGAAAGAAAGGCGAGTATATTCACCTCGGAAGTATTCGCCTCGGAAGTGTTCACCTCGGAAATATGAAGGTGAGTCAAGCTTATATGCTACTGTGGGGATGAGAAACGAGGACCAATATGTTCAAGGAGTCGATTGGAGGGACTCACCATTGATCAGGGAAATTAGATCAGTGCCGCTTCCGAGGAGGTTTGACATTTCCAAAATTGACAAGTTCGATGGGACTCAAGATCCTGATGATCATATAGAACAATTCAAAAACTATATGACTAATTTCGAAGACGACGATAAATTGGTGTGTAGAGCGTTCTCTCAGACATTCAAGGGAACTGCACTAAAGTGGTACAACAAGATTCCTAAGGAGTCAATTGCAAATTTTAGAGGCTTCTACACAGCATTCCGAAGACAGTCCGTGGGAAGCAAAGAAATGAGAGCTAATGGAGATACAATAATACAATGCAAGCAGGCTGTGGGAGAGAAGTTAAAGGATTACACTAAGAGATTTGTGTCAACAAAGGCTGAATTAGATGATTGTGAAGAAAGTGTGGCTATGGCAGCATTTAGACAAGGATTGTTGCCAGGGGATTTAGCAGATGAGACTACAAGGCGTAGGGCGTTAACGTTTGGAGCTCTCATGGCTCAGGTCGAGGACCAGATCAAGGTCGAAGAATCGACGCGGGTTCAAGGAGGTATTGTTACTGTTCAGAAGGGGAATGGACAATCTAACACTTCGAATAACAACCCCTCGCGTCCGAGGAGTAATCAAAATGTTTCTAACCGAGGAGCTTCAAGCTCGTATCAAGGGGGATATAATCAACACAATTCTAATAATCAGCAACAGTTTAGATCCAGATCGAATGTATGGGTAAGGCCAGATCATTATGCGGATCTGACTGAAAGTGTCGCTTCGATATATGAGAAAACAAGGGGAACAATAAATTTTAGAAAGCCACCAGCGATTAACAGGCCAAGAGAGGAGCGCAATAATAAGTTCTGCAGGTATCATGATGATATTGGCCATGATACAAATGATTGCATTGTTCTAAAGAAGGAGATGCAAATTTTGATAGAAAATGGAAAGTTGCTGGAATATTTCAGGAAAAATGCTAAAGCTGCAGCTCCGAAAATTGGTAATCCTAATTCTAAGCAGGAAACTGCACTGATGATTTTAGATGCTGCAGGTGACGAGTTTGATGTGGCTTCGGAATATGTCGACCCAGACCCTAGTCGATTATTGTTAATGTCAATAGATGAGCCGATGCGTCAAGGACGTGTTAGAGATTTGTGTGCCTTCTTTGAATCACTGACAATATTTGGGGGAGATTCAATGACTAACAACACTAATAATTCGAGGAAGAGACATATAGTGAATTTAACGCGTCAAATTGAAGGAGGAGCATCGGCACACCTAAGCAGCAAGAAGGATGTGCCCTTTATAATTTTCGACGGGGATGATTTGAGGGGGATTACTGGGCCACATGAAGATGCAGTGGTCATAGGAGCAGAAGTGTGCGGGGTGGAGATTCGACGAGTGTTGATTGATACCGGGAGCTCTGCTAATGTGCTTTTCAAGTCAACGTATGATAGATTAACCACTCCACCTCGAATAGAAAGGTCAGAGAGAACTATCATTGGGTTTACTGGTGCAACGGCAAATGTGATAGGAGAGTTCGAGGGACAGATTTCTTTGGGAAAGGGGCCTTTCAAAAAAAAAGTACAAGTGTTTTTTGTGGTGGTGGATTGCCCATCGAGCTACAACGCTATTTTTGGAAGGTCGTGGCTGGCTAAAATGTATGCTGTAGTCTCTACGGTCCACCAATGTTTGAAGTATGTGATCGAGGATCGAGTCGGTGTAGTTCGAAGTGATCAAAAGGTGGCAAGAGAGTGTTACACTGCTGCGTTTAGATTACGAGGCAAAAATACTGATGATCCGATGGAGAATTAGCAGTTTGGGGGGTTGTCTTCTGGTGGCACAGATGAGGGAATTGATGATCCGAGGTCAACCCCGAGTTCTGTGGTGGTAAATGAAGAAATAGAAGAATATGTTTTCAGTAATGGCAGGGTACTTCGAATCGGGACTCTGTTATCTTTATCAATGCGAGAAAAATTGTTGAAATTTTTGTCTGAGAATTTGGATGTATTTGCTTGGAGGTCCGAAGACGTAGTGGGGGTCCCAAGTGATATCATATGTCATAGCTTGGCGGTGGATCCGAAGATCAAACCGATAATTCAAAAAAGAAGAGCTTTTTCGTTGGAAAAATCCGAGGCCATAGTTGTTGAGGTGGATCGACTATATAAGATGGGGCATATCAGGGAAGCCAATTATCCGAGGTGGACGGCTAATCCTATGGTGGTGAAAAAGAAGAACGGAAAATGGCGAATGTGCGTGGACTTCACAGATCTGAATAGAGCCTGTCCAAAAGATCCTTTTCCAGTGCCTCGAATCGATCAGTTAGTGGATTCCACTTCGGGAAATAAAATCTTGACATTTATGGATGCATTTTCGGGGTATAATCAGATTCGAATGAATCCAGATGATGAAGAAAGCACGACTTTTATCACTGACAGAGGTTTGCACTGCTATAGAGTGATGCCGTTCGGATTAAAAAATGCTGGTTCAACATATCAGAGGCTGATGAATAAGCCGTTTGCTTCACAAATAGGAAGAAATATCGGAGTGTACATCGATGATATGCTTGTTAAAAGCAAAAGTGATGATGAACACATTGATGATTTAGAAGAGACGTTTTTGAATCTCAGAGCCATACAATTGAAGTTGAACCCAGAAAAATGTACATTTGGAGTCCGATCTGGTAGGTTTCTGGGGTACATGATTAGTGAAAGAGGAATCGAAGTGGATCCAGAACAATTGAAGGCTCTGATATCGATGTCTTCACCTCAGAATATCAAAGAAGTGCAAATGTTAACGGGCAGGTTAGCAGCTTTGAACAGATTCATTTCTCGTTTTTCAGATAAGTGCTTGCCTTTTTTCCAGGTGCTGCGTAGACCTAATAATTTTGAGTGGACTTCGGATTGTGAAGAAGCTTTTATGAAGATAAAAAATCTTTTGTCCTCTCCTGAAATATTATCAAAGCCTCGAAAGGGTGAGCAGTTATTTTTGTATATAGCAGTATCGGATTATGCAGTGAGTGCAGTTCTGGTCAGTGAAGAAACGAAAATTTCGAAGCCTGTCTACTATGTCAGCAAAAGTTTGGTTGATGTTGAGAAACGCTATTTGAAGCTCGAAAAATTGGCACTGTGTATAGTAGTGGCAGCGAGAAAAATGCGCCCTTACTTCCAGGCACATACGATTGTGGTTCAAACTTCATATCCATTAAAAAATGTGTTGCAAAAGCCAGACATCTCAGGAAGGATGACTAAGTGGTCTGTAGAATTAGGAGATTTCGATGTGTTATTCTCTCCTCGAATAGCTATCAAAGCTCAAGCCTTAGCAGATTTCTTGGTTGAGTTTCACTCAAGCAGATCCGAAGAGAAAGATGGTGAAAAGGTGAACGTGAATCCGACGTGGACGATACGAACTGATGGGGGATCCAGTAATAAAGGGTCGAGTGCAGGAGTTGAATTGGTGGCACCAACAGGGGAATTTATGTTTCAAGCTATAAAATTTGGATTTCATGCTTCGAACAACGAAGCTGAATACGAAGCTGTGCTAGCAGGATTACGGTTAGCAAAGATTTGTGGAGCAATATCTGTGCGCGTGGAAACAGATTCGCAGTTGGTAGTTAACCATGTTAAAGGAATATCATAAGCTAAAAATGAACGTTTGATTTTGTACTTACAAGAGCTACGAGGAATGATGGCACAGTTTGAAAATGTCGAAGTGGAACATATTCGAAGAGGTAGCAACACAATGGCTGATTCTTTGGCAACAATGGCTTACTCTGAAGAATATCCATGGATCATAACACAACCACCGCCTTCGATCATATCGAATTCTGAGCAGTGTGAAGTTGTTAATGAGGTAGTAAATGATCCGATGTGCACTCGAGGAGATTGGAGGTTTGACTTGTTAAACTTTATTTCGAAGGGAATATTACCTCTTGATAAACACTTGCTCAAGAAAATAAAGTATAAAGCTCTTGGCTATGTGTTATTGGATGGGGTATTGTACAAAAGGTCTGCGTCGAAACCTTTGCTACGATGTTTAAGCAAGCAAGAGTCTCAAAACATTCTATCCGAACTGCATGATGGGGATGGATCGGCTCATTGTGGATTCAAAGCTTTAACGCATAGGGTATTGTTGGCAGGGTATTATTGGCCTACCATTTTGCAAGATGCCAAGTTTTTAGTTCGAAGCTGTGATACTTGCCAAAGGTATGCAAATTTAATACACAAACCAGCAGTACCCCTAATGACAATTTCAGAGGCGGTTCCTTTCGATAGGTGGGGGATTGATTTAGTAGGACCATTACCTATGGCTTCTGGTGGGAGACAAATGATTATTGTTGCGGTTGATTATTTTTCGAAGTGGGCAGAAGCAGAACACTTAGCTGGGACAAAAGCTAAGGATGTAATCAAGTTTATTCAAAGTAACATCTGCTACCGTTTTGGAGTTCCTCGAAAAATAACAACGGACAACGGTCCTCAGTTTAATAACAAGGAAATGGACTCTTTTTGCTCTTCGAAAGGGATACAACAATGCTTTTCTACTCCTTTCCACCCCCAAGCAAATGGGCAGGTGGAAGTTACAAATAGGTCTATTTTGGATGGCTTGAAGAAAAATTTGGCAGGAGCAGCAGGGAAATGGCCAAATTATCTTCAAGAGGTATTGTGGGCATATAGAACAACCCCAAGAGAGGCTACAAAGGAGACTCATTTTTCTTTGGTATATGGAATGGACGCTGTGTGCCCTGCTGAATCTACATTGCCTTCCTACAGATTACTACAATATTCCGATGTGGATAACGATGAAGCTAGAAGGGTTGAGCTTGATTTGTTAGAGGAAAAAAGGGTCAAAGCACATTTGAATATGGTCCATTATCAAACATTAATGAGAAGCAGGTACGATGCTAAAGTTAAGAGGAGAGAATTCAAAATTGGCGATCGAGTGTTACGAAAAGTATTTCTTCATACTAGGGACAAGCACCTCGGAAAATTGGCTCCGAATTGGGAAGGTCCTTATGAAGTTAAAATGAAGGTCAAGCCAGGCTCCTACAGGTTGTCTGATCGAGAGGGGAGGATGCTCAAACATCCTTGGAATATAGAGCATTTGAAATTGTACTGTGAGTAAAACCAAACTTCGAATTTTTGTAAAACAGACATACTCTTTCCTTATCTGTTGGCCCAGAAAGGTTTTAACGAGGTGTCTGGTTAATATTGAATTTTTTAATAAAATTTCTTTTGGCCATTGGTTGTTTACTATGATGGGTGATTTATTATTTTGGTGACTTGGCAAAGATTGATCATCTTTGAAAGTTAACCAAGAATAATTTTCCGAAGCAATAGCTTTGAAGAAACAACCAAATTTTTTAGGTGCCACGTGTTATGAGTGCATCTAATTTTCGAGGTGCCACGTCTTATGAGTGCATCTAATTTTCGAGGTGCCACATCTTATGAGTGCATCTAATTTTCGAGGTGCCACGTCTTCTGAGTGCATCTAATTTTCGAAGTGCTATGATTTATAAATACATCTATTTTTCGAAACGACAAGTTTAAATAAGTACACCAGAATTTTAAACTATTAAAAAAAGTTGCTTGATCGTCGAATAAAACATGAGGCTTACAAAAGGGATAAAAATACTTAACCAGATACACAAAAAACAAGTTTGACATGCCTAGTCTATTAGGCATCTTCTTCTTCCGATGACCCTTCCGAAGCATCTTCTTCTTCTTCTGATGAGCTTGTTGGCACCTCGAATGCTTCCCTTGGGCGACTTTCTTCTGGAACTTGTTTCCAAAGGTCCGTTAAATCCAGCCTTGGACAGGCAGCATGAACCTCTCGAAGAAGTTGAATAGCTGTATCAGTTTGAGCTTTCTTGATACCTTCAAGCATTAAAGAACCAACAGCGGCTTCGGCCTTTTTGACGGCAGCATTCTTTTCCTCCTCGAATCCTGTTCGAAGCGTGGTCAACTGAGTTTGGAAATTCTCCAGTTTCTCCTGAGTTTCTTTAACAAGTTTCTCAGCATCGGTAGATTCTTTCTTTGCCTCGGAGATAGCAGTGGAATGTTGAGAATTTAGGTCTTCAAGAGCTAGTCGATGAGAAGTCTCGAGAGCTTCGACTTTTTCTTTGTGTTCTTTAAGAAGCTTTTCTTTCTCAGCTTCGAATTTCTGAAGTGCCTCATTTTTCAAAGTCTTTTCAGACTCTGTTTCTTTTTTGCTCTTGATCAATTTTTGTGCAAGAAGCTCCAATTGTGCGTGTGAATTTTTTACTTCTTCACATAATTTATTGGCTGCAGCACTTAAATTATCAAAAGGACGAAGGATCGAAGCTACCTCATCGGATTTGTCTGAATTAGGAAAGATTGTTGGGTGGTGATGAACAGGAACGATGGCGTTAGATGTCGAAGCCATAGCAGCCCCAGTAGAAGCTGATGGAATAATATTGGTAGGTTGGGAGCCATTGCCAGTAAATGCAAAATCCCCGCTTGAATTGAAATCTTCGAGGTTAAGGTAATCGTCTACTTGATTATCTCCTAGTGTCAGTCCTCCTTCAGGGTTTTCTTCAATAAAAGTTTTCCCGTGCACCTCGGAAGCTAGTACCTCCTCTAGTATATCAGCCTCGTTCTTTTTCTTTGGCGTGCTGGACTTGCTCTTTTTCTTCTTTGGAGAATTATCCTTTTTCTTTTTCAGAACAGGTTCGTCTTCTTCGGATATGGGGGGAAGCTGAGATGCAAATGCTTTTCGCTTTCCTGCAGTCTTCGAATGGTTGGAAGGCTTAGCCTTGATTGTTTTGGGTTTTTTGAGGGTTTGCTTTCCCTTCTTTTTCAATGGTAGGTGGCTTTCACTTCGATTCCGGGTGGGAAGGTAGCATTTTCCATCTGGTGCAAGTATCCTCTGAACTGCAAGGATAGGATCCGGGGGGATCATCGGATCTTGAGGGAAGTCAGCCCCTAAGGATATACGCCAGAGATGGCTGTTGACGAAGTTGATCGGCTCAAAGGCTGAGTGAAAGCCATTTCCCCAGGACTTTTCTGCCCACTCAGCCATTTGCTGGAAGATGACCTTGGCTTCTTTTCGACGACTCTTAAATCACCTCGGAATTTCTAAGAAAAAGGGGGGATAAACAGTTAGACAAATAAACTTGATTAATTTGGCTAAGTTTTTTAAAAAAAGGGGGAGAGGTGTTACTTACTGCTATCTCTCCAAGTAAGGGTGAGTTTTGAGGGATTGGCATCGGAAATCTCTTTGCCGTTTTCCCAAGCTCCTGATAAGAAGACGAATCTTTGCTTCCAGAACTTATCAGCTTCGAGGAGGTCGTCGACAATTTTTAAATCATCCTCTAGAGTTAGGTAATAAAACGGCAAAACTGGCCCATTAGAAACTTTGGTTACTGAGATGAAGTCTTCGATTTCGAGGGGAATGCCTCCCAGCCTCGACACCATGATTGCTGAGAATAAAGTAAAAAGCTGGTTGGGAGTGACTTGTGTTGGACACAGTCTAAGGATTTCGCAGTACTTCACTATCATCGGATCGAGGGGAAACCGAAGTCCCAAGTTGAAGAGCTCAGGGTAGACTACCAGCTCGTCTTTCTGACAGTTCAGAGGTGTCTCTCCTTCTACTGGTAGTCGAAGAGTCATGTTATCGGTTAATCCCCATAGTTTTTTGAGCTTCTCTTTCTCTGACTCGAGGTAGTAAGTATAGGATACATTCTTTAAGGAAAGAATGTACCGAGGAGAAAGTGGTTTAAGATTTTCTTGAACCAAGGCAGCAACGTCCTCGGGGAGTGTAATGAGAGGTTTCTTCCTTCGAATCTTCTTTGGAGGAACCACGCCGTCAGCCTCAGATTCTTCTTCAGCATCAGATTCAGTAGCTTCAGAATCGTCTTTGTTGTTATCTTCATCAGTGACTTCATTAGAATGACTTCGGATTTGAGTCTCCTGTTGAGTCACAAGAATTGGCTGACTACTCTCTGGTGTAACGTCACCCACTTCTTTTGGGGGAAGAGAAGAGGTCTCTGTATCATCGCCCATTGCTAGAAAGGTTGATTTTTTGCGTTGTTTAACTTTGACAGCTTCGAATTGAGGAGGAAGTGAATTGGGTTGAAGATTTTTGGTCGCTTCGAATTGAAGGACAGGTGATTTGGGTTGTGATTTTTTATCAGTTGGTGGTTTGTCTAAGGTAACACCTTTAGATTTTCGATGAGGTCTTAGCAGTGGAGAAGTAGGCTGATTTCGAGGAGGAAACGTTTCTTGATTGGTTTCTGGGTTTGAAGCTAAGGATGAAGACGAAGTGGCAAGATTGGGGTCGAAGTTACCATATTTAAAAGTGGTAGAAGAAGAATGAGGACCGTTGTAGATCAGCCCAGCAGCCTTGTATTCTTTGGCTCTTTGTGAAATACAAAGATAATCGTAGGCACCAAATACTTGATTGCTCGAACCAGGAAAGAGAGGTTTCTTTGATTTTGCTGGTTTTCTGGGTTTAGATCTTTTGTATTTAGGATATCTTCTCATACAATGGGTATTGATCTGAGAGGTTGCTTTGGTGGATGAAAAGGATGAAGTGATTTAAAGGTTTATGAAGAACAGGTTGAAGATGGCTTGAAGAACAGGATGAAGATGAAGAACAGGTTGAAGATGGTTTAGGAGTGATTTCTCTAAAAAGTTCTTAGTGAATGAAGAGCTGGGTATTTATAGGTTAAAGAAGTGACGTTGAGAATATGGAGAGGCAAAACCAGTGAGTTGCTCTCATTGGGTGGAATGTGAAACGAAAAGAAAACGTGTAGTGTCATAGGTCTGCCAATAAAGGTCTAATCAATCTATCAAGTAAGGATCAGAAATTTCGAAGTATCAGCAAAACTATGACTTTAGTAATAATATTCGAAGTTGAGGCAAGGTTATACTTCAAGTTGGCAAGTTCGAAGCGATTGGAAAACTTGTTTGCACTTATTAATAAATTCGAAGAGAAGTTGCAGATCATTGAGTTTAATCATAATGAAGAGACAAGGTGAAGAAAGTTGTATTTACTCGAAGTAAAGTTCGAGGAGCGAATAGTTCTTATAAATTGTTTGTATAAGAACTAGGGGGGCTACTGATAAGGAAAGAGTATTCTACGAGGGCCTAAATGTAATTAGTGAGGACTAGATTGATAAGTTCTACAAATAATAAGGTAAGATTAAACTTATATAAGAGATATATGGACTAAGTTGTAAATATTCATTTATGTAACCGCTTTTGTAACTGATTCACCTAGCCTATTTATAGAGGCTGAGGAAGACGGTTACACTCATGAAATAATCAGAAGTGCAATACTACTTTCACTATTGAAAACTCTCTCTGTGAAGACTTTTGTTCTTGATTCTCTTAATCCAACTTAAATTCATACCACTTTTGAGTCCGTCTCTTTGGATGAGTTAGCTGGTACAGGTTCGAAGGCTTCACTGGGGCAATTCTATGTGGGGACTAATACCCAAAATCATGATAGATTTGTTTTTGGAAATGCTGCATGAAAATCGCGGAGCAAAATGATTGTTTTTTGCTCCTCGACATTTTTAACCGCAACGAGAGTGTCCATTCTACATTGAGTTTTGGAAGTCTTCACAACAAGTTTTTTCTTTCTTTTGAATGATGTCTTAAGTGATGTCATTCAATCACCCAACTTTTTCTTTTCTTCTTCATTCTGGTTCAGAGATTCTTAAAGAGAATAACACTTTTTATGTTCCTCGGATATCTCCCTAGCATGTTTGGCCTTAAGCTCATCAAGCTCAGCATGATGGGAAGTCTTTAGTTTGATCGATTCTTGATTATGAACAAATTTTAGATTACGATTGAGATGGATTGCTTATGTTACGAATTTAGATCTATCAGCTTGGAAAATTTGGAATTGATCAATAAGTTGTCGACCAAATATTTCCCTCATCTGTTTCACTCTTGCATCGTTTTTTTTTGTACCGAATCATGTCTGTAGCCATCACCTCGAGTTTTTTTTAGAAGACATAATTTTAGCGCTCAAGACTTTTGTTGTTTCCGCAAGATTCGAGAATGGTTGAAGAATATTTGATATGTCTTCAGAATGATCCTCGATAGGTTAAATAAGATGGATTAGAGGACTGCGAGGGTTTCTAGACGGCCTAGGAATGATCGAGGGTGAACTTAAAGTAGGACATGAATTCACAATTTATGATAGTATTGGGGCATAAGCATAATGAGTTAGTTCTTTAAGATTTTCTTGGATTTGTTGAACTTCAGGTTTATATTGAAGTGGTAAGAAGTCTATGAGGGGGTTTTTTAGAGTCAAACAACATTTTGAGGACTTATTTCTTATCAATGATTACTTAGCTACTTGTTTTAGAGAGAGAAGCTCTACTCTTTTAGAGAGAGAAAATATATTTGTTTATCAATCACCTTTTCCCCATATTATGGTGGTGCTTTTATAGTATAACAGTAGGTCTCACGAGTCTAACAACTTGAAAATTGCATGACCAGTCCTTAATTCTATTATTTCCTTTAAACTAGTCTTTTTCTATTACATAGTTAACAATATTTCCTAAATAAACTTTATTTATTAAATAAACTCCCTCATCTTTCATTCTCCCTTATCAATAGCCCCCTAGTCCTTCTAAAAATGTTTTTGGCAGAGGCTGTTACGTATCCTTCTTCGAACATTTCAAAATGAAACTACTTCTTAGATTTGGGTCTCCTCGAAAATTGGTGCTTCTTAGCTTTGGCCTTCTTTGGACATTCTCTTTGAAAATTGTGATTTCTTAGTTTTGTATCTCCTCGAAAATTTCAATATGAATCCATATATGTAGCCCCCAAGTCTTTGTAAAAAATAATGTTGACAAAGACTGGTAATATCTAACCAAAAAGTTCTCCCTCAAATAAAATTTAGACCAAATATTTTTCGAAGATCAATATTCTATGGCCTGTCCAAAACTTTCAACATATCTCTTCGAATCTCACAAAACTCTTTCAACCCATACCAAACATTTTCCAGCCTTTGCTTTAGTAATGACGTCACAGAAAGAAAACTCTGACCATTTCAATGAACATCTTTCTGTCACATCACAAGTCGGTTCAAATTCTTTGGCGTGCCTCTTTTCTTGACAAATATTTTTTAGATGATCTTTTACACTTCCTCAGACTACTTTTACACCTACTTTACCCATTATGCCCCTAGGCAAACAATCCATACATCCCTGAGCCTTAACTTTTTCTTGAAACCCACCTTTGCTCTATAAAATCTCTTTCTCACTTCCTTCTCTATATACACTTCTTAGAGGGATAAATTTCTGCCAAAATATTTGTAGAGAGAAAAACTATAGCTTATGCCCCCAAAAACCCGTCAGATTCCAGAGTGGCTGCTTATTAGTCAAAAAATAGAAGAGAAAATAGTTGTCGGTACCTACATCCATCCAACACCCGAACCACCTGTCACCACTTTTTACGGCACTTGGCCTCCCCTGGAAAATTCTTCTGCTGTCATTCCTTTCAACATCTTATCTCAATCCCTCAGTACCAACTGTTTGACCCTTAGAGACAATTTCCTCGAATTAATGGGGAAAAATAAGCATAAAAAAGCTCTTCTGCCAAAAGAAAAAGGCATCACAAAGGCAAAAAACATTCCAGGGAACACCAACGCTCAAAAGGCTTTCCCTCCGAAATTTGAAGCCCCACTGTCCAACCCCAGGTTGATACTCAACCTCAACAACATAAATTCGAGGGCTCCGGGTCGGACTTACCTACTACTCCCTCCATAACTGCTCAAAGAAGTCCCAGATTCACCCCGGACGTTCCTTCTCGAAGTTTAACACGGGAAGATAGTGCACCACCGCCAAAAGTCATAGTGACTGACGAATAGGTTCAGTCAATCAAATCAGATGCCACTAGATCAAAAGGCAAAATGAAATTGGTTAAGTCTTCCAACTCAGACCAACTAGAAGTCCCTAAACCAGTTGAGAAAAACACCGGGAGCCTTCTTTAGCTTCAACGAGCCAGGAGACTATCAACCCTCCTGAAAGTTCTGAGGAGCTATCTTTAAGAATAGCTCCAAAATATAAAGGAGACATCACCATTCCCCTCGAACTCGATGCTATAGTTGGAAACAATATCCGAGGATAGAAAACTAGCATCTGGTGATTCTTCATAACATCAAATAAAAATATTTGCAGCCCTCCGAAGAAACCATGTTGAGGACTCGGTGGGGGATTCCTTCCTGTATAACCATCACATTTCCAAACTAGGGTGAAACACCATTGTCCGTATAAGATAACGAACTGGTTGTGTACACAGAAGTCATGAATTGGGGGTTAAGGTATCCCTTAGATCCATTTTTATCGAATACTTTACCAAAATCATTATCTTCCCCACACAAGCAGGTCCCAACATGTAGTACACACTTATGGTGTGTATCATGGCATCAAGGATTTTTAGGAATGGATTTTCTTTGGAACAGCTCAACGGGCTGTCTGGTCTGGCCAAAAATCCGTTTTTCCTTTTATATTCACTCACATTTGGCCGAGGTAAAAAAATAGTGAAAGATTTACTAGAAGCTGACATGATCTGAATCATCTCATTCGAATCAACACAAGCTCTCTCTTCTATCGACCAACAAAGGTATGTACTCTTCGAATTATTCTTTTCTATATAGTTTTGGTTATCTTAAATATTAATTCTTCGAAACTCTATGTAGCCATGACTAGATTCTCCAAGCCCTATGCTGACTTTGTCTCGAGTGCGACAATGGTTTTCACCAAATTAAATGAATGGGCCAAAGAATTTTGGGAAAACAAATTTTGACTCCGCTTTATGAATACCAATCTGGCTAAAAGCCGATTGTGGAGATTGAACCCTTTGGAGAGGTTATCTTTGGAAGAATTAATTACTCATCCTTCTCAACAAGAAGTCCTCGAACGACTTGAAGCTAAAAGTATCGTCATATATCTCCCAAAGCGCTCTCGAGCTAAAAGTTACCTAGATGAGAACTCCGAGGAAAAGGTATTAGTAAAAGATCAAAAATTTGATTCTGAAGGAGTAAATACTCTTTCAAAAGTGACACTTCCCTCAAAAAAAGTTGATACAGCCAAAGCCTCAACCTCATCTCCTCGAAAAGCTCCTATTCACCCGGTGAAGAAAAAAGAACCGAAGAAGAAACAAGTTATTTTAGAGCCTATCCAGGAAATATCCGAAGATACTAGAGACCAAGAGGGAAACAATTCTGCCAAGTACAAAGTTCCCCACCAAGTCCTTATCCTTCATCGAATCCTCAATTAAACAATGAATTTTCCCCAAAATTAGCTCATCTTCATATTCCCCGAAGTCAACCGCCTCAAGCTGTTGATACACTTATCTTGACAGGTGAAACCTCGAGCTTTAACTCTGCTGAAATGGGTTCACCCAGTAGCTCCTTTGAAGTTTCTCAAGGAGATGACTTCTCCCAGAGTGTTCAAAAACTGCTTCATACCTCAGTCACAATAGGGAAAAAGATGCAACATATGGAAGATAGGAAAAATCATTACAAATTGAAGGCTTCATTTGCTTCCTCCGAATTTGAAGAGATAAAAAAACAATGTCCTACTACAGAATAACAGGCCGACACAATCTTCGACTTTGTCTGCTACTAACTTTTCCCCGTTGAACAACTTCCTCTACAAAATTAATATCATTCCTCCCCTCTTTTGGGTCAAATTATTCTCTAGTAATATCAAAAGCATCGAATTCTTCGGAAATAACCATCGTTGTATCAACATTTTTTGGAACAACCTTTGTCGTTGGATTTCTCTGGGAGTGTTTTTTCACAAAATCTGTCAACTTACCATTTTTAATCAACGCCTGAGCTTTTTTTTTCAAGACAATGTACTCTTTTGTATCATGTCCAATATCTTCATGATATTCACAGTACCTGCTAGCACTTCTATTTTCTCTTGGAGACTGAATAGGAAAGGGCTTTCGAAATTGTATTGTAGCCTTGGCTTTGTCAAATATTGTCGCCACACACTCAGTTAATTCTGCGAAATAGTCCGGACAAATCCATTTATTTGATATAGGTCTTGTTCTTTGTTACGCATTATACGTTTTCTGATTCGTTCTTGGCCTCAGAGGATATTAATTAACTGCTTTGGGCTGCACATTCGCGCGAGGTGCCTGGTTGCTAGATTTAGATCTCTAGAACTGATTCTGCTCTAATTGATCGTTTGACCCTTTTTCTGAAGCCTGAGTTTCTTCTACCATAATCATCTTTTTGACTTGGTCAAGAAGAGCTCCAAAAGTCATCGCCTGACTCTTAGCCACAGTATCCTTTAAAAGTCCGGGGATAAGTCCCATTCTAAACGCTGCCAATGCCACCGACTCTTTACAATATTCCATATCAGTTTTTGTCTTCACAAAACGATTGGTATAGTTCTTCAAACTCTCTCCAACCTTTTGTTTGCAGTATATAATCATACCTCCATTGGCTCTAAATTTCTTGCTTCCCACAAAATATTGTCTGAAAATGTTCTAAAACATATCAAAAAAATTAATGTAACCCTGCGGAAGCCTATTATACCACTTGGAAGCTACCCATTTGAACGTCTGAGAAAAAGCTTTACACAGCAATTTATCATCATAATCAAAATTGATCATGGAATTTTTAAATTACTCAATATGGTTATTAGGATCCTGTGTTCCGTTGAACTTTTCCAACTTAGAGATGTCAAAATGTTTTGGGAGGTTACCAGAAATAATTTCCGATGACAAAGGAGAAGATCTCCAATTGTGACCTGTCATGTAAACATTGGCCCTCAAACTTTCATGATTCAAAGCATAAAGACCTTCTTCGGAAGGCAAGGTGTCCTGTTGCTTCCATTTGAAATTCTGATGGTCAAAATTTTGGTTCCCCATCGGAAAATTCCTCTGGTTATAAGCTTGCTCATCAAATTTGTTTTTATCCACATCATTCTTTTCCTTCAGAACCTTCTTTTCCTGAACTTCTAGTTTGATGGCTCTCTAAATGCATTCTGTTGTACTCTTTGATGATTTCTTTCAGGGAACGATTCTAACAAGATGTGACGGGAATAATCACTTGACTCAGAAGATTCATGGTGACGTCTTTCCCTTCTCCTCGGAGAATAACAAACATGCCCCCTATACCTATCATTCTTGCCCCTCGACTGATGATAAGTTTCACACTCAATCTTTTCATTATCGTTTTCCCTTTGGATTTCGGAAAGAAGATTTCCCAGTGTCACTTCTTTTTCAGCCTTTAATTTCTCAATTTTCTCCAACAACTCATTTCTTCAAGCCACTAAAACTGATTCATCTAAAATTTCCCCAGCACACTGATCATCATGTCTCTCGAAATCCATATTACTTCGATAATTGTTGCCTACGAGATTCTTTTTGCAATTGTTCATGTCTAACCCCCTGTTCTTCCATTACTTTTCTTAAGTCAATTTCGGTTTTGGAAAATAATTCCGAGTACCAATCGATTTTCCCACAGACGGCGCCAATGAAGTGTTAAGAAGTCTTTGAGGGGGTTTTTAGAGTCGAACAACGTTTTGAGGACTTATTTCGTATCAATGTTTACTCAGCTACTTGTTATAGAGAGATAAGATCTACACTTTTAGAAAGAGAAAGTATACTTGTTTATTAATCACCCTTTTTCCCAAAATAAGGTGGTGCTTTTATTGTACAACAATAGGTCCCATAAGTCTAACAACTTGATAATTGCATGACCAGTCCTTAATTCTATTGTTTGCTTTAAACTAGTCATTTTCTATTACATAATTAACAATCTTTCCTAAATAAACTTTCTTTATTAAATAAACTCCCTCATCTTTTATTCTCCCTTATCATATATCATTGTAAAGGTCCTGAATTTCATCTTCACCAATATCTTCATTATTGTCGAAGTCATCATCATCTTGGTGGTCGGTTACCACAATATTTTCCAATGTATTTGAAATTTGCATTTACACTCGAGCGAGGGGCATCAGCTTTTTTCTTTGAAATTTTTAAGGGAGTTTTCAAAGAGGTTTTCTTCTTTTTTTGCAGCAACAGAATTTTTTCGCTTCAGAGAAAGTTCAAACCCCGACTCCTTCTTCGATGGTTGGAAGACTAGCTTCATTTTCCTTCATCTTATTTTTTTTCTCTCTTTTCTTTGGTATCGGATATGATGAAGAGCTAGCACCAACAATATTCTTAGTAGCAGTTTTTTTTCTTCTTACCCTTCTTTTTCGAGGTTAAATAACGTTGAAACCTATTTCGAATATGAAGTAAAACTTTGGCGTCCGACGCTAGTAATCTTTTCACAGTGTCTTCTAGATTTGGAGGTTCCATCAAGTCTTTTGGATTATTATGTGAGGAGATCCTCCATAGGTGACTGGTGATAAATTTTAGAGCATAAAAGATGAGTGGAACATGTTTCCCCATGTATTTTCTGCCCATGTGGCCAGCTTGGCAAAGATTTCTTTAACATTCTTCTTGCTAGTTTTGTACCGTCTTGAAATTTCTGTATACAATAGTAATGCATAACAAAAATTATATAGAGCAGAAGAAAAGATAAGAGAAATTATTGGTACTTCTTCAAACAAGGTTGAGTCTTGAGGGGTTCTTTTCTGATATTTATTTTCCATTCTTCCATGCTCCATAAATGAACACGAATCTTTGCTTCCATAATTTTTCATCCTTGATAAGATCATCAATTTTTTTGAAATCATCTCCAAGTGTTAGATAATCAGAAGACAATATAGGATCTTTGGAAAGACTAGTCATGACAATAAAATCTTTAATGGAGAGATGGGTCTTGCTTAGTCTATGAGCCATAATCACTGACAGGAGAGTGAACCATAAATTTAGGATTGCTTGTGTATGGCACAGATCCAAGAGTTTGAAATACTCCACTATCATTGGGTCCAGTGGGAACCAAAGTCCCCAGTTGATGATCTCAAGATAGACCACCAATTCATCTGCTCCATAATAAAATGAAGTCTCCCCTTCTTTTGGTAGTCGAAGCACTACATTCTCTGGCATCCTCATTGCTTCCTTAGTTGTCCAACTAGGGATTGATTGTAATATTTATACGGTACATTCTTCATCGACATTTTATTTTCTGGGAGGGCTGGTTTTAAGGTTACACTTAAAGTGGCGGCAACATCTTTAGAAAGTTCAATGGACTTCTTCTTTTTATTCTTTTTTTTCTCTGCTCTAACCTTAAAAGAAGCATCGTCTTTGGTTTCAGAAGCTGCACCGCTTTCTATAGCCTCAAAATTTGAATTTGTTTTTGTCTTTTCTTCTTCAGAAGCTTCGTCTACTAGTTGGGGAGAATTTAAGATTGAGGCCAGTTATTGGGAATTTGAAGAAGTTTGTTGTGACTCCATGTTCGTCTACTAGTAGAGGAGTTTGTCATAAACTAAGATGAAGAGGAGTCTTCAAATTAGTTCATCAAGTTTTGAAGATTAACTGGGAAAGATGTATTTTCTGGTGGAGATAGCAAAGAGATTGGATTGGAAAGATGAGTTTTCCAGCAAATATAGCAAAAAGATTAGATTTTCAGATGATTCACTTCCTCTCACTAAAATTTTTATGTAAGACAAAGTAATTAACAAGGGTGTATTTATAAAAAATCAAGGAAAGAGAAAGAATTCAGGGAAGGTGAAGAAGTAGTAATGACTATTTAAGGAAGAAGAATCGTCAAACATCTACGTGTTATAGGGTAGTGTCACACCTGTATTTTGTCAGACCTAGTGGCAGGTTTATTGGATTTTCACACGCATACTAGAGTATTCCAAACTTTTCTAACCGTTATGAAAATGCTAGTGAAAGACTACATATGTGAATATTTGAAGCAAAAATAAAAGAGTCGTGTGAGAATTCAAGGGAACTTTTAGTATAATATTGATTGAATCATATTCAAAGTAAACCTGAATATACTTTTGTTCGAGGATGACAAGTGTATAATTTAACAGTTTTGAGTCGTTACTAAATGGTCTACATTCGAGGCGAAATTTGGATATGTTCCTATTCGAAGATGAACAATGTTGAAGCAAACCATTATTATAAGGAGATAGTAAGAATTTGGCAAGTAATAGTCTTCATCTGTTGTGACTTCGATGAGAACTAGTTCGTATTCATTGTTCTTCATAAGAACTAGGGGGCTACTTATAAGGATATGAAATATTAGGGAGTTAATGTAATAATGTTAAGGTTATTTATGATAAATTTTAAAGCTATAATAAGAGATTTTAATTACTTATGAATGTAAAGGACTGTGATGTAATTTTATATATTATATAACTAATTCAGTTGTAGTCTGATGTGCAGATAAATAGCGCAGAATGCGATGAATAAAGTGCCACTATTTTCCTAAGTCATATTTGGATGCTTCAAATCACTTTCTCTCTTTATAATCTTATTCTATATTTCATTCTCTCTCTAAACACAATTCAGACCTTAACATTATTGATAATGTTTTTAATGTTGATCGATCGTAGCTAGACGGATACGAAAATTCTTTATGGTGACTTCTAGGATTTCATATACATAAATTAAACTATGGATCATTGAATAACGAAACTACATACTAAAACATTAAATTTGATTATGTAGTACATTTGAATTGTTTATAAATCCGTAACTGCAGACAATACAAATCCTCCAATATCATTGAATAGCTTGACTAATTATTTTTTATCAAGCAATCAACTACTTTCTCTTAAGCATGGTTTTGACGTTTAAATGTTGCATGCCTATCAAATCTTGGATATTTACTTAGAATAGTTTGAAATATAGTTGCTAGATCTGATGTAACATGTCAAGTATGTGTGTTTTCAATATTCCATGCATTATGTGATACATAGATTACTATTAACGACATTAGTTAAAAAACTACAAAAAGGATAATCATTTACCAATTCATTTTCGTGTTTCTGTAATTCGTAAATTTGTTGAGTTATTAGAAACTTTTGTTATACGACTTAAACCAAAAGGTTAACACATTTGATGATTTGCAGAAAAACAAATTAAACACTTCTTTAACTGTGTTACACTAGTAGTTTATTTGGGTTTTATGGGTGACTTAACACCAATATCTTATAAGATCAACTATCGTTCGAATATTTTCTTATCATCGATAATTTTTTTTGTATTTTCCAACATAATGTTATGTTACCATATCATTTACATAACATGTGTATACCATTATTAATCATTTTTTCAATGGAATTTATAAATTTAAATTTTTTATGTGGCAATATGATAATTACTAATTCACAACTGTTATGCTCTATTATCGACTGCATACATTTTAATGAACATCATAGTTCTTGGTCTTCTCTCCACTAACATAAAATATATATCACATGTTTGATGATGTCATCCTGATAATATCATACAACATAATTTTGTATAGATGCACTTGTAGGTGTTCTCAATGATAAGGACTCGCGATAATATCTGTAAGTGATCGATGCTAACAGGATAGGATATTAAAATGTTATCTCATTTTTTATTAGTGGTTCTTTTGATGAAAATTGTATATGTTTTGAAGGTTCAAATTTTTCTCTAGGTTATGTTTTAAATTTATTTCATATTCTTTGAGGATGTGTATCCGCATTTGGAAGTGTCATAACCAATAATTTCTTGTTCTTTTTTAATTTTCAGGTAGTTGAATATTCCTCAAAATATGCACAAATATCGTGATTGTATATTCCACATACGATCTTTAAAAACAAAAGTTGTGCATTATGTTTTTACTATGATTATAAAATAAGAACTATTTTTTATGTGGACTTACGCTTTAAAGTATTAAGATCATCCTCAACCTCAATATATTTTCAATGCAATTCATTATCCTCACAAAGATAATTAAGGTAAGAAATTATTTTGTCTGTTCATAATCATGTAGACTTGTCAAAGTAGTAAATTTTAACTTTTTCACAACACTTTTAACCAATTAATTTAGCTTATTATTATTTTTATAGTTACACATAAAAGTTATGTAACTATAATCCTCAAACATAGTCGTGAAATTTCATTATTGGTAACCTATATAATAATAACATATATGAAATATATCTTACTTAACTAGCAATCGTTATTGGTAACCTATATAATAATAATATATATGAAATATACCTAACATATATGAAAAATCTAAAATGGGCAAAGCCAAAAGAGTTCTATTTTTGTTACTTATGTCACCCATAAATTTTTTAAAAATCTCATAATTTGAAAAATTAATTAGAGGTTGAAATTCAAAAACTTAAAACTCAAAACATAAATCTAAAAAGGTAACACTAATTTCTAACACTCTAAACTAAACAAGAAGACTAATTACCTTCAACATGAACACCACACTGCATCACAAAATAAATAAAATATGAAAAGTTTAGGAGACCAATGACACCGTAATAGAGGTAATTTTATGTTTTTCAATTCTAGAAACTTGATTTTTGCATGGTTCATGGCAAATGATTATGTGTTTTTGTATGGTTTTTACAAAATGCATAAGCATTTTTGCATGGTTTATGCGAATTACAAACGTATTTTCATGTAGCTCATGTGAAATTACGTTTGCATTTCACATTGATCATTCGAAATCGATTATGCATAGTTTATTTTACGTTATATATTGTGTTTAAAACTGGAGGTTATTTTAAGATTATTCGTGTACTCTAATTATGAATGATGATTGGATCTTATGGGAACCCATTAATGTATTTTCAATATTTTCTTATTAAGACCAATTCATATTTATTTTCCAAACATTTGTATGGATTCCATTCAACACCATTATACTTGATGACAATCAATTTTCTCCTTATAAAAGTAAACTTTTAACTAAATCGTCCAATTCCTTCGCTTCAATTTAGTGAATGATCTGTTAAATTAAAAATGAAAAATATAGGATCGAAACACCATTATTAATAATTGGAAAGCAGCTGATGGCCGATGGTCGAAGGAAGAATCATGAAACTTCAAACGTAAAAAAAGCAAATTGAAAAGAGAAAACGAAAACTCAAATTTGATGTTGAAACTACTAAATAACCTAAAGAAGTATATGTTGAACAAGTATAAAAAGTTTGATTTATGGAATTTTGAAATAAGCTACCAATGTGATTAAATAACATCGTATATTGATTCTTAAGAGGATTCTTACGAATAACACATCAGAAACAGTCTTCTTATGACCATAATCCGACAAAATTCTTAAAGAATATCAAGTTTTATGTCGCAAACCCCACAATAATACTATTGTGACTTAAAACATTACTTAGCAACTATTTCAAGACTGACACTTTCGTGCCTGAAAATGTTGATGGAAACAGAGACAACACCAGTAATAATGTAATCAACCTTGATCATATATGTTGTATGAAACTTTAACTGGTTGGAATTTTTGTCAGTTAACACTCGATGGATATATTAATATTAGGGTAAGCTACCGATAACTACACGGGTAAAAAATAAATTACTAATAACTAATAGGATTATAGCTTTTTAGAAGAAAAATCTTGTGAAAACCGATATGGTAGTTTGGGTATATGTGAAAAAATGCAAGCTAAAGATAATCCGAACAGACAATACATGACTCAGCTGTGTGCTAACGCTGAACGCGGTGAGGATTTGATCCATAAGGCCTACGGGTCAAAGAAATAATATAAATACCCAAACCAACTTCATTTAATAGGTTGGACTTTTCCTATAAAACATTAAATACAAGCACACACCTCATTTATCTCACTACTGACTATCCAAAAAACAATATTCAACTCACAAACTTCCCAAAACACCCTTTAATCACAAATTATCCTCACCAAATTGGCAACCATAGTGGGAGGAGACAATTCCTGAATTACAAATTCAAAACCAATAATAAAAAAACCAGTTCGGATAGATCCGAATGCACAACATGCTCCACTTCCGGAGGTGGAAGGAACAAAAGAAAATAATTAGTAAACTATTGAGGAGCGTGATCCATTGAGGGCTGAAATTGAGGCGTTGAGGGCCCTAAAACAAGCAAAAAATGAGTTAAAGAAAAATCAAGTGCGTCAACGCTCCACCATACTGATAATCCTGGTGAAAACGAGCAATCTCTAAAGACTCATCTTAGCTTCAAGAAAACGCATTGATCGAAACAAATGGAGAGTTTCACGTCGAAATCTTCTAGTAGTTCCTATAATGATGCAGAGCTTAAAGATTCAATCTCATCTAGTAGTGATGAAGGATGATTGAAGAGGAAAATAAGGCTGACCAAGAAGCATTCAAGTAAAAAGGATAAATATGGCAGGCTCAAAAAGTATCAAGGGAAAATGAAGGGTTCAATTGATCAACATATTGACCGTTTCCTGATTAATCAATTTGGTTTCCAATCCGAACCCGGTATTTTTGCTACTCCGAATGAGGATATTGTGTTTAGTCGTAGCCAAAATTGGAGACAATCACATTTTCCCTCAAAAATACTTTTTGGACATCTTCTTAAAAGATTTGATAGTTCCCATATGGAAAAGTACGATGGGAGTAAAGATCCGGACAATCATCTTGAGCAATTTAAAAACTTTATAATGAACTTTGATGATGATGACAAGCTGTTGCGTAGGGATTTCTCTCAAAACTTTAAAGAAAGTGCCTTCAAATGGTATAATAGTGTCCCTCAAGGATCTGTAAAAAATTGATATTTTTTGGGTTGTTTTCCGGAGGCAATTTGTTGGAAGCAATGAGCTAAAAGGTAAAGGTGATACAATTATCCACTGTGCTCGGGAACTGGACGATTCGTTAAAAGAATACATTAATAGGTTTGTAAATACGAAGAATGGGATGACTGATTACTTTGAACAAGTTGCAATTGCCTCTCTCAGGCAGGGTTTGAGTCTGGGTAACTTGGCTGATTATGTGACCCGGAAAAAAACTATGACATTTGGAGGGTTGTTAAATCAATTCGGGAAACAAATTAATGTTGAAGAGACTAAGAAATCCATATTACCTCGCTAGATCAGATCCACAACTACAACATCAACACCTCAAACAACTACCTAGTCCGGTTACAGATCGAAGGAAACTGGACAGGGATCTCATCGGTCCTTGGATTCAACCTAAATGGTTTGCTGAGTTGGGAGAAAGTGTGGCTACGATATATGACAAAATTAAAAATGATGTACACTTTAGAAGGCCGACCGCATTGCAATCTCCTAGAGAAAATCGGAGTACCCGTTTCTGTAAGTATTATAATGACATTGGGCATGATACCCGTGATTCCATAGCATTGAAACAAGAGGCACAAAATCTCATTGAAATGGGTAAATTAGGGGCTTATGTTAAAAACAAGGAGGGGAGCATGCCAGATAATGCACCATCTAATGTCAATACTCCACGAAGCACCCCATCGATAACTCCTGGAACATCTAGACAAGAGGATTCTATGATGATTATTGAAATATTTGATATGGATTCTAAGTACCTTGATCCAGATCCAATTCAGAATCAAGTATGGGTAATAGTGGACAAAAATCCATCTATTTCCGATCTGGTGAAATATTTTGAGTCCTTAACCATATTTGGAGGAGATACTTTGCTTCACCTTCAAATTTTTCAAGAAAAGGCATGTTAATAGCTTGACTACTCAATTATATGGGAAAAATGTCCACACATCTATACCAAACTCCAACTCTTTTCATAGTTTTTGATGAGGATGATCTAAGGGATATTGACGGACCTCGTGAAGACGTCGTGGTGATATGGGCTTCAATAAGAGGAAATGATGTACGCTGAATCCTGATTGATACATGCAGTTTGGCAAACATATTATTTTTGAATACCTATAAACAAATGAAAAATCCATTAGTTATTCAACATGCGAACATAACTATTATGTGATTCATTGGGAGTTTGATAGACGTAATCGAAGAATTTAAGGAGGAGGTATTATTGGGCAAAGGGCCTTTCAAGAAAATATTAAAGGTATTGTTCTTTGTGGTTAACTGCCCAACATCTTATAATGCTATATTTGGGAGATCTTGGCTCTCCAAGATGCATGATGTAGCTTCTACTATCCATCAGTGCTTAAAATATGTTGTGGGGGCAAAACTGGGTGTTGTCCTAAGTAGTCAGAAGGTAGCTAGAGAACGTTATGTAACAGCTCTTGCCTTGAAATATTTGGAGGCGGTTAAAGTTAACAAAGAATATCAACTATTGGAGCCTTCCACTGATGAGAATAAAATTGATGATCCAATAGAGACTCCTAGTGTTATAATACCTATAGAAGAAGTTGAAATCCATTCCCTGACCAAGGGAAAAAATGTTAAAATTAATACTAAGTTGCCACCCAGTTTGAAACAAAGGCTGTTGTCTTTCTAATCGGATAATTTACATGTATTTTCATGGTGCAATGATGATGTAACCAGAGAGCCTGCTGAAGTAATTTTTCATAAGTTGTCAGTACGAACTTATGTTGGACCAGTTGTATAAAGAAGAAGGTCCTTCTCTAAAGAAAAAGCAGATGTAATTGTCCAAGAAGTTGACCGGTTAACCAAAATGGGCCACATCAAATAATCTCAGTACCCGTTATGGACTGCCAACCCTATTTTGGTCAAGAAAACGAATGTCAAGTGGCGTGTGTGTTGACTTCACTGATCTTAATAAATAATGTTTTAAAGATCCTTATCATATTCCTCGGATAGATCTGTTTGTGGATTCCACCTCTGGGAACAATTTATTGTCCTTCATGGATGTATTTTCAGGGTACAATCAAATACAAGTAGATTCGAATGATCAAGACCACACAACTTTTATTACAGACAGAGGTCTTCATTGTTACAAATTGATATCATTTGGATTTAAAAATGTTGGGGCCACTTATCAAAGGTTAGTAAAACAAAGCCTTTGCTAGTCAAATTGGTAGGAATGTGGAGGTATATATAGATGGTATGATGGTAAAAATCCTCGAAGAAGATGTGCACATATCCGATCTTCAAGAAACGTGTTCTAACTTAGAGGCCATTAATCTAAAATTAAACCCTAAAAAATGTGTATTTGGGGTCCGATCCGGAAAGTTCTTGGGTTATGTTATAAGCGAAAAAGGGATTCAACCTGATTCGGATCAGCTAAATGCTCTATTAGCTATGAATTCTCCTCGAAGCACTAAAGAGGTTCAAAGATTAACCAAACGCTTGGTTGCGTTAAATAGATTTATTTTAAGACCATCTGAAAAATATGCTCAATTTTTCCAAGTATTGAGAAATGCCAAAGACTTTAGTTAGTCTCCACAATGTGAACATGATTTCCTTGAAATTAAGAAGCATCTATCTTTGCCTAAGACACTGTTCAAACATATTCGGGGGGAGAAACTCTATATATATTTAGATGTATCGGAGTATGCAGTGAGTGTTGTGCTGGTAAGAGAGGTCGATAATTACCCCCGTCTGTTGGATGCAGAAAAGAGATATTTGAATTTAGAAAAGTTGACATTGGCATTGGTAATAGCAGCAAAAAAATGACTTCTAAGCACATTTAATTGTTGTTCGAACATCTTTTCCTTTGAAGAATATTCTTCAAAAGGCTGATATATCAAGCAGGATGACCAAGTAGTCAATTGAGTTGGGTGATTATGATATTGATTTTGCACCCTGAACTCTAGTCAGGGCTCAAACAATGGCTGATTTCTTAGTAGAGTTTCATACTAATAAGACTCCTGGGCAAATGTAAGAAAACCAGTCTAAAAAAGAATGGGTAGTCTGAACTGGATGGCGGGTCTGGTACCATGGGATGTGGGGCTAGAATCCGTTTAACTTCTTCTCATGGTGATACCATGAATCAAGCTATATGTTTTGGTTTCAGAGCCTCCAACAATGAATCTGAATATAAAGCAGCCATAGTCGGTCTAAGACTAGCCCTTATATGTAGGGCAAAAAGAGTCTGATTGATGAGTGGCTCCCAACTACTTATTTATAATGCTCAGGGAGCCAGAAGCGAAGAAGGAACAATTGATAAAATATTTTCTCATATTGAGAGAAGTTGTTGCAAGCTTCAAAGATATCCAATACGAACATGTCCCAAGATCGGAGAGTATTGTGCATGACTCTCTAGTGACCATAACTTATTCTGAATCTTACCCATGAACTCTGATGTAGAGAGTCCATTAATAGATTCAAGCCAAAAAAAGGCAAAAGCGGATGAATTTCAATATATTTCTGATGGAATTTTACCCCCGGATAAAGCCCTCGCTAAGAAAATTTAATATAAGGCTCATGGTTTCCTGGTATTAAGAGAAGTTCTTTATAAAAATCGTTTATCAGACCCCTCTTGTGTTGCTTACCATTTGAAGAATTCTAAAATGTTCTAACCAAACTACACGATGGAGTAGGCTCTGCACATTGTGGCTATAAGACTTTAACCAGAAGAGTCTTGTTATCAGGGTACTACTAGACAACAATAATGGCATATGCCAAAGATATGGTCAAGAGGTGTGATCCTTGCCAGAGATGTGGAAATGAAATCCATGTGCCAACGGTTCTTATGGAGTCCATATCTAAACCGATACCTATTTGATATGTGGGATTTAGATTTGGTTGGACCTCTTACCATGGCATCCGGAGATATCAAACAATAATAGTGGCAATTGACTATTTCTCTAAATGCATAGAAGCAGCTCCCTTAGTTGGAACCAGTTCTAAGGCGATATAAAATTCATTATATTCAACATATGTTGCAGATTTGGAGTTCCTCAGAAGATAACTACAGATAATGGGCCACAATTTGATAATAAAGACATGAAGATGTTTTGCATTTTCAGGGGCATTCAACCCTGTTTTTCTTCTTCTTTCCACCCTCAGGATAAAGGGCAAGTTGAAGTTGCTAATCAGATGATCTTGTCGGGATCAAAGAAGAATTTGGAGGGTGCTGCAGGAAAATGTCCAAGTTTCAATAGGTATTGTGGGCTTACTAAACCACCCCTCGGACTGCTACACAAGAACCTCATTTTTCCCTCGTTTATGGAATGGATGCAATCACGCCCATAGAAACTATTGTACCATCTTTCAGGATCCAAAACTATTCCGAATAGACAAATGATATGTCAGTTAAGAATCAATTGGATTTGATTGAAGAGAAAAGAGTTAAAGCATATTTAAGAACATCACACTATCAGGGTGTAATTAAAGCAGATTTTCATCCAAGGCTAAAAGAAGATATTTTCCATTGGGAGACAAAGTCTTAAGAAAGGTATTTTTGAACACTAAAAAAAAGAGTTTGGAAATCTGGCTCCGAACTGGGAGGGTCCCTATAGGGTATGTGAAAAAGTCAAGCCAGAGACATATAAACTTCAAGACAAAAAAAAAGCCAAGTATTGAAGCACCCATGGAACATTGAGCATCTCAGATTATATTTAGAATAGAACTCTCTTGTAAATATATAGCTTCTCATATCTCAGTGTAAATATTAGGGGGGCATACTATTTCCTACCTTGGTGGCGCAGGAAGGTTTTAAAGAGGTGTCCGGGTTTTTTAATAATATTTTATGTCTTCTTCAAAATTCTTGTGAGTGGTATGAGGAGATCGGATAAATTAAATACTTATTACACACCCCGACACTCAAATGAAGTATCTTTGAGCTGGCCGGATTTACTAAACACTTTATCATATTTATTAAACACTCGTGATTGGAGTCATTCAACACTTGTTAAACATTTATCAAACAAGTCGGAAATATTAAAAACCACTTAAAATGTTAGTTATGGGGAGAGAATGGAGTTCGTACAAAAGAAATATTTGATATTTAACTTAACCGGAACAAGTCCGACCCACAATCCAGAAAATAACAAAATGCTTTGGCCCTCCAAGGACTTTGGTTCATGAAACAAGAATTCAAAAACATAACAAAATTCCTTGGCCGTCCAAGGACTTTAGTTCTAAACCACAAAATAACATTATAACCTTATGGATTTTTCCCTTCATTTTCTTCATCACATTCACCTTTCTTGGGACTTTTGAGTTTAGTGCTTGAACTTTCACCAGTTCCTTCATCAGAATCTTCTCTACGTAAATAGCCATGTTTATCACCATCCATCATGGTACGGAAAGGAATCTCCTCGTATGGTACATATTTCTACAAAGGACCAAGGGTCCTCTTTGAAAAGGTTTCATGGAATAGCAAAACCATGTCCGATTTGACCCCCTCGTCTCTAATTTCTAGAGAATCCACCACTCCAGCAGCATACTTCTTTATGGAAGCAGCTATCTCTTGAGCCTTGCTATCCTTTAGATATTTGTTTTTTTCCTCTTTTCCGAAGATATCTTTTCCTAACTTCTCTTTCTCTTTGCTTAAAGTGGTAATTGATTACTGCTAGTGTTGTGTTGCTCCTTCAAGGATTTGATTTCGTTTGAAGAATTGGTTTCCAATGTGGAATATTTGGTTTGAATATCCTCATTAGCACTCTTAGACTGACGAAATTTGGTTTCCAAATCCTCTTTCTCTTTGTTTAAAGCCTTAATCTTTTTCAAAGCAGTAGTGAATTCGACAGTCAAATTCTGATTTGAGGTTGTAAGAGTGTCAATGTTTACATTTCGTTCCCTGAATTGCCTTTCCAAGTCTACTATTTGATAATAAAGCCCAAAACTGCATGGCCCAAGGTGTCTTGTTCGACGGAAACCTCGAAATATTCGCTATTATAGATAACAACGTTGGGAATAGTGAACTAAGGAAAGGCTCTGAAGTCATCCTTATCCAGCTCACTGAAATTAAAGTTGCAAAACTCATCAAGAGTAACATCCCTCTTTATAGATGGCTGGTTAATCGTTGGAAATCTTGGTGAAGGAGGATCATTAGGTGCCTCTACTTGTGGAGGGGCATCCGGTGGCAGTGTAGGATTATCAACCGAAGGCCGGAGAACAACCTCTGAATCCATGTTTCTTTGGGTTTTTTCTTTTATCTTCGGTCATCAACTTATTTGGGCCTTTTATGACTTGTCTTCTTGACCTGGAGGGATTGATCTGCTTTCCCAGTTTCCCTAACTGTTGCAGCCACAACCTCCAATAAAATAGAATTTATCCCTTCTAAACTCTCCGAACTGGCTGCTTCGGGGTACTGGGGATGTGGGTCAGTTCCAGTCTTTTTCTCCTTCTTCTTCATTTTGTCCAAATGACTATGAGCTTTAATCCGAGCTGGTAAGTACAAGTTGTCATCTTTTGCCTTTGTCCTCCTCAATATCACATTTGTTGGAGGAGTAGTCAGTTATTCCCAGGTTAACTTTATACTTCCGAAGGAGTTCTATATATGGGATCTCAACATGTTTCCCGAAGTGAAACAGTTATGGAAACCAAGCCCCCATTATTCTGTTGCCCATTGGTTCAGTTTGGAAAGGGTAGCCTTTCCTACCTCTTAGTGCTTAGGAAACATCTTTGAAAGCACTGCAAGATGAAACAATGGTCAGTTTGGTCTAAGTGTTAGAAAGATAAATGTAACTAAAAGAATAAAAGAAATGTTACCTGAGCTCCTCCAATACCTAGTCAGTAGACTTAGAATTTTTTGGTATTTGATCTTTTTGTCGTTCTCCCATGCTGTAGTAATGAACATGAATTGAGTCCTCTATGGTTTCTCAGCCTCTAGCAGAGCGATCACCACCTTGTAATAATTCCCCATGTTGTAGTGATAGAAGGGGATCTGGTAGAACCTGCATAAACCAGCAACAACAGCGAATTTCTCCATGGGCAATGGAATTTTAGATAGCCGAGAAGCAATAATGCTGGCTAAAAGGGTGTATCACGCATTCGGACTCAGTTGACTAGGGAAAAGCTTAATCAACTGGAAATACTGATCTACATCTGGGTCCAAGGGAATATAAAGTCCCTAGTTTAGTACTTCGGTGTAAACCACCAGTTCATTGACTTTGTAGTCTAGAGGAGTCTCTGGAGGGACTGGAATCCTAACTTTAATTGATTTAGGAAAGCTCCACCTTACCCGTACCCGGTCTAGTTCGACAGTATGTGTGTACACATAATTTATTTTTTGAAGGGCCAGCAAATATTTCGCATTTACTTTGGGAAGATTTAGCCTAGCTCTCCCATCTAAACATTATGGGAGTGTTTCAGTGTTATGCATCCCTGCCATACCTCTTTTGGACCAAACTGGTGTGGAATTCTCATTCTGTCCAAATGTCTCAAGTGGGGTATCCTCCCCACTATCATCCATGGCTTCCTTCATGATAGTTAATTGTTAATATGTTGGTTTAGCATGTGTGACCTCCTTTTCAACTTGTGTGGCCTCATCAAGGATGGACATGTTGTCCGGATTAATTGGGGATTTGGCAGTAGGTTTTAAGGCGTCCGAACTGACATTTTTGGATGAGGAAGGATTGCAATTAGATTTATAGAGTCGAGTAACTCTTCGGGGCGTGATTTCTTATGTGTCTGATCCCATGGCTATGAAAGATGATGGTTTCCTAACCACTAGAAATAGTTTTTCTCTTAGGAGAATAATCTAAAGACGCTTGAAATGAGGGTTCAAATTCTAGGGGAGACAAGGTAGGAATAAAAGAGGGTTTTCGCGATACCGATATTCGAGACGATGATGTGCTCTTATCAGGTTCTAGAACCGTTGGGCTGACTACTCCACCATAAGAAACGGGGAGTCTAGTAGCGATTCTTGCCTTGTTTCTTGCTTCTTTTCTTGCTCTCTCTGGTTCTGATAGATTCAACCAACCTCCTTTAATCAACGCTTTTCTAGAAATGAACATATAATCTCTCAAAGACAAAGGGAAATCAAAATCTCAAGTTTTCTCTCTTTAGAAAATATTTACGGTATTGAAAAACTAAACAGTAAAACAAGTTTAAATAGAGTTAAAACCACTTGAGTTTTTCTTATGGGGAAGGTGAAGCGGTTCGAACGATGATTAGAGGCTATTAAACCTACTATAATCACTTTTTAAAAAGTAGCGGGTGTACATAGAGGCCCGGAAGGAAGTTGGCCCCCGCTTACCATAAAATTTGGGTTAATTTATATAGTTTATTTTAAGATAATATGTATTGTTAAGAAAATTTGTAAATTAAAAATCTGAGATAGTGATAATTTTTATAAAAATATTAATTTTAAAAATATGAACTAATAACTATTTCTAAGGAAAATCTAAATTAAAATCTTGGATAATAGTGGTTTTTAAGAAAAAAAATTAAGTTAAAATATTTTAGAATTGTATGTGGTTTAATATTTTCTCCCAAAATTATTTTTTTCTTAATCTTTGTCCTCTTCTATTGTTCTACATTACTAATTTGATATAAAAGTTAATGGATCATTGTTAATAAGGAGATATTGTAATTAAATCAATTAAAAAATATAGAGAAAAATAAGAATATGAAAGAAGAAGAAGATTTTAAATAGATAGATTAAATAATATAGAGATTTTAATTAAATAAATTAAACAAAATAGAAAAAATAAAGAAGATAAGATTTTATAAAATAAATTAAAGAATGTGGAGATTTTAATTAAATAAATTAAACAAGATGAACAAAAGAAACAACATCAATGTTAAATAAATAAACATTGATAATGCAAATTCAAATTACATATATAAAAAACTTACGTATTATTGAGTATATTTACTTATTCTTTAGTTAGAAAATTTGTATTTACTTCAATCATATCTTTTAAAATATTTTTTAAAATATATTTCAAATAACAATTTAAAGTTATTTTTTTTATTTTTCAAAATAGTTTTTAATTAGCAATCTATTATGATTTGTATTTATAAAATAATAAATTTTATTTTTAATATATGCTTATATATATTGGAATATTTTTTAGTATTTTTTTCAAAATAATTTATTTATATTATAAATTATATTTGATACAAATTTGATTTTATTTTTCCATATATTTTAAAACAATATCTTTTGCATTACAAATTTGATTCCTAGATTCGTCGTACAACTCCAAAAAAAAAAGTTGAGAGGTTCAATCGAAATGTGACATGTGTCAACTTAGTTTTCTGACGGTTACTTTTTCATCTATGGAAACAAATCCCTTCGGATTTGATCCATGTTCTGTCAATAAGTTAGCTCTTCCAAAATATTCTTTGAAAGACCTAAAAGGGCTACTGATAGGATCATAACTTTTTGGAAGAACAATCCTGTGAAAAACAATGGGGTGGTTCCGGTATATCTGAAAAAATGAAAGCTAAAGATAATCTGAACAGACGATACATGACTCAGCTGTGTGCTAACACTGAACCGAATCCAGGATCCGATCCATAAGACCATGGGTCAAAGAAATAGTATAAATACCCAACGAACTTTATTTAATAGGCTGGATTTTTTCTAGGAAACATTAAATACAAGCACAAACCTCCTTTTATCAGTGACTACCAAAAACCAATTTTCAACTCACAAACTTTCCATAACACCCTTTAATCACAAATTATCCCCACCAATAACCACTCGGATTTTGAAGTTTGTCAAAAACCACATACAACATAAATTAATCTAATAATACACATGAACATACACACATGTATAAACTTAAACAATTAATTATTTTTAACCTTCAAAGCTCTGTAAAATCATAACTCAAAAGAAATTCTAAGAACATATATATTTCTTTTTTTTTAAACGAACAAAACAAAATTCATTAGTGATATTTTTGGAAAATAATTCTTCTTATTTTCGCAACCAAACTACACGTAATTCCGCAACTGAAACATAATTGTTATTAGCAACCAAATTACGCGTAATTCAGCAATTGGAACATAGTTGTTATTTTCAAAACTTATTTCACAGCCAAATTACATGTATTTTCACAACAGAAATACAATCCAGTTTCTTTAAAAAAAAAAATCAACACACAAAGATGCACATATTTTCGCAACTACAAAAAAATTAGTTATTTCACACTCAATTATCACTTATTTTAAAACAAGTTTGTATTTTGTTTTTGAACACAACGAGATTATTTAGCAACTAAAGTCTTATTTCTACAACTTTCTTCTTATCTTCGCAACAAATTTGTGCGTAACTTCGTAACTAAAACACAGTTACTTTTGAGCAACCAAATTACATATAATTCCGCAATTAGAACATAAATTACTTCTTTGCAACTAATTATACGTAATTCTACAATTCGAACATTACATCTTTTTCTAGACTTATTTCATAACCAATTTACATGTAATTTCGCAACTAAAAAAATCAAAATATATTTAAAAAAAATCATGGATCTAGTTTTGTATGTTTTTTTTAAATAATATCAATAATATTTTTTTATATTTTTTTTAGCTATGGATTGAAATATATAACATTTAATAAAACCAAAAAAAAGGAAAAAAAAACAATTGAAATATTTCGAAATAAAAAAATGGTTATATGTTATTACTAATTTGTAACCGGGTGGTTATGTGACCCACTAACCGAATTAAACTATTACTCTATTTATTACTATAACTCAAAACTATACTATATACAATTCGAGTACTTTAATTATTTTCTTCTGTTTATAGACCTCATATTTAGAAAAAATAGTCAAGCTTTTATATAATACATGATTTTGGACGACGGTAGATTGTTAGTTTTAATATGTGCTAGGTTATATCTCGGCTAGTTTTAATATGTGCTAGGTTAATATCTCCGTCCAGTTTTGTTGGATCTAGTCTTCCAAGTTTATTTTTTCAAGTATATGAAATTCTCAACATATCCGTATTATTTTTTAGAAATGTTATTTATATAAAAGGTTTATATAAAAGAATAAAATGTAAAGAAAAAACGACATGAAAATCTAACAAAATTGTATCCAAGTATAATCTAGCCTCTTTAAAATTGTAAAACTCTTCCAGAGAATACAAATGCCTTGTATAGTACTAAGGCCTTAAGATTTCTAAAAACTGTAAACTTTTTGTATATAGGGTATGTTTGTTTTCTCAATCTCTGTAAGAGTCTGATTCTGTTCAATTCTTTTGGATCTCCTCAAACTCACTCATAAATTCTTTTGGATCTCCTCAAACTCACTCATAAAAACTTAGAAGAAGATATCAAATCCAAACAAAACAAAAGATGAATGAAACACAAGATGAATTGTCTATTACAACTTCTTCAAACACACATTACAGATAAAATATATATTTATATATGTTTCTGAAACACATCGATGCAACTCGACTGCCTTAGAAATAGATAAAAGACACATAAATAACAGCTACAGAAGCTTCCATCTTCTGTTTTCCTGAAAAAATAACAATAATGTTCCGTAATTAATTGAATATATAGCAACAAAGATCGCATATGAAGAGATGCCACAATAGAACAAATCCTTTATAAAGCTAAAAGGAAAAATAGAAACCAAGGAAAACAGAAAGGGCTGAACAAGCAAGCATTGCAGTTCAGTTGTGCAACATAAAAGCTCGAAATTCTTGCTGGGAAGCATAATGCAAGAAAGAAGTGAGCATCATGCACCTACTCTTATTGTATTGTGTAGTATTTTAAAACCAAAAGAGTAAAGAAGCAGCAAAAAATTATCAGTAAAAATTTAATCAAAAGGGTAGAAATGCTATGGTTCATAGATCACATGATAGAACAACTCAAAAGACATATAAAGACTAAAAAAATAAAAAAACATAAATATAGATCTAAGATTTCATATAGCCGGTTTCTAAGAGTTTAGTTGCTAAGAGATTCCAACCTCTACTCTAAAACTTGAGAGAGCCAGTAAGAACAACAGATAATGTTCGTAATCGTCTATGTTGAGGCATTACTGAACACAAAACTTATTCATCATAATCAATATTTCAGCTTCAAATTCAAATACATTTTATTATCCAACCACAACTTTTTGATGTTTAACACAGTATTCTTCTACGCAATTAAGTTTATACTCAGATTTTTCTAAGATTGTTTTTACTTGGGTCATACTTCACATTGAACTTAAGACTAGAACAGTCGCAAGACTTTATTTTCGTTTATACTCGAAATATTACTTAGATGATTAAACCTCATATATCGATTAGTAAATCCAAATTCAAATAAATAAATAAATTTAACTTCATTTGTATCATTACATTCTTAGCCTATCTTACATTACTTTACTAGATTTCTAACTTGTTTACGGATTTTAAACTACTTTCTTAGCCTATTCTAGATTACTTTACTAGATTTCTAACTTGTTTTACGGATTTTAAATGTATACTAAATTACTTATTTGTGCAAAATCACCAAACTTATTAGCTAAAAGATTAGTCCTTGTTTTTGTCTACTTTTTCATCCTTCCTTAATCTCGTTAATTACATATACATATCATTCTCAAATGACTAAATTTATAATTCAAACAATTGTTACTAAATTTGTCACTCAAAGTTGGCCCTTAGCAGGAAAAACCACTCTATTAGACTAGGGGATATAAACACAACCAGCTAATGTTTAAATTTGGGCCACCCAATAAGAGAGGATAATTATTCCCTCTATTTTTATCTTCTTAGGAAGTTGTCAGGTATTTTCAAATGCAGCAAATTCAATGAATGAATAACCTAATCCTCACACAGTAGTTATGATTTTCCAGTAGTAATTTATAGTCTTAGGATTGGTCAAAATCAACATTAAATGCATGAGCTTTTAATAGCACTAGTATTCCAGTAATTTATTGTTAAAATCTCCTTTTAAGGTGATTCTCTGTAATCAATTCCAACGGCTAAAAGACACTATAGACAAAAACAGTCAGGGATAGTGTGCCATATGGTGTAGTCTTAGAGGGCATTGATCAGGATAAAGTTTTATGTTGTAAAAAGAACAAAGTTGAAAACATTGTAAGCTTGGAGTTAGAGTAGCCATGGAGGGTTTAACAGCTGTCATGGATTTGAAAATGCTAGGAAGAAGGGAACCAAACAGCAAAGAAAAGAGGAGACAACCAGCCGGATCCCTAGTAACCATGCAAAAAGACAGATTATAATATTCAATACCTATGAGAAGATAATGTGTATGCCCAATAACTAAGATTTGTTTATGAAAACCAAGAAAAGTTAACTAGGAACATGGTATCCAATATCCACTAAAGTTCCAAAACAAAAAAAGACTTGCTTTTTTACTAATTTGTATTAATTTAATATGAAACTAAACAAAATCCATTTGAAGATATCAAAGATTAGAACAAAGTAATGCAAGATCCAAACAATATGTGAATGTGAAGAAATTTGTATAGCTTACCAGGATAGTGTAATTGGAACTGGAACGGATCAGTTCTTTTCTTTACCCTTTTGGTCAGAATGCCTACTTCCATCGTTGTAATAGAGCTGTAAGCGGCCATCTAATCCAGCAGACGGGAACTGATTGTTGTTGCTATGGTGATGATTCCCCAGAGGCTGTGCTGCACCAATGAGGAATGGTAAGCTTGTTGCGTCCATAGGAGCAGAAGCAAACCTCTGGATATTATGATTCATTTGAGATTGAGAATTGGACTGAAGGGTCCCCCTGTTGAAACCAGTTAGGCCACCAGGAGATATACTGAAGTTGAGATTGTATTCACCGTCTCCGCCACCACCCGAATAAACATGGTCAGGCACAAAGGAGAATTGGTGCAACTGCTCTTGATGATGATGCTGATGATGGTCAGCTGTTACACCGAACTGAGAGTTACCCAACTGGATCTGAGTTGGATACCCTTGATAGGTGGTCCTTGCTGATGACGAACCAAGTAGCCCCATGTTGAAGTAATCCATTGGAGGAGTAGCCCATTGACGAGACGGATTTTGATGACCGGTAGCAGAGGTAGGAGCAGCTGTTGTACTATTCACACCAGTGAGTAGCTCAGTGAATGTAGATTCGCTTTCTTTCTCTTTAGCAGCTCTCTCTCTAGCTCGCTCCCTAGCCTTGACACGATTACCCCGTATCTCCGGCCTAGAAATGGATAAACCAGAGTTTTTGCTGGTGTCAGAAGTACTACTACAAGCAGATTTAGATAAAGAGAGGTGATGATTCTGATTGTGTTGAGAGTTTGGATCACCCTCTAGATCCACTTCCCCACTAACCATCTTCTCATCACTGATTTGCTTCGGGGTTTCCGGAAAACAAGTGTTGAGTGAAGGAAGCTCAGCTATAGAATCAGCCGCAGTCTTAATCAGCCATTCAACAGCTTTACTAGGCTGATCATAACCCAAACGATCTTGCAAATCATAGAATTGAATAGCTGTAGGAACAGATAACCTCACCCTTCTGTCTCTAAGCCCTTTAGATGTCCACACCTTGCTGTGCCTATCTTTTCCACCCGACGCCCTCGAAACCCTAATGATCCTAGATGAATGCTGCCATCCCCGAAGTGGGTTAACAGCATCAGCTGAGCCTCCTAAGTTGTTGTTAGCCATTTTTAGAAGCTCACTATTTCGTTCTTCATTAGGGTCAGTACCTCCACTGTGTACTACTTTGCTTGAAGAGTTTCTTCCATTACCAACCCTTGAAAACTTACAGGTCTGAATCTCCTCCACTTCCATATTACTCTCATGCCTTTTATCACTACCCACCAACTTATAATACTCCGAGTACTGAATTTTGGATTTTTTTTTATTGTCCAATCCAAAAGTAAGCTTTTTTTTCACTTAAAAGACAGAGGGAGAGAAAAAGTAAGTGTGGTTAACTTACTTAGTGACGGCGATAAGAAAAAAGAAAGGTGCGCAGGTGGTGATGGTGGTGGTACTGTACCCAATGCTATGTTATCGTTGTTGGTGTTGAAAACAACTGATGGAGTATATATTAGACTGTCTTTTTTATGATAAATCACAGTCAAAGTCAGTAGCTAATACTACTAGCCTCCATCTCTCTCCTCTTCACTCTCCTTTAAGCTTTTTGCAGTGTTTTCAAAAGCAAAGTCTGTAACTTTGCAGCCATAAACACTGCAAAATTAGCAAACACACAAAAATGGTTAGAAAGATTAACTTCACCAAAAAGATACTATATTTTAGCTTTAAATACAAACCTAAATAAATCTACTTTAACCATACACATTATAGATCTAGGGCTGGCCTTTAATACATATAAAAAAAAAAATTGCAAATTGTATAGACTATAGAGCAAGAGCAGAATCAAGAGCTTTTGTATAGCTGTATTAATAGATTCTTCTTGATTTTGAAATGGCTTGATTTAATATAAATAAAATATAGTAATTAGTATCATTGCTTCCAAATAACCAACATAGACAAAAGAAAAGAAAATATTAGAGCTTACTACAATTAATGAGTAGTTATAAGATGATTTGAACAATGTTGGGTGTGGTGAACAGGTGTCAAACAAAGAGATGATGAATACTGTAAAATTTTAAATAAAATGTTTTTTTTTTTTTTCATTTTTCAAATAATTCCAAAAAGCTCACAGATCTATGTGCTGTTGATGTTCTTGAGATTGTTGAACTTCAAATTCAACTTCATCAGATCACTATTCTCTTTTTTTCTTTAAAACCCAGATAGCAAAATCGATGAGTAAACATAAATCCGGAACAATATGTCAATTTTTTTTCTTTGTGTTGATAGTTTTGAGCTGAAATTATAGAAATTAAGAACCCATTCAATTGTTTTTTTTGTCTGAATACTTTGAGTTGAGACCAAGAGACCAGGTTATGTATTTAGAATATTTCCAAATGAATTAATGAAGGTGAAGTAAGAGAGATGATTGCGACTTACACTGAGTAGTTTCTCTCTCTAGAATTGATCGTCAAAATAGGGGTTTGGTGTTTCGGGGTGAGGGTAAAATGAGAAAGAAAAAGAAAGTAGAGAGGATGGAGTTGAAAAGTGAGTCAAGGTTTTGAGGTAGGGATTTTAGAGAGAAAGAGAGAGAGAGAGTGTGTGTGTTTTTCTGAACCATTCGAGCAAAAAACCACCGAGCTTATCGGTGAAAGGCGAACACTGCGCCGTTCCTACCTGCAATTTTTGTCTACTTTTAACTCATTTCTGTCCTTTCGTAATCTTGCTTATTACATTTTTGCCATTCCTATAGTTAAATAATTGTTACTACAACAAATTCACATGAAGTTTATGTTAGTATAGATATTATAAATTTATTCATTTGTTTTAGAATGGCTTTCAAAATTATTGAAATTTTGATTTTTGTTGATTTTTTATGGTTTTAGTTGTTTGTTTGTTCATGAACTAGTGTTTGGAAATGATGCATTTTCGTAGAAAATGATTTTGATTTGAGAGAGATAGAGTTTTAGGGGTAAGATTTATGGTTTCTCCTGTTAGTCCTAGGTATTGCAAGAATCTTTAGTGTAAGCCACTAAGTCGTGCGAACAAAATGCCTACTGTGGCGAAACAAAATGCGAAAGGGATAATATTTTTCTTGCAATTTATCAAACTTTTTACAATGTTCATATGGTTCATGCAATTTTTGTTACTGTTTTTGTTGTTTTTTATATGCATTGTTGGTTTGTTTCATGCGTCTTGCGAAACTAATACAAATATATATATATATATATATATATATATATATATATATATATATATATATATATATATATTTATTTATTTATTTATTGGTGTGGCTAAATTATAGTCGATGGGTATTTTGGGAAGTTTGTAAGTTGAATATTAATTCATGAGTAGTGAGTGAGATAAAAGAGGTGTATGGTTGTATTTAATGTTCTTGAAAAACTCTAACCTATTAAATGAAGTTGGTTAAGGTACTTATACTGATTTTGTGACCTGTGGGTCTTCCGGGTCGGACTCTAAATTAGAGTTAATCTTTAAATCTCAAACTCCAAATAGTATTAGCATACAGTTGAGTCATGATTGACTTGATCGAATGAGTCATGATTGACTAGATCGGATTATTCACGGTGGGCTAGGTGTAAAATATACCCGAACTACCCCTCCGGATAAAGCAGTAGTGCTCTTCGAAAAATATCTGAACCTATCAGTAGCCATTTTAGTTATTTCAAAAATATTTTGAAAGAGCTAACTTATTCATGATAAGATTTGGATCATGTCTGAAGTGTCTCTTTAAAGGGTTGGTTATCAAGAAAAATGACCCTGATCGGATCCGAAGTGGTTCCTTTTGTATATGAAAAGCCAACGGTAAGAATTTTTGAAATCTAACACGTGTCACAATAGAAACGCTTTGATCAAAAGGGGTTAGCTAAGCCTATCTGATTTGAAAAAGACGAGAAAAAAGGCAAGACAAGAGGCGAGGATCGCAGCCGGACTCCCTGCTTCTCCTGGTGGAGTAGTTAGCAAAGCTTTACCAGGACCGGATAAGATCACATCATCAGCAAGAACATCGGTAACTCAAAAACCTCCTTTTATCCCGCAATTATCATTGTTATAATCGAAACCTTCAATTCCAGTATCTTTAGATTTTTTCCCTAAAAAAAAAACAATATCTAGTAGTAGGCTCATCGTTCCTAGCCATAGGATCAGATATTGAAGATGTCACACCCCCAAGTTCAGAAGCATTAAACCCTACTTCCCAATCCCTTGCAAATGTGGACACCATGCCTCTCCATAATAAGTCCATTCAAACTGAAAAAGAGGCCATAAGCGCTAAACCGACCGAACAACGGTTGACCATAATAGAAGAAAATATGGAAGACAGTGGGGATGATACCCCACTGGAGACATCTGGACAAACTGAAAATATTGTATCAGATCAGTCAAAAAGGGAAAAAGTGGGACTACCAAACACAGAATCACTCCCTGAGTGTTTAGAAGAGAAGGTTGGGTCAAATCTGCCCAAGGTCAGTGTGAAATATTTATTGGCCAAGGAATTTTGTTATCTTTTTCAATTTTTGTTTTGTGAACCAAAGTCCTTGGATGGCCAAGGCCTTTTTGTGATGATGGATATACACCGATCAGGATTTAATATTAAGTTTTTCCTTCGTATGGACTTCTTTTTTATTCTCATGTCTGATCTTTAAGTAATATTTAATTCCTTAGAATTATTTAATAAACATTTAACTCATCGAATCACTTTAATTATCCTCTGATTACATGTTTAATAAACCAGATCACGTGTTTAATGAATCCAATCATGTGATTAATGAATCCAATCATGTGATTAATAAATATGATCACCTCAAACATAATTCATTTGAGGGATGGGGTGTTTAATAAATATTCAATTTATCTGATCTCCCTATACTCAAAACAATGTTTTTTTAAAAAGGCATAAGATACCATTGGTTGAAAACCGGACACCTCATTAAAACCTCCCGGCGCCACCAGGGTAGGAAAGAGTATGCCCCCTTAATATTTACATTGAAGTATGAAAAGGTAAATATTTACAAAGTTTTATTCTAAATACAACTTGAGATGCTCAATGTTCCATGGATGCTTTAAAACTTTGCCCTCTTTGTCTTGTAGTCTATATGTCTCTGGCTTAATTCTTTCACATACTGTATAGGGGCCTTCCCAATTCGGAGCCAACTTCCCGAATTGCTTTTGTTTGGTGTGTAAAAAGACTTTTCTTAATACTTTGTCTCCTAACTGAAAATCTCTTCTCTTTACTTTGGATGCATATATACTTCTCATTAAACCCTAATAGTGTGATGTTCTTAAATATGTCTTCAGTCTTTTTTTCAATCAAATCCAACTGATTCCTAACTGCCGTGTCATTAGCTTGTTCGGAATAGCTTTCAATCCTGAATGATGGAAAAATAGCTTCTATGGGCATGACTGCATCCATCCCATAAACAATGGCAAAAGGAGACTCTTGGGTTGCCATCCGTGGAGTAGTTTGGTAGGCCCACAATACTTCCTGCAAGTAACTCGACCATTTTCCAACAACTCCTTCTAGATTCTTCTTCAGCCCTGTTAAGAAATTTCGATTAGCAACTTCATCATGCCCATTAGCCTGAGGGTGAAAAGGGGAAGAGAAGCAGTGTTGAATTCCTCTGCAAGTGCAAAATGCCTTCATATCTTTATTATCAAACTGTGGCCCATTGTCTATGGTAATTTGTCGTGAAATTCCAAATCAACAACATATATTAGACAAAACAAATTTTATGACCGCCTTAGAAGTGGTTCCAACTAGTGGGGAAACTTCTATTCATTCAGAGAAATAATTTATTGCCACTATTATCGTTCGATAACCTCTGGATGCCATGGGGAGAGGTCCAACCAAGTCCAAACCCCATTTTACAAACAATATGGGCTCATATATTGAGTTCAAATGTACTGCTAGCGCATGGATTTCATTCCCATATCTTTGGCAAAGGTCACACCTCTTAACCGTATATTTTGCATCTACCATGATGGTAGGCTAGTAACATCCAGCTAGTAAAACTCTCATGGTTAAGGCTTTGTGGCCACAATGTGCTGATCATTCTCCATCATGCAACTCAGATAGGACACTTTGAGACTCTTTAAACCCTAAACAATAGAGGAGTGGCCTGATGAAAGATTTTTCGTAAAGAACTTCCCTTAATACTAAGAAACCACGAGCCGTATACTTGATCTTTTTTTAGCTAAGGCTTTGTTTGAAGGTAAAACTCCATCAGAAATAAACTGATGTATTTCAAACCTCTAATTTTTGGACTGTGTGCTAGATACACTAAAACTCTCTTCAAATTCACTCTTTTTCCCTTGAATTGAACTTATGGATGGACATTCTTGCATAAGGATCCATGGGTAGGATTCATAATAAGCTATGGTGGCTAAATATTTAGCCATGAATATAAGCTATGGTGGATTCATAATAAGCTATAGTATGAATCAATCCTACCCATGGATTCATACTATAGCTTATTATGAATCCTACCCATGGATACTTACCAATCGTTGATAAGTATCTACAACGTTCTTCAACCCAAAAGACATCACTTATAAAAATGAAGCCCCATATCAGTAATAAAAGTAGTGTGTTCCTGATCGTTCAGTTCTACTTGCATCTGATTGTACCCTAAAAAGGCATCTATGAAGGACAACAACTTGTTCCCTGGTGTAGAGTCTACTCATTGATCTATCTGAGGCACATGAAACGGATATTTAGGACATACCCGGTTAAGATCAGTAAAGTCAATACACATGCGCCATTTACCACTCTTTTTCTTGACTAACACAGGTTTAGCACTCCACTATTGAGATTCTTTTATGTGACCCCTCTTGGTCAACCGATCCACTTCTTGTACTATCACATCAGCATTTTCTTTAGAAAAGAACCTTCTTCTTTGAACTACCGGTCCAATATCAGATCGGACTGACAATTTGTGTCAAATTAATTCAACAGGTACCCTGGTCACATCATCATTGCACCATGCAAACACATGTAAATTGTCCGACAAGAATGACAGTAGCTTTTGCTTTAAACTTATTGGTAACTTAGTACCAATCTTAACACTTTTACTTTTGCTAGGAAATGTATTTCAACTTATTTTTTAGGCATTATAACACTAGGAGCCTCTTTTGGATTATCAATTTCATTCTCCTGGGTGGAAGGCTCCAATAGATGTTAAACCTTGTTAACTTTGACTGATTCCAAAGACTTTGAGGAAAAAGTTGTTACACGGGATTCTCTAGCTACCTTCTGACTGCTTCAGACAACACCAACTTGTGTACCCACAACATATTTCAAACACTGATGGACATTCGAGGCCATATCATTCATCCTGGAAAGCCAAGACCTCCCAAAGATTCCATTGTAAAACGTTGGGCATTCAGCCACAATAAACAACACTTTCACTATCTTCTTAAAAGTTCATTTGCCCAATATTACATCCTCTTTAAACTCACCAATGACATCTACCGAACTCTCAGTAAATCCCATGATAGTTCTGTTTGATCGTTGAATAACTGAGGTATTTTTCAACTATTTCTAAGCATGCATAAACAATATGTTTGCCAAACTTCCTGTGTGAATTAGGATTCGATGTACATCATTTCCTCCAATTGATGCCCTTATCACCACGACTTCTTCATGTGGTCATGCGATATCTCTTAGGTCATCCTCATAAAAAATAATAAAAGGAGCTGGATTTTTGTATAAATGTGTGGACATCCTCCCATCGAACTAAATAGTCAAGCTGTTGACATTCTTTTTTCTTGAACAACTTAACGGCGCTGTCACAGTATCTCCCCCAAATATGGTCAAGGATTCAAAATATTTTATTAGATCAGACACAGTAGCAGTCTTATCCACTATAACCCCTATGTGATTACGATCTGGGTCTGGATCAAGGTATTTAGAATCCACATCAAACTTTTCAACAATCACCATGGCATCCTCATGTCTGGATGTTTTAGGGGCTGCTGAAGGAGTTATTCGGGGAGTATTGGTGTTGAATCACACATTATCTGGCCTGATGCCCCCTTGTTTTTTTAACAAAAGTTCCAAATTTACCTCTTTCAATAAGACTTTGCACCTCTTGTTTTAAGGCTATGCAATCATGGGTAACATTCCCCACACCATTATGATATTTGAAAAAACGGGTACTTCGGGTCTCTCTATGAGACTATAGTGGGGCTAGCCTTCTAAAGTGTATATCATTTTTAGTTTTATCGTATATTGTTACTACACTTTCCCCCAACTTAGAAAACTATTCAGGTTGAACCCAAGGTCGCCTTTTACTTCTAACCTGCTGGTTTTGGTTGGATTGATTCTGCTTGGGTCGATGTGACCTTTCCCCGGTTTCCTTTGATCTGTAATCAGGCTGAATTGTTGTTTGAGGAGTTGAAACTATGGTAGTGGATCTATTCTGACGATGCACTCTTGATTTCTTGGACTCTTCAACATTAATCTGCTTCCCAACTTGATTTAATAGTCCCTAAAAAGTCATAGCTTTCTTCCGGGTTACTGAATCAGCCAAATTACCCGGACTCAAAATTTGTCTTAGAGAGGCAATTGTGACTTGTTCATAATAGTCAGCCAGCTCATTCTTCTTATTTACAAACCGACTAATATATTCTTTTAATGACTCATTTAGTTCTTGGGCACAATGGATAATTGTGTCACAATTACCTTTAAGCTTATTGCTTCCAACAAATTTCCTTTGGAACGCAACCCATAATATATCAAAATTATTTATAGAACCTTGAGGGAGATTATTGTACCATTTGAGGGCACTTCCCTTAAAGGTTTATGAGAAGGCTATACATAGTAGTTTGTTATCGCCATCAACATTTATCATAAAATTCTTAAATTGTTCGAGATGGTTGTCTAGATCTTTACTTCCATCATACTTTTCCATCTTAGAACTATCAAACCTTTTAGGAAGATACCTGAGGAGTATCTTTGATGACAAAGGTGATTTCCTCCAATTTTGACTGCGACTAAACATAGTATCTTCATTAGGAGTAGCAAAAATACATTGTTAGGATTGGAAGGCAAATAGATCGATCAACAAACAATCAATATGTTAATAAGCGGAACCCTTCATTTTTCCCTGATACTTTTTGAGTATGTCATGCATATCTATTTTTCTTGAATGCTTCTTGGCCAGCCTTAATTTCTTCTTCAACCGACCTTCATTACTACTGGATGAGACTGATTCATCAAGCTCTGAATCATTAGATGAACTACTAGAAGACCGTGATGTGGAACTCTCCATTCGTTAGGATTAATGTGTTTTTTTGGAGCTGAGATGAGTCTTTATGGACTGCTCATTCTCACCAGGATTATCAGTAGGGTGGAGCGCTGATGCACCAGAATTTTCTTTAATTCTTTTTTCTACTTGTTTTTTAGCCCTTAAAGCCTCAATTTTAGCCTTAGTTGATCACGTTCTTCTTGCATGGATTGTTTTTCATTGCCATTCTGATTCACATGAGACACAGTAGTGTGCTCATTATTTTCTTTTACCCTTTCCACCTCTGGAGGTGGGGCGTTTTGTACATTCGGATCCATCCGAACTGGTTCGTTTACTGGTTTTGAATCTGAAATCCAAGCACCGTCGCCTCCCATTATGGTCGCCAATTTGGTGTATATAATTTATAATCGCTGGGTATTTTGGGAAGTTTGTAAGTTGAATATTAATTTCTGAGTAGTGAATAATAAGATAAAAGAGGTGTATGCTTGTATTTAATGTTCTTGAAAAAGTATAACCCACTAAATAAAGTTGGTTAGGATTTAGTACTGATTTTAGTCGGATTCTGGATTCCGATTAATCTTTAAAGCCCAAACTTTAAATAGTATTAGCATACAACTGAATCATGATTGACCTGATCGGATTGTTCACGGTGGGCTAGGTGTAAAATATACTCGAACTGCCCCTCCAGATAAAGCAGTAATGCCCTTCCAAAAATATCTGAACCTATCATATATAATTTAAAATATACAGTTTACATAAGATTCGGTAAATTTGTGTTTTGTTTTTCTTGTTCATACACAAACTAACTTTTCTTTTTTCTTTGTAGATATACTTAAACCAAAGTCGACAAAGAAGGGTAGTGATCGCTCATTGTCTGCTATACTCCACCATCACGAAAACTTGTTAAGACTGATCATACATTACATAGTGTGCGATATAATCGCCTGAAACATATGTAGAGTCATCCACTACCAAGATTACTAATGATATAGGAAGTGGTAGTATTTGATGAGTATGGATTCTGTCACCACCTTTTATGGGAACCGGACAGGGTCAGTTCAGACAATGTCCACCTTACCGGACAGGGTTAGTTCGGACAGCATCATCCATTGAACTATCCGAACAGAACTAAAGTACTTAAAACACTAATCACTTTTCGACTAAGCTTCCTATTTACTTACTTAGAACTAATGGGTCTTTAAACTCGACCCGAATCTATTAAACACGACCCGAAAGCCCATAAGGCCCAAATGTGAGGTTATAAATACCCAATCACCAGCATTAAATGAGGGTAATGAAAATTAAATACAACCAGGCAGCTCAATTCTCCCTTGACATTCTACCCAAACATTAAATACTTTCAAAATTGCATAAAAATCTAGACAAAAGTTACGAACTTACCCTCAGACAAAAATAAACCACACCAAATTGGCGACCACAGTGGGAGCTACGACGGTGCTTGAATCTAGCATTCAAAACCATCAAAAAAATCAGTCCGAATGAATCCAGACGTACCGGAGATACCACCAGCTTTGCTTGAAGTGGTGGGGGAAAATGATGAATATACCATCAAGGAGCGTGATAGATTAAAGGGCGAAATAGAAGCTCTGAGGGCAGATAAGGCAAAGATGGGCATAAAAGAGAAGTCAAAGGCATCAGTTGCTCATCATACTGACAACCCTAGAGAGCATGAGCCTTTGAAGACCCATGTGAGTGCGAAGAATACTCATGCTAGCTCCAAAAAGTCTCATCAGTCCAAGCCAGTGAAGAGCTCTGATTCAGACTCAGAATCTTCCAGTAGCTCCTCGGACGAAGATGGAATTGAAGAATCCTTGTCCTCCAGCAGTGATGAGGGCCGATCTAAAAAGAAACAAAAGTTGGTTAAGAAGTATTCAAGAAAAAGGGATAGGCATGAAAAGTTAAAGAAGCATATAGGCAAAGGATCATCTCATAGCCGGAGACACATAGACCGGATGCTGGTGGATCCTTTCGCCTTCCATGATGAGGATACCGTTTTCAGTCAGGTATTTTTGCAACTCCTAACGAGGATACCGTTTTCAGTCGTGGCCAAAATTAGAGACAATCTCCATTGTCTTCCAAGATCCTATCCGGGAACCTCCCCAAGAGGTTCGATAGCACGAAGATGGAAACATACGATGGCAGTAAAGACCCGGAGAATCACTTGGAACAATTCAAAAATTTCATGATGAAATTTGATGATGACGATAAGTTGCTTTGTAGAGCATTCTCCCAGTCTTTCACGGGGAGTGCCCTGAAGTGGTATAACAGCCTACCACAAGGGTGGATTAGAAATTTCGATACCTTTTGGGTGGCCTTCCGGAGGCAGTTTGTTGGAAGTAAGGAAATGAAGGGCAATGGAGATACAATTATCCATTGTACCCAAGAACCGAATGAATCTCTGAAGGAATATATAAGTCGCTTTGTAAATACCAAAAATGGGTTGGCTGATTGCTTCAAGCAAGTAGCAATAGCCTTTCTGAGGCAGGGCTTAAACCCTGGAAATTTGGCTGACTCAGTGACCAGAAAAAAGGCCATGATGTGGGGAGGTTTACTAAATCAGGTTGGAAAGCAAATTAACGTGGATGAAACAAAGAAAACTAGGGTGCACGGGCACGTGAGGTCTGCCCCGGTTGCACCAAACCCCAACCAAAATCAGTCCTGGAAAAAGGCAAGGGAGGCCGGGCAGGGTCATAACAGAGCTAAAGCTCAGTCTCAACCAGTTGCGCCTGCCCAGAGTCAGCAATCTAGAAATAAGAGAGGGCCTTGGGTTCAACCAAAGTGGTTTGCTGAGTTAAAAAAAGTGTAGCCACCATTTATGACAAAACAAAGGAAGAGGTACACTATAGAAGGCCAGATGCACTATAATCTCCTAGGGAGCATCGTAACAATTCCTTCTGTCAGTACCATAATGATACTGGCCATACCACTGAGGATTGTATTGCTTTAAAGCAAGACGTCCAGAATTTGATTGAAAGAGGAAAGTTGGGAGCATATGTTAAAAGAAGAGGAGGAAATAGGCCTGATAATGCTCATCGACTTGGTCCAAACAATGCAAGCACATCCGCTCCGGAGGGAGCTATGGTGATAATCGAGAGATTAAATTAGAGTCAGAGTACTTGGACCCTGATCCAACTCGAAGAGTGGGTGCCATTGAGGAACGTTGTAAAACAGTGTCCGTGCTTATTAACTTTTTTGAGTCACTCACAATTTTCGGAGGGGATACTATGACAGCACCCACTACTTCTTCGAGGAAGAGGCATGTTCATACTTTAGCTACCCAACTGGAGGGATGCATGACTTCCTATCAATCGCATATTCTGTTTTCCTTCATTGTGCTCGATGAGGATGACTTGAGGGATATAGCAGGTCCTCATGAAGATGTTGTTGTCATAGGAGCATCCATTGGGGGCAATGACGTAAGACGAATTTTGGTGGATACTGGGAGTTCAGCCAATATCCTCTTTTTAACTTCCTACAAAAAGATGAAAAAACCTGCGGTAATTCAGCGTTCGAACAGGTCAATTGTGGGTTTCACTGGAAGCTCAGCAGATGTGATCGGGTAGTTCGAAGAATAAGTTTTGTTGGGCAAGGGCCCTTTTAAGAAGATGGTTAGAATACTGTTTGTCGTAGTGGATTGTCCCACTTGTTATAATGTTATTCTAGGGAGGTCTTTGGCTCTCTAGGATGCATGCAGTGGCCTCAACAGTCCACCAATGTTTGAAATATGTTGTGCAAGGACAAGTGGGAGTTGTTCGGAGCAGCCAAAAGATTGCAAGAGAGTGTTATGCAACAACACTGGCTCTTCGGATATTGGAAGCAGTTTGTATCAATGAAGAATAGTAGTTTGAGGGGCTTTCTGGGGGTGAGGGTGAAATTTATAACCCCAGAGAGACCCCTGGAGTTTTAATACCAGTTGAGGAAGTCGAAACACATTCTTTAGAAGAGGGAAAAAATGTTAAGATAGGGTCCAAAATGGCATCCGAACTGAAGGGAAAAATGTTGAAATTCCTGAAAGACCATCAACATGTTTTTTCTTGGTGCAATGCTGATGTTACCGGGGTACCAGCAGATATTATATCACACCACCTATCTATCCGAATAGATATGGCACCTGTGGTACAAAAAAATAAGAGCTTTTTCCAAGGAAAAGGCTGATGTCATAGTTCAAGAAGTCGACAGACTTACCAAAATGGGGCACATAAAGGAGTCTCGGTATCCTTTATGGACAGCCAATCCAGTTTTGGTGAAAAAGAAAAATGGCAAATGGCGTATGTGTATTGATTTTACAGATCTCAACAGGGCTTGACCATAGGATTTATACCCTATCCATCATGCGTAAGGTCAATATGAAGCCAAAAAGGAGCAGCTGATAAAATACTTACTTCTTCTCAAAGATGTGGCACTTAAGTTCAAGAGTATTGTTTATGAGCACATACCCCGAACAGAAAATGAACTAGCAGACTCCTTGGCAACCATAGCCTATACTGAATCATACCCTTGGATCCATGTACTGGAGTGCCCTTCCATTCAACTCAATATGGGTAAGGAGGAAGAAATCTTCGATATACAAATGAAACAGCCCCAAGATTGGAGGTTTCCTCTCCTTCAATATCTCTCCGATGGCATCTTACCTCCGGACAAGTCAATAGCAAGAAACGTAAAGTACAAGGCTCGTGGTTTTATCATACTAAGAGATGTTCTTTATAAGAAGTCTTACAGTAAACCCCTCTTACGATGTTTGGGGGTTGATGAATCTCAAGTAGTCCTCTCCGAATTACATGATGGTGAGGGATCAGCTCACTGTGGGTTTAGGGCTCTAACAAGGAGAGTTTTATTGGTTGGTTATTATTGGCCCTCTATAATACAAGATGCTAAGGAGCTGGTGAGGAGGTGTGGCCCATGCCAGAGATATATCAATGAAATTCATATCCCAGCCATCCCTTTAGAGTCGATTTCTGAGCCTATACCTTTTGCTCGATGGGGGTTGGATTTGGTGGGACCTCTACCTATGGCATCCGGAGGACGTAGGACAATAATTGTTGCTATTGATTATTTTTCGAAGTGGATCGAAGCAGCCCCATTGGCAAGTACAACATCAAAAGCTGTCATAAAGTTCATTTTATCCAATATCTGTTGCAGATTTGGAATTCCACAGAAGATAACAACACACAATGGGCCACAGTTCGACAACAAGGAAATGTAGAGTTTATGTGCCTCTAGAGGTATGCAACATTGTTTCTCTTCACCTTTCCACCCACAAGCAAATGGTCAGGTTGAAGTGGCTAACAGAACTATACTGTCCGGTTTGAAGAAAAAATTAGAAGGGGCTGCTGGAAAATGGCCTAGTTATTTACAAGACGTTTTGTGGGCTTACCGGACTACACTTGGGGCTGCAACACAAGAGTCACCTTTTGCCTTGGTCTATGGGATGGATGCCATAGCTCCCATAGAAGCAACTCTCCCTTCATTTCGAGTTTATAACTTCTCCGAACACGCTAACGAGGGGGCATACTCTTTCCTACCATGGTGGCGCGGGGAGGTTTAAATGAGGTGTCCGGGCTCTTTTATAAAATTTGAAGCCTTCTTAAAAATTTGGAGTGTTCTTACTTTGTTTCTTGTCAAATTTTTGTTTAAACACCGGCCGGATTGAATTAAAGGTGTGATGACTACTTAAACATTTATCATCGGAGAATTTAAACACTCTCACTTTAAGATGTTTATGAAATAACTAAGGGCTGTTTAAACATTAGCCACCAAAATTGAAAAAACTATGAAAGAATGCAAGAATTATGCAAAATAAACATACTCATTAAAACGACCGAAGTGCATTGGCCATCCAAGGACTTTAAATTGTCAATCAAAGCAAAAAGATCTATCCGGTCAAACACCGGACACAATTACAAAAATGCTTTGGCCTTCCAAGGACTTTAGTTCAATCAAAACAAAAGGTAAAAATATAGTTGATATTTTAAGATTGAGCCTTTGAAGACGACTCAGCCTCACTCGTCTTCTTCTTCTTGAGGTCACCGTTCCCCTCATTTGGATTCTCCCCGGTGTTCTCTTCCTCGTCGGATGAGTCAGCACTAGAATAATCATGCAAATCTCCATCGGCCATAGTATGGAAGAGAAGGTCTTCGTACTCTACATAAGTCCACAAATTTCCCAGATTACTCTTCGGAAACTTTTCGTGAAAGAGCAAGACCATGTTCGACTTCACTTTGGCATACATCTCTTCCTGAGTATCTATCACATTGTTGGCATAAGCATCAATCTTGGCCTGGATTTTTGCCTCTTGCTCCCTTAACAGATCGGCTTTTTCCTCTATAGCCTTGGACACCGAGTCCTCGAGTACGATCTTGTCGTTGGTCAAAGTATGAATGACTTGGTCCTTAACCTTCATCTCCTCTTTTGAAGAGGTGAGATCTTTCTCCAACCCGGACTGCTTTTCCCGGAGGCCTTTGATAGTATCTTCTAGAGCAGCTACCTTTGTGACCCAACCCTCCTGGTTCTTCTTTAACTCCTCGTTTTCTCTCTTCAAAACATCAGCGTTTTGGTTGGCAATAAGGAGGTCTCCGGACAATCTCTCCTTGTCAAGAATTAAGGGCAGTAATGATTGCTGACTGAACTCGCACTTGTTTCTCCAGAACCAGCACTGGCTGAACATTACTCAATATAGAGTGAGTTATAACATCTCTTTCACTTGAAACGGTGAAAGACTTACCATTGAAGGTAACAGTGTTCGAAGTGCTTGGAGGGAGGTATGGCCCAACAAATTTGTCTCTGGGGAGGTTTTCAAAGTAGTCACCAAGTCCCTCAAGCCCTGTAATGTCGACACCATTAATGATGATGTCTCCTCCTCCAACCTCATCAGTTTGAAAGTCACCGGGGATCTTTTCTGCTCTTGTTGGATCAATAGGGTCAATAGGAGGAAGGGGCTCCGGAGGCCGGAGCGAAAGTTCGTCACCCCTTGAGGTATTTTTCTTCTTGTCCTTCATGTCCTTGCTTTCTGATCCCCGTTTCTTGTCTCTCTTAGGAGCCCTTGGAGGTTTTGGAGATCCTGCCTCTTCCCTAGTACTCTCATGCTCCACTACTTCAAGAAGAGCAGCTTCAATTTGACTTGAAACTGGCCCCTCTTGATTTGTTGGGGCAGTTTCCTCCGCTTCAGTGGGGTTGGCCTCAACTGCACTAAGCTTCCCCTTACCTTTCTTGCCCTTCATCTCACTCGGGGCCTTGGCTATACTGGGAAGATACAATGCCTCATCCGGTGCGTATGTTCTTTTCAGGACTACATCTAGAGGGGGTGGGGTGGTAAGCTCCTCCCAGGATAATTCCCTCCGATCAGTAGTGTTCTAGAGGTAGGACCTTGCAAGATTGCCTTCGGTAAAGGCATTGTGAAAACGGTTCCCCCACTTATCAGCAGCCCTAGCGTTTAACTTGGTACAAGTGACCTGCCCGGCCTTCAGATCGTCATTAAATTCTTTGGGCAACTCTATAAGAAAAAGTTGGCAACAAGATAAGTTAGTTAAACAAGTTCGATTAAAATAAAAGTGGAAGTGTGGGGTGGGATTCTTACGATCGCTTCGCCATTTGCTGGTGAGGAGGCTCGGGTTGACACCGGCTTTGATTTTCCTCTCATTCTCCCAAGCACCACCCACAAACACAAATTGAGTCTTCCAATTTCTCTCCGACTCAAGCAGGTCATCCACTGCTTTGTAATTATCACCCATGTTGAAGTGATAGAACGGAATGTGGTGGTTTCTGCAGAGGCTGGCCACAGCTGCGAACTCCTCCATTGGAAGAGGAGTTCCGGAGAGCCTAGATGCCATGATACAGGCCAGGAGTTCCTCCATTGTGGAAACAAGGTCCCAGTTTTCCCTCAAGGATCTCTGGCAGATCTGGGTGCCTAAGGCATATTTTTTCTTTGCCTTTTTCCATCTTGGCAGCACCAGCATCACTCGTTTGTCCGGAGACTTCGGACTCAAACGGAGCCTCTTCGATAGAATCCTCCAATACTTCTTCCATTATTGAGGAAGGATTTTCTGTAGTTTTGGGTGAGGTGAGTTAGAGATTGGCTTCATATTCCCTCCGGATTGTTGGGTTTCACTGGTCCCTTGAACTCTGGTCTCCGGCTGGGGCTCATAAGCGGTAGTTTCTTTTCGGAGACTTGAGCTAGATGCCTCCGGTCCGGACAGCTTGTCCTTAGGTATTTTCATGGGTGCCTCTGACCCCTTGTCATTGTCTTTGGCCTCTGACTTGGAAGGTGTACCTTTTTTAGCCTGCTCTTTTACCAGGCGACCTCTTCTCCGATCAACTAGTTTATTGGGAGAGACATCTGCATCTGATCCCATGGCGATAAATGGGGAAGGATTCCTGAAACTGGTAACTGCTTGCCCTGGTTCGACAGTGGGCTCCGATTCCTGAACCGACGAGCTTGAAACAATTGGCGAAAGATTGGTTTGAAACAATCTCCTCGGTTTAACGCTCCTGGTTGAAGAAGAGCCCTGGTCAGGCTCTGTGTTTGGAATTTCTGGTTTGTCGACAGGGGAAGTAGGTAGGCCTGCAGCAATGCGCCTTTCCCGTTCAACTTTTTGTGCCTTTTCTAGCTCTGATAGATTAAGCCACCTGCCTTTGATTAAAGCGTTCCTAGCTGTGAACATAAACTCACAGCCAAAAAGAAGAATTTGTGTTTGAGAGAGAAAGCTCTGAAATTTAGCAAAGTAAGTATGAAGATGATGGTGAAACAGTGAAGAAGTGATTAATTTATAGTAAACACCCAAAAAGGTGCTTTGATTTCTAGGAGAATTCGAAAGGATTGCAATGATTAGGGAACAGCGATAATGTCATCTTCATTAAATGAAGAGGTTACTTTTTGGAGAAGGTGGGAGCGAACTTCTAGGTGAAAAAACGGCTAAAGTAGCGAACTAGAGAGAGACACGTGTCCCACGAACTCTAGCAAGAAACCGTTTAGTTTTCAAGAACTTTTTTCAGTCCGGGTTAAGCTGTAACACAGTTCGAATGACCTGTCCGGATGAACTGTCACCAGCAACAGACTGTTTTCTAGGTCTTGCCAAAGGTTTTTGAATACCACCTAAAAAAAGAGCTACTGATGAGTCTGGATTCTGTCACCACCTTTTATGGGAACCGGACAGGGTCAGTTCGGACAATGTCCACCTTACCGGACAGGGTCAGTTCGGACACCATCATCCATTGAACTATCCGAACAGAACTAAGGTACTTAAAACACTAATCCATTTTCGACTAAGCTTCTTATTTACTTACTTAGAACTAATGAGTCTTTAAACTCGACCCGAATCTATTAAACACGATCCAAAAGCCCATAAGGCCCAGATGTGGGGGTATAAATACCCAACCACCAGTATTAAATGAGGGTAATGAAAATTAAATACAACCAGGCAGCTCAATTCTCCTTCTACATTCTACCCAAACATTAAATACTCTCAAAATTCCACAAAACTCTAGACAAAAGTTACGAACTCACCATCAGACAAAAATAAACCACACCAGTATTGTTGGACCATCATCGTCACAACACACCTCGGATGAGGTGTTCACACTCACCAATGCCCACGTGTTGAGCATGTATCCTGAATACAAGAAGCGTGAGGCTTATAACGTCTTCCAAGATTACGTAAGTTTATTTAAAACATGAGTTCACAAATATTCAATATTATTTATGTTTGATATTATTATTCTGTATGATTTTTATTAATTTATTTAATTCGTATTGTATACGCAATCAAGTTATGCAATTTTTGTCTATGTTGCACTCATTTTTGTCATTTCCTAATCTAGTTTATTACATTTTTTTCCATTTGTATAATTAAACAATTGTTTATGTTAGAATATATGGTACAAATTCATTCATTTGTTTAAGCACTTTTTATATATATTGAAATTCAGATTTTATATTTAAATTTATTATTTTTTACGATTTTAATTGTTTATTTGTTACTTTATTATTGTTTGGAAGTGATGGAGCTAGTTTAGGATGAATTTTCTTACAAAATGGTTATGATTTGAGAGGATTAGGGTTTTAGGGTAAGGTTTCTAGTTTCCGTTGTTCATTATAGGTATCGCGCAAAATTTCTGAAATTTAAAATGTAAGTCGCGCAAATAAGATGCATGTTATCGCAAAACAACGTACGGAAAGGATAATTTTTTTCGCCCAATTTACGCAAAATTGTTTACAATTTTCATATGGTTCATGTGATTTTTGGTACTATCTTTTTTTGCTTACGTATATGTATTGTTGACTCGTTTCCTATTTCTTTGATCCTAATACACTATATATAGAGTTTAAATATGTAGTTTATGTAAGATTTGATATATTTATGGTTTTATTTTATTCATTTATACACTAATTTTTCTTTTCTTTTTGTAGATATGGCTTTAAGACAAAATCTAAGCAAAAGGTAACTGACCGCTCATTGTCCTTCATATGAGCACCATCACGACAGATTGTTAAAGTTGATCATACACCATGTAGCGTGCAACATAATCGTCTGACACATATGTAGAGTCGTTTGCTACCGAGAGTACTCCTCAAATAATATGTGATAATATTGTTGGATCACCGTCATCATAACACACCCCATAGAAGGTTTTCACACTCACTAATGCTCACGTGTTGAGCATGTATCTCGAATACAAGAAGCACGAGGGTTACATTGTCATCTAGGACGATGTAAGTTTATCTAAAACTTCAATATTTGACTAGTATTTCATTATTTATGTTTGACTATTGATATTTCATATTATTTTTATTAATTTATTTTAATTCATCTTGTAGCCTCAATTGAACTTACACTACTAATTTATGTACAATAATGTTCAAAAATGGGACTTAAACCGTCAGACTAGAGTACCCGAGCATGTTAGGCGTACACGGATCGGGCCTCTTATCGACGCTCTTTTTTGGTGGCATACCAACATCCATTTCATCGACGTATTTCTCGAGCGTTAGCATGCAAAGACATCGTCCCTCTATATCTCGTTTTGGGAGATGACTGTAAGGTTTGACGATGTCTACAGTATTATAAGTCTTCTTGTAGTATGTATACCTTTCATTCTTGTAAATTATGCTAGTAATTATGAGAAGTATAGAGTGTGTGTAGATATACTTGGTATTACATCTGTCTACATGTCGTCCGAACTTAGTAAGGGTGGCAATTTATTACTTTGTCGTGGTATAGGGATACTTTTTTTGCTAAATACTATCAGGATGATAGTGTGACCAATCGACGTGTGGTCGATCAGCATACCACTTATGCTACCTGTTATTATATATAATATGTGTTAGGTAGTACGATATTGGCCAACAAGACTCACAATATGGTTTCGTTTGATTCCTTACCATTTATTTACTATTACCATATGATGGGTATATATAACTAAGGTCATATGGTTTTTTCCTAGTTATATCATGGCCTTGGATAGAGTTCGCTTCATGGTACTGGTGATATATACGGGCTTACTGAGATGGTAGAGGTTTGGATTTATAATCACTTTCATCGGTTGACAACTCCGTTTTACAACAAGTATGGTATCGTCTTAACACATATGTGTCGATATGCACTACTGAGTGTTTGCTTCTCTCAAAATATTCTCTTTTATATGTGACACTATATAGCTATGTTTCGCTTCATCGATGTAGGTTTTGACTAACATTTTAAAATTTCAATTTTATTTTGTTTCATTTATTTATACTAATTTGATATGTACTAATTTTTTAACGATGTTTTAGGTCAACTTTCTACAATAAGGTCAGTTGGATCATTCATACGTAGAGATCGTGGGATGTAGTAGATGCGTATTATCCAGAGCGTGTGACACATCAGATGAGGTACATTCAGATTATATTATGCCTTTATGTTAGATTTTCATGGGATAAAAGGAGTTGCATAGTTGACATCATCATCTCAATACAGGTAGAGGTGATGCATATAAGGGTGGGATGGTTGGTACGGACCCGATGTACCATGTTGGGTTAGGACTAACCTGTGATACAAAGTGGTCGACCCAGACTCTATAGGGCCCACTACATATGTGGGGGAAAACCCTTCTGCAAGCACTCAGGGTACTTTAGAGAATATATTAGAATAGTAGTGACGTTTCAAGAATGTAGTGATAAGATAAAGTCAGAGGAGAGGAAAATTCATTAGAGAAGTGCTTTGTTTATGATCTTTGTTTATGATTTTTATTTATGATCTTTGTTGATGATCTGTGTTTATGACTTGTTTATGACTATTACGATCTTTTTTATGCCTTCTTTATGATTATTATAATATTTGTTTATGACTATTATGATATTTGTTTATGACTATTATAATATTTGTTTATGTTACTTTTTGAATACTGGTACCACATATATGATCTGTGTTTATGCCATATTTATGGCTGTTATGATGCTTATTTATGACTAATATGATCTATTTTTATGACATCTTTATGTCTATTATGATCTTTGTTTATGCTTGTTTATGACTATTCTACTTGTTTAGTACGGATCCGATGAAAGCACCACACTAAAAAAATACAAACTGAATAATATAGAACCTACATGGAATATAAAGAACAAGTATATAGAACGAGAACTGAAAAATACATCATAAATTGTATAACATTAAAAGAAAATATATAGATAAAAACAACAAATACATATAACATAAACTGATGAACATCATAAACTGGAATGTGTGAACCAGCTTATTCCAGACATTTTTCACGAATGTGATCACTTCAACTCCAATTATTCTAGACATTATACGAGAATGTGATCTTTCAAAAAGTCAAGAATATGTTATTTAATAGAATTAGAAATAAGGAAACCAAACATATTTGTTATTTCCCTAGCGTCCTCCGGAAGGTCAAAACCCGGAATAGTTGGAACAGAATTCAAATAATTATACCTGGTAGCGAATTCTTCATGGCCCCGTGGAGGTTGATGGGGAGCTCTATGAAACCCGTTAGTATTATGTTCTAAACATTTTTTATTATTAGATTTGATGGATTTTGACAACTAGTAGTCTTCTCCAATACTCAATTCCATATCTTACAGATTAAAAGTTTGAGTATTTATGACATTAAGTAGATTACGAATTTTCCTATCTTTTTAAAATCTACTTATAGAGAATCAAATGGAGAGCGACTTTAACAAGCGAGAAATTGATGTTAGAAGGAGAATAAAATGAGTGGGAAATTTTATTTCGCACAAAATTCATTATTTGGTTCATATTTTATGAAGTACATAATAGTATTAAATTGCACAGCCTTAGCGATTTCCAATCTAAAAATCGCTAAGTTTATATGATTTAATGCATGTCTCTAAAATACAGATAAAAAAATTTCCTTGGGTCGCACATAATGTCAGACCCAAGGAAAAATAGACTTTAAGGCTAAGTGGAACAATATAGTATGCAAATTGTTGAATATTTGGATCAAATGTCGCGCATATTGTGTGGTATAATGTAATATTTAGGTTATAAAGGCCATTTTTTGCCTTGGATCGCATAATATGTTCGACAAGTCAACCATATATTATCGATGGTGCCCGATTTTCAGTATTATATGGAATTTTAAATCAAACAATCATACATTAACTATAAATTGAGATAACATTGAACATAAGATGAAAGTACATCAATAAACTCTCAATACAATATATTCTTAACTTACGGAAATAATATTTAACTCCAAAGTACAATAAACATTATAACTTATTAGTCAAAGTCATATTTGAGGCTAAATTCAAGAGATGTGTAGTTAGTTATTGCCCCCACTTGTTTAGTGAGATGTTCCTCCAACTAAGTTATCATGTCTTTTGTAATGAAATTAGTAATTTTCAACTTCCATGCATTGAGCGCCTCTTGCCTTACTTTATAATTCAATTCAAACACATGAATCATTGGTTCATATTTCAAATAATTACACTTGGTAGAGATTTCTTCACGACTGCATGGATGCGGAGAGGGAGCTCGTAGACGGTTGTACATGTAGTCAGGGGCGAATCCAGGAGTAGAATTTAGGGTGTGCCAAAAAAATATTTTAGGGTGGTCAAAGTTTCAAACCCTTAACCTCAAGCTTAGAAAGTGAGTACTTCTACCACTATACCAAACTTATTTTTAGAATTTAGGGTGGTCCATGGCATACATGGCCACCCCTAGATCCGCCCCTGCATGTAGTACACTTTATACAACGGTTCATCAAAAATAGTATCAATGGTCTCATCCGACCTTGTTCTCTAAACAAACTTGACGACTTGAAACAAGTGGTTGTATTTGGTAATGGTTCATTCTATACCTAAAATAGTTGATATTTTAGTACAATACGATATTTGATAATTGAATAAATATGTCATGCTTGAGTATATATACATAAGTAAGATATGAAGGGGCATGAAATCATAATAAACGAGACATCATCATTGGCATGTAATTGACCTCAATTTAGTATAAGCATAAATAGTAATTAAGTTGTGTTAGAATATTCAGTGTATTAAGTTTCCTTGTATAGGCCTTTAAGTTCTTTATATATTGAGAGCCTTACTATTGGTCAATTCTTGAATTACATCTCTAATGCATCAATAAAACAAAAGGGAACATTTTCTAATAAACACAAAACCCTAGCTGCTTCCTGCGGCTACTTCTCTCTTTATTTTTAACAAAGACAACAACTGAGATACTACGTAGAACATGTGCATGTTAACATGGTATCAGAGCACGTGTGATTCTAGGAATTCTGAACATCCTCAACAAAGATGGCTGGCAATGAAGTCGCGGTCATTCAAATCCCTGATGAATTAACAATGCAGATTGCTGCCATTCTGAGAAATGGTCTCGGAACACAACAACAAACAACTAAACCCGAGAATTTATCCCTAAGGATTAAACTCAGTGGTGACAACTATGCCCTATGGGAAAACCTGATGAAGAAAGCAATTTGGGGAAGGGGGAGAGGTTCTCACATTACAAGGGAGCCGACACCTCCATCCAAAACTGACAAAACATATACAAGGTGAGAACAAGATGATCAATGTGTTTTGACATGGATTATCCAGAATCTTGAATCCATCTTGGTGAATAATGTCTCGCAATATCCCACTGCAAAAGCCCTCTGGGATGGGTTAGCCACCACATACAGTTCTGGTACAGATTCGTTACAGGTGTTTGACCTTTATAAGAGGGCTAATTCATTAAGGCAAGGGTCTGATGCACTAGAAGACTTGTGAAACAAACTGCAGAATATCTGGATGTCTATAGATAGGTGAGATCCGAACCCTATGAAAGACCCAGAAGACATTCAGATCTACAATAAGAAGACTCATGAACAAAGACTTTATCAATTGCTAATGGCAATTAATGACAAGCTGGAACCAGTCAAGAGAGATATCCTGAAAAAGGATCCTCTTCCTTCCGTGGAAACAACATATGCTACAATACGAAGGGAAGTGGCCAGGCTTAATATACTAAAATCAAGTTCTTATGATAGTGACTCGATTGAAATTGGAATGGGTTTGGCTGTTAAAGATTTTGCACAGAGGTTTAAATTCTGATCCAAAGAGAAAGAAGATAAATCCAAGTTGTATTGCACTCATTGTGGGATGAAGAAACACACTAAAGAGACATGTTTCCAGCTGGTTGGCTATCCAGAATGGTGGGAAGACGGCCATAAGGAGAAAAATAACCAGCATTTCAGATCTAATGTCAAACGGGCTTCGTCTACAAGTGGCGGTGAAGATCCGACTAAAAATGAGCAAGGAAGTGGTACTCGTTTTTGAGGAATGGCGGCGAACTCCTATGAAAAACTTGGAGGTAAAGGGCTTGAGAAATCAATGAATTGGATCTTTGATTGCGAGGCTATGGAAACCATGTCTTATGATCCTAAAGACTTTGGTGACATGTCATCTCAAAAGAAATCCTATATTGAGGCTGCTAATGGAGAAATTTGTGAAGTCAAAGGGGGAGGTTCAATTATTTTTTCGGAAAAAATGGAAATTAAAAACTGGCTCTACATTCATTCACTATCCTTAAAGTTATTATATGTTAGTCAAGTGACAAAACAACTCAACTGTGTGGTTCTTATGTATCCATTTTTTTTTTCATTTTACAGGACATTCATACGAAGGAGATCATTGGGCGTGGTATTGAACAAGGAGGTATCTATTATGTTGATGAGGTAGTTCATAAGGGACATGCCATGCTTGCTCACGGAACAACCGAAAGGCAACTTTGGTTATGGTACCGACGACTTGGTCATCCTTCTTTTAGCTATCTTAAGAGTTTGTTTTGTAGTCTTTTTTTTGAATAATTTCATTCATGAGAAATGTGAAACCTGCATTCTTGCAAAACATCGTAGGGTCTTATTTAATCAAATTAATACTAGAGTTGATTATGATTTTTTGCTAATCTACTCTGATGTTTGGGGTCCAACACCAAATTCCACTAACAATCAAATCAGATACTTTGTTTTATTTGTGGATGATTTCTCAAGAATGACTTGGATATACTTCATGAAACATAAATCAAAAGTACCAAAAATATTTATTTGTTTTTACAAAATGATTTTGACTCAATTTGAAAAAAAAATACATATTCTCCGTTTTGATAATGGAACAGAGTTTGTCAACCAAACAATGCATAATTTTTTCAAAACAAATGGTCTTATCCATCAAACCACTTGCCCAAACACACCTCAACAAAACGGTACTTCAGAACGAAAAAATCGTACTTTACTTGAAAAAACTCGTGCTATTATGATTGAATCTAGAGTTCCTCATTCTCTTTGGCCAGAATCTCTTGCTACAGCTACGTATCTTGCAAATCGTCTACCAACCCGATGTCTAGGAAATAAAACTTCATTACAAGTGTTTGCCACCCAAGTTACAATTCCATCTGTTATGACCTTACCACCTCGTGTCTTAGGTTGTTCGGTGTTTGTTTATATCCCTAAAACTAGTCGAAACAAACTTAATCTTTGTGCTGAAAAGTGTGTATTCGTTGGATACGGTGTTCATCAAATGGGATATCGGTGTTACAATCCGGTTACTCGTCGAATCCATGTCACCATGGACTGTGACTTCTTAGAATCCGATTATTATTTTCACCACCAATCTCGTGCTCAGGGGGAGAAAATAATTAAATCACTCGACTGGTTGCTATATGAAAGTTACTTTGAGGATGTACCGACAGAGTCGGTATATGGCGCCACCGAACACGCCTCTTCCAGCATAAAGGAGACCGACGAGGCAGTTCTTACCACCAATGATTCTCCCGAAGACAATATCCAACAAAAAATAAATGCCATGGATACTACCAGCGAATCATCCGAAGAAAATATCCATCAAGAGGTAAACAATTTACAATGTCATAATTCACAAAATGCTATTGACCATGACATTTCAGGAAGTTCATTTGTTGAAACTCAAACTCCGGTTCTTCCTCCAAGAAAAAATAGAGGGGTTCCTCTTGACCGGTATTCACCGGAACACGTTCCTCGTGCTTCTACATATCCGGTAAAAACGGACATGAAAGGAATGACGAAGATTGCAAAGGCGTTTTCAGCTACTATTATCTCTGAACAAATCCCTAAAACAGCTCAAGAAGCTAAGAAGATGACTGAATGACATGAGGCAATGTATACTGAAATGGAAGCTCTAAAAAGGAATGGTACATGGGAGAATTGTGTGTTACCACAAGGGAAGAAAGCAGTCGGGTGTAGATGGGTGTTTAATATAAAATATAAATCTGATGGAACCATTGAGCGACACAAGGCAAGATTGGTTGCCAAAGGATATACACAAACATATGGTATAGACTACTCTGAAACGTTCTCTCCGGTTGCAAAGATTGACACTATCAGAGTTTCACTTTCAATAGCCGCGAATAAAGATTGACCTCTTCATCAATTTGATGTAAAGAATGCTTTCTTACATGGAGACTTGGAAGAAGAGGTATATATGGAACCCCCACCAGGGTTCTCTGATGGTTTTCAAGAAAATGAGGTTTGCAAACTGAAAAGGTATTATATGGGCTCAAACAGTCTCCTCGTGCTTGGTTTGGGAGATTTACAATGGCAATGAAGCAGTATAGCTACAAACAGAGTAATGGGGATCATACTTTGTTTTACAAAAGGAGAGGAGAATTAGTCACTTGTTTTATAATATATGTCGACGATATGATTATAACGGGGAATGACGAAGAAGAAATTAGCTCTCTTAGGAAAAACCTCTTCAAGGAGTTCAAAATAAAAGACCTTGGGGGATTGAAGTATTTCCTAGGAATCGAGGTTCTTAGGTCAAGAGGAGGGATTTATATCTCCCAACAGAAAAATATATATTGGATTTATTAGCTGAAGTTGGCATGGTGGATTGCAAACCAAATGACACTCATATTGTTGTGAATCATAAACTACAGATAATTGAAGGGGCCAGACCAGCGAATAAAAAAAGGTACCAAAGGTTGGTGGGAAAATTGATTTACCTGGCTCACACTCGACCCGACATTGCATACGCGATGGGAGTAGTTAGCCAGTTCATGCATCATCCTCAGGAACACCATATGGAGGCAGTAATGAGGATTATTTGATATCTCAAAGGCACACCAGGAAGAGGCATAATTTTTAAGAAAAATGGACACCTTGATGTTGAAGTATTCACAGATGCTGATTGGGGAGGGAATCCTAACGACAAGTGATCAACTGCTGGCTACTTTACTCTTTTTGGAGGTAACTTGGTGACTTGGAGGAGTAAGAAGCAGAAAGTAGTATCAATGTCAAGTGCTGAATCTGAATTTAGCGGAATCGTTAAAGGGATTATTGAGATACTTTGGTTAAAGAAGATAATGAAAGAAATCGGATCCCCTCTGAAGTGTCCAACTTAGTTAATGTGCGATAATAAAGTTGCGATTAAGATTTCAAAGAACCCGGTATAGCATGATAGAACAAAGCACGTTGAAATAGATAGGCACTTCATAAAAGAAAAGATTGAAGATGGGACAGTCAAACTTCCGTTTATTAGATCCAAAGACCAACTGGCAGACATCCTGAAAAAAAGCGGTTGATGCAAGAACATTCGAATCAGTTTTATCCAAGTTGGGTATTGGTGATCCCACTACACAACTTGAGGGGGAGTATTAGAATATTCAGTGTATTAAGTTTCCTTGTATAGGCCTCTAAGTTCTCTATATATTGAGAGCCTTACTATTGGTCAATTCTTGAATTACATCTCTAATGCATCAATAAAACAAAAGGGAACATTTTCTAATAAACACAAAACCCTAGCTGCTTCTTGCGGCTACTTCTCTCTTTGTTTTTAACAAAGACAACAACTGAGATGCTACGTAGAACATGTGCATGTTAACAAGTTGTAATATAACATGCGAAATAAAATATTACATAATTACATTTGAGAGTCTCCTAACATAATATAAGATACAAAAATTTGAAAATGGAAAGTAATATAAGCAAACGTCATCATTTGTCAGATCGTTCATTATTATGCCTTGGTGCCTTGGGCGATGTGATTTAGGTAAATTTGTTGAATCTATCATAGTACGGAACCGAACAAAGGCTGACTTCTTCGGTACGATATCGAATCCATACATAGCAGTGTCGGAAATACATAGGGGCCTGGAGGGGCACTGCACCCCGCTTACCATAAAATATAGGTTATAATTTATATAGTTTAGTTTGGGAAGTTTATATTTTGTAGGAAAAATTAATTTAAAAATTTGAAATAACGATTAAATTTAATGAAATTTTTAATTTAAAAATATGAAATAATGGCTATTTTAAGGAAAATTCTAAATTGAAACTTTGGATAATGACTATTTTTAAGGAAAATGTTAAATTAAATCTTGGATAATAATTGTTTATAAGGAAAATTTTAAGTTCAAATATTTATAGATTGGAAGATGTAGTCGGAATCAACATCTCAATCTCTTCAAGATTGGAACAACTGATAAAACTCGGTTTTTCTTTTATTCAATTTTTGTAATAAGATGTTTCAATTTTATTTTGGTTTAATATTTCTCTCCCAAAATTGAATTTTCATTTATCTTTGTCTTCTTCTATTGTTTTATATTACAAATTTGATTTAAAAGTTAATCAATCATCTTTTTGATGAAGGAGAGATTGCAATTAAATAAATTAAACAAAGAATGAACAAAATGAAGAAGGTAAAAGAAAATGGAAATTTTAATTAGATATATTCAAATGAGATGTTCGTCTGGAGACGACAGAGATTTTAATAAAATATATTAATATCGATATTTAATTTAAACATGTTCTTTCTTTTCCCTGTCTTTAATAGATGTTCGTCTGGAGTAACATCTATCAAACTAATTATTTAAGGATGTATAAATGTCGAGATGTACTCTGCGTACATATTTATATTTTCGTTGCTAGTATATTTGTTTTGCTTGCATACTTTTGTTTTTGCAATATGAGGTGCAAGTACTATAAATTAAGGAACTTTCGAGGCATTCGTGCTACCTAACGTGTCAATGGGCGTGTTAGCACTCTCGGTTTGATCAGTGGCATATCCTAATTGACTCGGTCCCGTTTAGTCTATCAGTCTGGACCATATTTTTTTCTACCTTTAATAACAAGTTGTTCTTTAGGATCTACAACATGACTGGTTTGGGGTTTAAGGATCTGCATAACCCTATTAATATTATGATATTGATGTCCATGCCCGTAACCATGTATAGAACTATCTATGATTGATAGTTTTTTTTAGTAAAACATCTTCAAGCGTAGTTCCATCTCTTTAAGTGATATCTAGTCTAGCCTAAAACATAACCAAATCATCCTTAGGAATTGGTCTACCTTCTCTTTCTGTTAAAGCTATTTTTCTTACGCAAGATAACTTGGGTGCTTTCCTAATAACACATCAACATGCTAGCCGATCTATACCTATTTATAACACATGTTTAATAGCGTGTGTCATTAGTTCTAGGCCAACATAGGAGACACAAATACATAGTTTTAAGTCTAATATAGTTATATGACTCGGTACAATATGAAACTTAATTCACTATAAAGATTCACGAACCGCGAAATGTTTCATACGTAGGATCTTATGTACTTTATCCTAGAAAAATTTAAAATTGCGTTGGTTAATAACAAAGTAAATTTTTTACAATGGTGTGCGTACTCTCACACATACAAATATATAATATTGATTTTTTGTATTAAAAATATAACATTGAAAACAAAATTCGGGTTTACCAATTTGTTGTTCTCTTTTCATAATGTTTGATTTCATTGGTTCGATGATTAAAACATTTATCACCATATTTTGTTATCCATGACATAACATATTATATACATTTTGGGTAATCAACAAACATTTACAATGATGCTAGATTTCTGTCATAAGCTTATACTATGTTTATTTCGAAAATAAATTTATAAAACTCAACAAAATCCTTTGAATCAACGTTGGGCATCAACTTTCTAATCGTACTAAGAACCTTATTGTTTATATAAAACTTACATAGTAAGTTGGTTGCATCCGGAAATATATTTTCAATAGCTAACATCAACGCCAACTCTAGTTACATCAAAATAACGCTAGGAAAGAACACTTACAACCCACGTGTAGATGGCTTGCTTATCCATATCCAGAAACACATAACCAACGGTAAATATAATTGATATTGAAGTTAAACCAACAATATCAAGCAATGACATCTTATACCTCGTCGTTTGGTAAGTACAACCCATGATAAATACATATGGAAATGTACACAACAAGTCAATATGTGTAGGATATAGAAAACAAAATGGTGAGCACGTCCATTGTATCACTTGTCTAATTTCACGCGTAGTATTTATGTTCCTCTAATTTTTTCAAACAAAATTATAATTGAGATTGATAATCATGATCAACATCATGATGTTTGGGACATTTTCTGAGTTATGCATTTTCAAACAAACATATATTTCTGTAGGACGCGAACCAAGAAAAAACAAAATACGGACTAGTTCATCTTCATTCGCCTTGACTCTACAGTTTTATGCATGACTGTTTAACCGTACATAAGCCTCTTGGTTTTGTTTCTTATTTTTAACGGTAAATCGCCAATAATGACTTAGTGCATCAACCGGGTGCCCTTTCAATTTGAATGGACAATTTCATTTTTTGGTTGCACACTTTCTTTTTTTCAAAGTCTTTTGTTTATATTTTATTTTAAAAATATCGTACCTCTCGCATTTATAGGTTATCCAATGATATTTCCCTCATTTACCGGAGTCATAAAGGTAAGTATGGATGATGAGTCTTATTTTTTTCCCTTCGGAATAAACCCATGCATCCATTTTTGATTTAGTATAATAGTTTTCAGTTGTAAAAGTGTGTGTGTGTGTGTGTGTGTGTGTGTGTGTGTGTGTGTGTGTGTGTGTGTGTGTGTGTGTGTGTGTGTGTGTGTGTGTGTGTGTGTGTGTGTGTGTGTTGTAATCAGCCATCATAAATGGTGGTTGCTCAGGTTCCTATAATATATAATCATACACTGATGAACGATAATAATACCTCAAAATATTCAACCATCTCTCACTTTGAGTAGATTTTAACCATTATGGGTATATATATCTTGAGTTAAAATAGATCACTTTCCTATTTTACAACTCTTCGGAATTGAATCATTATGATATAAACTAACATCTACTCTTTTTTTCTTAAGAAAATGAAATATGATCATCACATAAGGTATAAGTCGTTTATTACGTGAATATTACATATGTTTAATAATCAAACTTGGTAAATTTACTCTTTGTTCCAACATTATAGCAACGGTTCCAAATGTTTGAAGATTAGTCCTGCATGAATCCTTATTATTAACTGGAAGAAAACAGTCACTGACCAATTGAAATGTCAATTTTTGAGTTCTTTTCAAGTTTAATTTACTAACATGATGTCTAAACATTCTTTGGTTTTATTAAACAGACGAGGCTTGACATTATTTAATACATCAATTGATTCTTTTAAGAACAAAGATCAACTCTCGCGATAATTCTTTTTAAGACACACTAATGCAAGATGTGAAGCATCACAATCATATATATGCTATTAAATTTATTTGGAGGTACAAATTATACCCTCGAACCGTTAATAATAAAATTTAGACCATGATAATATTAGCATAAAATTCATCAACTCACACATTTTAACATTCGCAACAATGTGACGCAAATCTCATCCAATATAAGATAATAAGATTTTCCATAATTAATTCGGTACACTGTATTTATCATCTGATTGGTGTCTAAAACATACCATGATATATTGCATTTTCACTTCTACCAACAAACAATTCGGTTTTTCTCTAGTTCTAGTATCGGTTTTCCTTGTTTATGTTATTTTGTCGTCAGTTCTTTTGGTTGCATTATAGCTCTTTGGGTTTTTAGAGCCATATTTCACCTCAATCACCAATTTGGGATGAAATTACATCAACTTTGAAGATTATAAAATATGATTTAGATATGAGGGATGATTATAATGGTTGGGTTTATAGAAATTTGAAAGATGAAGAATTAGAACTCGTGATATTATGGTATTTATAGGCTAGAAATATGCTAACTGTTACGCAACATGTGTCTGTTGAACACTAATACGTACCCGGTTGGATGTACGAATTCCCGTTATCGTCCAATGGCAAAAAATAAAGATTGTTGGACCTTAATGAGTACCCAGTTGGCCAGTGGGGTACCAGTTATGGTCTAATGATAAAACAAAATAGTCATTGGACCCAAATGGGTACCGGACATGCCTACAGGGTAGCTGTTTGATCCAACGATTTTAAAAAAATAGTTTTTGGATCCAAACGGGTACCTATTTCTATTTGGCGAGACAGGTAACTATTTAGGTTTGATTTTCGGTGTACTCTATAAATAGAGATGACCTCCCTCATTTCTCATTCATCATCTCTCAAACCAACGTATTCTTTTATATCTACAAGCAAATTTTCAAATTTGATCAACTTTTCTATAATATCTCAACCAAACTTTTTATTTTATAGTCTTTGAGCAAAGTTCCAAACTCGATCAACGCATGCATCTACTTGATAACTTTACTGCAAGTTTTCTTAGTGGTGGATTATTAGTAATTTTTAAAGGCTATGTATACTCTGTATATGATTTTATTTTTGTTATTGTTTTATTTGTTTCATATTAGTAGTAGTTTTACATTATTCTTTTAATGGTACCAAAAATAAGAGAATATCAATAGTAGTGCCTAACCTAGCTGTTAAATTATGCATTTAATAATGATGAAACATAAAGATGTATGATCTTATAAATATTGGTCTACAAAATCTCACCCTTGAAATAAATTATTCCATAATTAACGCTAACACTACAACTTTTTCGAATTTTATGAAGAAAACATCTTGGATATGGACACACTTTCTTACACTTACTAAAATAAATAAAGTGGGTGTAAAATTTGTGATTAACAACTGGCCTATGTGCCTGGAAAAAATAATAACAACACAAGAAATATCAATAGACATTTAAGAAAAAACACCAAATTATAGGTACTTCTATAGTTGTTGAAGATGGGGCCCAAACAATCTTATGTCCAAATATTGACAATGCATTTATTTTTAATAGTAACTAATATAGGGATAAAACGATTAAATTTACCCTAAGTAGTACATTTTCTTTTTCTAACGGATGAAGATATAAGAAATATATTAGAGGGTAAACACAAAAGTCGGCCGCATCCCACATAGCTCTTGAATGTATTGTTAATATTGCCATGCATTTTAGATAAACATAGGAACATTAATGTATATTGTGATATGATGTTGGATAGAAGCAAATTTATCATGTATTTTAATCACATCCCACACATTTATGCTATTGTGTGTATTTTTAATCATTATCTCAAATTTAAGTGTTTCCGCATATAGATTGAGCTATTTTATATAAGTATCAAACTTGATAATGATTATAATTATAGTAAATATTATGAAGATGTTCAAGTTTATTTGTATGAAATGTATAATAATTATACTATGAAACATGAGAACAAAATTGTAGTTCATCACCTGGTTTAGGTTGTTTAGCTTGTAGTAGTAGTGGGGGAAGCAAAACTAAAGTTGATCATAACTACACGAGAACTGAAATGAAAAGTAGAACGACAATGTTAACAACAACTTTACAAGATATTAATGAACTGGCCCAATATTTGTAAACTAAGTTCGAGTTTAGTATGTATAATGATAATAACCCGATTTATCCTTTAATAAGGTGGAAGTCTAACAAAACCACACTTTTCTATTCTTTTCGGGTTAGCCAATAATGTTTTTTATATACCTATGTCTACAATGGCATGTGAATCTACATATAGTATGGTCAGGTTGAAACACACAAATAGAATATCAAAAGTATGACTTGCAATCAATGACTTGACTAAAGTGGAGCATAAGATGCAAGATATGCAATGGAAGAGCATCAAAATTACATATTCAATTAACTAAATGATATTTAAGAAGAACTTACAGATGAAGTAGGTGGTAAGGATGAAGAATAGATTGAATCGAAAGACAAAATTCATGATATAAATAATTTATAATATAAATTTATTAGTAAATTTGTAATCGAATATTTCAAATTAAGAACACTTGTACAACTCATGGCTCCCAATATTATAAAATGTGAAAGGTTCAAATCAATAAACTTTATGTGTTATCGTTCAACCTCATAATGTAACAACATTTACTTATACAATTATATTATAATTAAATTATACTACCAACCAACACTTATCATATTTTTTTTCCATTTATAATAGTTTGATCAAACTATAACACACTTGTACTTCTTATAATAATAATAAAAAAATTAACAACTTATACTATAATCAAGCTAGAATAATTATTGTATCACTTATAATAACTATAATAACACTTAACTATGATAAAATTATAATATTTATAAATTATAATATACAAAATATTAAAAATAATTGTCAAACAATTACAACATGTGTATTTTCTTTGGTACAAAAATAATAAAAATTTGAAAGTTTTCTTAAATTAGAGATGTTGCAAGTTGCCGAAAACTTCTATGCTTATAAAAAATACACTTATTATTTGCATGAATCGGGAATATCATGATCTTAGCTTGGAACCGTTATGAGTTTTAATTCTAAAAGTTGAAAGATGCTCTACGTGTAATTTGAGCAGTCCTCTAGAGGAAGAACTAGTTTTTGTGGTAATCGTGGGTAGTCTGCATGTGTACGTAGATCAGTCGGAGGAAGTAAATGGCGAAAATGGTATCATAGAGCTTGTTGTGATTCCTGTTGATGTCATCGTATTACTTTCAACCCTTGGTTAGAATGTTGAGGTAACTCAAATTATTGTTGTGATTATATCTGCCAGTTTTGAAGGTTTAACTCAAGCATTCCTTGAAGAGATGAAAGTTCCCTCAATTGTTGAAGGTGTTGCTCGACTGTCCTATAGAGACAGAACGGACCCTTCTGATGACGAAGCTCATCTACATGGCAGTTGAATGATGTTATTGTCTCGTTATTTATATATGAATGTTGTAAGGAAGTTTTTGGACTCGATTCATACAAGTCGGGTCATGTGCTTGCTATTTTGTGCTTTGAATATATGTAATAAATTGTTGTTCTATTCTTGTATACATGAACTATCTAATCAATGATGGACCTTCTTCTTTCCTTCTTCATTTTATTGTCTAATTTTTTTATATTTGTGCTCTAACTTTATGTCATAGTAGGGATTCTGATAATCTATATGGAGTGATAAAATCAAGTAGGTAAAGTACAAATGAAATGCCACATGGGATCCTTCATTTAGAATATTTCTATAAATAATCAATTTAATATATGTAATTTATGGAAGAGAGTATGACTCTTTTAAGGGTTATTTAACAAGGATTCATGTAGTGCATTACACACGATTAACATTATGACGTAGCATTGATAATGATTTAAGATGTAGCGGTTGTAACTTTTCCATTGGATATACAACTGATGTGCTTCAGAGGTAGTGTTAAAGTAGCTCAATATATCTATTTATAAATAGCCAGAGTATAAAAATATAACCAAAACTTGAATGCATAGGTATAACTTTAAGTGCTCAATGTTTCATGGATATCGAATTCAATTCCGATATGATTCAACAAACATGTATGTACCCAGTTTAGCCTTGGCTTTAATCGTATAAGGTCCATTCTAGGTTGGGAGTGACCCCACGATGTCAAGTGGCATACATTATACTAGAATAATTCCACATCAGGTAGGGAAGTGTACATTACGGGGACAAGTTATTGCAAAGAAAAATCATGTTACAAGGGTATTATTGGCTTACAATAGTACAAGATGCGAAAAATAAGGTAAAACAATATAAAAGATGTTAGTGCTTTTCCAATTCGACCAATATTAAAAAATATTGTTAGAATCATATTTAAAGAAATATATTTTAATAGACGAGGACTCGACATCGTGGGGTCACTCCCATTAGCAACATAAGGAAGAAAATACCTACTAGTATTGGAATGGAGTGACCCCACAATGTCGATCGTAACCGTTTGTTACTAGTAGGTATTTTCTTTCTCATGTTGCCAATGGGAGTGAACCCAAGATTTCGAGTCCTCGTCTATCAAAATATATTTCTTTGAATATGGTTTCTAACAATATTTTTTTAATATTGGTCAATTGGAAAAGCACTAACATTTTTTATATTGTTTTACCTTCTTTTTCGCATCTTGTACTATTGTAAGCCAATAGTACCATTGTAACATGATTTTTCTTTGCAATAACTTATCCCCGTAATGTACACTTCCCCATCTGATGTGGAATTGTTCTAGTATAATGTATGCTTCCTTAAGGTATCGATCTATGGGCCATGTGAAGCTTCACCGGTACAGTGTATTGCCAATTGAAGTGAATATTACCGATTGAACCCTGCATTTTTGTACTTCATTTGTTCCTTCCAGGTTTGCACGACTGAATGATGGGCGTTTGTTGATCGTCTATCTTATAATCGGTTTCTATTACCATCACTTTATTCACTAATACATTAGAGATGAACCTATTGATTAGATTGATTGAATTCTTTTTTCTTGAGCGATTATGTACAAATTCTATCTAACGCATGCCTACGATGCCAAAGCACTTTGATGCAGACAGTTTAGCGCTGAAATTTATGAAGACTGGCGATCACCCGAAGAATGCGGTGAATTGACAGTTTGGAGCTCCGGTGTCTGATTTTGACCCACAACACCTTGTTTCGAAGGAAACGACGCCACGAGTGATTTTCTTATCAGCTTATTTCGAGTTTTTAATACTTTAGAATATTTTAGTAATTTTCTTATTTTAGTTTTAGGATTTCAATTGAAACCTTATATAAAATATCTTCTTTACATTGTTTGGGGAGTTGTTTTGATTAATAAAATTAGGGTTTATCCCTCTATCTAGCTTCTTTTGCGTTTCACTCTGAATTACATTTACAGTGTCATTCTCTACCCTATGGATTTTTTCAAATTTGATTGTTATAAAAAATCGCTATATGGCTCCAAAGTTATTCTAAATAGTAAATTATGGTATCTTATTTAGCTTTATCAATCCATAAGTCTTGATGAATGACTAATTGTGGTTCAATGAGTAACTGAACTTTTATGGCGCCATAAGCCTTTGCAAGACGAAGCCACCAACTGTTGCTTCATATTCGGCTTCATTGTTAGTAGTTGGGAAGCCGAGCTTGACTTATTGTTTATGATATCCCATGTTAGTGAGATTAGGTAGACGCTTACTCTTGAGCTCTATGTATTTTCTTATTTATCATTTGGTACCTCTTAGGTCGATTATGGATCTGCGTATATCAGGAATGGTCTTTCTGACTAGACCTCAATTGAAAAGTCTACTAGTGTTTGTCTTTTGATCGTTGCATGTGGTTTGAAATTGTTGTTATTTAACCATAGCTCGACCAAACACTTGGTAAATATTCTTGAAATTTTTGGTTTATGTAGTATGAGCTTAGAAGTATGGGTATATTTTTCATCATGCCACCACTGAGACGAGTGCTATTTTTTCCAACAATGGGTATATGGTTTTCGTCTTAAGTATATTTTTTCTTATGTAGTATATTTTTGGAATTTTTTATCATCCTCCCTACTTAACACATTGGTGAAGGCATAACATGAGACTACGAGTTATAAGAATAATATTTTCTCTGGTTGGGGCTTCATTAGTATTGCTGGGGTGGTGAGTAGTTTACTGATGTTGGTGAAAGCCTCTTCACATATTGGATTCTATGTGAACTTTCAAGCATTGAACAGTACATCGTCCCTCGACTATCGCGTTTGGTGGCAGATAGTCCCTTGACTTTCAAATGTCCGTTGATAATCCCTAGACTATCGCGTTTGGATAAAGTTAGTACACCAGATCATCTGATCCATAAAAGGCTGTCACCTGTCACCATAGTCCTCATATTTTTGTATCACCACTAGTCCCTTGAGTTTAGGTCAAAACCAAAATGTAGAATATTATGATAACTAAACTCAATGGACTAGTGGTGATACACAAATCTGGGGACTATGGTGACATTTGGCAGCCTCTCATGGATCAAAGGATCTAGTGGACTAACTTTATCCAAACGCGATAGTCTAGGGACTGTCAACGGATATTTGAAATTCAAGGGACTATCTGCCACCAAACGCGATAATCGAGGGACGATATACTGTTCAAAGTCTGAACTTTCATGCTCTTTTAAAAACTTGGAAGAAATGTTGGAATATGTCTGAAAGCAAGAAATAAATCGGTTTAATACAAATAACCTTCTTGTTAAGATTTGAAATTTGTTCATTGTTACATAGAGGTTGTAATCTGAGATGGGTCTGCTTTAATTCATCTTTCACTAACCATGATTTTTTTAAGGTTTCGCTTTAGATTGTATGTTTGTAATTTTTAGAAGGTCTCTGATATATTTTCATATGATTTTTTTTTTTTAATTAGTAAGAAACATGTCGTTTATGTATGCCTTGAGGTTACATTCGAAATGTGTGGAAATTTCTTTGTTGATGAACCGCTGGTATGTTGCCTTGATGTTGTTGAAGACGAAGGTCATGACCTTACAACAATACAGCCCCTTCTCCACAATGAATATCGTATCCTATTGATCATCCTCATGCATTTGTATATGGTTGTAAATTGAATAAACATCGATGAATGATAACATTATGTTCCAAGATGTTGCATCAACGAGTTCTATCTCAGGTAGCGAAAACGGGTCATTCATGCTAGATTTGTTGAGGTCCGTACAATTAATGCATATCTTTCATTTAATGTACTTATTCTTAATAAATGTCAAGTGTATTGTCCATATCGAGTTATTTAACTCACATATATAATCGATTATGGTGAGTTTATTTATTTCTGTAATTATGGTTTTTGTGTTTGGTTTGAAATGAGCTTTTATCTTGCTAGATTGGTCATTAGTTTGTGTCTACTATGAGTTTATGGCATGTTACATTGGCTGAGAATCTAGTTACATAATTGACGCTCTAAGTGAACATGTAGAGATTGTATCGTAGATATGTGGGCAATTTGAAACGTATTGTAGTGTTGATACCTCATCCCAGTCTTAGTGTTTTAGTACCATTTAATGGATTAATAACATAGAGGGGATCTCATGGATCATCCATGTTGTCTATAATGACCGGGTCCCCGACTAATTTCTACTTTTAAGAATAATAAGGTCGAGTATCATTTCGATATATAATTTTATCTTCTTGGATGACTGTGACTTTCCCTTGGATCGAATAACATAGACATTGGTGCATAGTGGATATGATATTGTGCATGTAGTTCAACCATGATCGACCCATGATGATATTGTAGAAACATGGGGCATCGACTACCATAAAGAGGCATCACACATTTTTTATGTACTCTCATAAGCCAAAGACGATGTCTAACATGATCTCTCCTAGCACGTTGATGTCAAATCCTGTAAAACATGTCAAGATCCTTTGAGATGGGACCACCATTGGTGCGCCACTGATTTTATTATATGCACTTTTATATATAATGTTAGCTGAGCTTCATGTGTTGATCATGACGCAATGGATTACTATATTTGCTAGTTTGATCGTAACTAACATGACATCATTGTGTTGTGATGTAGCGTCTCTCAATTCATCATGCTTAAATCTTCATATATAATACGGGTTACATTAAATGTGTGTAGATGTATGCACTGGGGCTGCGTTTCCAACTCGCCCACATGTCACTTATTAGATTTTTATGAGACTCTAGAAATATATCTCTACCAAAAATGACTCAAATGGCTTGCCTATTGGGGTTTATATCCAAATATTCATCACCTAAGATTTTAATGATTGTTTTATTTTCATTGATGCACGTTCTCCATCCCTCTCTCTCCTTGGTAAGGGCTCTCGAGCGATTGAAAAATGTCAAGGCTCGTTGTCATTTTTTCTTCTCATAAACTCCAAGATTTTTCCATCGTCTACCAAATATTGGATGTGGGCTTGTAATTCTTGGTTTAGTATGCAAAATCACCATGAGACTTACAATATTTGCTTTTGTTTCTATGTTTTTTTATGCTACTAATTATTCCAGTCTTTGGTAAAAGACCATATTTTTTATCTGTTCATAAATGGTTTTCAGATTCTTAGTTAGTTTGGCGAATGGACCGTGTGGTAAGAGGTCTGGTCGTCGATCAATGTCGTTATGAGTATTGTCACCTCGTGATCTACTTCGATAATTTTCATTTAAAATTATCGGTTTTGGTAATTGTTCGTTATGGGTCTCGAGTGTATTCCTTGAGCATCTTATTTAGTCGCAACTTAGAATGACTAATATAGTCCTCATCATCATTTATTATATTAGACGTGATAAAATTATTATGGAAACTCATGCATCATATCTTGTAGTTTTTTATAATTCCAGGTGGTAAAATGTTGAACCAAGTTAAAATATTTTCCCGTAATGTCAATAAAATTCTTTGCATTTCATTCTATCATCCGCCCTAAATGTATCATCTCATTGTTTATTGCTCGATGTGATGTTTCAAATCTCCATCGTCATTGTACTTGTTCATCTTGTGGCTATTGTAGTTGGGTGGTAAATCATCATACAAGATTTATGAGGCCAATGAGGAGTTGTCACCTAGTTGTTCGTCGTCATTGTCATACATGTTGACACCTTCGTAATAGTTCATTTTACACAATAACATAAAAGTTTATAGTGCCATGGCCTTTACCAACTGTTGGTCGTGTTTTTATTTTTCCTAGGAACGTATGTTGACTTGTACCCCTACAATTGCTAATTGAAATTTATGCTTGACGATATTCCTTACTGAACTCTTGACTATTTGGTAAGGATCAAATATATAAATATGAACCTTAAATATATAAAATGTAAAGTTAATAAATATAGTAGACTAATATTAATCTTCTGACGGTCATAATGGTATGATGGTATTGTTAGAGAACATGACGTTTATAAATTTTTTCTAGTCTCAACAGTTTTTTAAGAACAAAATAAATCGTTTTGGTAGACCCACACGAAAAGATAATATCATAAAAATAAAAATACAAGTATTTCAGGTCCGCCACTAATCGAACCCGTAATTTTTAAATGGAAATACATTATAGCCGATATCGCTAGACGACAATTCAGTATTTGCTTGTAAACTGAGATATATGGCATATAGTTCTTTTGTCACTACAAAGTTACATTATCTAGTGTTTAATATTTTAATCTACGTGTTATAAAATTTGAATGTATATTATGTTTTCAAACCGAATACCAATGTGTATCAAGCTTTCGAGTTAGATCATATACGTTCACACTTTATCCATTTTACGTAAAATTATCTTACATCTTTTATTAAAATCAAATTATTCTTTTTCGTTTTTAATAACATGATTATTTTTATGTTTTTATGATTTCATCAAAAAATGAAAATTTAATTTGATTATTTTATTTTTTTAAATATAAATTGACTTTTTAAAAAAATATAAAAAGTTTATGCACTACTCGTCCTCGCCCAAATTTACCAAAAAATATCGCTCTGGTCACCAGAAAAATGAAGCACGATATATTGTTTTTTAAAAAACCAAAATTTATAATAAACAAAATAAATATATGCTTTCTGGATTGAAACTGTCACCCTGTGTGGTTTACTTTCTGGCGTTGGTTTACAGGTTAAATCTGCATCAGTCTGACGGTTTAACTTCTGGCGTTGATTTACCGGTTATTTCATAAACAAATATACATTATAAATTTATAAAAAATTATATATAGTGTTAGATAATTAAATCTATTCAATATAGTATATTCTAACTTTACGTACTACTTGTAATATTATATTTTGCTATTTTGAATTATAAAGTGTGTGGTTTTACATAACTAACTATCAAATCAATGTAGGCTTAGTTCCTAATACAGCGGAGAAAAGCTACCTAGAGTGATGCAAAATGCTTTTTTAATTCTCTCTCCACCCCAATGTCGACCTGAAAGGTCATTCATTATCCCAACTAAATACTCTTAATTAATTAACAAACAGATTATTAAAATCTCAAACTTTTAGAAAAAGGGGTTATTACTACTATAGTCTATAAGATTAACTTAAAACAGAGTACTTATTTCTTTTCTTTTCTTTTAGTAATAGAAAGGGTTTCTGAGAATATTATTAATCCAGGACTCCGTACCACTAATTACGTCTCCCCTTCCTCATTTAACTTTGTTTTTCTTTCTATTGTACTAAAACAAGTTATAATAAACATATAAAAAAAATAGTGGCTAGGACTGTTTTTTGTTTTTGGTTATTTGAGTTTTGATGAAAATAGAATTTAAGATGTGATGCTTATCTAAACCACAAATAAAAATGTGTTTATAATTATATCCACGCTAAGACCACAATTCTCAAATGAAGTATTCAAATTATTCGAATTATTTGTATCAACTATGTAAATCTATGCGATCGACTGTATACGGATGCTAGGCTTTTTTTGGGAAACCAGTCAAAAATAATTTTCAAATGTGATAGTGGTGTTTTAACTATTCTGACAACTTTATTTATTTATATATAATCAAAATAGTATTTAGTATAACTAAAATACCGATTTAGATTAAAAATTATTAACATAAATGACGGGCATGTAATTTGTTAGCAATCGGCATATAATCTTATATGAATGGTAAGTTTTTATAAAGATGAAGGAAAAAATATATTGATTGATTTTATACTCGTGGTTAGATAAATATTGTTATTGTAATATGTAATATGTAATATAATATATAATTTTTTTTTAATTTCAATCAATAAACATAATACATTCTTTATCATTTTTTAATTTTTTAGTTTTTTTAATCCTTAACCATATTTATTTCTATCATTGTTCAAAAGCCCTTGTATCGTTTATATTCGGATCAGTCTCCACTTCGTCCAATCCAACGATCCAAATTTATCGACATCAATTAGCATGAAGAGTCGATGACTGCAACAAAAAAAATCATAAAATCACCAAAAACAGAGCTTTTGGTTGAGCTATTAATGGAAGAAAATGTTCAAAATTCTATCTTGCAAAAGCAATTGTTAGTGGGAGTTTCAAAAGTCGAACGAGATAACCAAACAATGGATCATACAAGCGGATACAGTCACCCATAGAGTAAGGAGAGATGAAGTAGAAGAAAAAAATTAGATTAATGAAAGATAAACCCTTTAAGAGCCCCCCTAATATCACAAAACAATTGGCAATAATCGCCCATTTAGACCTAACGAGAATGACAAACCTATAATAAAAAATTCCAAGGGATCATGACCTCAAATAGTATATTTGTTTGAGGAAGACTCTTAGTACTATACAAAAGCTGGCACCTTCAACTCGACAAATGATCCTCAAACATCGAGAATATTCTTCATCATGATGCAATGATATCATGACAATCATTTGATGAGTGAATATCGTAAACGAGGCGATCCGGAAGACCATACCTGGAAATTTAATGATGACATACAAAAGTATGAAGTCGACGACACAACTAAGTGGCGAGCTCTTGCCCTAACCTAAGGGGAAGAGCAATGTTGTGGTTTAACTATCTTCCAAAAGATTGCACCAAAAATTACGAAATACTTTCTGAACTTTCATAACTACTTTGTGTGACCTAATTTGATGTCATTGGACGGGGATTACATAATCTGTTGCAAACAAATGGTTAAAGAGAGCCTAAAGTAATATACTAAAATATTTGTTATGACAAAATCTCAACTATAATATTGTTATGACTGAGTGAATGTAACATCATTAACATTAGAGGCAAAAAAGACATTTTCATACAAATTTTTGAAGAGTTAGGACTTATAGTTCGAAGATATGCTTCAATAAGTAGAACACCAAATTATAATAAAATAGGAAGCCTTATAAAATTAAAACGACATAAAGCACACTAGTGCAAAAATCAAAGAGCTGAGGAATAAGTTTGCTTTGGCATCAGCCAGGATGAGATTACACTTATATTGGAAATAATCAAGAATGAATTGCAAGGAAAACAAAATCATGCGAGGTAAAGGTCAGTCAAACAGATTATCTTTAGAATAGAACAAAAATCAACTAGGGCCCGAAGAAGAAACCAATGGCAGGAACGAAAGTTGTAAGCTTGGTTGTATCAATGTAAAAAAAATTATTTATCTTTGTTGAACATAAACTATACAAGAAAAGAAAAACCCAATAATCGTGTCAAAAAAATAAGACATGGTTCAAGTGAGGCCATAAAGCATATTTTCCAAGCAGTTGAGGCCCAAATGGGCGCTAAAGATAAAAGAAGTTGTGACAAGCGCGCAAGGAAAGAAAAAAGATGAATTAAATCTAGATTTATATAAAGATATACAGCCAAACGTGAAATGGAATTTTTTTTTGAATTCTTACGAAAGTCAGCGTCAAGAAATCTACATCAAAATATATTATTTTTAGACGATGAATTGATGAAGATTAAATTCTAAATCGATGATGAAATGCTTATAACACAAAAATTGGCATACATTAATTCAACAAGATAAAGATTGATGATGGTTGATCGGCAAACATATTATACAAAGAATCATATGAAATAATAAGATGATCACTTTCTTTAAATTAAAACCAAACGACTAGGCTCGCAGGTGTAAGAATTCTTGTGTTAGGAAAAATAACACAGGGTGTGGCCATCAGAAATCAGAGTTAAAAAAAGTTATAATTTTTTTTCTTCATGATAATGGATACATCAGCACAACATGAAGTAATTATAAAACGATAATGGCTTATCTATTTGAAAACGGTTGCATCTATGATTAATGAGTGCCTTAAATATATTGTGAGTAACCATGACGGAGAAGCTAAATTCTCCAAAACATATGCTCGGATGGGGAAAAAATTATAATTGTACAAATAAATAACTCAAATATAGACTTTAAAAGAAAGACCAATATATATATATATATATATAGAAACCCTCCGCATGTAAGAAGGAGTAAACGTTGTAGAATAATGTTACGACCTAAACAACATATTTTCCTAATGTCATTCGGACCAATATAACTTTAAAGCAGACAAGATACAAAATCTAAACAAAAAATATCTATTGTGAGTCACTGATGATATTAACAATACTGCAGCAAGGAAACATCCTGCACCGATACTTAGCAATGACAAACTATAAAATCAGGTAAAAATCAAATATGAGGGAAATAAGTAAGACATATCAAGTAAGTAAATGTTTACTAGCCAGCAGAAACTAGATATTTGTAATTAGAAAACTAGCTCTAGAATTAGTGATTTAATGTATAAAAATAAGACCGCCTTTTTTAAGCACACTTTACAATCGTACCAATCTTCTTCCCCTTGTGGAATGTATTGCAAAAGCCTTATGTCTCAGGGATATTAACTAAATTATTAGTAGATATTACGATATAAATTTCGAACCTAAAATGACAATAAAAACCTAATCCATAGTTGACTTTTTAATAGAAATTCATTCTGAAAGAACAATCGTCAGAAATGACAATTTATAAAATACATGGAAAGTCAAAACTAATGGAAGAAGTAATAATCAGAGCTCAATGGCAAGAACACAACTCATCTCCTTAGATTGTGATATTAAATAGCAATCCATACGGTTTGGATTCTCAACATCAAATAATAAAGCAAAAGATAAGGCATCAATTGTAGGACGTTGGTCGGCAAAAATCTGCAAAAGAAAATGTAATACTTTTAACTAACTTCTAACTAGTAGTTATCCAAATGATTGATCAGACTAACACAGAAAAGGATAAAATTATCCTATATTTAAAGGATTTATGATGGTTGACCTCCTGATTCGAGCATGTTGATTCAAACAAGTGCCAAATGCATAAATTATAATTGTCGGTGCATTGGTTTCTTCGACCTGCGCATCCTCAATGCTAAGCATGATATTATAAGAAAGATCATCAATCACTTCTTCAAACTACTTCATTTCAATGTATACGTCTGAAGGGACAATGATAATTGAAGGCAACAAATAGGAGGAAGATTGGCAAACATTAATAAAAAAATAACGTCATTCAAGGCATATTACGTAAAAATTAAGGCAAAACAAGAAGGATAAGAACATTATCCTCAAGATACGTGTAGACAACAAAAATATTATAAAAATAGGATTATCACAATCTATGCTAAGATATTTAAGCATGGACGAAGCACTCTTCGCAATGGAAGAGTTACACAATGGATAATGAGGCGCTCATTATGGATATAAAGCTCTTATTAAAAGAATAATATTGTAAGGGTATTCTTGGCCAATCCTTATGAATGATAAAACAAGAAAGTGAGGACATGCGATACATACCAAAATTTCACAAATTCAATCCAAGTTCTAGCACTATTATTAGAAACAATATCAGAAGCCATCCAATGTGGGAGATGGGGCATGGAAATCGTTGGCTTATTACCAATAGCTTCAAAATAAAGAAAATGCATATCATCACATATAGTGCTTCTCATTTTCATCCTCAAGAAAAAGGACAAGTCGAAGTGACTAACATAATGATAACTGAGAACATAAAAAAGATGCTGGATGAAGCAACATAAAATTGGTTGGGGACCTACAAGATGTTCGATGGTCATACCGAACGACTCTAAGAACTACTATAGAAGAAACATTGTATGTCATGATATATGGTATAGAATAATTAATACCAATATAAATATCTAGAATATCCTAGAGGATCGCAACAAAGAATGAAGAAACTAATGATCAAAACAGAAGAATGGAAGTCGACTTAGTCAAAGAAAAAATAACAAAATATTCTTTCGATCAGAGTAATATAAAACACTAATGAGAAGTAAATATAATAACAAAGTTCAGTTCATGAATTTTCGAATCAGGGGACAAAGTAAGGAGAAATGTATTTTAACATAAAAAAGACTTAGAAAGATAAACCTAACGAGGGAAAGACCATTCACGATTGAAGTTAATATAAATCCATGAACTTACACATTCGTGTATGAAAACAAAAACCAAGTTTGTTACCCATGTAACATAGAGAATTGGAAACTCTATCATAGTACTGCGGACTAAAGAGCTTGTACCTTACTACTCGTGTAAATTGTATTTATTAAACTACATAATTTCCTCCATTGGTAGTACATGAAGGTTTTAATGAGACATTCAACATTAATAAAATTATTTTATTTCCAAAATATGGTTTATCTTTTTTTTTAATATAGTAAATATAATACACATAAAAATTTGAATCAAAATAAACAGTCAAATAATGTCAAAACACAATATGAAAAATAGTAAAGTAAAAAATAAATCAAATTATAAATGCCGAAGAATATTACGAATAGAAAATATATATCAGAATGATTCTGAAAAAAATCAATCTATAAAATGCACATCTGTAAATAAAAAGATCAAAAGCAAGAAAATGTTTAAGGAGTAATCAAATTCCATAAAAAATTGAATATGTTTCAGATGATAAAAGAATCACCATGCCTACCATGGAAAACATAAATAATTAGTTGATGGCATGAATCCTCATAAAGGATAATAAAAATAATATGGATAACGAAGAGTTAACCCATATTAAAAATATATACCGTTTAAAAAAAGACTCGTTCATACAAAAAACGATTACTCGCTAAAACAACATCTTGCAAAATACAACAAAAATATTTTAAAAATTTATAGAGAATAAAACAAAATTCTTCGAATGCAAAGAATATATCGACAATAAATTATACTTGTTTAAAAGAAGAAGAAACAATGGTGATAGAGTCAACACTCGTCGTTGAAACATTATTGTTTGCCACAACACCCGCTACAACACCACTGGAATGAGCGTAAAAACATATAACCTCTCCTCATAAGCATCCAAGTTTAAACAATGAGCGATGTTAGAAATAGGAGCACAACACCAAAGGCTATCCAAATTAACTTCATGAAATAGAGAATGAAAATCTATGATCATCCTACTACGCGCACAACCAGATGATTTCCAAGCACCATAAGAAATTATCGTGCCAAAGCAGGATGTTCACTGAACCGATCCTCGCATTCATCAAATAATGTCTTACGTGCAACAAGGAACTCCTTTTGTGAAGTCTAGTAATCAGAGTTCATACAGCTAATTTCTTTTGCAGCTCGAAAGCATAAGTTTTAGGAGCTAAAAGCTGTTGGTCAGCGCACGACCAAAGTTGTTTCAAAACATTAAGTGCAAAAAACTAATCAGTAATTTTATTCATTACATCTCTTATTATTTCATTTTGCATTAGCATAATCCTTTCAAAAAACAAAGAAGATAAGTAGTTTTTACTCAGATCATGACAAGTACAAAGCAAAACACAACCCAACTGACTAGTAACCCATGACTTAAACTCCAATTCTTTACGGGTATCTTAGAGCTTATCATTCAAATATTACTGAGATGGGGTCATCTCCTCCAAATAAGCTCTAAGACCATCGTTTCTTCCTATAGGCTCACATGCTCCCTCAAGTAGTTTTTTTAAAATCAACAATATGATTCAATGGGTCAATGTTAGAACTATGCATTGTTGACAACCCACTAAATATAATCTAAAATAATAATTGATACCAATCTTTATAAGAGTCACAGAGAAGTAAAAAACAAAAAAATGCAAAATACTAGCTTACCTCAGAACCCAGGCTCAGTTGTCTCTGTACCAAGTCCAAAGAGGAACAATCAACATATAGACTCATTTGTATCGCACACTCATCATAATGAAAATATATATTAGGGTTTGTTCTTGCTAAAAATAGCAAAAAAAGCATAGCCAAAATAGAATCATGCTGAGAAAAAGATATAACATTTGGGAAAACATTAATCCCAAAACTCGAACCAACAAATATATGATAAGGAAAAAATATACTTCATGCATTCAAAGAAATACCACCATATGTAATAGAAATATTTGATACATTATAGCACAAATCAGAATAATCAGTTGAAAAATTAAGAAGAGTATGAATGACAAGCAAACGATTAAAACAACCAGGATATGCAAGACCACTCCCCTCAAGCTTAACACCACCTCCTGTAGAAGTCAAGATTATTGTGGAATGAACGGGATTGATAGACATAACATCAATATTCTGGTATATATTAGGCATTAGCTCATCAGAAGACATGATATAAGGCACTGAATAAGAAGATACTAACGATTCAACAAGACACTTTTTATTTTTTGCTTGTTAAATATTTGAATAAGCTTATGCTGCTCTTTATTGAAGCACATATCAAAAATTTCTTTAATCTTACCCATAAAATATTCAACTACGAGGGCATGATGATATTCGTTGATACATACTTTGTCTGATCCAAAATCGGGAACAAAATATTCTAAATAATGGAGGAACAAATGGGTGGCTTCGATAACAGCAGCTTCATTAACTAATTCAGGATTGTCTATAGTAACACTAATAACAGAGGAACAACCAATAATTTTAGAAAATTTTAAGTTTTTTACTTGATGTTACAACTCCTTCAACATCGAGCACGCCCACGAATAAAGAGCAAAACTCATTTTCTTACCCCAACAAATCAGTAACTGTTACAATAACATAACCGATAGAGGGAACACTAAATTTTTTCATGTGGCTTATTAGAAGGGCCAATAATGGAATCTTCAACTTTTTTAAGACGAGCCATCAAGAGAGAATTATCAACGGAATTTGTGGCAATGGGCTTATTGACAACATTTTTATTTTTTGAAGGTGATTTCATAACTTTCTTTAACGGGCTAAACCTACCAGCAAAACATATAGCTGAAGAAAGAGAATATAAAACTTACCTAAATCCTTCAAACCACACAACATTATACTTTCAACAAATTACTCGTGAGTAAGAAATTAAAAATAAAAGATAAAAAAATTTATAGTATATGCTATCAAATTAGAATACAACTCTTTGATTCTTTCTAGCCTTCCTCTCCTCATGGGAAATGTTTCGATAGGGTTGCAAATAAATTACAGGGATAAAATTAAGATACGAAATAAATAACAAGAAAATAAGGAAATGCGAATATAAAAATTATATTTCATAGACAACACTCTACTAATTGGGGGAATAGACCAACCACGATCTGCCTCCTGATTTCAAGAAATAAAGGAGAATCTCTTCTTTAATATATTGTTGGTAGAAGGAAGATTAGTATGAACTTTGAAAAATCTCATTATATCAACATAAAAAAAATTTCGATCTAGATAATATGAGATTCCCGGCAAAAAACTCTTAAGTTCTAAAGTGACAACCAAGTTTCGTCACCAGAATTATATAACACATAAGTAACCTCCAACAATTTAGAGATCAACACTCAAAGGTAAGCGTATACCTTGGTCTAACATACAACACCAGAATACAACTTCGCCATCAACAACATGAAACAAAGTCTAGACATGGAACATGAGATCTAACAATAACTCTTTCAGAAATACACTAGTAAACACATTTATGATTGTATTCATCTCTAGAAAAATATTGATAAGTATGATTGGATACTTCCTTCAACTGCTCAAGAGTCATATCATCCAAACTCCTAAAAGTATTATTCTCCAAAGGAAAAGACGCACATGACAAACAAACCTTAATAATGGACGTGTCGTTCCCATAAAAATAATCGAATCGGTAACAAATACATGAGTAATACTATGACCAGATGTGTTTCCCTAACTGTAGTGACTTTTTTTTTCACAACACGAGTACAAACAAACCGAGGAGGTTCAAGAACAAATGTTTCAACAGGGAGCGCACCACATTCAGAACGACTAACTTTGGTATTGTCATTATCAGTATCATTACTATCTCCCTCTTGTATTCCCATTTAAAAAAAACAAATCTTGGAAAAACAAAACAAACAATCGAGACAATAAATGGAAAGAATGAAGCAAGATATAAAAAAATAGATGAAAAATATTTAGCAAAAATTGTATAACACTACAGGTACCATATCTGACGGTCAGAGGTAGAAAAAAAATGAAGGGTCAAAATGAAAGTAATCCAAAAGACGAAATGCATATCTATAAAGTAAGTAATTTTATTACACATATATTACTGTCAGTTTCATTACATTAAAAAGTTATTCAAATAAACCTTATAATTCCAAACATATAATTGTTTAAAAATACTAAAAAAACTATTAAAACAATAAGTTAAGCATGAAACTATGTTATTCGTAATTTTCTTATGCTAAGAAACGAAAAATAATTGCTTTGACCAAATGGATAAGAATATAAAGATTAAACTGATAGTTTTGGCCTGTGAAAAGCCTAAGATGGTCAATGAAGGAACTGATTCATTATACTCCAATACTATATTTAGTTGGAAACAAAATAAGGGTTACAATGCAAAATATGTTCCATACAAAATATTAGATGCAAGCAATATTTAGCTTCAATTCAGTTTTATTGCCTTTCTATTTAGTCTTCAAGCATAACTAACAGGGCTATTTATAACAAAAACATAATAATATATTCCTTTCAATATCATATTTCTTCCCTCATTTTTTATTAAAGGCTATGGAGGCTATTGAAATACTTATTCAAATATGCTAAGACAAAATCAGAAAATTGATTAAATAAAGAAACACAAAGCAAGAACAAAGAAAGTAGAAGGAAAAATAAAAGAAGTTGAATAACAAAATAAAGAAAATCGAAGCAAGAATAATCATTTCACAATGCCACATGACTTTAAAGCATCATCAACGACAAATCAAAACCTCTAAATGAATGATAAAATTCAAAGATCGAACAATAATCTAACATAGAAATTAAAAGACAAATGATACTCTGAAAAAACCAAATACGCAATGAAATAAAAGTATGAGTTGTGACAAAGATCGAAGAAGACTTTAACCGATAATAATACCGTTTCGAGTAATATCGGGTTAGTCTTCTTTCGTTTCTCTCATCAAGACATAATCTTATCCAAACATGTAAATATCTATTTAGACTAAGTCAAAGATACATTTAACTGCATATCTTAGTGGTTAGAGAAATATCATTCATTATCCTCGTATATATGAGGGATACTTATTGTAACAAGACCTACATATAAATGTCGAACTTTGATCAATAAACATTATACATTCTTTACAATTTCTTTTACTTTTTAGATTCTATAATTCTCAATAGTATTTATTCTCATTGTTGTTCCTAAGAACCTACATCGTTTACACTCGTAGTAGTCTCTGTTTTGGTCAACCCTAGCGATCCACATTTTCTACATTAGTAAATATTTGTTTTAAATTTTAGATTAAATTTGAAATCTATATAAAACTAATTTTTGACCAATAATCACATTAATATAGTATTTTAAGAATGATTGTTATGTTATTTGATAACATGATATTATTCTATTTTTACACTCAAATATTAAAGATTTTAGTTGATTATTAAAATTAAAAATTATGTAATGATTGTTAAATTTTGATTAAATAAAAATATTATAAAATATATTTTAAAATGTGTTTGAAAAAAATAATGAAAAATATTTTTGAAAGATTAAGATTCATATTCGTGCTCACATGTTATGTGTTTATAAATAAAATTATATTTTGTACGCACATCACGTGTTCGCCATGATAAGAACATGCTTTTGTCATGATATGGTACATAAAAGCTAAACATAGAGAGTAATATGAGATATGTTGTCGAAAAAACAACAGGACTAGTTATGTTAAATGTGCAAAGCTTCCGAAAGTATCTAGGTTTAAAGTTATTTACTTATTTTGGTCATGCACATAGTGGCAACCCGAGTGTTATTGCAACTATGTGATTCAAAATAATAAGATATGTGTAATTTGTCCCGAGTGTTATTGCAACTACGTGATTCAAAATAGTAAGATACGTGTAATTTGTATGGCATTCGTCACGACGAGCCATGTTGTTGGTCGTAAAAAAATGAGGCATTAACAACTATTTAAAATTTTGTTTTCTTGGGTTATATTGTTTTTGAAACTATGTGTTGGTTATTACCCTTTAATACTGTAATGAAAATGATATTGTTAAGAGTTAATACCATTTGAAAAATACATTAAATTTAAGACATTGTTGAAATTTATCTTTTCGTAGTAATTAAATTTAATGTATTTTTCAAATGATATTAACTCTTAACAATATCATTTTCGTTATAGTATTAAAGACATTGTTTAAATTTATCTTTGCATATTAATTAAATTTATTGAGATTAAATTTATTTTCATATTACTTCTAATAAACGCTTAAGGTTTTTCATATGAAAAATATTTTAAAATAGACTAAATATTTTGTAAGGGTATATATAATTATTAGAGAAAATCATAGCCAATACATCTCTCAAACCTCTTACAAAAAGAAGTGTTTCATATCAAATTATAACTAAACGCTCATATAAGATTTGTTTTATATCATTTTCATTTTCTAATATTAAGTTCTTAAATACCATTATGACTTCCGAAAATACAAGCTAAACCATCAAACTCGTAAACTAATACTTTATCTTCTTTCACAGATTTGATCATACCAACTTCACAAGATAACATGATAAGCTTAATTTTCTCCTCATCACTCATAAATGTGTCTATATACTAAATCCAAGATTTTTTAAACTTCTCGATAGAACCACTGATGATATCTTTACATAAATAGGAAAGTAAATATATATGATATAAAATACGAAGAGACATGTTCTTAATGTACTATCTGATTGACCTTATTATCTCATAAAAATGAAACTTTAAGGCTAAAAGTATAAAATAAAATTGAGTTAAAAAAACAAAAATAAAGGTGAATGTATAAAAAAATCTTAATTTTTGGGTAGTCTCATTTGTAGTTCATAGATATAAAATATTTTATCTTATAAACTTTTAACTTTAATTAATTATAAACAAGTTCGTCTTTGTTAATTGCATGGTTTAAAAAAAACTAAAGTATCATTACATCATTCGTGGTAAATAAGGAAACTAAAAACTTGTTTCAATAAAATGTAGGGGTATCTTGATTTTTATAGACTATATATTTTAAAATGTATAAATTGGGTTAATAAACGATAAAATATGATTTTATTGGCTACATATTAGGCAACAAAACTTATAGGTTACTAGACTTAGAGTATATTAATGTGTTTGAATCTTATAAATTCAAGGTATCTAAATAAATGTCATATACTAGTTCCAAAACTTTAATAGTTACATAAAAGGACCAAAACAATCTAAGAAAGTACATATGATTGAAGAACAACCGACAAGTCTTCTAATAGTCAAATAAATTTTTTATTAAGGTGTTAGGAACTGCAAGTACATTTTCAAACGATATATTTTCATTTATTCAAAGATATATGTGAAGAGATTACTCAAAATATTTTGATGGTATTTTCCTTAGAAGACGATCTTAAAACTTCCAAATAGACTATTTTTTTAGATACTATGTGTTTTTGGTAAAAATGTCATTAATAATATAATAAGATCCATGATTCATAACCACACTTAAGAATTAACTCGTTTTTTGGATTAAAACCCAATTATATGTAAGTAAATATTTTGAAGAAAAGACACTCTGGCTTGAAACATACAATTGTTCAATATTAAATTGGTATATACACATTTACGGAAAGAATTGCATTGTTTTTATGCATATACTTAATTTTGAAGAATTTTATATATTTATTATATCAATATATAATCTTAAGGTTTACGCATGTGAAGTCTTTGGTTTATAAAAAAACCAATCTTGTTAAAAAAAATATGTTTGTAAAATTCAAATGAATAAATATATTATTCAATTTATATAAATTTTAATGAAAAGACGAAATGTATCTTTTAATTAAATTTAAATATATGGTAACAATATAAATCATGAGGATAATTAAGTAAGGTTTATCGTAACGTGTGTGCCACAATCAATTATTTAATTCTGGCCGAATTCACTGCAGCAACGAGCCTTCTTTCCATTTGGATGTTGTTGTGGTAAACATACATGGTCATCGTTGTAATTGTTACTGTTAAATAGTGAACAAAAGAGAGAAAAGAGAACGGCTAGGGTTTTGTATTATTTAGAAAGTGTGTATTACATATAGTCTAAATCTATTATTTATAGATAAACTATATGGGCTAATGGGCTTAGGCCTTATATCTCTAACACCCTCTCTCAAACTCGCAATGCTTATTCTTGCATTGTGAGTTTGTTACACAAAATAAATAAAAAACAAAATTGAAACATCAACGAATCAAAACAAAACATCAAAACCAAAATCGAAATGTCAAAACCCAAAAATCAAACTCCAATCTTCAAACTCCAATCTTCAAGCTCCAATCTCCAAACTCCAAAACTAAAAACTAATCCAAACGAAATCCAAACACCAAACGAATCTAAACGAAGTCAAGCAAAGCCAAGCAAAGCCAAAACAAAACCAAACAAGTCCAAACGAAGCCAAACGAATCCAAACGAAGCCAGAACAAAGCCAAACAAATCCAAACGAATCCAAAACAAAGCCAAACAAGTCCAAACGAAGTCAAAACGAATCCAAATGAAGCCAAACTAATCCAAATGAAGCCAAACTAATCCAAACGAAACCAAACGAATCCAAATAAAGCCAAACAAATCCAAAACAAAGCTAAACAAATCCAAAACAAAGCTAAACAAATCCAAACGAATCCAAAGCAAGCCAAACCCAGCCAAACGAATCCAAACAACTTCAAACGAAGCTAAACGAAATCTATAAACGAAGAACAACATCTAAACACCAAAACAAAATCCAAACGAAATCTCAATGCCAAATACCCAAACAAATCCAATCTCAAATCCAAATACCAAACTAATATCCAAAAACCAAACTAAATTCAATTTCCAATTTCTAATTGCCAATTTTAAATTTTCAAAATCAAAATCAAAATCAAAATCAATTTGAATTCACGGTTTTACCAACAAGACTGCAGCACTGTTCCAGTTGCGATTTCTCCCAAACCGTAGCACTGAATCATAATCCGACCGGTCATATTGAAGGGTTGGATGTCCCGAACATGCTCTCCAAAATTCAGTAAAAACTGACACATTTGCCTTTCGATCGGACCGTTTTATTGGAGCTGCACACAGCAGATCCGAAAACTGAAAACTATATCTATTCTGACGAAAAACAGATCAAAATTTCCAACACAAATCCAATCGAAAAACAAGATACAAAAAATGGAAATCACACAAAAGCAGATCCAAAACAATATCAATACATAATCCAAAATTGTCGAACATATCCAAGATTTCCAAATAAATCCAATTCCAAACCGAAATCCAATACTACGAAATTGAATACCTGGTAGATCTACAAAACAGGGGGATCGCGACGGTTCCCCGATCAGATCAACCTGGCTCTGATACCATGTTAAATAGTGAACAAAAGAGAAAAAAAAGAACGGTTAGGGTTTTGTATTATTTAGAAAGTGTGTATTACATAAAGTCTAAATCTATTATTTATAGATAAACTATATGGGCTAATGGGCTTAGGCCTTATATCTCTAACAGTTACAATTTGTATGCCAGTGAGAAATTCGACGATACAACAATTCAAAATCGTGTTTTTATTGTCTTTATTTTGATAATTATGTTGTTTTTGAGGGACAACTTAACACTATATGGAGTGAAGAAGTATTTATTGGATACCATCAATTCATACATTAATTATTAAACATATACATTCTATATATATATATATATATATATTAATTTATATTCACTAAGTTTATTTATATAATTTATTTTCTTGATGCATAACATATATTATAGTGGTTGTTGTAGCAAAGAGAATATTTCAAAGCAAACAAAAAGAATCGTATTAATGAAGTTATATCTTTTGAAAAATAAATTTAACGTGTGTGTCAAACTCTCTCAAATAATTTTTTAAACTAAGTTTCCTATATAATTAAGTAAGATTATTAATTACATTTTTATTTTTTAACAAACATTTAATAAACAATGTTATGAAATTAGAATTAAAATCAACATAATTAACGAATAGTTTGTTGATAGAGTTTGTGTTATAAATTAAATTTGTCCATGCATATTACTTAAACACGATTTAGAAAATTGGTAAACAAAATATGGATAAATTATGTGTCATTTCTTATACCAATGTTTACGTATTCTTGTTGTTATTTAAGGTGACCTCCTATGTTTTATCATAATCTTTTTTGTATGTTAGAGTTTTCGATGATGATATCTTTTTAATAAGCTAAAAATATATATCTTCAAATTTATAATAAAAAATCAAAATATAAATTTTTAGATTAAATTTGTTATTATATTAGGTGATAATTTGTAGACAAAACATTTTAAAATAGTTTGGATTTCATTTCTTAAATAAAAACATTTGTTTATTTTAATATGAAAAATACAATATAAAATAAAATAAAATGTATAAAATATTTATTTATTTTAATAAAATAACTAAATTATTGTTATTATGAAAATCACAATATTCGAGTTTTGGTTACTGGCCGAGACTTTGCCTCAATGATGTTGAACTCTATGCAAGTGTGACATGAAGGAATAAAACTTAAACTCGTAAGTTCTAAACTCAAAGTTAGTAAGAAGAACACGAAATACAAAATGAATCACACAACACACAATATTAACATGATTCATATTGTGAAGAAATTTTACATCTAAGAGCAACAAAATATTAATTTGATTTAGAAAATAAATTATAAGAAAAACTATTGAACACAATTAACATAGTATTCTTCCATATTATGTTCCAGGGCTTCTTAAGCTTATAGAAAGAATTGTTACCACACAGTATTTCCCTCAATGTTTATCTTTTAAGAAAATTCCTAACATTTATTCTCTCTCTAAAACTCAATAATGCTCTATTCCTTATCGTAACGCCGCTTCAACAACAACTTCATACTTCTTCTTGATATATATAGAACTAAAGATGAGATAAATAAACACTCAAAGCTCAAGATATTAGTTGAAATTTTGTTCTCACAAACATATGAGAGGTACTGGTACCATGCCCATGACCCGTATTGTCTTTACTATTACTCACATGTAGTGACACTAACCTCTCACATATGTATGTCATTTCTATTTCCGACCAATCTTCAAGCACACTCAAATCAAATATGTTTTAATCAGCCATTAAAGTTTTCCCATCATTTCAGACTCTTCACATAATATCAAAATCCAGTTTAATGTATAATTATATAAGATCTTCAAAATCTTTGTCATACATAGTTCATAATCTTAAGTTCTAGTATGTAAAATCTATTTACATATAGGGAAACAATGATATTCATCACTTTATTTTGTGTTTATCATCAACAAGAAATATTGCGTTTATCATTTTATTTTGTGTTTATCACCAACAATAAATATTCATGATCGAAATGATATTCATCATTTTATTTTGTATTTATCACCAATAAAAAATATTGTTCAGATTCATTGCCCACCATGCCATTTGCTATTGTGGAAATGATAATATTGAGTTTGATTACTGGTCAAAACTTTGGCTATAAGCTGAGACATTGCCTTAGTGGTAATAAACTCCTTGAAAATATGTTAGGGAGGAACATAATTTTAGTTCTTAAGTTCCGAACTCAAAGCTAACAAGAAGAACATAAAATATAAAATCAATCACACAACACAAGATATTAATGTGGTTCAGGTTGTGAAGATATCATACATCAATGGCCAACATAATACTAATTTTATATAGCATAAAAAGTATATAAAACTTTCTAAATAAAATTAACACAACCATTTTCACACTCTCTTCTTACAGAAAGAACTTTTGGCTTGCAGTGTTTCTCTCAGTGTTTATCTTTAAAAAACGTTTATAAGTTTTTTCTCACTAAAACTAATTAATACCTTTTTGCTTCTTATAGATTCACTTCATCAACATATTCATTCTTATTTTTGATATTTATAGAAATATAAATAAGAAAATAAGTATTTCAGACTCAAGATAACAACTAACAATTTATTTCTACAAACAAATAAGAGGTATTGATGCCAGTCCCCTAACATCCGTACTATTTGTACTATTCATATCTAGTAGTAACACCAATCTCTAACATATGTATTCAGATATCATTTCCAAAGATCAAATAAGAGGTATTGATGCTAGTCCCCTAACATCCATACTATTTGTACTATTCATATCAAGTAGTAACACCAATCTCTAACATATGTATTCAGATATCATTTCCAAAGATCAAACACGTTTTGATCGACAAATGAAGTTGTCAAAACTCTTTACATAATATCAAAATTCATCCTTATTAAAAACATATACATACATTGGGGAGTTTCAATATGCATAATGATGTTTCAAATTGTTAGAGATCAATTTCATGCATTTGAATTTCACCAACAAAATCACAACATTTAAATTCTAAAAAATAGTAATACTGCATTTTGACATAACTCTTATTTTTAAATTTCAATAATCTCGTATGCGTTTATATCTAAACTGAACTTAATCTCTTAAACCTAACTTTAGTAGTTTTATTAAACATCTCAACCATAAAACAATTACAACAGTTAACGTTGCATAAAATATATTTGACGTACCAAAATAGATTGTACAAATTGAGTTTTACTTTCAAAGATTAATATCTAACTCATTTTTTGAAACATACCTCTTATTATTAAAAAGGCATAATGGAAATTTGTGTACAATGTTCTAACATATATAAAGCTAGAAGTTAATCTGAAGCAGTTTGAAAAAAGTAAATATAATTAGACAAATGAACATTGATCATTCGTTCTTGAAGAAATTCGGTAGAAACAAAAGAGATGTCTTATGTTATTTGGAAACATGAGCCACCTATTATTAAGCAACAACCCCGAGATTGAATTCCAAAGCTTGATTCAAATGTATAATTAGAATATATTTAGTCATTTAAAGTGACCTCAAATCTTCATCTTTTTGAATCATTGAATAAAAGGATTTTAGGTGGCATGTTCATACAAAATTAAACGTGTAATTGAATATCAGGTAAAAACCTACAATTAGAGTGTTAGTAATCATATTTTGAAATGAAGAAGAAAACATTGATTGAAAATAATAAGCAAACTAACTCATCTATTATCAAGTCTTAGATAGCCAAGGTTTAGGCTTTCCAATAATAAAATGGCTCTTAAATGAGCAGAAGCATCATTAATAGTCAACAAACAGTTAGATTTACATTTAAATGAGTATTTTGCAAGCCAGTCAACTTTAAAATTTTGGTCCCTATAAATAAACTTAAGATTCATTGAAGATAATATAAGTTTCCTGCAACAAGATACTAAGGGAGATATAAACCAGGGAGCACAAACCATTTGAGAATGAATTAAACAGAATTTTGGAATCAGTCTTAATGTCAACAATGTTATAACTCAGATTCCTACATAATGTTAACCTATTAATACTAAATTCTGCAATTATGAGAGACTGCATACCATATATACTACACTCATAGTTAATAATGAGACCATTACAGCTTCTAATCAGCAAATCACCACTAAACTCGCCATTTTGCATACAAACACCATCAAAACTTAGTTCCGGTCTATTTCCTATTTGAGGATTACACTTGATATGTAGTCATTGCCCCGTATTTTTTCTGTTCAAAGGTAAGCACAATCTAAATTAAAAACATGTACAATTTTTTTTTCTTAATATCATTTGAAAATATTTATTTGGTCTAAAATTTAAATTTAGTCCTAGCATTCCAAATATTCAAACAAATTAATTGGGGCATAATACTTCTAATATGGGTAGAATCAAATTAATATTTAACTTATTAAATAATATGATCGGTTATATAATATATATATAATCGTCTTTTTACAAGTAAATGGCTAACCTTTCTATGGTTATTAATAATCCATTTAGATATAGTACGAGTACAAATTGCTTGAACATGACTGATGATTCGGTTTAAGAGTAAGTAGTTTAAAGCAGAGCAAGTGGGGCTTGGGTTAATGCTGGTGAGTGGTGACAGAGTTGATGACAGGCTCGAGAGAGACATAGGCACGTGTCGAAGTTAAAGAGAAAGAAAGAGCGTGTCTGTTGTGTACATATCAATGCGCTTAGCTGACTTCTCGATGCCCTATTATATTTTTCTGCCAAACCCAGACCATACCACGTGTCGCCATCTCGGTAACCCGCCATTACTACTATTTTTAACCTTCCTTTTACTTTTCTTCCACTTTCATTACTCTATTCTTATTCTTATGGACGATCATTATTCTCTCATGGAGTAGTATTTATAACTTTTTGTAGTACAATCGACTAAATGAAAAGGTAAGTTACTTATGTAGATCTGATTCTTTTTTTCTAATTTCTCCCGAAAAATTCAAACCATCAATATATACTTTTAGTAAATTATTTTGATTATATATTAAAAGTATTTTAATTGATATTTTATCTATTTTTTATTAATCTAAATTCCATCGAAAATTAAATGTAAAACTTATAGTTTTTATACATAAATTTTAACTTTAATTTTGTAATTTATGTATTTTTGTTTTCCAATCTAAGTTTTTTTTAAAAAGTTAATAACATATATCGATAACTTTGTGCGTGTGCAAATAAAAAATGTCTATATTCTCCTCTCTAAAAAAACACAGACCAATTTTGATTTTTTCGGCGAGTCTGATCGGAAAGTCTAATGGATATGGAGGAAGGTGAAGCTTCTCCAAACATTAACCCTTCGACTTTGACAAAGCAAAACACTAAGAAAATGCAGCTTTCATCAATTGAAGAATTTTCTCTGCTTAGGAAATCTGGACTCGTTCCTTCAATTGGCGTCTGTTCTTTAGAAAATGGGAAACAATCTTGGCGAATTGGTGATAATCCTAATGTTATATGCAATCCTACGTTCGAGGAATCCAACAAACAAAAGTTTAAGGCAGATCTTCAACCTGGTTCATACGTGGATATTGTCAAACCCAGGAAAACAGAGTTCAGGCATTCAAATGTGACTGTAACTCATAAAGATGATCATCCTGTAATTACATTTGAAGCCAAATATAAAGATTCATTGTTAAATATTTCGAAACACACACTGATTGCCAAGTTTGCCTTTGGGAAACCAACTATGGAGGTTATTAGAAACTTTCTGGGAAATTTAAATTCGCTAGCAATTACAATCTTTCTGTTTGGGATTATAGACATATTTTCATTGAATTTAATGACATTGGAGACCTTAAGAAGCTGTGGTCTAGGAATGTATGGGTTCTTGGAAGCAAAACTATGCGTCTCCTGAAGTGGACTGCACAGTTTAATCTCAGTCTTGAATGTCATTTCACTCCGATCTGGGTTTCTTTGCCAAGATTGTTTGAGTTCTTGTTTAATGAATCTACCACAAGTGAAATAACTAAGGTTCTTGTAGCTATGGGTTCCAACAATTAATCGTGCATGGTAGAATTGTTGTAGGATTTGGGTTGAGGTAGACATCTCCAAGCCACTGGTTCACAAAGTTCAAATAAGATTTGGTGAAGTTGAAAGTTACTAGGTTAACATCATCTATGATAAGATTCCTCTTCACTGTAAAAAGTGTGCTCATATTGGTCATTCCGATGAGAACTCTAAAAACAAGATCCTAAAGCTGTGAAATCAAGAGTGTCCCAAGCAGCAACCCTTCAAATAATGATGAGATCAGTAACAAATTAAAATCGATCATTGTTAGTAAAGAAGTTTCCAACAGAGTGGAAAATCTCTATGCTACCAAAATCTTTTATGAAAATGAAAGCACTAACCAGCCCTATAATGATCCTGTTCAAGAGAATCAAGATGTTGATCCTTCCAGATTGGCTTCCACAGACTTACCCAAAGATACTGAGAACATTGATGCATTGAAAACTATTGAAAGGAGGAATATGTATGAACAAATTGCTGAAGAGGATCACTACTCTCCAGGAAATGCTGGTAGCCTGGTAAGCTCTCATGTCAAAGATCAGATTGATTCAGTATTTAAGAAAACTGACATAAAGAAGATGAAGAAAATAAAAATATGGAATTCTAAGGGTCCAGTGTTATCAAAGCTCATTAAGCTCAAAAGAGGCAACAAAACATCATCTAATTAATGACGATTACTATTTTGAGTTGGAATGCTAGAGATCTTGGCAACAAGCAAACCATTCAAAGACTGAAGTCTATAATTAAATCTACTAAAGCTAATTTTGCTGCTATTCAGGAACCTATTATTAAGGCTGACATGCTTCAATCTGTTGCTAGTAAGCTGAACTTTAGTGGATCTATCTGTAACTTCAACAATAAAATCTGGGTTTTAAGGCAAAAGGATTAAAAGGTGGATGTTGTTCTTGATGGTGGCCATATCCTTCACCTTAATGTTCATCACCCCACCCTTGACAAAGATTTCATGGTGTTTGTGATTTATGCTAAGTGTAAGAAAGCACTTAGACTGCCTCTTTGTGATACTCTCAGACTGCTGGACAGTCCTTTAAAATAATGGATTATTTTTAGAGACTTTAACACCACCATTAACATTCAGGAGCAGTTATCTTGTTTTACCATCAATCAACCTTGGATGGATGATTTTAACAATCTAATTATAGATTGTAGTATTTAGGATGTTGGTTACATTGTGTGTAGGTTTACATGGTCTAATGGTAAGAAATGGAAGCGTCTAGATCGTGTATCAATCAACAATCCTTGGATGAGTTACTTTGAGTCAACTTCTGTTAGTCATAATGTTAGAAATTGCTCAGACCATTGTCCTATCTCTATCAGGGTTTCTTCTAGTTTGGAGAAAGTTAAGGCTTTATTCAAGTTCTTAAATACGTGGGTCACTCATCCTGGTTTTATGAAGTTGGTGAAAGACAGTTGGGCTGCTAATGTTGAAGGGGCTGATGGTAATCCTATTATGAGTTATTGGTTCAAGCAAAAGAGACTGAAGTCTGATTTAAAAGAGTGGAACAAAAAAAATTTCGGTAACATCTTTGATGCTATTAGGAATTCTGAGGAAGACATAAAGCTTAGAGAGTCTAATCTTCAAGCTTCTTCTACTGATGAAAACAAAAATTTACTTGAAGAAGCTAAAAAGAACCATCTCATGTTGCTGGACAGGGAAGAGCTCTATTGGATGCAAAAAGCTCATGCTACTTGGCTTAAAGATAGCGACAAAAATATTGCAGCTTATCATAGCTTTGTGAAAAAGAGGAACAAGATTGATATAATTAAAGAGGGAAATATGTGGCTCACTTCAAGGGAGGAAATAAGTACATCTGCCATTAACTACTTTCAAGCTCTACTGGCTCCTACTATGGATGGTGGGATTGAGGCTGAATTGATGGATGTTATTCCTAATCTTGTCACTGATGAGGATAACAAAAATTTGACCATTGCGCCTGATACAAATGAATTTTTTTGTACTATTAACTCTCTAAGTTATGTGTCTGCTACAGGGCCAGATGGATTCAATGAAGAGTTTTATAAAACGTGCTGGCCTATTATTGGTTCCGACCTATGCAGTGCTATTCAGTGGTTCTTAAATGGGCACAATCTTCCTCATGGGATTAAAGCTAATGCTATTTTCCTTATCCCCAAGGTGTATCATCCTAACATCAGGAAAGACTACATGCCAATAAGTTTAACTACCATGATTAGTAGAATCATCAGGAAGATCATCAATAATAAACTATCTAAGATCTTACCTCAGCTTATATCAGAGGAGCATGGTGCCTTTGTAAAAGGGAGGAGTATACATGAGATCATCTTAATTGCTCAGGAAATGTGCTATGACTTAAAATCAAAATTCAAAGGTGGGAACGTTATCATAAAGATTGACATGGCAAAAACTTTTGATAAGATTAACCACAGGTTTATCTTCAGAATTCTAAACTTATTTGGATTCAATTCTAACGTGATTTTGATTCTAAGAAATTGTATCAGCAAGGTTTATTCTTCTATCCTAATCAATGGGGAAATGAAGAGAATCTTTATCAACACTTAAGGCTTGGGACAAGGAGATCTACTCTCTCCAAGTCTCTTCATTATGGTTGAAGAATACCTCATCAAAAGCATCAAGAAGATTTCTTTTGAAAACACTAACCTCAGGTTCAAAAATAGAAGTGATATCAACATCTCCTGTCTTGCTTTTGCTGACGAATTCATGGTTTTCAGCAATGAAGGAGCTGCATCCATTCAAACTATTAAGATTTTTCTTGATCACTATCAGCAAGTTTCGGGTCATGAAATAAACTCTTCAAAATCAAAGATTATTATGCCAAGTAACATGAGGAATTAGAGCATTACTATAATAGAGAAAATCCTGAATATAAAGCACAAAATGCTGCCTATCAAATACCTGGGTTCCACTATTGCCACCTCTATCAGAATTTCCAATTTTGATGACTTGATTGACAAAACTAGAAGTAAAATCCTGGAATGGGACAAAGTGGATCTTTCCTTTGCCGGCAGATTATTGTTGATCTAAAATTGTTTTATCAGCATAACCTACATATCTTCTTCAACACACTATCCTTCCTAGCAATGTAATCAACAGATTGGAGGTCATTTTCAACAAGCTCTTGTAGGGAAACAAGGACAGTAAACATGTTATCACCTGGTCCAGATGGGATAGATTGTGTAAAACAAACGATGAAGTTGGTCTCAATCTCAAAAAGTTAAAGGATGTTCAGCTTATGTACTCGATGAAGCTTTGGTTTAATTTCAGGAAACAAAATTTGCTTTGGAAAGATTTACTGCATTAGTATACTATAGAAACAATATCCATCCTATTCTTGCTATCTCCCCTATCAAAAACCCAAAAGCTTGGGATCAGATCATCAAAGTCAGAGACAATTCTGAGGACCACATATTCTACAATCCGGGACAAGGCAATATTGATTTCTGGCTCGACAGGTGGTGCTCTGAAAAGCCTTTTATTCAGTTTAGAGACAATGATAACAGAAGCTTGCTATGGGATGTTAATTGTGACAGTGTTAAAAGTTTTTGGATCAATGGAAAGTAGGATCTAGACAAGATCAAAACTCTGGTAACTGATACTGAAATAAACAAAATCAAACAATTACCTTAACAGACAAGGCATATAAGTTGCTCTGGTCCCTTTCTAAGGATGGTGATTTTAACTGCAAAGATACATGAAACTCTATCAGGAAGAAAGGAAATAAATCTAACTTATACTTTAAAACATAGAATGCTGTTACCCCTAAGAAGTGTTCGTTCCTACTGTGAAGAATTTTCTACAACTGGATTCCAACTGATGTTGTCTTGCAAAGTAAGAATTTTCAGCTTGCATAGAAATGTACCTTCTGTAATATTAATGAAACTACTCAGCACGCCTTAGTTCAATGCTCACAAGCCTGGAGAGTTTGGGTTTACTTCAGTTCCATTTTCAAGATTCAAATTATTCCCTATACGACTCTTGTTCATATTGTCAGAATGTGGTATTGGTCCACACAGAAGCAATGCAATATTCGAACTATTTTTCCTGGCATCATAGCCTGGTTCATTTGGTCTGCTCGTAACAAGAAGAAACACAGTGTTTATAAAGTGAATTCAGTCACCATAATCAATCATATCTTGTACATCCTTTCGAGACTTGATTTTGCGAATGTCTTAAAGAAGAAACAATAGGGAATATACTGTAAAGATGCTTTAGAACTGGGTTTTTTCAACCAGATGCGAAAATTCACCCAAACACTATTTCTCCGATGGAAGAACCCAAAAGGAAACGTATTCAAGATTAATATGGATGGTTCTTATAACTTTAATAATGAAATAAGTAGAGGTATCCTAGTTTGTAACAGCAAGGGAAACATCATAATTGGTCTAGGTAGGCTCTATATTACAGAATACATGGCTCTACTCGATGGTCTGAAGCTTTGTAATCTTCTAAACATCGACAAGGTAGATGTTGATATCGACTCGGAAATTCTACTCAATCTACTATTATATGGTAAATTGGTGTGGTATCTGGAGCCGATTCTCAGTTGTTGTAAGAGACTTATTCCTCATTCAATAAACACCAATCACATTTTCCGTGAGCAAAACTATGGATCTGATTGGATAACTAAAGAAGTTTTAAATGGAGGTAAATATATGGACTTTAATGAAGCTAATGCTCCTTCGAAGTTGAAAGTAATCACGTTTTTGGAAAGTCTGAATATAGGTTATCTTCGTTTTTCCAACAATGAGGGGTATTCAGGTTTACTGGTTCCGTGATTTGGGGAAGAAGAAGCCTAATGTCTAAATTTTCAAATTCTTGTAAAATTGTCCTGAGACCCTTGTAATTACAATAGTTCTTCAATTGCAATCCAAATTTTATTATAAAAAAAACTTTGTGCGGGTGATTTTGTTGTTTTGAGTTTATTTTACTTCCTCAACTAAATGACGGTAATTGTTAGTATTCTTATTTTGGTTCGTTTAACAATTTTATTTTATTTTTTCGTATTTGTTTTGTTTTATTTCTACAAATGAATGATACAAAAATAAAAATATTTTTTATTAAAATTTTGAGAGATACACATATTTGATTAAGAACAAGACACATGACCAAAATCTATTCGGTATATATAACTAATTATCTTTTAGAAACCCTATAAACCAAAATTGAGTTTTCAAATCCTTCTCGTCTTCGAGTTTCCATACCAAGTCTTTATTTTTATTTTTTTAGTTAGAAGTGAATTCATCATTTCTAGGTTATCAATATAAATAAGTACATAGCTCCTATTGGAAAACGTACATGTATTCTATTTTTGAAATTTGATTCTTCTTTTATCAGAGATGATCAATTTAATTTTTGTGTTTCTTAAGATCTTTTCACGATTTCCATCTATTAGTTTTTGTGATTTTTTTTTTCATTTTCATCTAGTGTTTATTGATTTTTTTTCAAAATTTCAGTTCTTTAGATAAGAAAAGCTAGCCAAGGTTACCTTCTTATAAATTGTTAGTAGTAACAGATATTTATATAATTGTTGCAAGAGAGATACAAGACATTTTGATTCAAATATAGTTTTATTTAGATGAAAATGAAGGTCAGAGATACCCATACATTCAGAAAAATTTAAGAGGAAAAATTTGAATTTTCTACCCAATGTTAATGCTAGAATAACACATGTAATCTAATTATCATTTAAGATTTTTCTATAATGTGATTTATTTTAAGATAAGATGAAAAAATTAGTCATTTAATCGTAGATAACCAACTCCTAAACTTTCTAGTAAGATAATAGACCTAAGTTGAACAGTTGATTGATATGATTGTAATCTAGACTTTTGTTTTGCATTGTAGAACCTTTTAGCAAGCCAATTGGCTACTTGATTTCGCTCCATATAAATATGCTTGATAGTCACGTTATAATTTATTAATACTCTACAACATGTAATGAGATGGGCTACAAACTAAGGAGCTTTTTTTTCCTTTAGCATATTAAATAAAATAACAGAGTCTGTTTCTATATCAAGACGTTTGATATCATTATTCTTACTAATAAGCAAAACATATAATAAAGACCTACATTATGCTATGATATGATATAGTTTACCATAGGTTCTGTCATAGGCCATAACTATATCACCTTAATTATTTTCTATAAATCCTCCACCACTTGATTCTTACGATAAACAACAAGAACCATATGTGTTTAACTTATACATGTTACCAATAAAAAAGTTTCATTTACGAGATGAGATTTTTAGGTCTATTTAGATGCTAAATACAACATAAATCAGTAGTTATTTTAGAGTCTTTGGACCAATAGGGTATTTTTAGCAAGTTAGCATTGTCTAAGTACGAGGTAATGTATGTGATATGATCTATAATAGATTTGACGGTGACTTTAATGTCTTGAAACTTAGATTTATTTATAGAACTCCATAGGACCTAACAAATATTTGGAGGAAGGATTGTCATCATATGTATTTATTTACTGTAGACCAATACCAAGATTTTACAAGATGAGAAACTAACATATACCTCCCAATTAGAAAACCAAAAAATCATGCAAAATACTTCCAAACTTTCTACGATATGTTATATTGTATAACTAGATGACTAATAAATTCAATACCCCCACAAAATTAGAATTTTGATGCAAGAGAGAATTTTTTTTAGAGGATAGTATCAATTGGAATCCAGTTGTTAATCAGCCTTCATAAGAGAAATAAACATTTTTAGAGAATTGTGTTGTTCCAAATTCTCTTATGGAAGTTGGATTTATAGCCCATATCTTTGATAGTGTCCTATGTAAACTTTAGATTAAATTCTCCATTTT